>JASWHV010000013.1:7195905-7822929 GCA_030760725.1 Neostapfia colusana
TCTCCTCCGAGGCGAGCCCCGGGCCTGCCACGTGGCCACCAGTGTCACGCTGCCCACCCCGGATCGGTAGGCAGCAAGAGTAAAGACACGGCATGCCCTGTCCGATCAAGGCATTCAAGACCCGCACCTTCCCAAGACACGGAGGCGCGGTGCGCGCCTGTCAGAAGGCACTGTGACCAGTCACAGTCAAGACAGGCGCACCATGTCAGGAGCTGTAGACCAATAAATACAGTGACAAGACATGCCCTGCCGCCCCTGCCATCATCAACCACTACGCCTAGCTTGCGGCATGGGCAGGGCGGCAGGACGATGACCAAGGAGCCATCGCCAGAAGACAGGTACCAGCATTCACGACAAGACATGGTAGATGGCAGGAAATCACCCCGGGGCCACCTGTCGGGCCCCGGAGCTCACCTTGTAAGTCGTCTAAGCCTTGTATAAATGGCTCAGGTAGGCAACGTTACAAGGGGTTTGGCAGTTCGCCACCCAGCCAACTCATCCTCATACGCGAGCAAGCAATACACCAAGCACTCCCATGGACGTAGGGTTTTATGCTCCGGTGGCCCGAACCACGTAAAAATCTTGGTGGCAATCCTCATTCATCCTCTGCGACCTTCCGAGAGAACTAGTCGCTCGGTAAAAGAACCTCCGCGGGTTGCTCCTAAGCAGGCTTTGGAGAAGTGTCGACCGCAACACTTTGAAAATATCTATACAATCAGAGAAGAATCTTTTAGCTAATTGCCGAGATCAATCAGAGCGGACGCGTCGGCCGGTGACCAGATTAGGAGAAGAAGAGCGACGGCGATGCGTTGCCCTGTGAGGCCAACGGAAACGATAACGACGGTATTCTGGTGATTTAAATTTCTAATGCCATTCTCTTTTATTTTATTTGTGAAAAAAATTGTATGCTTAAATTTTGGTTACCGGATACCCTCCATAAACTGATGACGAGATAGCAAATTAGGTCGCAACTAGTTTGAAACTTGGTTTCTCCGTATTTGGAACAATCGTCTTTATGTACGCTATAAAAGCAATGGAGGCATTTGATAAGAGTAAAGAAATGGTAACATGATACATCTTGGTGGTTTCGCTTGATGGTTATTATATATGGTAGCTACATGTTTTTAGAATATGTCATATCTAGGTATCTTTTCTGACATAAAAATAATGCACCAGTCCAAATCCTCTCTCTGGTCTCAACATGAAAACAAGATGGAAAAAGTAGAGAAGAGTGAAATCACTACCAAAATCAAGAAACTATTTAAAGGCTCCTCTATGTACTCACACCGAACTGAACATTAAAATTAACGGGATACTTCTCCAAGATAAAAATAATAACGTACCAAGCCAAATCATTCCTATAGTTAGAAAAAAAATGGAATCACCATTGAGTGGATCAACATCTATACTACCCATATCACCTAGGTGAAGTAGGAGTTTTCATCCAAATGTGCAAATACAAACAAGGATTTGAACTGTGGGTAATGGATTTGCAGCCCCTTGCCGTACCACTTGGCTACGCCACTGCCGGTACCCTCAATAACGGGTACCCCCGTGCACAGGAGAAAACCGCCTAAGGACCTCGCCCCTTCCACAGGGGTGAGCTCCGAGGGCGCCACGTGTCCAGTAGGACCGGGCCTTCCCCTCTCCTCAGAGGGGAGATCCGGGCCTGCCACGTGGCCAGGAGAGCCGGACCTTGCCCCCTCCGCAGGGGAGAGCTCCGAAGGCGCCACACATCCAGCGGGGCCGGGCCTCCCCTCTACTCAGAGGAGAGCCCCGGTCCCTCCATGTGGCCAGCAGAGGCAGACCTCGCCTCTCCGTGGAGGTGAGATCCGAAGGCGCCACATGTCCAGCGGGGCCGGGCCTCCCCTCTCCTCAGAGGCGAGCCCCGGGCCCGCCACGTGGTCAGCAGAGCGGGACCTCGCCCCCTCCGCAGGGGTGAGCACCGAAGGCGCCATGTGTCCAGCGGGGCCGGGCCTCCCCTCTCCTCAGAGGTGAGCCCCGGGCCCACCATGTGGCCAGAAGATCCGGACCTCGCCCCCTCCGCAGGGGTGAGCTCCGAAGGCGCCACGTGTAAACCGGGGTCGGGCCTCCCCTCTCCTCAAAGGTGAGCCCCGGGCCCGCCACGTGGCCAGCATATCCGGACCTCGCCCCCTCCGCAAGGGTGAGCTCCGAAGGCGCCACGTGTCCAGTGGGGCCGGGCCTCCCCTCTCCTCAGAGGTGAGCCCCGGGCCCGCCATGTGGCTAGCAGATACGAACCTCGCCCCCTCCATAGGGGTGAGCTCCGAAGGCGCCACGTGTCCAGTGGGGCCGGGTCTCCCCTCTCCTCAGAGGTGAGCCCCGGGCCCGCCACGTGCCCAGCAGATCCGGACCTCGCCCCCTCCGTAGGGGTGAGCTCCGAAGGCGCCACGTGTCCAGCGGGACCGGGCCTCCCCTCTCCTCAGAGGTGAGCTCTGGGCCCGCCACGTGGCCAGCAGAGCCGCGCTGCCCACCGCGGCTCGGTAGGCAGCAAGAGTAAAGACACGTCATGCCTTGTCCGATCAAGGCATTCAAGACCCACGCCTTCCCAAGACGCGGAGACGCGGCGCACGCCCCTGTCAGGTGGCGCTGTGGCCAGTCGCGTCACAGTGAAGATAGGCACGCCGTGTCAGAAGCTGTAGACCAATAAACACAGCGACAAGACATGCTCTGCCGTCCCTGCCATCATCAACCACTACGCCTAGCTTGCAGCACGGGCAGGACGGTAGGACGACGACTAAGAAGCTACTGCGAGAGACAACTACCAACATTCACGGCAAGATATGGTAGATGGCAGGAAATCACCCCGGGGCCACCTGTCGGGCCCCGGGGCCCACCTTGTAAGCCGCCCGAGCCTTGAAGTATAAAAGGCTCGGGTAGGCAACGTTGCAAGGGGTTCGGCATTTGGCTCAACTCCCTCTAGCGCCTAGGGCAACTCAGTTCATCACTAAGCTTAGAACTCCGGTTAAAGCTCCGAGCAATACAACTCCCGTGGACGTAGGGTTTTACGCTCCGGTGGCCCGAACCACGTAAAAATCCTTGTGTCAATTCTCTTACAACCAACGCGACCTTCTCGAGAGTACTAGCCCCTTCGAAAAAGAACCTCCACGGGCTGCTCCTAAGCAGGCCCGGGCGAAGTGTCGACCGTAACATTTCGACAGCCACCAAAATAAAAAATGGATATGAAATCGAATGGAAAAATAATAGTACCTCTGTACTCAAATAAATAACGTTTAGAACAACTAATTTTGTTTAAATTAAACTATATTTTTTGTCTTAAATATCATTTATTTCAGAATGAAGGGAGTAGCTGGGGAACGAGTAAAATGGAGTCTTAGTGTTAGCCTTCCACCACGTACCAAGACGAGAAACACAACACAAGTGAAGGACACCCCCTTCAGAGTTCACGCGCACGAAAATAGCAGTGGCGTAAAAAAATTCCCAAACCCACCAACGGTCATGTCTTCCCGGCGCCTCCTCCTCCCCCTCGTCCTCGCGGCCGCCGCAGCTGCCGCCGCGGCGCAGGCCGGCGGCGCGCCGCTAAACGCTGCGGCAAACGACATCCTCCCCAAGTACGGCCTCTCGAAGGGGCTGATCCCGGACTCCGTCGCCTCCTACTCCTTCGACGAGGCCATAGGCCGCTTCGAGATCCACCTCGTGGGCACCTGCTACGTCCACTTCGGCTCCCACCTCGTCTACTACAACAGGACCATCACCGACGCCCTCTCCTATGGCGCTATCTCCGGCCTCTCCGGCGTCCAGGCCAAGAAGCTCTTCCTCTGGATCTCCGTCAGCGGCATGGTCGTGCACCTGGACCAGGGCACCATCGAGTTCCAGGCCGGATTCGTCTCCGAGTCGCTCTCGGCCTCGATGTTTGACGAGGTGCCCGCATGCGGCTCTGGCGTCGGCGCGCAGCTGCGCGGCGTGGCCGGGGTTATCGGGGAGCTCGGGCTGCTCCCAGTTGAGGAGGTATGGCTTACTAACATTGCTCCTGAATCCTGGTGTTCACTTTGTTGAATTGCGTGAGGAATATTAGAATCTCCGGGTTTAACATCCGATTTGGCTACATTTGCAGTGTCACATGTTAAGTTTCATGCACCTTACAGTATGCCATGTTAAGTAGTTTCACTTAATTGGATATAAATTTGCAGTTTAAGTCTGATTCATAAGCTTTGGGTGCTCGTGCTCGGCGTTGTCCTCTGACATGGAGAGACAATCTGATCTTTCGATGGCATGACCATTAGAATTTAGGTTCCTTAGACTCGTTTTGATGTGATGTATGCTACCAAGTTCTGAACAAGTTCAATGAATGTGTTGGACTTGGCTGGAAGTGAAGCTTAGACTGAAGTTAATCATCAAGTCAAGTTCAACTGATGCAGTCTGTCGGTACCCTCAATGCCGGGTACCCCGCGCACCGGAGAAAACCGCCTAAGGACCTCACCCCCTCCGCAGGGGTGAGGTCCGCGGGCGCCACGTGTCCAGCAGGGCCGGGCCTCCCCTCTCCTCAGAGGCGAGCCCCGGGCCCGCCATGTGGCCAGCAGAGCCGGACCTCGCCCCCTCCGCATGGGTGAGGTCTAAGGGCGCCACGTGTCCAGCAGGGCCGGGCCTCCCCTCTACTCAGAGGCGAGCCCCGGGCCTGCCACGTGGCCAGCAGAGCCGGACCTCGCCCCCTCCGCAGAGGTGAGCTCCGAAGGCGCCATGTGTCCAGCAGGGACGGGCCTCCCCTCTCCTCAGAGGCGAGCCCCGGACCTGCCACGTGGCCGGCAGAGCCGGACCTCGCCCCCTCCGCAGGGGTGAGCTCCGAAGGCGCCACGTGTACAGCGGGGCCGGGTCTCCCCTCTCCTCAGAGGCGAGCCCCGGGCTCGCCACGTGGATAGAAGAGCCGGACCTCGCCCCCTCCGCGGGGGTGAGCTCCGAAGGCGCCACGTGTCCAGCGGGGCCAGGCCTCCCCTCTCCTTAGTGGTGAGCACCAGGCCCGCCACGTGGCCAGCAGAGCCGGACTTCGCCCCCTCCGCAGGGGTGAGTTCCGAAGGCGCCACCTGTCCAGCAAGGCTGGGCCTCCCCTCTCCTCAGAGGTGAGCCCCGGGCCCGCCACGTGGCCAGCAGAGCCGGACCTTGCCCCCTCCGCAGGGGTGAGCTCCGAAGGCGCAACGTGTCCAGCATGGCCGGACCTCCCATCTCCTCCGAGGTGAGCCCCGGACCTGCCACGTGGCCAGCAGAGCCATCCTGCCCGCCCGTCTTGGTAGGCAGCAGGAGTAAAGCACGCCATGCCTTGTCCGATTAAGACATTCAAGACCCGCGCCTTCCCAAGACGCGGCACACGCAGCTGTCAGGTGGCACTGTGACCAGTCACAGTCAACACAGGCGCACCATGTCAGGAGCTGTAGACCAATAAATACAGCGACAAGACATGCCCTGCCGTCCCTGCCATCATCAACCACTATGCTTAGCTTGCGGCTCGGGCAAGACGGCAGGACGACGACTAAGAAGCTACTGCCAGAGACAACTACCAGCATTCACTGCAAGATATGGTAGATGGCAGGTGTCGAAGTGTGTAGCCGACACTTCCCCCGGGCCTGCTCTGAGCAGCTCGCGGAGGTTCTTTTTCGGTGGGTCTAGTCACTCACGGAGCGTAAAACCCTACGTCCACGGTGAGCAGAGATGCTCGCTGTATTGCTTGCTGCTCAGAACCGGAGTCCTGAGCTTGAGGGTGAGAGATGTCAAATGGCTAGAGTGCGAGGGTGTGTATGAGGCGAACCCTACGGGAGAGTGGGTCAAGTGTCGAACCCTTTGTAACATTGCCTACCCGAGCCTTTTATAGTCCAAGGCTCGGGTGGCTTACAAGGTGGGCCCCGAGGACCCGACAGGTGGCCCTAGGGTGATTTCCTACCAGCTATGTCTTGGCGCTGGCATCGAGGTCCTCGTCGTGCCGCCCTGCCCATGCCGCAGGCTTGGTGTAGCGTGTAGTCGTTGGCGATGGCAGGGGCGGCAGGACACGTATTGTCCATGTCTTGTCGTTGCCTTCAATGGTCTGCAGCTTCAGACACTGTACGCCAGTCTTGACTCTGACTGGTCACAGCGCCTCCTGCCAGGCATGCGTCGCGCCCCTTCGCCTTGGGAAGGCGCGGGTTTTGAATGCTTTGTACGGTAAAGGCATGGCGCGCCTTTACTCCCGCTGCCTACCGCACCGGGCGGGCAGTGCTGCTCTGCTGGCCACGTGTCGGGCCCGGAGCTCTCCTTTGTGGAGAGGAGGAGCTCTGGCCCCGCCGGACACGTGGAGCCTTCGGAGCTCACCCCCGCGGAGGGGGCGAGGTCTGGCCTTCTAGGCCACGTGGCAGGCCCGGAGCTATCCTCCAAGGGGAGGGGAGCTCCGGCCCTACTGTACACATGGCTCCTTCGGAGTTCGCCCCGGCGGAGGGGGCGAGGTGCGGCCTTCTAGGCCACGTGGCAGGACCGAAGCTATCCTCCGAAGGGAGGGGAGCTCCGGCCCTGCTAGACACGTGGCTCCTTCGGAGTTCGCCCCGGCGGAGGGGGCGAGGTCCGGCCTTCTGGGCCACATGGCAGGCCCGGAGCTATCCTTTGAGGAGAGGAGAGCTCCGGCCTTGCCGGACACGTGGCGCCTTCGGAGCTCGCCCCTGCGGAGGGGGCGAGGTCCTTAGGCGGTTTCACCCTGTGTGCGGGGGTACCCGGTATTGAGGGTACCGACAGTAGCCCCCGTGCCCGCCTCGGGGGAGGTAACGATCCCGGGTTGGGGCCTTCTTCTTTCCGCGCACCTCCTTGTCTTTAGTATTCCCTGTGCTGATAGGGTCTCGGCGGCTTCGTAGTTCAGCCTCTGAGGAGAGGGTGAACCCTGGCATCGGAGCTCAGCCCTGTGAAAAGGGGAGGTCCGGCTTCGGAGCTCGCCTCTGAGGAGAGGTAGAGGTCCTGCTCCGGTGCTCACCCCTGTGGAGGGGGTGTAGACCGGCATCAGAGGTCACCCCTGCTGAGGGAGCGAGGTCTGGCATCGGAGCTCAGGCCAGCGGGGGCGTGAGGTCCGGAAGTCATCGGAGCTCAGGCCCACGGAGGGCGTGAGGTCCGGAAGTCATCGGAGCTCAAGCCCACGGAGGGCGTGAGGTCCAGAGGTCATCGGAGCTCAGCCTCTAAGGAGAGGGTGAGGTCCGACATCGGGGCTTGCCTCTGAGGAAAGGGCGAGGGCCGGCATCGGAGCTCTGGCCAGTGGAGGGCATGAGGTCCGGAGGTCGTCGAAACTCAGGCCCATGGAGGGCGAGGGCTGGCATTAGAGCTCGGCCCAGCTGTGGGGGCGGAGGTCCGAAAGTCATCGGAGCTCAGGCCCACGGAGGGCGTGAGGTCCGGCATCAGGGCTCGCCTCTGAGAAGAGGGCGAGGGCTGGCATCGGAGCTCGGCCTAGCTGTGGGGGCGGAGGTCCGGAAGTCATCGGAGCTTAGGCCCACGAGGGGCGTGAGGTCCGGCATCAGGGCTCGCCTCTGAGAAGAGGGCGAGGGCTGGCATCGGAGCTCGGCCCAGCTGTGGGGGCGGAGGTCCGGAAGTCATCGGAGCTCAGGCCCACAGAGGGCGTAAGGTCCGGCATCAGGGCTCGCCTCTGAAAAGAGGGCGAGGGCTGGCATCGGAGCTCGGCCCAGCTGTGGGGGCGGACGTCCGGAAGTCATCGAAGCTCAGGCCCACGGAGGGCGTGGGGTCTGGCATCAGGGCTCGCCTCTGAAAAGAGGGCGAGGGATGGCATCGGAGCTCGGCCTAGCTGTGGGGGCGGAGGTCCGGAAGTCATCGGAGCTCAGGCCCACGGAGGGCGTGAGGTCCGGCATCAGGGCTCGCCTCTGAAAAGGGGGCAAGGGCTCACATCGGAGCTCGGCCCTGAGGAGAAGGCGAGGGCCGGTATCGGGGCTCGCTTCTGAGGAGAAGGCGAGGGTCGGCATTGGACCTCAGCCCAGTGTAGGGCGCAAGGTCCAGGAGGTCATCGGAGCTCAGCCTCTGAGAAGAGGGGAGGTCCGGGATTGGAGCTCACCCCTGCGGAGGGGGTGATGTGCGTCTTCATAGCTCAGCCCAGTGTAGGGCGCAAGGTCCGACTTCGGTGTTCACCCCTGCTGACGGGGTGGTGACCGGGTTCGGAGGTCACCCCTGCGATAGGGGTGTCGTCCGACATCGGACCTCAGCCCAGTGTAGGGCACTCGGTCCGGCTTTGGGGTTCACCCCTAATGGTGGCGACCGGCTTCGGAGATCGCCCCTGCGATAGGGGTATCGTCCGGCATCGGACCTTAGCCCAGTGTAGGGTGCATGGTCCGGCTTCGGTGTTCACCCCTGGGGGTGGCGACCGGCTTCAGAGATCGCCCCTGCAATAGGGGTATCGTCCGGCATCGGACCTTAGCCCAGTGTAGGGCGCATGGTCTGGCTTCGGTGTTCACCCCTGGGGGTGGCGACCGGCTTCGGAGATCGCCCCTGCGATAGGGGTGTCGTCCGGCATCGGACCTGAGCCCAGTGTAGGGCGCACGGTCCGGCTTCGGTGTTCACCCCTAGGGGTGGCGACCGGCTTCGGAGATCGCCCCTGTGATAGGGGTGTCGTCCGGCATCGGACCTTAGCCCAGTGTAGGGCGCACGGTCCAGCTTCGGTGTTCACCCCTGGGGGTGGCGACCGGCTTCGGAGATCGCCCCTACGATAGGGGTGTCGTCCGGCATCGGACCTTAGCCCAGTGTAGGGCGCAAGGTCCGGCTTCGGAGTTCATCCCTGCAGAAGGGATGAAGTCCGACATCGAAGCTCGTCTCTGAGGAGAGGGAGACGAGGTCCGGCTCTGCTCTGGGGCCCTCCCTTCTCCGTCCCTTAGTCTTATTTGGCTTATTGTCCCGGACCGGAGTACGGGGCTTGGGTAATCCAGTGCACATGGTCCTGGAGGTCTGGCCCCCAGCCCTAGTCAGGGTGTAACCGCCTGGCCCCCTAGTACTCAGACCATAGCGCTGGAGAGGCAGAGTGCGCATGCTTTGGGTGCAGGACCGGGCAAAGCAAGGCTCCTGACCCCCCGGTCTGGCGTAGGTCTTTTCCTGGAGGAGACCAACTGGCGTTACAGTACCCTTACAGGGGGAGATCCAGAAGGCCACCGGGCCTCTGGCAGGTACCCCAAGCACTACCGCTTTTGGCAGGATGGCGAATATCTACTATGGACGAGAGTAGGAAAGAGGAACCGAGTGTACAATGGGTGTACACTGTCTAGAGCGTGGGGAGGTGATCATATAAATTAATACAAAATTTAAATGAACACCTAAGTAAGCATGGTGAACTTACTGGGGTAGCGCCGGAGCGCCTGTCTTGGGCTCCCATGCACGGACCGGTGGCGCCAGGGCGTCTGCCGGTACCGCGCGATCTAGAGCGGAGGATCGACGGCAGCAATGTCGAGGTTGTTTACGTCGCGGATCCACTGCTGGGTGGACCCGTGGAGGTCGTCTTCAGCAGACGGATAGTCCGGGAGCGCTTCTGTGGCGGCTAGCGCGCTTGCTTGGGAGTCACTCGGTGCTGCGGCAGATCTTGGGCTTGCTGGAGTCAGCGCTGCCGGAGTCGGCTGCTAGCCTTCAGCTTGCACCGACACACTTCGACCTGAATGTGTCGAGACGTAGTCCCCGCTGGTCACCGTTCGTCGTGAACGTGGGTGGGGAGAGCTTGCCGCTGACGGAAGCTTCGTCATCTTCGTCGGTGAAAGCTCGTCACGTAAGGGAAAAGCCCCCTACTTGGCGCGCCAAATGTCGAAGTGTGTAGCCGACACTTCTCCCGGGCCTGCTATGAGCAGCCCGCGGAGGTTGTTTTTCGGTGGGGCTAGTCACTCACGGAGAGCTTCAGCATTAGGGACGATTGAGGGAGAAGCTTGACACGGGGAGTTTTACGTGGTTCAGGCCGTCGGAGCGTAAAACCCTACGTCCACGGTGAGCAGAGATGCTCGCTGTATTGCTTGCTGCTCAGAACCGGAGTCCTGAGCTTGAGGGTGAGAGATGTCGAATGGCTAGAGTGCGAGGGTGCGTATGAGGCGAACCCTACGGGAGAGTGGATCAAGTGTCAAACCCTTTGTAACGTTGCCTACCCGAGCCTTTTATAGTCCAAGGCTCAGATGGCTTACAAGGTGGGCCTCGAGGACCCGACAGGTGGCCCCGGGGTGATTTCCTACCAGCTATGTCTTGGCGCTGGCATCGAGGTCCTCATCCTGCCACCCTGCCCATGCCGCAGGCTTGGTGTAGCGTGTAGTCGTTGGCGATGGCAGGGGTGGTAGGGCACGTCCTGTCCATGTCTTGTCGCTGCCTTCAATGGTCTGCAGCTTCAGACACTGTACGCCTGTCTTGACTGTGACTGGTCACAGCGCCTCCTGACAGGCATGCGTCGCGCCCCTTCGCCTTGGGAAGGCGCGGGTCTTGAATGCTTTGTACGGTAAAGGCATGGTGCGCCTTTACTCCCGCTGCCTACCGCGCCGGACGGGCAGTGCTGCTCTGCTGGCCACGTGTCGGGACCGGAGCTCTCCTCTGTGGAGAGGAGGAGCTCTGGCCCCGCCGGACACGTGGAGCCTTCGGAGCTCACCCCCGCGGAGGGGGCGAGGTCTGGCCTTCTAGGCCACGTGGCAGGCCCGGAGCTATCCTCCGAGGGGAGGGGAGCTCTGGCCCTACTGGACACGTGGCTCCTTCGGAGTTCGCCCCGGCGGAGGGGGCGAGGTCCGGCCTTCTAGGCCACGTGGCAGGCCCGGAGCTATCCTCCGAGGGGAGGGGAGCTCTGGCCCTGCTGGACACGTGGCTCCTTCGGAGTTCGCCTCGGCGGAGGGGGCGACGTCCTACCTTCTAGGCCACATGGCAGGCCCGGAGCTATCCTCTGAGGAGAGGAGAGCTCCGGCCCTGCCGGACACGTGGCGCCTTCGGAGCTCGCCCCTGCGGAGTGGGCGAGGTCCTTAGGCGGTTTCACCCTATGCGCGGGGGTACCCGGTATTGAGGGTACCGACAGCAGGAAATCACCTCGGGGCCACCTGTCGGGCCCCAGGGCCCACCTTGTAAGCCGCCCGAGCCTTGAAGTATAAAAGGCTTGGGTAGGCAACGTTGCAAGGGGTTCGCCACCTTGCGGGTTCGGCATTTTAGCAACTCAGCTCATACGTGAGCAAGCAATACACAGAGCAACACAGCTCCCGTGGACGTAGGGTTTTACGCTCCGGCGGCCTGAACCACATAAAAATCCTTGTGTCAAACCTCTCACGCCCAACGCAACCTTCTCGAGAGGACTAGCCCCTCCGAAAAAGAACCTCTGCATGCTGCCCCTGAAGCAGGCCCGGGGGAAGTGTCGATGAAACACTTCGACATTTGGCGCACCCGGTAGGGGGTTTCTCTCTCGATACGGGTCTGCGCCAACAAAGATGACCAAGCTTCCTTCGGCGGCAAGCTCTCCGCGTCCTCGTTCCCGACGAACAATGACCAGTGAGGTTTTTGTCTCGATGCACTCAGGGAGGAGTGTGTCGAGACAGGTGGGGAGCCCGCGTCGAACTCCAACAATGCGGACTCTTACAAGCCCAAGATCTGCTGCAGCGTAGAGTGCTACCCAAGCGAGCGCGCTAGCTGCAGCACGGGCGCTCCTGCACAATCCACCTGCTGTGGATGCTCCCCAGGGGGCCGCCCAGCAGTGGATCCGCGACGTCGACCGCCTCGTCATCAGTGTCGTCAACCCTCCGCTGCGGCGGGGACGACGCCCCAGTCAACCGGATGTGTCGTTGTCGCGCACACCAATGGTTGACATGCAGACAGCGGACTCCCGCTCTACGAGGCTCCCAACGGCGGACCTAAGGTCAGAGCTGGAGCGACGTCACTTGGGGGAAGATACCCGCGTGACCATAGAGCGATGGTGGGAAAGGCGTCGCAACCACGAGGCCGACTACAGCATGTCGACTGCTTCGACTCAGCCTGGGCCTCAGGCGTTCGCCATGCGACCTCTGCCCGAGGCGTACGCCACGCAGCATATGCAGCAGCCATATGCCTTGCAGTCGGCGCCCCTGGTATATGGTGCACCATTGCCCATGCCGGGGTACTTCGTGCCAGCAGCGTACCACGGGTTCGCAGCACCAGGATCTGCAGCAGCAGGGTTGGGGTGTGCGGCCCTGGCGCCACACCTCCGCTTCGCAGTGTGGCCACGCAAGTTCCGGCCACACCTGCCGGAGAAGTACGCCGGAAGCGTCAACCCTACAGAGTTCCTGCAGATCTACTCCACTGCCATCCTCGCGGCAGGAGGGGATGAGGCCATCATGGTCAACTACTTCTGTCGAAGTGTTCGGTCGACACTTCCCCCGGGCCTGCACTGGGCAGCCCGCGGAGGTTCTTTTTTCGGTGGGGCTAGTCCCTTGCGGAGAGCTTGCGTGGATGGACGAGTTAGTAAGAGCTTGACACTGTGAGTTTTACGTGGTTCAGGCCGCCGGAGCATAAAACCCTACGTCCACGGTGAGCTATGGAGCTCGCTGTATTGCTTGCTGCTCAGGGCCGGAGTTCTGAGCTTGGGGGTGAGTTACAGCTTGGGCGTGAATGGCTAGCGTATGAGTTGCAGAGGTGCGAACCCTTGCTATCGTCGCCTACCCGAGCCTTTTATAGTACAAGACTCGGGTGGCTTACAAGGGGGCCCGGGACCCGACAGGTGGTCCCGGGGAGATTGACTGTTATCTACCGTATCTGCAGTTATGCCGGTAGTTGTCTCTGGTGAAGGCTTCCGAGTCTCCGTCTTGCCGCCCTGCCCATGCTGCACGCTAGTCGTAGTGGTTGATGACGTCGCAGGCGGCATGGGATGTCTTGTCGCGGTGTTTATTGGCTGGCAGGTTCTGACACCGCGCGCAGTCTGTGATGCGACTGGGCGCAACGGCACCTGACAGAGGCGTGCTCCGCGTCTCCGCGTCTTGGGAAAACGCGGGCCTTGAATACCTTGTACGGGCAAGGTATGGGGCGTCTTTACGCCCGCTGCCTATCGCTCGGGGGCAGGCAGCGCTGTTCTGCTGGCCACGTGGCGGGCCCGGAGCCCTTCTCAGAGGAGAGGAGGGTCCGGCCCCGCGGGGCACGTGGATCCTTCGGACCTCTCCCCGCGGAGGGGGAGGTTCGGCTTCTGTCGGCCACGTGGCGGGTCCGGAGCTCCTCTTTGAGGAGTGGGAGGTCCGGCCCCGCCAGATACATGGCACCTTCGGACCTCTCTCCCGCGGAGGGGGAGGTTCGGCCTCTGTATGCCACGTGGCGGGCCCGGAGCTCTCCTCTGAGGGGAGGGAGGTCCGGCCCCGCCGGACGCGTGGCGCCTTCGGAGCTCTCCCTGCGGAGAAGGGCGAGTTCCTTAGGCATTTTCCCCTGTGCGCGGGGGTACCCCATATCGCAGGTACCGACAGTGGCCCCCGGGCCCATCTCGGGGGAGATAGCAAGCCCGAGGTGGGACCTCCGTCTCTTATGATCCGCGCACTTTCTCTAAGTCCCGCATTGACCGCTGCCGGAGCACGAACGATCACAGGATCGTGGGAGCGTGCGCCCACTTGATGGTTGCTTTTACTGCGGCGGTTCCCAAGACTGCCATTTCTGCATGTTGCGGCGCTTTCTTCGGGAACCGCCGAAGTGCCTTGCCGGCTTGTCTTCTTAGGAGACTGACTCCTTGACCCACCGCTTCAATCGGGCGGCTTGGGTCCGCCTGTCATCGGCGCTCGGACTCGGAGCCGAAGCGGTTGCCGATGCGGCGTACTCGAAGAGTTCCGAATCGCTTGGAATTGCACCCGGGAAGGTGTGAAAAGAAACCGCCACGTGGGCATGCTCCCCTTATAAGGCTTCCAGCCCTTGCGCCTCCCTCGAGTCTTTGCAGTCTTGTCTTCTTCCATGGCTCCTAACCCGCCTTATGGGGGGAGAATCGCTCTCGATTTCCTCCAGCGATGGCGTCTGCACCAAGTCTGGGACCCAGGGAGCTTGCCTGCCTTGCCTCTGGAGGTGGCGCCTCCAAGGGGTCTCTGGTTTGTCCTCCCGACGGGGCCCTTCCTTGGTGACGGCAGGCAGAAAGCTCCCTGGCGTTGCGCCCCTTCTCAAATGGTGGAGTCTTCAAAGAAACCGCTGAAGCACCAAGGAGAATTCCAGGCGGCAGAGTCTCCGAGAAGACCGCTGAAGCTGCGGAGGGGGCCTCAGGAGCACCCTTGATGACACCGGCTTTTGCGCCGGTGATGAGGGAACTTCAGGGGAAGGAAACCGCCGATGCACTAAGGAGGATCCCAGGCGGCAGAGTGTCCAAGAAGACCATTGAAGCTGCGGAGGGGGCCTCAGGAGCACCCTTGATGACACCGGCCTTTGCGCTGGTGATGAGGGAGGCGATTTCTTCGCTCGGGTCATGGAGCGGGAGAGCGCCGCAGGGCTGAAACCTGGTGACACGGCCGTTCTTGCAACTTCTAGACTCTTGTCGTGTCAGGGGAATCTTGGGGCTTGTTCCTTTCTTTTTCATCGAGTTTGTAGCCCAGCTCATGGAGCCATTTATACATGAACTCTTATGACCCTTCGTGCCTGCGATGTTTTCCGTCTTCTTCCTGGTTTTGCCTGACCGAGCCCTTAGCTCCGCAAGGTGCTCAGAGGCCTTCACCAATCTCGACGTTCTGCTCCGGCACCTTCCCCGGGTCCTCATTATATTAAGGGCCCCGGAGGTCCTCGGGCCCCGCCTCATGAGGAGGGGGAGGCCCGGATCAGCCAGCCACGTGGCGGATCCAGAGCTCTCCTCTGAGGAGAGGGAGGTCCGGAGCCGCGGTACACGTGGGGTCTCCGAGCCCTTCCCCTCAGAGGAGGGGAGGTCCGGCCCCGCTGGAGCCGTGGATCCTTCGGTCTTGCCTTGGAGTTCTGGTCTCGCATGATTCCGTAGTGGCCCCCTGGCAGGGGCGTCCCATTTGTCAGGCGCTCCTACCACATTCCTGTAGGGATCCGAGGCCAAGAGGTCCTGCACACAAGTAGGGAAAAAGTAATTCTCCTTGGGAGCTCCCCCTCTCTTATCTCATAGTCTTATTCGACTTATGGTCCCTAACCATATGCTCGGTGCTTGGGGACAGTAGTGCGCGAAGCGTTCGGGGGCTTAGGGCCCCCCTCGACTATCGGCAGGTACCCCCGATGCAACCGCCTCTGGTAGGGCAGCGAATGCCGACTAGTGGTGAGAATGAGAAGGGGGAGCTGAGCACATGGCAGCCATGCACCGCAAGGGTAGTCATAAAAAACATAGTACATAATTTAAATGAGTACGAGGAAAGAGCAAAGTAGAACAGGTTTCTTTTCGTATAACTTTCCACAGGAGGAAGGCAGGCTAAACATGGAGGCCACGACCCGCCCCATTAAGAGGGGAAGCAAGACTCTACGCGCTTGGAGTCGGAACCAGGCAAAGCTGGACGTAGTCATGTACCGTCCCCTGGGGCTTAGCTGCTCCGAGCGCTGTTCCTGGACTCTATGGAGTTTATTACGGAAAGAAAGTACTGTCCTATCTTTGCACTAGGGGTAGAACTTACGGAGGTGTTCTATGTTCCAAGGGTTTAGGAGCAGGTCCCCATCCTCGATGGAAAGGCGCACACACCCGGGGCGGCATACTTTCGCGACTCGGAAGGGACCTTCCCAACTAGGGGAGAGTTTGTGGGCCCCTTCGCGAGAAAGTATGCGCCGCAACACCAGGTCACCTTCCTGCAGCTCCCGGGCACGCACAGATCTCTGGTGGTAGCGCCGAAGCGCTTGTCTGTACCGCGCGTTACGGAGTGCTGCATGTAATCGGACCTCGTCGACGAGGTCGATTTCTCCACGCCGGAGGTTGTTGTCGGTACCTGCGATATGGGGTACCCCCGCGCACAGGGGAAAATGCCTAAGGAACTCGCCCTTATCCGCAGGGAGAGCTCCGAAGGCGCCACGCGTCTGGCGGGGCCGGACCTCCCTCTCCTCAGAGGAGAGCTCCGGGCCCGCCACGTGGCATACAGAGGCCGGACCTCCCCCTACGCGGGAAAGAGGTCCGGAGGTGCCACGTATCCGGCGGGGCCAGACCTCCCTCTCCTCAGATAAGAGCTCCGGACCCGCCACGTGGCCGATAGAAGCCAAACCTCCCCCCCCCTCCCCCCCCGAGGGAGAGGTCCGAAGGCTCCACGTGCCCCGCGGGGCCGGACCCTCCTCTCCTCTGAGAAGGGCTCCGGGCCCGCCACGTGGCCAGCAGAACGGCGCTGCCTGCCCCCGAGCGATAGGCAGCGGGCGTAAAGACGCCCCATACCTTGCCCGTACAAGGTATTCAAGGCCCGCGTCTTCCCAAGACGCGGAGACGCGGAGCACGCCTCCGTCAAATGCCATTGCGCCCAGTCGCATCACAGACTGACGCGCGGTGTCAGAACCTGCCAGCCAATAAACACCATGACAAGACATCCCATGCCGCCTGCGCCGTCATCAACCACTACGACTAGCATGCGGCATGGGCAGGGCGGCAAGACGGAGACTCGGAAGCCTTCGCCAGAGACAACTACCGACATAACTGCAGATACGGTAGATAACAGTCAATCTCCCCGAGACCACCTGTCGGGTCCTGGCCCCCCCTTGTAAGCCACCCGAGTCTTGGACTATAAAAGGCTCGGGTAGGCGACGATAGCAAGGGTTCGCACCTCTGCAACTCATATGCTAGCCATTCACACCCAAGCTGTAACTCACCCCCAAGCTCAGGACTCCGGCCCTGAGCAGCAAGCAATACAGCGAGCTCCATAGCTCGCCGTGGACGTAGGGTTTTACGCTCCGGCGGCCTGAACCACGTAAAACTCACAGTGTCAAGCTCTTACTAACTCGTCCATCCGCGCAAGCTCTCCGCAAGGGACTAGCCCCACCGAAGAAAGAACCTCCGCGGGCTGCCCAGTGCAGGCCCGGGGGAAGTGTCGACCGAACACTTCGACATTTGGCGCCAGGTAGGGGGCTTTTCCCCTTGCGCGACGAGTTTCCGCCGACGAAGATGACCAAGCTCCCTTCAGCGGCAAACTAACCTCCCCCGCTTCTGCGGCGAACCGCGACCAGGGGGGAGTACATGTCAACACACTCGGGACGGAGTGTGTCGGTACAAGCTGGGAGCCAGCAACCGGCTCTGGCAGCGCCGACCCCGGCAATGCAGGCTCCAACCAGCGTCAAGTCTTCAGTAGCGCTGGGCGTACCCGGTGGGGGTGCGCTATCTGCAGCAAGAGCGCTACTGCACAATCTGCCTGCTGGGGACGCGCCTCAGGCAGCGACCCAGCAGTGGATTCGCGAGGTAGACCGTCTCGTCGTCGCCGCCGCAAACCCTCGACTTCGGCGGGGATGACACTCTGGCCAACCGGCCGTGTCACTGATGCGCATGCCAATGGTTGACGAACAGACGGCAGATTCCAGCTCTACCAGGCTCCAATCGACGGATCTGAGGACAGAGCTGGAGCGGTGTCGCTTGGGTCAAGATGCCCGGGTATACCTCGAGCAACACCGAGAAAGGCGTCGCTACCAAGAGGCTGACGACAGCATGACGTCGGCCTCGACCCAGCCTGAAGAGCAGACCTTCGCCACGCGATCTCTGCCCCAGGCCTGCGCCGTGCAGAATATGCCACAGTCATATGTCCTGCAGATGGCGCCCCCGGCCTATGGTGCAGCCTTGCCCGTACCGGGGTACACTGTGCCCAGTGCGAACCGAGCGTTCGCGGCACCAGAACCTGCGGCGACAGAAGCAGGGTGTGCGGCCCTCACGCCCCACCTTCGCTTCGCGAATTGGCCGTGCAAGTTTCGGCCGCACCTGCCCGAGAAGTACGACGGCAGCGTCAACCCGGCGGAGTTCCTCCATATCTACTCCACCGCCGTACTTGCCGCAGGAGGGAATGAAGCTGTCATGGCCAATTACTTCCCTGTCGCCTTGACCGGTCCAGCCCGGTCTTGGCTCATGAACCTCCCCCAGGGTTCCGTAACTTCCTGGGGAGAGCTTTGCCGTCAGTTCATCGCCAACTTTGGCAGTTCCTACACCCGGCCTGGCACGGAGCTCGACCTCCACGCCATCGAGCAGCAACCTGGGGAGTCGTTGCGCTCTTTCATCCAGCGGTTCTCCCAGGTGCGGAACACCATCCCACACATTCAAAATGCTTCTGTGGTGGTGGCGTTTCGGCAAGGCGTCCGGGACAAGAAGATGCTCGAGAAGCTCGCGACCAGGGAGGTCCGCGATGTCTCAGAGCTCTTCAGCCTGGCAGACAAGTGCGCCAGGGCAGCCGAAGGGCGAAACTGGCACTCACTGCCGTCCTCCGAGTCAGGAGGACTGCCCGGATCTGGTCCTACTCCCTGTGGAGACAGCAGGAAGGCCAAGAACCGAGGCAGAGGCAAGATAGAATCACCGACCGCAGCTCCAGTCTTCACTGCAGCGACGCTCAGTGGGGCTCGGGGGCCGCGCCCTGACAAGAGGCAGCGAAGATCACCAATCCCAGAAGGTGATCAAGACAATATGTGCCCCGTGCACGGCAGCTGTCGCCACACTACTGCCGAGTGCCGGGAGATCCGAAAGCTCGCAGAGCGCTTCCGCAAGGGGAAGCAGCAGCGGGCTGATGCCCCACCCTTCCGTCCAAAGGAGGGCAAACAGAGGGTGGATGTCCCAGACAGCATCGACCACCCAGAGGAGACCCAGGAGCCTCAGCGCGCCGTGAAGGCGACACGCAATCATGAGGACTCCAGCTCCAGCGACGATGAGCGTCGAAAGAAGCTCTACGTCATATACGGCGGGTCCGCCGACCCCTCGTCCCGAAGCGCAGTCAAGACTCTGCGCCGAGCGGTAGCGTCGGTGGCGCCACTCCCAAGTGCCGCACCGCACCTTAAGTGGATGGGGACCCCCATCAGCTTTGACGCCACCGACTGCCCCAGGAACATGGCTGGGGCCGGCCAACTACCGCTCTTGGTAGCTCCTACCATCGCCAACATGAGAATGTACCACGTTTTGGTAGATGGTGGAGCTGGGCTGAACCTCATCAGCCGTGCAGCTTTCCAGAAGCTGCAGATCCCGATGGCCAAGATCACCCCGTCGAGCCCGTTCTCAGGGGTAGGGCCGGGACAAGTCATTCCCTACGGCAACATTAGCCTCCCGGTGACCTTCGGGGCTCCGGACAGCTATCGGACAGAGTACATTCTGTTCGACGTAGCGGAGATAGACCTCCCCTTCAACGCCATAATCGGCAGGCCAGCCCTGTACCGGTTCATGGCAGTAGCCCACTACGGCTACCTCGTCCTGAAGATGCCAACACCGACAGGCGTCCTCAGGATTCGTGGAGACCGCACTGCTGCAGTGTCGGCCTTAGAGAAACTTCAAGCGCTCGCAACAGCTGGGGCATCAGCCCCCGGCAGTGCAGAGCCGGACCAGCTCCGCCCGAGCGCACGCCACCGTGCCTCCGCCACAGCACCCCAGGTGCAACCTCTCGACGAGGGCGGCGTCCCCTTAAAGGTCGTCCAAGTCGGCGCCGAAGCCACCCAGACCACCCGGGTAGCCGGGGGCCTGGATAGCAAATAGGAAGGTGCGCTCGTCACCTTCCTCCGGCACAATGTCGACGTGTTTGCATGGCAGCCATCACAGATGCCGGGGATCCCCAGGGAGGTGATCGAGCACCACTTAAAAGTCTTCCCCGACGCCCGGCCGATTCAACAGAAGCCCCGCAAGCAGTCCATCGAGCGGCAAAACTTCATTCGTGAAGAAGTCAAGAAGCTGCTGGACGCTGGCTTCATACGGGAGGTCCACCACCCCCGGTGGTTGGCGAACCCCGTCGTTGTCCCGAAGGCTGGCAGGAAGCTCCGGATGTGCATCGACTACACCAGTCTCAATAAGGCATGTCCCAAAGATCCATTCCCTCTCCCTAGAATAGATCAAATAGTAGACTCAACGTCAGGCTGTGATATGCTGTGCTTCCTAGACGCCTACTCGGGTTTCCATCAGATCCCCATGTCTAGGGAGGATGAGGAGCACACCTCCTTCATCACAGTAGACGGCCTTTATTGTTATGTGTCTATGCCTTACGGCCTAAATAATGCACTCCCCACCTTTGTGCGAGCAATGCACAAAACCTTTGGGGAGTTAATAAGAGACCTAGTTGAGGTGTACGTCGATGACATAGTTGTCAAGGTCAAGCAGGGTTCATCTTTGTTAGATAACCTAGCCTTAGTCTTTGACAAGTTGCGCTCTACGCGCACCAAGCTAAACCCCGATAAATGTGTGTTCGGTGTGTCCTCTGGGAAGCTCTTAGGATTCCTGGTCTCGCACCGAGGGATTGAGGCCAACCCAGAGAAGATCAAGGCCATCGACTTGATGCGGCCCCCTGCCCATGTCAAGGATGTCCAGAAACTCACGGGATGTCTAGCCGCGCTGAGTCGGTTTATACCGAGGCTAGCAGAGCGGGCACTCCCTTTCTTTAAGCTCCTGCGCAAGTCAGGCCCTTTTGCCTGGACTGACAAAGCAGAAGAGGCTTTCCAGGAGTTGAAGCGACTCCTGACGACCCTACCTATCATGGTAGCCCCTGAGCCCGGAGAGCACCTGCTGCTCTACATCGCGGCGACAACTGAAGTGGTGAGTATGGTCCTCGTCGCAGAGCGGCCGGACCCCTCATCCTCACAACCTGCTCCGGTAGCAGAAGACGGACGCCAGGAGGCCCCGCAGGACCAAGGCGGTCTCCCGAACCTCCAAGGCAACCTCCCGGAGGTCCAGGTCGGCCTCCCGGAGGTCCAGGGCGGTCTCCCGGATGTAAAAGCCCAAGAAAAGGGACTTGCAAAAATTTTCTCTTCACCTCACAACACCACAGTTTTTATTGTGGACACCTTAGGAAATGTTGTGAAGAGCAAGTAACCTCCATCAAAAGAATGATTAGAGGGGAAAGCCTTCACTTTCACAAAGTAGGGTTTCTACACATGAACATGAGAGGTTGAGCTCACCCCTAGAATTTAAAAAAAGTCTTGGGAAGGTTCAGTCCAAAGCTCATGCAAATTCAACACTTTTTGAGGCACTTTTGGGTTGTTTCAAAAAAAGGCCAATTTGAATGTAAATTCAAATTGCAGCAACTTTCATCACCCAAATTCAAAAGTTAGCTTCATATCTACACTCAGCACATTTTTCTGAGTAAACCCACCAATTTTTATATCCATTGGAGCCCATCTTGTCAAGAGCTAAATTTGCAAGAATTCAAAACTGAATTTGAATTTCAGTCTAAATATGAAGCACATTTAACCAAACAAAGTTTGAATTTGAGAATTCAAATTCAAACAAAGACTTGGGAGCTAAGTCTCACATTAAATTGTGAGTAGCTGGTGGGATAATTAACAGAAACAGAAAAGAAATATTAAGGAAAAGAAGAAAGGGGGAGGCCCACAGGTCAGTGGCACACATGAGGGGCAGTCGGTTGCTGCAGCCGACCCCGACTTCGCGCGCAAGCCAGGGAACGGCGGCGAGCCACCGAGGCAGCAATCGGCCACCTCACGGTGCCAAACCGCGGCTTAAAGGCCAGCGCACAGCCCACGCCGCCTTCCTCCTGCTTTCCAAACGAGAACCCCCCCCTACCGAGCTCCGTCCTCGTTTCCGCGCGAGCACAGAAACGCCGCCCTCTCTGATCGCCGGCGTCCGGCCAGCACAGGCGCGCTCGTGCCCGACGAGCCACACAAGAAAGGACCGCCTTAAGGTGCTGATTCTTCTAGCCCCTACCATTCTTCATTTCATGGGCTGTCGAGGGAGTATTTCGCCGGGAAAGCTTCGGGTGTCTTAAGGCCGAGCTCCCACAAAATCCCAAAATTCGTGGGGGTTAGATCATCACCGGGCAAACCGAGTCATGCACACGCTCTATACACGGCCACGACCACCTAGGATCGAAAACCAGTAAGAACCGTGGGCTAGGTTTACGGTTCTCTGAAGTTTTCTGAAGCACAGCCGATATTCGGCCTAGGTCGCCGATGAGGTCGTGGTTACCGCCGTTTTCACAGGGATCGGTGTCCATGTCCGTGACCAGCAGGTGTCAGCGGAGCTCCCCGAGCAAACCGCATCGAAAAAGGTGCGTGGGATGCCGAGTTGGACGTCGCCGGTGAGCTCCCGGCCGCTGTTGCCGTCGGGAGCACTGTTCTGGTGGTTGTCAAGTTCTGGGGAGGGCACCACCGTCGAAAAAGGTGGCGAGATTCAGCAAGCTCCGAGGACCGGAACCCCTCTCCGGCGAGAGCTCCGGCGAGCTTGGCGGCGGGGTCGCGCGGGTGGCCGGAGGAAGACGAAGGGGTAGGCCCCACGCGTCAGCGGCTGGAGATAAATGGGTGGGATTCTCTGTGGTCCGGGATCCAGTGCGGCCGCGCGGGAAGGAGTCTGTGGCCCCGTGTGGCTCGGATCCAGCGGTCGACACGTGTACGTGGACCCACCCGCAGGATTTAAACATTTCTGGAATTTCCAGTTTTAGTGCAAACTTTAGAACCCCATAACTTTTGCTAGGAAGCTCCAAATTTAGTGATTCAAATTGGGTTGGATTCATCTTGCCTAGCTCTGTCCAGATATACAACCCAATTTGTATGAAAACCATTAATTAATTCTGGAAAATTCTTTAAAGCTTTTCAGAAAAAGAATTTTAGAGGGAGTTTGGTTCATCACAAAATCCCCAAATTTTGCCAAAATGTTCTTTAGGACATTAGTAAACCCCTGTAAAAGTTTCAGACCATTTGGAGTTGATTTGGTCAGAGCAATTCAAATTGGAAGGTGCTGTGTTCATTTGAATACAGAAAACATTTTCAGAGAATTTCCAAAACTTGGAAATTCAGTTCTGGGCAAATCTTAACCCCAAAAATGTTAGGAAAATTCATGCAAACTCTATGAGCTATAATTGAAATTGTAGTTCATTAAGTTGAGCATGAACAGGGGTATTACCTCAGAATAAATTCTTCCTTGCTGATTTGCCAAGAGAATTATTCTGAGCAAACCACTCCATGAAAAGTGCTAATGTTTGGTCCAGAGAGTTTTCTTGTGACAAGGAACTCACATAAAAATTCTCAGCTCTATTGGAGCTCTAGATCACCCCTGTCCTGTTTAACCACTTAAGGGATTAATATGGAAAAGAGGAAAAACCACTTAGCATTTAACCATGTGATTAAGTCCAAGCCAAACCACTAACACCAGTTCATCTTTAAATTCTTAAACAGAGTTCCAGGTGTTAGAGACTGGTTATTAAAACTAATAACAGTAACCTTACAATAACTTGATGTAAAAGCCCAAGAAATGGGACTTGCAAAAACTTTTCTTCACTTCACCACACCTCAGCTCTTGTTGTGGATGGCTGGTAAGGGATGGGAGGAGCAAGTAACCTTTATCAAAGAAGTGGTTAGAGGGGAAACTTACACTCTCACAACATGGGAAAAATTATACACATGTGATCACACATGAGAGTGTGTTTCCAAACTGTTGCATTCAAACTCAGGATTTCAGCAGCTAAACCAAGTATCAAAGTGCATAATTGGATTTCTCAGGTCCAAATTAGTGGGGAGGCAAAGTTCAGAAATTTTCAAAAAGATGTGCTACCCATTTTTCCAAAAAGGGTCCAAATATGCCAAGAATTCAAATATTTATTTGAATTTGGGGGAAATGAGCTCAACCATACAAATGTAGGTCAGTTTCAAACTCCAAATATTTGGATTCATCTCTGGCTAAGCTTTGGAGATCTTTTGAGGGGTGGGGGAGCACTGACAAGTGGGTCCCACATGTCATTGGGAGGGTTAAAATGGCACAATAGTCAACAGCCTTAGGGGCTAAGTATTGCACTCGGAACAGAGCCGAGGCTCCACGCGACACGCCGTGAAAACGCCGGACGCCACCTCCTGCTCGCCCCTCGCGCGCTGGCGAGCTCCTTGTGCGGGCGCAGTAACTCCCAGCCGTGCCCCAGCTCGCCACGACCACGGGCCGACCCCCAGTCACCGCCCTCTCGCACGACAAAACGCCGAGGAGCCGCCGCTGTGATCGACTCACTCAGGAGCGATCGTCCCTCGTGTACCAACGCCGGCAGCGCAGCAAACATATATCCTCAGACCTCCCACGCACTACCCGCATCACTTCCGGTCAAGTGAACCACTACCCACCGAGAGAAACCACGTTTTCGTGGCCGCCGGTGAGAACCGAGCAAAGGTGCTCCCGTGGGCAGCTCACACCAACCAGTTTCACGACTGAGCAAGAGCGCCCCAAGGTGCGCCAACTCCCTGCGCTGCTCCTCTCCAAATTCCAGAGCAATCCGTGCGACGTAGCTTCGGAATTTCAAGTTTTCCCCTCGGACGAGGAAAACCGGACCGCGGGTAAGAACTGTGGAAATTTACGCTCAATTCTCGGTTAAAGTTGTTCATTTTGCGCACACCAGAACTAGAGAGGATAGGGAACCTTTTCCCTCCACAACCCTAGCTAGAAACGCCGTAGTTACAGCTAATTTCGAGCTTTTCGGTCGGCGGCCATGGCGGGAACACGCGGGCGCACGGTGACAACCGGTTTGCCGTCGTTTCCGAGCCAGGTTGAGGCCACGCCGAGATTTCCTGACCTCCACTGATGCTTTAGAGCGGATCCGCCGAGCTTTTGGCGGGCTGATGTGCTCGGGCGGCGGTGCCGATCATCACCGAAGGCCGCGGCTCGTCGCCAGCCTACTTCCGGCCACCGGCAGCCCGAGCCAACCCCATAGACTTGTTCCCCGACCCTGAAAACCCCCAGGCGGCGAGTCTCCGGCCGAGAGGTGGCCGGGAAGCTGAGTCCGGCGAGCTCCAGTACAGCGCCGGCGAGGGGGAGGCGCGGGAGCGAGAGGAGGAAGAAGACCCACCGGGCCCACGTGTCAGCAGCTGAAGATTAAAACCCCGGATCAGCTGTGGCGTGTGATTCCATGTGGTGGCGCGGGAAGGGGTCTGTGGCCCCCGTGTGGCGCGAGTCCGGCGGTTGACACGTGTAGGGTGGACCCACAGGCAGAGTTTGAACTTTTCCCGAATTAATTTGAATTCCAGAATTGGTTCAAACTTTGGAACTGCATAACTTTTGCTAGGAAGCTCCAAAATTAGTGATTCAAATTGGGTTGGATTCATCTTGCATAGCTCTGTCCAGAGATACAACCCAATTTGTATGAAACCCATTAATTAATTCTGGAAAATTCTTTAAAGCTTTTCAGCAAAAGAATTTTAGAGGGAGTTTGGTTCATCCAAAAATTCCCAAATTTTGCCAGAATGTTCTTTAAGACATTAGTAAACCCCTGTAATAGTTTCAGACCATTTGGAGTTGAATTGGTCAGAGCAATTCAAATTTGAAGGTGCTGTGTTCATTTGAATGCAGAAACATTTTCAGAGAATTTCCAAAACTTGGAAATTCAATTCTGGGCAAACCTTGACTCCAAAAATGCTAGGAAAATGCATGCAAACTCTATGAGCTATAATAGAAATTGTAGTTCATTAAGTTGAGCATGAACAGGGGTATTACCTCAGAATTAATTCTTCCTTGCTGATTTGCCAAGAGAATTATTCTGAGCAAACCACTCCATGAAAAGTGCTAATGTTTGGTCCAGAGAGTTTTCTTGTGACAAGGAACTCACACAAAAATTCTCAGCTCCATTGGAGCTCTAGATCACCCCTGTCCTGTTTACCCACTTAAGGGACTAAGATGGAAAAAGGGGGAAAACCACTTAGCATTTGACCATGTGATTAAGTCCAAGCCAAACCACCAACACCAGTTCATATTTAAATTCTTAAACAAAGTTCCAGGTATTAGAGGCTGGTTATTAGAACTAATAGTAGAAGTCTTACTCTAGACTCACTTTTGCATATAAATTAACATGTAGTATTTCATTAACGTGTAGCCGTTGAAGAAGAGACTCCGGAAGTGCTGGACTTCCTCCTTCCGGACGAAGAACTAACTCCTGACCAGCAGCAACAAGGCAAGCCCCGGTTTGCATTAACCCTTTTTAAAAGTTTTACTTTGTTTACATGTGTCATGTGAAGTATGATTGTGCATTAGGTATAGGGTGAATGAAACCCCACTTGCATAACCAAAGGTTCCTAAAAGAGTGAGGGTAGTGTCAAGGACCTCGAGTAGACAGGCTATGCTTAATGAGTCATAGGACTTCGGTACAAGTCGAGTAGTTGGAATCTACTCGCGAGATAGGCTTGGGACACACGGGTTCGGTTGAGTGATGTGAGATCACTTTAGTAATGAAAATGAGACTAGGCAGGGGCTAGGGCGCAGCAAGAGAGAGTCTTGTGTGCGCAGCCCTGCCCGTGTCGATTGAGGACCGATCCGTGTGCGGCCCTGCTGAACAAGTATTGAACGTACCGAAGGCATATCGGATATATGGGCCCCGATAAACCGATGTAGCCTAAACCTCCGGGCGTCGAGGCATAGCACACCGATTTATAGGTGTAGGTTGAGGGCAGCAAGGTGGAAATCTGCCAACGGGCATAGAGAGATGCTCCGTGTGGGGAACCTCCTGCTCGTTTCGGTGCGACCGGTTCGACGTTTGGGCTGTTGGGTGAAAGGTTGTCCCGTACGACATCGAGTGAGCGTGCTGTGCAGCTCCACGGGTGGGCGTACGTGACGTGCTCTTTGGGTTTTCCCTGCAGGTGTATATCGAGTCGATTCGCCGTCCCTCGCGGTGACGAGTACTGCTTGTTCACTGCGTCGTAACGTAGACTAATGGATGAAATATGTTGATTCAATGATGCTGATTGATATAATTGTATTGCTACATAAGTGCCACCAAACACTGCTTACTAAATTTCAGATTTCATGAACTGTTAACTTGTTGCTAAAAGATGAACTAAGGATGAACTTGTAGGCGTGTCGTTTTGCTGAAATGCTACCAACCTATGTCTTGGTATACCTCATGTAGAGTTTCATGCTTAGGTGAGTCGGTTAAGCCTTGCTGAGCCTTCGTGCTCACGGTTGCTGCTTAAGTGTTTTTCAGGTGAGGAGCCACCCACGGACTCGGAGTACGAGTCCACCGGCGAGGGTTACCCTCCGTCGGGGACCACGGCTGAGTGGGAGCCGTACACGCCGCGCTGAGCTGAGACGTGCAGCTAGTGTGGGTTGCCCTAGGGCTGGGCAACCGACTTTTGCTAAATAGGCGGGCGTGAGTTGTATAGTGTAGTCTTCCGCTGTGTAATAGAACAATAATTGTAACTGAAGTTTGTACTTGTTTGTACAGTTTCAGCTGTTTTTCCCATGTAATATATTGTGTTCTTATGACGTGTGCTGTCGGGTGTCGCATCGCGCGGCACCACCCTCTGCGATCCTGGATGAGCGGATCCCAGTCCGCCACAGCCTGGTATCAGAGCTGCAGTGGGGATAGCACAGTACTAAAGGACTGCATTATGGGAAAAAAAAACTTAGGTGTACGGTGAGGAATCGGTAGTTGCCCAAGTAAGGACTATATTAGACTAGTTACTTAAAGTGGCAAAGACTAACTTATATGTTATAATTCTGAATTTCAATTATGTAACGACGCACCTACGCTCTGGTAAGTATGGTAAGGGACGCCACCGAAAGCGGTTCAATTTCGGTTAGCTCTCCCTGACGAGGAACATGGTTCAGGGATTGATCTCACAGCTTGGTGTGAGATGTCAATATGAATCTCTTGGACTCTTCATGTCCCTGAGTTCATATGAAACGCTGATCCCTAGCGTGCATTAGGCAAGTAAGCGGAGACCCCATCGCGTGGTCAGTAACGCGAAAGTGTGTTCGTCTGGAAATAGCCCAGGAGGACATACACAGCGCTTGCCATCGGCGTGCCCTGCAGGGCAGTAGGTGGTATCTGTTGGGTTGATGACATTCCCAACCGTGACGACCCGTTCATGACATACTCGGGTTCCCCGTCGTGTGGTGTTGAAACACGATCACGTACCTTGAGACGTGACCTAACTCAAGGACGGCCGTATGACAATGATACGGGCGTTTGTATTTACTTTCAAATATGGAACTGCCTGAAATGAATAACCATTGAGTGCACCATTATTGTGTGGTTTTCTGCAGGTACTAACCACGTATGTATCCGTGTAGAAAACGTGTGCGAGAGACCGTTTAGTGCCACATTTGAGACGTATATGCCGGTATGATCCGGGTAGGATTTTCTTTTGTGAGGAACGTAGTACCGAGATATGGTAGGCATATGCATGAGAATAATGATAACAAAGAATTAAAATCTATAGGTTCAACATTTAGGACCCTGGTTGGGTATAAGAATGGGATAGTGGAGCAGTATAGCCAAAAGTATGAAAAGCAGAGTGCTCTGTTTTGGGCAGCACGTTTGCTGATCCTCAACAGGGCATAACTCACAGGTCTTTTAGCCCAGGGAGGTGTGCTATATAGTTTTGGAAAGGTATTCAAGTCCTCTACAACTTTGTTGTAGACTTCCAGAGCTGAAACTCGCCTTAAAATGGCTGAAATCCCAGAGGAATGTAAACTGTCCAGAACCAGGGCAGAGTAAAACATCCTCTGAACTGATCTGTTTTTCAAATATAACTCCCAGTAGAAAAATCTAAAATTGTCATATAATCCATCCTTAGAAAGAGTAGAAGATGTTTGACATCTTTGCAATTCAAAGTTTCTGAAGTTTCAGCACAGAATTTAGTGGAAATCAGGATTGGAAACAGCCACTTCCAAGGGAGGTGCTGTTAAAATTCTTCCAGAAATTCTGCTAACTTTGAATTAACATAACTTTTTAATCAAAGCTGATCTGGGGGCAAATGAGTACTCGTTGGAAAGATACTGAAGTTAACTTGAACTTTGGTATTCAACTTGAGTCATGAAAATGCCCAGAACCAGATCAAAACTTGGAATAGGTAGCAACTGGTCATTCTGACAGAAGAATGACAGTTGAACTCATTGAAAAGGGTGTTGTACCCTAAGGGTGTTATACGTGATGACAACGCAATAATAATGTCTCGTAGAGACCAAACCCAGTTATGGTGAGCTTCCAAAGAGGGGGTTCATCAAGTTGGATTAAACTAACTTGTGTTTGGTCTGGTAATGGTGTAGCTTGTGCAAAGTTATTACATTATCTGCTTACGAGATATTTCGCATGTTTTGTTGTCATAATGTTTTTCCGCCCAGTTCTATTGGACTGCATGCAAAATGTTGCGGGACTGATGGTTAATGTCGTATGGTTGCAGATGGTTCGTACTAGGACCACGCACGAGGTTGGTGGCTCTAGCCAAGGTGGAGGCGATGACTCCCAGCCACCGGCCTACGACAGCACCCCGCAGCAGCAGCCACCACCGCCGCCTCCGCTTACTCTAGCGGATGTGATAGCAGCATTGGTGGGAGGTCGTGAGGAGCAGACCGACCTGCTCCGCACGATCGTGCAGAATACGTCCCAGGCGGGAGGACGTCAAGAGCGAGGGCCTCGTGAGCCCCGCGAAGTGTCGTACTCGGATTTCATGAGTACGCACCCTCCAGTGTTCACCGAAGCTGAAGAACCACTGGAGGCGGACAACTGGCTGCGGACTATCGAGTCCAAGTTCGGGCTGCTCCAGTGTACGGAGCGGCAGAAGACACTGTTCGCAGCACAGCAGCTCCACGGTGCCGCTGGTGCATGGTGGGCGAATTATGTCGCCTCACGTCCGGCTGGCCATGCCGTGGAATGGCAAGAGTTCCGGGAGGCGTTCCGCGCCTATCACATTCCTCCCGGAATAATGAAGAGAAAGTTCCAAGAATTTTTGGAACTAAAACAGGGCGGGAGGAGTGCCCACGACTACTCCCGTGCCTTCAACCATCTGGCGCAGTATGCGTCAGACTACATCTCCACGGAGGAGAAGAAGAGGGAGCACTTCTATCGGGGGTTACATCCCGAAATGAAGACCCACCTCGTACAATGGAACCGCGGCACATTCAACGACCTAGTCAATGCCGCCATCATGCAAGAGGACGCTCAGCGGGAGTTAGCAGCTGAGCAGAGGAAGCGTAGCGCTCCACCTAGCAGCGGTGGGAGTGGCGCTCCCCAGAAGTACCGTATGGTGTATCGGACACCATCCGGGCAGCAGTGGCAACCACCGGCGCGACCGCAACGGTTCGGGGGACGTCCCTTTCAGGCACCTCCGTTCCGTCCGCCGATGCCACCACCAAGACAGCAGCAGCAGCAGACGGTACCCCGGGCGTTTCCACCGCCACAACGCGCCCCAGGTTTCCGTCCACCGATCAGCGGGGGACCGCCCCGTTTCACCTGCTTCACGTGTGGCCAAGCGGGCCACTTTGCGAAGGACTGTCCCCAGGGGCAGCAGAGCAGCGGGCAAGCCCAGCTCCAGGGCGGTGCTCGAGGCCGACCTCCGGTGAAGAAGGTTGGTCAGCGGACTGGAGGCGTCCGCAACCTCGACAATGAGGACGCCCCAGAGGGAGACAACGTGCTGGCGGGTACGTTTACTCTCAACCATCAAGCCATCGTCATATTATTTGATTCTGGTGCAACCCACAGCTTTATAAGTGCATCCTATGTGGCTAAACACCAATTGCAAGTCTTCCCAACCGACTGCACTTATATGATATGCTCACCGGGAGGGAAGATTTCAGCTAATATGATGATTCCAAAGGCACCTCTGTGCTTAGGTGGGAAACTATATCCCACCACCTTGATAATCCTTATGGGACAAAAGATTGATGCAATCTTAGGGATGTCATGGCTGCAATACCATGGCGCTGTCCTAGAGACTCGGACACGGACGGTCCACTTAAATTCTCCATTCCACCGTCCGCATTCCATGATGTTAGACACGCCAGTCCGGGAAGTTTTAGCAATTAATAATGCTGAAGTTCTCAAGTTAGAAGACATCCCCGTAGTCCGGGAGTATCCTGATGTGTTCCCGGATGATCTTCCGGGCATGCCACCTGAGCGGGATGTCGAGTTCAAGATTGAACTTGCACCCGGGACTACGCCCATATCACGGAGACCATACAAGATGGCTCCAAATGAGCTGGCGGAACTGAAAGAACAGCTCAATGATCTGTTGAGCAAGGGTTTCATTAGGCCGAGTTCCTCGCCTTGGGGATGCTCGGCGCTATTCGTGAAGAAGAAGGATGAGACCCTGAGGCTGTGTGTGGATTACCGGCCACTCAACGCCGTCACCATCAAGAATAAGTACCCACTGCCCCGTATTGACATCTTGTTTGATCAACTGGTGGGGGCAAGTGTATTCTCAAAGATGGACCTTCGCTCTGGATATCACCAGATCAAGATCCGGGCGGAGGATATCCCGAAGACGGCGTTCTCGACGAGATACGGCTTATACGAATATCTCGTCATGTCCTTTGGTCTCACAAATGCTCCAGCCCATTTCATGTATCTCATGAACTCGGTGTTCATGCCGGAGCTGGACAAGTTCGTGGTAGTGTTCATCGACGATATCTTGGTTTACTCCAAGACAGAAGCCGAGCATGCCGAACACTTACGGATCGTTCTTCAGCGATTGCGAGACCACAAGCTCTACGCCAAGTTCAGCAAATGCGAATTTTGGATCAGCCAAGTGCCATTCTTGGGACATATCATCTCAGCTGAAGGCATTGCGGTTGACCCAAGTAAAATAGAGCAAGTGTTGAAATGGAAAGCTCCCACTTCAGTCCATGAAGTCAGAAGCTTCCTCGGGTTAGCAGGATACTACCGGAGGTTCATTCCGAGCTTCTCCAAGCTCGCAAAGCCGATGACAGAGTTGCTGAAGAAAGGGACAAAATATGTTTGGAACACGGCGTGTGAAGGAGCGTTCCGAACATTGGTGAAGCATCTCACCACAGCCCCGGTGTTAGCTCAGCCGGATACAACAAAGCCCTTCGACGTGTATTGTGACGCGTCCGGTATTGGGCTGGGCTGCGTGTTGATGCAGGAAGGACGTGTGGTCGCTTATGGCTCACGCCAACTTCGGAACCATGAGCAGCACTACCCGACTCACGATCTTGAACTTGCTGCCGTGGTGTTGGCGCTGAAAATGTGGAGGCACTATCTCCTGGGGAACTTGGTGCATCTCTACACCGACCACAAGAGCTTGAAATACATTTTCACCCAGAAGGAGCTGAACATGAGGCAGAGGAGGTGGGTAGAACTGATCAAAGATTATGAGATTGAGATCCATTACCACCCCGGCAAGGCGAATGTGGTTGCCGACGCGCTGAGTCGGAAATCGCATGTCCATCACCTCACCATTACACCGGTGGAGGAGGAAGAGCCAAGTCTATACTTGGTTCCTTATGGATCGCTGTACAACCTTGCCCTCATCCCTACTATTAGGGAGGACATCAGTGCAGCTCAGAAAACGGATAAAGGCATGGCACATCTCCGGAGACGGATAGACATTGGAGAAATTAAATGTTTCCGGAAAGATGGTGAGGGGACGTTGTGGTTCAATGACCGCATAGTCGTACCCCGAGATATGGAGTTGAGGAAAAAGATCCTCGATGAAGCTCACTTGTCCAAATACTCCATTCATCCGGGCAGCAACAAAATGTACCAAGATTTGAAAAAGAAATTTTGGTGGACGCGGATGAAGCGGGAGGTAGCTAAGTACGTATCCGAGTGCGATACGTGTAGACGAGTGAAAGCTGATCATATGAAGAAATCAGGGCTGCTGCAACCCCTGAAGATCCCGGCATGGAAATGGGAAGATGTGAGCATGGATTTCATTGTGGGATTACCCCTAACAGCCAACAAGCATGATTCCATATGGGTAATCGTTGATCGGTTAACCAAGACGGCTCACTTCATTCCGGTGAATACACGTTACAATGCCGGCAAATATGCGGAGCTATACATAGCGAAGATTCTATGCCTATACGGGGTACCCAAGACCATTGTCTCAGATCGAGGTGCATTATTTGTATCTCGCTTTTGGGAGCAGCTACACGCTGCATTGGGTACTAAGTTGATCAGGAGCTCCGCCTATCACCCTCAGACCGATGGTCAGACAGAAAGGGTGAATCAAGTCCTGGAAGACATGTTGAGAGCATGTGCCATCCACCATGGTAGGAACTGGGATGATCACCTACCATTGGCGGAATTCTCGTACAACAACGGTTATCAGGCAAGTATCAAGATGGCACCTTACGAAGCTCTCTACGGTCGTAAATGCCGCACCCCATTAAATTGGTGCGAGTCCGGTGAAAGGGTCACATTCGGAGTTGATGTGGTGAACGACGCCGAAGAGCGCGTTCGGACAATTCGAGCCAATTTGAAGGCCGCTCAATCCCGACAGAAGAGCTACGCTGATAAGAGGCGTAGGCCGTTGCACTTTGACGTTGGGGAACACGTGTACCTCCGCGTGTCTCCAATGAAGGGCGTGCACCGATTCGGTGTGAAGGGGAAGCTCGCTCCCCGTTTCATTGGACCCTACGCTATCACCGAGAAGTGTGGACCAGCAGCGTATCGATTGGAGCTACCGGCATCTCTGGCTGGTGTCCATGATATTTTCCATGTTTCGCAACTGCGAAAATGCTTGAAGCATACAACTGCTGTTCCTACCGAAGACATCGGCGAGCTGAAACCGGATTTAACATATGATGAATATCCGGTGGGAATTCTTGATGAGAAAGCCAGGACCACGCGTAGCAGAACGTTGTGGTTCTACAAGATACTCTGGAGTAACCACACCGCCGAAGAAGCGACGTGGGAGAACGAGGAGTTCCTTCGCTCAAATTACCCGGAGTTCATGGCTTCTCAACACGGGTAAGTCCCTATTACATCGCTATCTCTTCTTTTATAATCTCGGGACGAGATTCTTTTAAGGGGGGAGGGATGTAAAAGCCCAAGAAATGGGACTTGCAAAAACTTTTCTTCACTTCACCACACCTCAGCTCTTGTTGTGGATGGCTGGTAAGGGATGGGAGGAGCAAGTAACCTTTATCAAAGAAGTGGTTAGAGGGGAAACTTACACTCTCACAACATGGGAAAAATTATACACATGTGATCACACATGAGAGTGTGTTTCCAAACTGTTGCATTCAAACTCAGGATTTCAGCAGCTAAACCAAGTATCAAAGTGCATAATTGGATTTCTCAGGTCCAAATTAGTGGGGAGGCAAAGTTCAGAAATTTTCAAAAAGATGTGCTACCCATTTTTCCAAAAAGGGTCCAAATATGCCAAGAATTCAAATATTTATTTGAATTTGGGGGAAATGAGCTCAACCATACAAATGTAGGTCAGTTTCAAACTCCAAATATTTGGATTCATCTCTGGCTAAGCTTTGGAGATCTTTTGAGGGGTGGGGGAGCACTGACAAGTGGGTCCCACATGTCATTGGGAGGGTTAAAATGGCACAATAGTCAACAGCCTTAGGGGCTAAGTATTGCACTCGGAACAGAGCCGAGGCTCCACGCGACACGCCGTGAAAACGCCGGACGCCACCTCCTGCTCGCCCCTCGCGCGCTGGCGAGCTCCTTGTGCGGGCGCAGTAACTCCCAGCCGTGCCCCAGCTCGCCACGACCACGGGCCGACCCCCAGTCACCGCCCTCTCGCACGACAAAACGCCGAGGAGCCGCCGCTGTGATCGACTCACTCAGGAGCGATCGTCCCTCGTGTACCAACGCCGGCAGCGCAGCAAACATATATCCTCAGACCTCCCACGCACTACCCGCATCACTTCCGGTCAAGTGAACCACTACCCACCGAGAGAAACCACGTTTTCGTGGCCGCCGGTGAGAACCGAGCAAAGGTGCTCCCGTGGGCAGCTCACACCAACCAGTTTCACGACTGAGCAAGAGCGCCCCAAGGTGCGCCAACTCCCTGCGCTGCTCCTCTCCAAATTCCAGAGCAATCCGTGCGACGTAGCTTCGGAATTTCAAGTTTTCCCCTCGGACGAGGAAAACCGGACCGCGGGTAAGAACTGTGGAAATTTACGCTCAATTCTCGGTTAAAGTTGTTCATTTTGCGCACACCAGAACTAGAGAGGATAGGGAACCTTTTCCCTCCACAACCCTAGCTAGAAACGCCGTAGTTACAGCTAATTTCGAGCTTTTCGGTCGGCGGCCATGGCGGGAACACGCGGGCGCACGGTGACAACCGGTTTGCCGTCGTTTCCGAGCCAGGTTGAGGCCACGCCGAGATTTCCTGACCTCCACTGATGCTTTAGAGCGGATCCGCCGAGCTTTTGGCGGGCTGATGTGCTCGGGCGGCGGTGCCGATCATCACCGAAGGCCGCGGCTCGTCGCCAGCCTACTTCCGGCCACCGGCAGCCCGAGCCAACCCCATAGACTTGTTCCCCGACCCTGAAAACCCCCAGGCGGCGAGTCTCCGGCCGAGAGGTGGCCGGGAAGCTGAGTCCGGCGAGCTCCAGTACAGCGCCGGCGAGGGGGAGGCGCGGGAGCGAGAGGAGGAAGAAGACCCACCGGGCCCACGTGTCAGCAGCTGAAGATTAAAACCCCGGATCAGCTGTGGCGTGTGATTCCATGTGGTGGCGCGGGAAGGGGTCTGTGGCCCCCGTGTGGCGCGAGTCCGGCGGTTGACACGTGTAGGGTGGACCCACAGGCAGAGTTTGAACTTTTCCCGAATTAATTTGAATTCCAGAATTGGTTCAAACTTTGGAACTGCATAACTTTTGCTAGGAAGCTCCAAAATTAGTGATTCAAATTGGGTTGGATTCATCTTGCATAGCTCTGTCCAGAGATACAACCCAATTTGTATGAAACCCATTAATTAATTCTGGAAAATTCTTTAAAGCTTTTCAGCAAAAGAATTTTAGAGGGAGTTTGGTTCATCCAAAAATTCCCAAATTTTGCCAGAATGTTCTTTAAGACATTAGTAAACCCCTGTAATAGTTTCAGACCATTTGGAGTTGAATTGGTCAGAGCAATTCAAATTTGAAGGTGCTGTGTTCATTTGAATGCAGAAACATTTTCAGAGAATTTCCAAAACTTGGAAATTCAATTCTGGGCAAACCTTGACTCCAAAAATGCTAGGAAAATGCATGCAAACTCTATGAGCTATAATAGAAATTGTAGTTCATTAAGTTGAGCATGAACAGGGGTATTACCTCAGAATTAATTCTTCCTTGCTGATTTGCCAAGAGAATTATTCTGAGCAAACCACTCCATGAAAAGTGCTAATGTTTGGTCCAGAGAGTTTTCTTGTGACAAGGAACTCACACAAAAATTCTCAGCTCCATTGGAGCTCTAGATCACCCCTGTCCTGTTTACCCACTTAAGGGACTAAGATGGAAAAAGGGGGAAAACCACTTAGCATTTGACCATGTGATTAAGTCCAAGCCAAACCACCAACACCAGTTCATATTTAAATTCTTAAACAAAGTTCCAGGTATTAGAGGCTGGTTATTAGAACTAATAGTAGAAGTCTTACTCTAGACTCACTTTTGCATATAAATTAACATGTAGTATTTCATTAACGTGTAGCCGTTGAAGAAGAGACTCCGGAAGTGCTGGACTTCCTCCTTCCGGACGAAGAACTAACTCCTGACCAGCAGCAACAAGGCAAGCCCCGGTTTGCATTAACCCTTTTTAAAAGTTTTACTTTGTTTACATGTGTCATGTGAAGTATGATTGTGCATTAGGTATAGGGTGAATGAAACCCCACTTGCATAACCAAAGGTTCCTAAAAGAGTGAGGGTAGTGTCAAGGACCTCGAGTAGACAGGCTATGCTTAATGAGTCATAGGACTTCGGTACAAGTCGAGTAGTTGGAATCTACTCGCGAGATAGGCTTGGGACACACGGGTTCGGTTGAGTGATGTGAGATCACTTTAGTAATGAAAATGAGACTAGGCAGGGGCTAGGGCGCAGCAAGAGAGAGTCTTGTGTGCGCAGCCCTGCCCGTGTCGATTGAGGACCGATCCGTGTGCGGCCCTGCTGAACAAGTATTGAACGTACCGAAGGCATATCGGATATATGGGCCCCGATAAACCGATGTAGCCTAAACCTCCGGGCGTCGAGGCATAGCACACCGATTTATAGGTGTAGGTTGAGGGCAGCAAGGTGGAAATCTGCCAACGGGCATAGAGAGATGCTCCGTGTGGGGAACCTCCTGCTCGTTTCGGTGCGACCGGTTCGACGTTTGGGCTGTTGGGTGAAAGGTTGTCCCGTACGACATCGAGTGAGCGTGCTGTGCAGCTCCACGGGTGGGCGTACGTGACGTGCTCTTTGGGTTTTCCCTGCAGGTGTATATCGAGTCGATTCGCCGTCCCTCGCGGTGACGAGTACTGCTTGTTCACTGCGTCGTAACGTAGACTAATGGATGAAATATGTTGATTCAATGATGCTGATTGATATAATTGTATTGCTACATAAGTGCCACCAAACACTGCTTACTAAATTTCAGATTTCATGAACTGTTAACTTGTTGCTAAAAGATGAACTAAGGATGAACTTGTAGGCGTGTCGTTTTGCTGAAATGCTACCAACCTATGTCTTGGTATACCTCATGTAGAGTTTCATGCTTAGGTGAGTCGGTTAAGCCTTGCTGAGCCTTCGTGCTCACGGTTGCTGCTTAAGTGTTTTTCAGGTGAGGAGCCACCCACGGACTCGGAGTACGAGTCCACCGGCGAGGGTTACCCTCCGTCGGGGACCACGGCTGAGTGGGAGCCGTACACGCCGCGCTGAGCTGAGACGTGCAGCTAGTGTGGGTTGCCCTAGGGCTGGGCAACCGACTTTTGCTAAATAGGCGGGCGTGAGTTGTATAGTGTAGTCTTCCGCTGTGTAATAGAACAATAATTGTAACTGAAGTTTGTACTTGTTTGTACAGTTTCAGCTGTTTTTCCCATGTAATATATTGTGTTCTTATGACGTGTGCTGTCGGGTGTCGCATCGCGCGGCACCACCCTCTGCGATCCTGGATGAGCGGATCCCAGTCCGCCACACTTGTATGCATATTAATTAACATGTAGTATTTCATAAACGTGTAGCCGTTGAAGAAGAGACTCCGGAAGTGCTGGACTTCCTTCTTCCGGACGAGGAACTAACTACTGACCAGCAGCAACAAGGCAAGCCCCGGTTTGCATTAACCCTTTTATAAGTCTTACTTTGTTTACATGTGTCATATGAAGTATGTATGTGCATTAGGTATAGGATGAATGAAACCCCACTTGCATAACCAAAGGTTCCTAAAAGAGTGAGGGTAGTGTCAAGGACCTCGAGTAGACAGGCTACGCTTAATGAGTCATAGGACTTCGGTACAAGTCGAGTAGTTGGAATCTACTCGCGAGATAGGCATTGGGACACACGGGTTCGGTTGAGTGATGTGAGATCACTTTAGTAATGAAAATGAGACTAGGCAGGGGCTAGGGCGCAGCAAGAGGAAGTCTTGTGTGCGCAGCCCTGCTCGTGTCTATTGAGGACCGATCCGTGTGCGGCCCTGCTGAACAAGTATTGAACGTACCGAAGGCATATCGGATATATGGGCCCCGATAAACCGATGTAGCCTAAACCTCCGAGCATCGAGGCATAGCACACCGATTTATAGGTGTAGGTTGAGGGCAGCAAGGTGGAAATCTGCCAACGGGCATAGAGAGATGCTCTGTGTGGGGAACCTCCTGCTCGTTTCGGTGCGACCGGTTCGACGTTTGGGCTGTTGGGTGAAAGGTTGTCCCGTACGACATCGAGTGAGCGTGTTGTGCAGCTCCACGGATGGGCGTACGTGACGTGCTCTTTGGGTTTTCCCTGCAGGTGTATATCGAGTCGATTCGCCGTCCCTCGCGGTGACGAGTACCGCTTGTTCACTGTGTCGTAACGTAGACTAATGGATGAAATATGTTGATTCAATGATGCTGATTGATATAATTGTATAACATGTGTGCCACCAAATACTGCTTACTAAATTTCAGATTTCGTGAACTGTTAACTTGTTGCTAAAAGATGAACTAAGGATGAACTTGTAGGCGTGTCATTTTGCTGCAACGTTGCTATCCTATGTCATTGTACCCCTCATGTAGAGTTTCATGCCTAGGTGAGTCGGTTAAGCCTTGCTGAGCCTTCGTGCTCATGGTTGCTGCTTAAGTGTTTTTCAGGTGAGGAGCCACCCACGGACTCGGAGTACGAGTCCACCGGCGAGGGTTACCCTCCATCGGGGACCACGGCTGAGTGGGAGCCGTACACGCCGCGCTGAGCTGAGGAGTGCAGCTAGTGTGGGTTGCCCTAGGGCTGGGCAACCAACTTTTGCTAGATAGGCGGGCGTGAGTTGTATAGTGTAGACTTCCGCTGTGTAACATAAACAATAGTTGTAACTGAAGTTTGTACCTGTTTGTACAGTTTCAGTTGTTTCCCATGTAATATATTATGTTCTTATGACGTGTGCTGTCGGGTGTCGCATCGCGCGGCACCACCCTCTGCGATCCTGGATGAGCGGATTTCGGTCCGCCACAGCCTGGTATCAGAGCTGCATTGGGGATAGCACAGTACTTAAGGACTACATTATGGGAAAACTTAGGTTATGGTGAGGAATCGGTAGTTGCCCAAGTAAGGACTATATTAGCATAGTTACTTAAAGTGGCAAAGACTAACTTATGTGTTATAATTCTTAATTTCAATTATGTAACGACGCACCTACGCTCTGGTAAGTATGGTAAGGAACGCCACCGAAAGCGGTTCAATTTCGGTTAGCTCCCCCTGACGAGGAACGTGGCTCAGGGATAGAGTCTCACAGCTTGGTGTGAGACGTCAATATGAACCTCTTGGACTCTTCATGTCCCTGAGTTCATATGAAACGCTGATCCCTAGCGTGCATTAGGCAAGTAAGTGGAGACCCCATCGCGTGGTCAGTAATGCGAGAGTGTGTTCGTCTGGACATAGCCCAGGAGGACATACGCAGTGCTTGCCATCGGCGTGCCCTGCAGGGCAGTAGGTGGTATCTGTTGGGTTGATAACATTCCCAACCGTGACGACCCGTTCATGACATACTCGGGTTCCCTGTCGTGTGGTGTTGAAACACGATCACGTGCCTTGAGACGTGACTTAGCTCAAGGACGGCCGTATGACAATGATACGGGCGTTTGTATTTACTTTCAAATATGGAACTGCCTGAAATGAATAACCTTTGAGTGCACCATCATTGTGTGGTCTTCTGCAGGTACTAACCACGTATGTATCCGTGTAGAAAACGTGTGCGAGAGACCGTTTAGTGCCACACTTGAGACGTATATGCCGGTATGATCCGGTTAGGATTTTCTTTGGTGAGGAACGTAGTACCGAGATATTGTAGACATATGCATGAGAATAATGATAACAAAGAATTAAAATCTATAGGTTCAACATTTAGGACCCTGGTTGGGTATAAGAATGGGATAGTGGAGCAGTATAGCCAAAAGTATGAAAAGCAGAGTGCTCTGTTTTGGGCAGCAAAGTGGCCGAACTTTAACAGAGCACAACTTACAGGTCTTTTAGCCCAGAGAGGTGTGCTATATAGTTCTGGAAAGGTATTGAAGTACTCTATAACTTTGTTGTAGACTTCCAGAGCTGAAACACACCTTAAGATGGCTTAAATCCCAGAGGAATGTAAACTGTCCAGAACCAGGACAGAGTTAAACATTCTCTGGACTGTTCTGTTTTTCAAACATAACTCTCAGTAGAAAAATCTAGATATAATACATCCTTAGAAAGAGTAGAAGATGGGTGACATCTTTGCAATTCAAAGTTTCTGAAGTTTCAGCACAGATTTCAGTGGAAACCAGGGATGAAAACAGCCACTTCCAAGGGAGGTGCTGTTAAAAAAATTCTTCCAGAAATTCTGCTAACTTTGAATTAGCATAACTTTTTAACCAAAGCTGATCTGGGGGCAAACGAGTACTTGTTGGAAAGATACTGAAGTTAACTTGAACTTTGGTATTCCACTTGAGTCATGAAAATGCACAGAACCAGATCAAATTTTGGAATAGGTAGAAACTGGTCATTCTGACAGAAGAATGACAGTTGAACTCATTGGAGAGGGTGTTGTACCCTAAGGGTGCTATACGTGATGACAAAGCGATAGTAATGTCTCGTAGTGACCAAACCCAGTTATGGTGAGCTTCCAAAGAGGGGGTTCATCAAGTTGGATTAAACTAACTTGTGTTTGGTCTGGTGATGGTGTAGCTTGTGCAAAGTTATTACATTATCTACTACGAGATATTTTGCATGTTTTGTTGTCATAATGTTTTTACGCCCAGTTCCATTGGACTGCATGCAAAATGTTATGGGACTGATGTTTAATGTCGTGTGGTTGCAGATGGTTCGTACTAGGACCACGCACGAGGTTGGTGGCTCTAGCCAACAGGGAGGTGATGACTCCCAGCCACCGGCCTACGACAGCACCCCGCAGCAGCAGCCACCACCGCCGCCTCCGCTTACTCTAGCGGATGTGATAGCGGCACTGGTGGGAGGTCGTGAGGAGCATACCGACCTGCTCCGCACGATCGTGCAGAATACGTCCCAGGCGGGGGGACGTCAAGAGCGAGGGCCTCGTGAGCCCCGCGAAGTGTCGTACTCGGATTTCATGAGTACGCACCCTCCAGTGTTCACCGAAGCTGAAGAACCACTGGAGGCTGACAACTGGCTGCGGACCATCGAGTCCAAGTTTGGGCTGCTCCAGTGTACGGAGCGGCAGAAGACCATGTTCGCAGCACAGCAGCTCCACGGTGCCGCTGGTGCGTGGTGGGCGAATTATGTCGCCTCACGTCCGGCTGGCCATGCCGTGGAATGGTAAGAGTTCCGGGAGGCGTTCCGCGCCTATCACATCCCTCCCGGAATAATGAAGAGGAAGTTCCAAGAATTTTTGGAACTGAAGCAGGGCGGGAGGAGTGCCCACGACTACTCCCGTGCCTTCAACCATCTGGCGCAGTATGAGTCAGACTATATCTCCACGGAGGAGAAGAAGAGGGAGCACTTATATCGGGGGTTACACCCCGAAATGAAGACGCACCTCGTTCAGTGGAATCGCGGCACATTCAACGACTTAGTCAATGCCGCGATCATGCAAGAGGACGCTCAGCGGGAGTTGGCAGCTGAGCAGAGGAAGCGCAGCGCTCCACCTAGCAGCGGTGGTGGCGCGCCTCAGAAGTACCGTATGGTGTATCGGACACCATCCGGGCAGCAGTGGCGTCCACCGGCGCGACCTCAACAGCTCGGGGGACGTTCGTTCCAAGCACCCCCGTTCCGTCCGCCGATGCCACCACCAAGACAGCAACAGCAACAGCAGCAGCAGACAGTACCCCGGGCGTTTCCACCGCCACAACGCGCCCCGGGTTTCCGTCCACCGATCAGCGGGGGACCGCCCCGTTTCACCTGCTTCACGTGTGGCCAGGCGGGCCACTTTGCGAAGGACTGTCCCCAGGGGCAGCAGAGCAGTGGGCAAGCCCAGCTCCAGGGCGGTGCTCGAGGCCGACCTCCGGTGAAGAAGGTTGGTCAGCGGACTGGAGGCGTCCGCAACCTCGACAATGAGGACGCCCCAGAGGGAGACAACGTGCTGGCGGGTACGTTTACCCTCAACAATCAAGCCATCATCATATTATTTGATTCTGGTGCAACCCACAGCTTTATAAGTGCATCCTATGTGGCTAAACATCAATTGCAAGTCTTCCCAACCGACTGCACTTATATGATCTGCTCACCGGGAGGGAAGATTTCAGCTAATATGATGATTCCAAAGGCACCTCTGTGCTTAGGTGGGAAACTATATCCCACCACCTTGATAATCCTTATGGGACAAAAGATTGATGCGATCTTAGGGATGTCATGGATACAATACCATGGCGTTGTCCTAGAGACTCGGACACGGACGGTTCACTTAAATTCTCCATTCCACCGTACGCATTCCATGGTGTTAGACACGCCAGTCCGGGAAGTTTTAGCAATTAATAATGCTGAAGTTCTCAAGTTAGAAGACATCCCCGTAGTCCGGGAGTATCCTAATGTGTTCCCGGATGATCTTCCGGGCATGCCACCTGAGTGGGATGTCGAGTTCAAGATCGAACTTGCACCCGGGACTACGCCCATCTCACGGAGACCATACAAGATGGCTCCAAATGAGCTGGCTGAACTGAAAGAACAGCTCAATGATCTGTTGAGCAAGGGTTTCATTAGGCCGAGTTCCTCGCCTTGGGGATGCTCGGCGCTATTCGTGAAGAAGAAGGATGAGACCCTGAGGCTGTGTGTGGATTACCGGCCGCTCAACGCCGTCACCATCAAGAATAAGTACCCACTGCCCCGCATCGACATATTGTTTGATCAACTTGTGGGTGCCAGTGTGTTCTCCAAGATGGACCTTCGCTCTGGATATCACCAGATAAAAATCCGGGCGGAGGATATTCCGAAGACGGCATTCTCGACGAGATATGGACTATATGAATATCTCGTCATGTCATTTGGTCTCACAAATGCTCCAGCCCATTTCATGTATCTCATGAACTCGGTGTTCATGCCGGAGCTGGACAAGTTCGTGGTAGTGTTCATCGACGATATCTTGGTTTACTCCAAGACGGAAGCCGAACATGCAGAACACTTGCGGATCGTTCTTCAACGATTGCGAGACCATAAACTCTACGCCAAGTTCAGTAAATGCGAGTTTTGGATCAGCCAAGTGCCATTCTTGGGACATATCATCTCAGCTGAAGGCATTGCGGTTGACCCAAGCAAAATAGAGCAAGTGCTGAAATGGAAAGCTCCCACTTCAGTTCATGAAGTCAGAAGTTTCCTCGGGTTAGCGGGATACTACCGGAGATTCATTCCAAGCTTCTCCAAGCTCGCTAAGCCGATGACGGAGTTGCTGAAGAAAGGAAAGAAATATGTTTGGAACACGGCGTGTGAAGGAGCGTTCCGAACATTGGTGAAGCATCTCACAACAGCCCTGGTGTTAGCTCAGCCGGATACAACAAAGCCCTTCGACGTGTATTGTGACGCGTCCGGTATTGGGCTTGGCTGCGTGTTGATGCAGGAAGGACGTGTGGTCGCATATGGCTCACGCCAACTTCGGAACCATGAACAGCATTATCCCACTCATGACCTTGAGCTTGCTGCAGTGGTTTTGGCGTTGAAAATGTGGAGGCACTATCTCCTGGGGAATCTGGTGCATCTCTACACCGACCACAAGAGCTTGAAATACATTTTCACCCAGAAGGAGCTGAACATGAGGCAACGGAGGTGGTTGAAATTAATCAAGGACTATGAAATTGAGATTCACTACCACCCCGGCAAGGCGAATGTGGTTGCCGACGCGCTGAGTCGGAAATCACATGTCCATCACCTCACCATTACACCGGTGGAGGAGGAAGAGCCAAGTTTATACTTGGTTCCTTATGGATCGCTGTACAACCTTGCCCTCATCCCTACTATTAGGGAGGACATCATTGCAGCTCAGAAGATGGATAGAGGCATGGCACATCTCCGGAGACGGATAGACAATGGAGAGATTAAATGTTTCCGGAAAGATGATGAGGGGACGCTATGGTTTAATGACCGCATAGTCGTACCCCGAGATGTGGGACTGAGGAAGAAAATCCTCGACGAAGCCCACTTGTCTAAATACTCCATTCATCCGGGCAGCAACAAAATGTACCAAGATTTGAAAAAGAAATTTTGGTGGACACGGATGAAGCGGGAGGTAGCTAAGTACGTATCCGAGTGCGATACGTGCCGACGAGTGAAGGCTGATCACATGAAGAAATCAGGGCTGTTGCAACCCCTGAAGGTCCCGGCATGGAAATGGGAAGATGTGAGCATGGATTTCATTGTGGGATTACCCCTAACAGCCAACAAGCATGATTCCATATGGGTAATCGTTGATCGGTTAACCAAGACGGCTCACTTCATTCCGGTAAATACACGTTACCATGCCGGCAAATATGCGGAGCTATACATAGCGAAGATTCTATGCCTATACGGGGTACCCAAGACCATTGTCTCAGATCGGGGTACCCAAGACCATTGGGAGCAGTTACATGCTGCTTTGGGTACTAAACTGATTAGAAGCTCCGCTTATCACCCTCAAACGGATGGCCAGACAGAGAGGGTGAATCAAGTTCTGGAAGACATGTTGAGAGCATGTGCCATCCACCATGGTAGGAACTGGGATGATCACCTACCATTGGCGGAATTCTCGTACAACAACGGCTATCAGGTGAGTATCAAGATGGCACCCTACGAAGCTCTCTACGGTCGTAAATGCCGCACCCCATTAAATTGGTGCGAGTCCGGTGAGAGGGTCACATTCGGAGTTGATGTGGTGAACGACGCCAAAGAGCGCGTTCGGACAATTCAAGCCAATTTGAAGGCCGCTCAATCCCGACAGAAGAGCTACGCTGATAAGAGGCGTAGGTGTAAAAGCCCAAGAAAAGGGACTTGCAAAAACTTTTTCTTCACCTCACAACACCACAGTTTTTATTGTGGACACCATAGGAAATGTTGTGAAGAGCAAGTAACCTCCATCAAAAGAATGATTAGGGGGGAAAGCCTTCACTTTCACAATGTAGGGTTTCTACACATGAGCATGAGAGGTTGAGCTCACCCCTAGGATTTAAAAAGTCTTGGGAAGGTTCAGTCCAAAGCTCATGCAAATTCAACAATTTTTGAGGCACTTTTGGGTTATTTCAAAAAGAGGCCAATTTGAATGTAAATTCAAATTGCAGCAACTTTCATCATCCAAATTCAAAAGTTAGCTCCATATCTATACTCAGCACATTTTTCTGAGTAAGCTCACCAATTTTCATCCCCATTGGAGCTCATCTTGTCAAGAGCTAAATTTGCAAGAATTCAAAACTGAATTTGAATTTCAGTTTAAATATGAAGCACATTTAACCAAACAAAGTTTGAATTTGAGAATTAAAATTCAAACAATGACTTGGGAGCTAAGTCTCACATTAAATTGTGAGTAGCTGGTGGGATAATTAACAAAAACAGAAAAGAAATATTAGGGAAAAAGAAGAAAGGGGGAGGCCCACAGGTCAGTGGCACACATGAGGGGCAGTCGGTTGCTGCAGCCGACCCCGACTTCGTGCGCAAGCCAGGGAACGGCGGCGAGCCACCGAGGCAGCAATCGGCCACCTCACGGTGCCAAACCGCGGCTTAAAGGCCAGCGCACAGCCCACGCCGCCTTCCTCCTGCTTTCCAAACGAGAACCCCCCTACCGAGCTCCTTCCTCGTTTCCGTGCGAGCACAGAAACGCCGCCCTCTCTGATCGCCGGCGTCCGGCCAGCACAGGCGCGCTCGTGCCCGACGAGCCACACAAGAAAGGACCGCCTTAAGGTGCTGATTCTTCTCGTCCCTACCGTTCTTCATTTCATGGGCTGTCGAGGGAGTATTTCGCCGGGAAAGCTTCGGGTGTCCTGAGACCGAGCTCCCACAAAATCCCAAAATTCGTGGGGGTTAGCTCATCACCGGGCAAACCGAGTCATGCACATGCTCTATACACGGCCACGACCACCTAGGATCGAAAACCAGTAAAAACCGTGGGCTAGGTTTACGGTTCTTTGAAGTTTTCTGAAGCACAGCCGATATCCGGCCTAGGTCGCCGGTGAGGTCGTAGTTACCGCCGTTTTCACGGGGATCGGGGTCCATGTCCGTGACCAGCAGGTGTCAGCGGAGCTCCCCGAGCAAACCGCATCGAAAAAGGTGCGTGGGATGCCGAGTTGGACGTCGCCGGTGACCTCCCGGCCGCTGTTGCCGTCGGGAGCACTGTTCCGGTGGTTGTCAAGTTCTGGGGAGGGCACCACCGTGTTCCCCAGGCCGAGATAGGCACTGGCGGCGAGATTCAGCAAGCTCCGAGGACCGGAACCCGTCTCCGGCAGGAGCTCCAGCGAGCTTGGCGGCGGGGTCGCGCGGGTGGCCGGAGGAGGACGAAGGGGTAGGCCCCACGCGTCAGCGGCTGGAGATAAATGGGTGGGATTCTCTGTGGTCCGGGATCCAGTGCGGCCGCGCGGGAAGTAGTCTGTGACCCCGTGTGGCTCGGCTCCAGCGGTCGACACGTGTACATGGACCCACCCGCAGGATTTAAACATTTCTGGAATTTCCAGTTTTAGTGCAAACTTTAGAACCCCATAACTTTTGCTAGGAAGCTCCAAATTTAGTGATTCAAATTGGGTTGGATTCATCTTGCCTAGCTCTGTCCAGATATACAACCCAATTTGTATGAAACCCAATAATTAATTCTGGAAAATTCTTTAAAGCTTTTCAGCAAAAGAATTTTTGAGGGAGTTTGGTTCATCCAAAAATCCCCAATTTTTTGCCAGAATGTTCTTCAGGACATTAGTAAACCCCTGTAAAAGTTTCAGACCATTTGGAGTTGATTTGGTCAGAGAAATTCAAATTGGAAGGTGCTGTGTTCATTTGAATACAGAAACAATTTCAGAGAATTTCCAAAACTTGGAAATTCAGTTCTGGGCAAATCTTAACCCCAAAAATGTTAGGAAAAATTCATGAAAACTCTATGAGCTATAATGGAAATTGTAGTTCATTAAGTTGAACATGAACAGGGGTATTACCTCAGAATAAATTCTTACTTGCTGATTTGCCAAGAGAATTATTCTGAGCAAACCACTCCATGAAAAGTGCTAATGTTTGGTCCAGAGAGTTTTCTTGTGACAAGGAACTCACACAAAAATTCTCAGCTCCATGAGAGCTCTAGATCACCCCTGTCCTGTTTAACCAATTAAGGGATTAATATGGAAAAGGGGGAAAACCACTTAGCATTTAACCATGTGATTAAGTCCAAGCCAAACCACCAACACCAGTTCATATTTAAATTCTTAAACAAAGTTCCAGGTGTTAGAGGCTGGTTATTATAACTAATAGTAGAAGTCTTACTCTAAAACTCACATTTGCATCTAAATTAACATGTAGTATTTCATTAACGTGTAGCCGTTGAAGAAGAGACTCCGGAAGTTTTGGACTTCCTTCTTCCGGACGAAGAACTAACTCCTGACCAGCAGCAACAAGGCAAGCCCCGGTTTGCATTAACCCTTTTATAAGTCTTACTTTGTTTACATGTGTCATGTGTAGTATGTATGTGCATTAGGTATAGGATGAATGAAACCCCACTTGCATAACCAAAGGTTCCTAAAAGAGTGAGGGTAGTGTCAAGGACCTCGAGTAGACAGGCTACGCTTAATGATTCATAGGGATTCGGTACAAGTCGAGTAGTTGGAATCTACTCGCGAGATAGGCTTGGGACACACGGGTTCGGTTGAGTGATGTGAGATCACTTTAGTAATGAAAATGAGACTAGGCAGGGGCTAGGGCGCAGCAAGAGAGAGTCTTGTGTGTGCGGCCCTGCCCGTGTCGATTGAGGACCGATCCGTGTGCGGCCCTGCTGAACAAGTATTGAACGTACCGAAGGCATATCGGATATATGGGCCCCGATAAACCGATGTAGCCTAAACCTCCGGGCGTCGAGGCATAGCACACCGATTTATAGGTGTAGGTTGAGGGCAGCAAGGTGGAAATCTGCCAACGGGCATAGAGAGATGCTCCGTGTGGGGAACCTCCTGCTCGTTTCGGTGCGACCGGTTCGACGTTTGGGCTGTTGGGTGAAAGGTTGTCCCGTACGACATCGAGTGAGCGTGCTGTGCAGCTCCACGGATGGGCGTACGTGACGTGCTCTTTGGGTTTCCCTGCAGGTGTATATCGAGTCGATTCGCCGTCCCTCGCGGTGATGAGTACCGCTTGTTCACTGCGTCGTAACGTAGACTAATGGATGAAATATGTTGATTCAATGATGCTGATTGATATAATTGTATTGCTACATGTGTGCCACCAAATACTGCTTACTAAATTTCAGATTTCATGAACTGTTAACTTGTTGCTAAAAGATGAACTAAGGATGAACTTGTAGTCGTGTCCTTTTGCTGAAATGTTACTATCCTATGTCCATTGTACCCCTCATGTAGAGTTTCATGCTTAGGTGAGTCGGTTAAGCCTTGCTGAGGCTTTGTGCTCACGGTTGCTGCTTAAGTGTTTTTCAGGTGAGGAGCCACCCACGGACTCGGAGTACGAGTCCACCGGCGAGGGTTACCCTCCATCGGGGACCACGGCTGAGTGGGAGCCGTACACGCCGCGCTGAGCTGAGGAGTGCAGCTAGTGTGGGTTGCCCTAGGGCTGGGCAACCAACTTTTGCTAGATAGGCGGGCGTGAGTTGTGTAGTGTAGACTTCCGCTGTGTAACATAAACAATAGTTGTAACTGAAGTTTGTACCTGTTTGTACAGTTTCAGTTGTTTCCCATGTAATATATTATGTTCTTATGACGTGTGCTGTCGGGTGTCGCATCGCGCGGCACCACCCTCTGTGATCCTGGATGAGCGGATTCCGGTCCGCCACAGCTTGGTATCAGAGCTGCATTGGGGATAGCACAGTACTTAAGGACTACATTATGGGAAAACTTAGGTTACGGTGAGGAATCGGTAGTTGCCCAAGTAAGGACTATATTAGCATAGTTACTTAAAGTGGCAAATACTAACCTACGTGTTATAATTCTGAAATTTAATTATGTAACGACGCACCTACGTTCTGGTAAGTATGGTAAGGAACGCCACCGAAAGCGGTTCAATTTCGGTTAGCTCCCCCTGACGAGGAACGTGGCTCAGGGATAGAGTCTCGCAGCTTGGTGTGAGACGTCAATATGAGCCTCTTGGACTCTTCATGTCCCTGAGTTCATATGAAGCGCTGATCCCTAGCGTGCATTAGGCAAGTAAGTGGAGACCCCATCGCATGGTCAGTAACGCGAGAGTGTGTTCGTCTGGAAATAGCCCAGGAGGACATACGCAGCGCTTGCCATCGGCGTGCCCTGCAGGGCAGTAGGTGGTATCTGTTGGGTTGATAACATTCCCAACCGTGACGACCCGTTCATGACATACTCGGGTTCCCTGTCGTGTGGTGTTGAAACACGATCACGTACCTTGAGACGTGACCTAACTCAAGGACGGCCGTATGACAATGATACGGGCGTTTGTATTTACTTTCAAATATGGAACTGCCTGAAATGAATAACCATTGAGTGCACCATTATTGTGTGGTCTTCTGCAGGTACTAACCACGTATGTATCCGTGTAGTAAACGTGTGCGAGAGACCGTTTAGTGCCACATTTGAGACGTATATGCCGGCATGATCCGGGTAGGATTTTCTTTTGTGAGGAACGTAGTACCGAGATATGGTAGGCATATGCATGAGAATAATGATAACAAAGAATTAAAATCTATAGGTTCAACATTTAGGACCCTGGTTGGGTATAAGAATGGGATAGTGGAGCAGTATAGCCAAAAGTATGAAAAGCAGAGTGCTCTGTTTTGGACAGCAAGTTGCTGATCTTCCACAGGGCATAACTCACGGGTCCTTTAGCCCAAAGAGGTGTGCTATATGGTTCTGGGAAGGTATTGAAGTACTCTACAACATTGTTGTAGACTTCCAGAGCTGAAACTCACCGTAAGATGGCTTAAATCCCCGAGGAATGTAAACTGTCCAGAACCAGGACAGAGTTAAACATTCTCTGGACTGTTCGGTTTTTCAAACATAACTCCCAGTAGAAAAATCTAAAATTGTCATATAATACATCCTTAGAAAGAGTAGAAGATGTGTGACATCTTTGCAATTCAAAGTTTCTGAAATTTCAGCACGGATTTCAGTGGAAACTAGGGTTGAAAACAGCCACTTCCAAGGGAGGTGCTGCTAAAATTCTTCCAGAAATTCTGCTGACTTTGAATTAGCATAACTTTTTAACCAAAGCTGATCTGGGGGCAAATGAGTACTCGTTGGAAAGATACTGAAGTTAAATTTAACTTTGGTATTCAACTTGAGTCATGAAAATGCCCATAACCGGATCAAAACTTGGAATAGGTAGAAACTGGTCATTCTGACGGAAGAATGACAGTTGAACTCATTGGAGAGGGTGTCGTACCCTAAGGGTGGTATATGTGATGACAACGCGATAATAATGTCTCGTAGAGACCAAACCCAGTTATGGTGAGCTTTCAAAGAGGGGGTTCATCATGTTGGATTAAACTAACTTATGGTTGGTCTGGTAATGGTGTAGCTTGTGCAAAGTTATTACATTATCTATTTACGAGATATTTCGCATGTTTTGTTGTCATAATGTTTTTACACCCATTTCTATTGGACTGCATGCAAAATGTTGCGGGACTGATGTGTAATGTCGTGTGGTTGCAGATGGTTCGTACTAGGACCACGCACGAGGTTGGTGGCTCTAGCCAACAGGGAGGTGATGACTCCCAGCCACCGGCCTACGACAGCACCCCGCAGCAGCAGCCACCACCGCCGCCTCTGCTTACTCTAGCGGATGTGATAGCGGCATTGGTGGGAGGTCGTGAGGAGCAGACTGATCTGCTCCGCACGATCGTGCAGAATACGTCCCAGGCGGGGGGACGTCAAGATAGAGGGCCTCGGGAGCCCCGTGATGTGTCGTACTCGGATTTCATGAGTACGCACCCTCCAGTGTTCACCGAAGCTGAAGAACCACTGGAGGCTGACAACTGGCTGCGGACCATCGAGTCCAAGTTTGGGCTGCTCCAGTGTACGGAGCGGCAGAAGACCCTGTTCGCAGCACAGCAGCTCCACGGTGCCGCTGGTGCGTGGTGGGCGAATTATGTCGCCTCACGTCCGGCTGGCCATGCCGTGGAATGGCAAGAGTTCCGGGAGGCGTTCCGCGCCTATCACATCCCTCCCGGAATAATGAAGAGGAAGTTCCAAGAATTTTTGGAACTGAAGCAGGGCGGGAGGAGTGCCCACGACTACTCCCGTGCCTTCAACCATCTGGCGCAGTATGCGTCAGACTACATCTCCACGGAGGAGAAGAAGAGGGAGCACTTCTATCGGGGGTTGCACCCCGAAATGAAGACCCATCTCGTACAGTGGAACCGCGGCACATTCAACGACCTAGTCAATGCCGCCATCATGCAAGAGGACGCTCAGCGGGAGTTAGCAGCTGAGCAGAGGAAGCGCAGCGCTCCACCTAGCAGCGGTGGGAGAGGCGCTCCCCAGAAGTACCGTATGGTGTATCGGACACCATCCGGGCAGCAGTGGCGTCCACCGGCGCGACCTCAACAGTTCGGGGGACGTTCGTTCCAAGCACCCCCGTTCCGTCCGCCGATGCCACCACCAAGACAGAAGCAGCAGCAGACGGTACCCCGGGCGTTTCAACCGCCGCAACGCGCCCCGGGTTTCCGTCCACCGATTAGCGGGGGACCGCCCCGTTTCACCTGCTTCACGTGTGGCCAGGCAGGCCACTTCGCGAAGGACTGTCCCCAGGGGCAGCAGAGCAGCGGGCAAGCCCAGTTCCAGGGCGGTGCTCGAGGCCGACCTCCGGCGAAGAAGGTTGGTCAGCGGACTGGAGGCGTTCGCAACCTCGACAATGAGGACGCCCCAGAGGGAGACAACGTGCCGGCGGGTACGTTTACTCTCAACAATCAAGCCATCGTCATATTATTTGATTCTGGTGCAACCCACAGCTTTATAAGTGCATCCTATGTGGCTAAACATCAATTGCAAGTCTTCCCAACCGACTGCACTTATATGATATGCTCACCGGGAGGGAAGATTTCAGCTAATATGATGATTCCAAAGGCACCGCTGTGCTTAGGTGGGAAACTATATCCCACCACCTTGATAATCCTTATGGGACAAAAGATTGATGCAATCTTAGGGATGTCATGGCTACAATACCATGGCGCTGTCCTAGAGGCTCGGACACGGACGGTTCACTTAAATTCTCCATTCCACCGTCCGCATTCCATGGTGTTAGACACGCCAGTCCGGGAAGTTTTAGCAATTAATAACGCTGAAGCTCTCAAGTTAGAAGACATCCCCGTAGTCTGGGAGTATCCTGATGTATTCCCGGATGATCTTCCGGGCATGCCACCTGAGCGGGATGTCGAGTTCAAGATTGAACTTGCACCCGGGACTACGCCCATCTCACGGAGACCATACAAGATGGCTCCGAATGAGCTGGCTGAACTGAAAGAACAGCTCAATGATCTGTTGAGCAAGGGTTTCATTAGGCCGAGTTCATCGCCTTGGGGATGCTCGGCGCTATTCGTGAAGAAGAAGGATGAGACCCTGAGGCTGTGTGTGGATTACCGGCCGCTCAATGCCGTCACCATCAAGAATAAGTACCCACTGTCCCGCATCGACATATTGTTTGATCAACTTGTGGGTGCAAGTGTGTTCTCCAAGATGGACCTTCGCTCTGGATATCACCAGATAAAGATCCGGGCGGAGGATATCCCGAAGACGGCCTTCTCTACGAGATACGGCTTATATGAATATCTCGTCATGTCCTTTGGTCTCACAAATGCTCCAGCCCATTTCATGTATCTCATGAACTCGGTGTTCATGCCGGAGCTGGACAAGTTCGTGGTAGTGTTCATCGATGATATCTTGGTTTACTCCAAGACAGAAGCCGAACATGCCAAACATTTGCGGATCGTTCTTCAACGATTGCGAGACCATAAACTCTACGCCAAGTTCAGTAAATGCGAGTTTTGGATCAGCCAAGTGCCATTCTTGGGACATATCATCTCAGCTGAAGGCATTGCGGTTGACCCAAGTAAAATAGAGCAAGTGCTGAAATGGAAAGCTCCCACTTCAGTTCATGAAGTCAGAAGCTTCCTCGGGTTAGCGGGACACTACCGGAGATTCATTCCAAGCTTCTCCAAGCTCGCTAAGCCGATGACAGAGTTGCTGAAGAAAGGGACGAAATATGTTTGGAACACGGCGTGTGAAGAAGCGTTCCGAACATTGGTGAAGCATCTCACAACAGCCCCGGTGTTAGCTCAGCCGGATACAACAAAGCCCTTCGACGTGTATTGTGACGCGTCCGGTATTGGGCTTGGCTGCGTGTTGATGCAGGAAGGACGTGTGGTCGCTTATGGCTCACGCCAACTGCGGAACCATGAGCAGCACTACCCGACTCACGATCTTGAACTTTCTGCCGTGGTGTTGGCGCTGAAAATGTGGAGGCACTATCTCCTGGGGAACTTGGTGCATCTCTACACCGACCACAAGAGCTTGAAATACATTTTCACCCAGAAGGAGCTGAACATGAGGCAGAGAAGGTGGTTAGAACTGATCAAAGATTATGAGATGGAGATCCATTACCACCCTGGCAAGGCGAATGTGGTTGCCGACGCGCTGAGTCGGAAATCACATGTCCATCACCTCACCATTACACCGGTGGAGGAGGAAGAGCCAAGTTTATACTTGGTTCCTTATGGATCGCTGTACAATCTTGCCCTCATCCCTACTATTAGGGAGGACATCATTGCTGCTCAGAAAAATGATAAAGGCATGGCACATCTCCGGAGACGGATAGACAATGGAGAGATCAAATGTTTCCGGAAAGATGATGAGGGGACGCTATGGTTCAACGACCGCATAGTCGTACCCCGGGACATGGAACTGAGGAAGAAAATCCTCGACGAAGCCCACTTGTCTAAATACTCCATTCATCCAGGCAGCAACAAAATGTACCAAGATTTGAAAAAGAAATTTTGGTGGACACGGATGAAGCGGGAGGTAGCGAAGTACGTATCCGAATGCGATACGTGCCGACGAGTGAAGGCTGATCACATGAAGAAATCAGGGCTGTTGCAACCCCTGAAGGTCCCGGCATGGAAATGGGAAGATGTGAGCATGGATTTCATTGTGGGATTACCCCTAACAGCCAACAAGCATGATTCCATATGGGTAATCGTTGATCGGTTAACCAAGACGGCTCACTTCATCCCGGTAAATACACGTTACAATGCCAGCAAATATGCGGAGCTATACATAGCGAAGATTCTATGCCTATACGGGGTACCCAAGACCATTGTCTCAGATCGAGGTGCATTATTTGTATCTCGCTTTTGGGAGCAGCTACACGCTGCATTGGGTACTAAGTTGATCAGGAGCTCCGCTTACCACCCTCAAACAGATGGCCAGACAGAGAGGGTGAATCAAGTTCTGGAAGACATGTTGAGAGCATGTGCCATCCACCATGGTAGGAACTGGGATGATCACCTACCATTGGCGGAATTCTCGTACAACAACGGCTATCAGGCGAGTATCAAGATGGCACCCTACGAAGCTCTCTACGGTCGTAAATGCCGCACCCCACTAAATTGGTGCGAGTCCGGTGAAAGGGTCACATTCGGGGTTGATGTGGTGAACGACGCCGAAGAGCGCGTTCGGACCATTCAAGCCAATTTGAAGGCCGCTCAATCCCGACAGAAGAGCTACGCTGATAAGAGGCGTAGACCGTTGCACTTTGACGTCGGGGAACACGTGTACCTCCGCGTGTCTCCGATGAAGGGCGTGCACCTGTTCGGTGTGAAGGGGAAGCTCGCTCCCCATTTCATTGGACCCTATGCTATCACCGAGAAGTGCGGACCAGCGGCATATCGATTGGAACTACCGGCATCTCTTGCGGGTGTCCATGATGTTTTCCATGTTTCGCAACTGCGAAAATGTTTGAAGCATACAGCTGCTGTTCCTACCGAAGACATCGGCGAATTGAAACCGGATTTAACATATGATGAGTATCCGGTGGCCATTCTTGATGAGAAAGCCCGAACCACGCGTAGCAGAACGTTGTGGTTCTACAAAATACTCTGGAGTAACCACACCGCCGAAGAAGCGACGTGGGAGAGCGAGGAGTTCCTTCGCTCAAATTACCCGGAGTTCATGGCTTTTCAACGCGGGTAAGTCCCTATTACATCGCTATCTCTTCTTTTGTAATCTCGGGACGAGATTCTTTTAAGGGGGGAGGGATGTAAAAGCCCAAGAAAAGGGACTTGCAAAAACTTTTTCTTCACCTCACAACACCACAGTTTTTATTGTGGACACCATAGGAAATGTTGTGAAGAGCAAGTAACCTCCATCAAAAGAATGATTAGGGGGAAAGCCTTCACTTTCACAATGTAGGGTTTCTACACATGAGCATGAGAGGTTGAGCTCACCCCTAGGATTTAAAAAGTCTTGGGAAGGTTCAGTCCAAAGCTCAGGCAAATTCAACAATTTTTGAGGCACTTTTGGGTTATTTCAAAAAGAGGCCAATTTGAATGTAAATTCAAATTGCAGCAACTTTCATCATCCAAATTCAAAAGTTAGCTCCATATCTATACTCAGCACATTTTTCTGAGTAAGCTCACCAATTTTCATCCCCATTGGAGCTCATCTTGTCAAGAGCTAAATTTGCAAGAATTCAAAACTGAATTTGAATTTCAGTTTAAATATGAAGCACATTTAACCAAACAAAGTTTGAATTTGAGAATTCAAATTCAAACAAAGACTTGGGAGCTAAGTCTCACATTAAATTGTGAGTAGCTGGTGGGATAATTAACAAAAACAGAAAAGAAATATTAGGGAAAAAGAAGAAAGGGGGAGGCCCACAGGTCAGTGGCACACATGAGGGGCAGTCGGTTGCTGCAGCCGACCCCGACTTCGTGCGCAAGCCAGGGACCGGCGGCGAGCCACCGAGGCAGCAATCGGCCACCTCACGGTGCCAAACCGCGGCTTAAAGGCCAGCGCACAGCCCACGCCGCCTTCCTCCTGCTTTCCAAACGAGAACCCCCCTACCGAGCTCCTTCCTCGTTTCCGTGCGAGCACAGAAACGCCGCCCTCTCTGATCGCCGGCGTCCGGCCAGCACAGGCGCGCTCGTGCCCGACGAGCCACACAAGAAAGGACCACCTTAAGGTGCTGATTCTTCTCGTCCCTACCGTTCTTCATTTCATGGGCTGTCGAGGGAGTATTTCGCCGGGAAAGCTTCGGGTGTCCTGAGACCGAGCTCCCACAAAATCCCAAAATTCGTGGGGGTTAGCTCATAACCGGGCAAACCGAGTCATGCACATGCTCTATACACGGCCACAACCACCTAGGATCGAAAACCAGTAAAAACCGTGGGCTAGGTTTACGGTTATTTGAAGTTTTCTGAAGCACAGCCGATATCCGGCCTAGGTCGCCGGTGAGGTCGTAGTTACCGCCGTTTTCATGGGGATCGGGGTCCATGTCCATGACCAGCAGGTGTCAGCGGAGCTCCCCGAGCAAACCGCATCGAAAAAGGTGCGTGGGATGCCGAGTTGGACGTCGCCAGTGACCTCCCGGCCGCTGTTGCCGTCGGGAGCACTGTTCCGGTGGTTGTCAAGTTCTGGGGAGGGCACCACCGTGTTCCCCTGGCCGAGATAGGCACTGGCGGCGAGATTCAGCAAGCTCCGAGGACCGGAACCCGTCTCCGGCGAGAGCTCCGGCGAGCTTGGCGGCGGGGTCGCGCGGGTGGCCGGAGGAGGACGAAGGGGTAGGCCCCACGCGTCAGCGGCTGGAGATAAATGGGTGGGATTCTCTGTGGTCCGGGATCCAGTGTGGCCGCGCGGGAAGTAGTCTGTGGCCCCGTGTGGCTCGGCTCCAGCGGTCGACACGTGTACGTGGACCCACCCGCAGGATTTAAACATTTCTGGAATTTCCAGTTTTAGTGCAAACTTTAGAACCCCATAACTTTTGCTAGGAAGCTCCAAATTTAGTGATTCAAATTGGGTTGGATTCATCTTGCCTAGATCTGTCCAGATATACAACCCAATTTGTATGAAACCCATTAATTAATTCTGGAAAATTCTTTAAAGCTTTTCAGCAAAAGAATTTTTGAGGGAGTTTGGTTCATCCAAAAATCCCCAATTTTTTGCCAGAATGTTCTTCAGGACATTAGTAAACCTCTGTAAAAGTTTCAGACCATTTGGAGTTGATTTGGTCAGAGCAATTCAAATTGGAAGGTGCTGTGTTCATTTGAATACAGAAACAATTTCAGAGAATTTCCAAAACTTGGAAATTCAGTTCTGGGCAAATCTTAACCCCAAAAATGTTAGGAAAAATTCATGCAAACTCTATGAGCTATAATTGAAATTGTAGTTCATTAAGTTGAACATGAACAGGGGTATTACCTCAGAAAAAATTCTTACTTGCTGATTTCCCAAGAGAATTATTCTGAGCAAACCACTCCATGAAAAGTGCTAATGTTTGGTCCAGAGAGTTTTCTTGTGACAAGGAACTCACACAAAAATTCTCAGCTCCATGAGAGCTCTAGATCACCCCTGTCCTGTTTAACCAATTAAGGGATTAATATGGAAAAGGGGGAAAACCACTTAGCATTTAACCATGTGATTAAGTCCAAGCCAAACCACCAACACCAGTTCATATTTAAATTCTTAAACAAGGTTCCAGGTGTTAGAGGCTGGTTATTATAACTAATAGTAGAAGTCTTACTCTAAAACTCACACTTGCATCTAAATTAACATGTAGTATTTCATTAACGTGTAGCTGTTGAAGAAGAGACTCCGGAAGTTTTGGACTTCCTTCTTCCGGACGAAGAACTAACTCCTGACCAGCAGCAACAAGGCAAGCCCCGGTTTGCATTAACCCTTTTATAAGTCTTACTTTGTTTACATGTGTCATGTGTAGTATGTATGTGCATTAGGTATAGGATGAATGAAACCCCACTTGCATAACCAAAGGTTCCTAAAAGAGTGAGGGTAGTGTCAAGGACCTCGAGTAGACAGGCTATGCTTAATGATTCATAGGGCTTCGGTACAAGTCGAGTAGTTGGAATCTACTCGCGAGATAGGCTTGGGACACACGGGTTCGGTTGAGTGATGTGAGATCACTTTAGTAATGAAAATGAGACTAGGCAGGGGCTAGGGCGCAGCAAGAGAGAGTCTTGTGTGCGCGGCCCTGCCCGTGTCGATTGAGGACCGATCCGTGTGCGGCCCTGCTGAACAAGTATTGAACGTACCGAAGGCATATCGGATATATGGGCCCCGATAAACCGATGTAGCCTAAACCTCCGGGCGTCGAGGCATAGCACACCGATTTATAGGTGTAGGTTGAGGGCAGCAAGGTGGAAATCTGCCAACGGGCATAGAGAGATGCTCCGTGTGGGGAACCTCCTGCTCGTTTCGGTGCGACCGGTTCGACGTTTGGGCTGTTGGGTGAAAGGTTGTCCCGTACGACATCGAGTGAGCGTGCTGTGCAGCTCCACGGATGGGCGTACGTGACGTGCTCTTTGGGTTTCCCTGCAGGTGTATATCGAGTCGATTCGCCGTCCCTCGCGGTGACGAGTACCGCTTGTTCACTGCGTCGTAACGTAGACTAATGGATGAAATATGTTGATTCAATGATGCTGATTGATATAATTGTATTGCTACATGTGTGCCACCAAATACTGCTTACTAAATTTCAGATTTCATGAACTGTTAACTTGTTGCTAAAAGATGAACTAAGGATGAACTTGTAGTCGTGTCCTTTTGCTTAAATGTTACTATCCTATGTCCATTGTACCCCTCATGTAGAGTTTCATGCTTAGGTGAGTCGGTTAAGCCTTGCTGAGCCTTTGTGCTCACGGTTGCTGCTTAAGTGTTTTTCAGGTGAGGAGCCACCCACGGACTCGGAGTACGAGTCCACCGGCGAGGGTTACCCTCCGTCGGGGACCACGGCTGAGTGGGAGCCGTACACGCCGCGCTGAGCTGAGGAGTGCAGCTAGTGTGGGTTGCCCTAGGGCTGGGCAACCAACTTTTGCTAGATAGGCGGGCGTGAGTTGTGTAGTGTAGACTTCCGCTGTGTAACATAAACAATAGTTGTAACTGAAGTTTGTACCTGTTTGTACAGTTTCAGTTGTTTCCCATGTAATATATTATGTTCTTATGACGTGTGCTGTCGGATGTCGCATCGCGCGGCACCACCCTCTGTGATCCTGGATGAGCGGATTCCGGTCCGCCACAGTAGGCCGTTGCACTTTGACGTTGGGGAACACGTGTACCTCCGCGTGTCTCCGATGAAGGGCGTGCACCAGTTCGGTGTGAAGGGGAAGCTCGCTCCCCGTTTTATTGGACCCTACGCTATAACCGAGAAGTGTGGACCAGCGGCGTATCGATTGGAGCTACCGGCATCTCTGGCTGGTGTCCATGATATTTTCCATGTTTCGCAACTGCGAAAATGCTTGAAGCATACAGCTGCTGTTCCTACCGAAGACATCGGCGAGCTGAAACCGGATTTAACATATGATGAATATCCGGTGGGAATTCTTGATGAGAAAGCCAGGACCACACGCAGCAGAACGTTGTGGTTCTACAAAATACTCTGGAGCAACCACACCGCCGAAGAAGCGACGTGGGAGAGCGAGGAGTTCCTTCGCTCAAATTACCCGGAGTTCATGGCATATCAACACGGGTAAGTCCCTATTACATCGCTATCTCTTCTTTCGTAATCTCGGGACGAGATTCTTTTAAGGGGGGAGGGATGTAAAAGCCCAAGAAAAGGGACTTGCAAAAATTTTCTCTTCACCTCACAACACCACAGTTTTTATTATGGACACCTTAGGAAATGTTGTGAAGAGCAAGTAACCTCCATCAAAAGAATGATTAGAGGGGAAAGCCTTCACTTTCACAAAGTAGGGTTTCTACACATGAACATGAGAGGTTGAGCTCACCCCTAGAATTTAAAAAAAGTCTTGGGAAGGTTCAATCCAAAGCTCATGCAAATTCAACACTTTTTGAGGCACTTTTGGGTTGTTTCAAAAAAAGGCCAATTTGAATGTAAATTCAAATTGCAGCAACTTTCATCACCCAAATTCAAAAGTTAGCTTCATATCTACACTCAGCACATTTTTCTGAGTAAACCCACCAATTTTCATATCCATTGGAGCTCATCTTGTCAAGAGCTAAATTTGCAAGAATTCAAAACTGAATTTGAATTTCAGTTTAAATATGAAGCACATTTAACCAAACAAAGTTTGAATTTGAGAATTCAAATTCAAACAAAGACTTGGGAGCTAAGTCTCACATTAAATTGTGAGTAGCTGGTGGGATAATTAACAGAAACAGAAAAGAAATATTAAGGAAAAGAAGAAAGGGGGAGGCCCACAGGTCAGTGGCACACATGAGGGGCAGTCGGTTGCTGCAGCCGACCCCGACTTCGCGCGCAAGCCAGGGAACGGCGGCGAGCCACCGAGGCAGCAATCGGCCACCTCACGGTGCCAAACCGCGGCTTAAAGGCCAGCGCACAGCCCACGCCGCCTTCCTCCTGCTTTCCAAACGAGAACCCCCCCTACCGAGCTCCTTCCTCGTTTCCGCGCGAGCACAGAAACGCCGCCCTCTCTGATCGCCGGCGTCTGGCCAGCACAGGCGCGCTCGTGCCCGACGAGCCACACAAGAAAGGACCGCCTTAAGGTGCTGATTCTTCTAGCCCCTACCATTCTTCATTTCATGGGCTGTCGAGGGAGTATTTCGCCGGGAAAGCTTCGGGTGTCTTAAGGCCGAGCTCCCACAAAATCCCAAAATTCGTGGGGGTTAGATCATCACCGGGCAAACCGAGTCATGCACACGCTCTATACACGGCCACGACCACCTAGGATCGAAAACCAGTAAGAACCGTGGGCTAGGTTTACGGTTCTCTGAAGTTTTCTGAAGCACAGCCGATATTCGGCCTAGGTCGCCGATGAGGTCGTGGTTACCGCCGTTTTCACGGGGATCGGTGTCCATGTCCGTGACCAGCAGGTGTCAGCGGAGCTCCCCGAGCAAACCGCATCGAAAAAGGTGCGTGGGATGCCGAGTTGGACGTCGCCGGTGAGCTCCCGGCCGCTGTTGCCGTCGGGAGCACTGTTCCGGTGGTTGTCAAGTTCTGGGGAGGGCACCACCGTGTTCCTCAGGCCGAGATAGGCACTGGCAGCGAGATTCAGCAAGCTCCGAGGACCGGAACCCCTCTCCGGCGAGAGCTCCGGCGAGCTTGGCGGCCGGGTCGCGCGGGTGGCCAGAGGAAGACGAAGGGGTAGGCCCCACGCGTCAGCGGCTGGAGATAAATGGGTGGGATTCTCTGTGGTCCGGAATCCAGTGCGGCCACGCGGGAAGGAGTCTGTGGCCCCGTGTGGCTCGGATCCAGCGGTCGACACGTGTACGTGGACCCACCCGCAGGATTTAAACATTTCTGGAATCTCCAGTTTTAATGCAAACTTTAGAACCCCATAACTTTTGCTAGGAAGCTCCAAATTTAGTGATTCAAATTGCGTTGGATTCATCTTGCCTAGCTCTGTCCAGATATACAACCCAATTTGTATGCAAACCATTAATTAATTCGGGAAAATGATTTAAAGCTTTTCAGCAAAAGAATTTTAGAGGGAGTTTGGTTCATCCAAAAATCCCCAAATTTTGCCAGAATGTTCTTTAGGACATTAGTAAACCCCTGTAGAAGTTTCAGACCATTTGGAGTTGATTTGGTCAGAGCAATTCAAATTGGAAGGTGCTGTGTTCATTTGAATACAGAAAACATTTTCAGAGAATTTCCAAAACTTGGAAATTCAGTTCTGGGCAAATCTTAACCCCACAAATGTTAGGAAAATTCATGCAAACTCTATGAGCTATAATTGAAATTGTAGTTCATTAAGTTGAGCATGAACAGGGGTATTACCTCAGAATAAATTCTTCCTTGCTGATTTGCCAAGAGAATTATTCTGAGCAAACCACTCCATGAAAAGTGCTAATGTTTGGTCCAGAGAGTTTTCTTGTGACAAGGAACTCACACAAAAATTCTCAGCTCTATTGGAGCTCTAGATCACCCCTGTCCTGTTTAACCACTTAAGGGATTAATATGGAAAAGAGGAAAAACCACTTAGCATTTAACCATGTGATTAAGTCCAAGCCAAACCACCAACACCAGTTCATCTTTAAATTCTTAAACAGAGTTCCAGGTGTTAGAGACTGGTTATTAAAACTAATAACAGTAACCTTACAATAACTTGTATGCATATTAATTAACATGTAGTATTTCATAAACGTGTAGCCGTTGAAGAAGAGACTCCGGAAGTGCTGGACTTCCTTCTTCCGGACGAGGAACTAACTACTGACCAGCAGCAACAAGGCAAGCCCCGGTTTGCATTAACCCTTTTATAAGTCTTACTTTGTTTACATGTGTCATATGAAGTATGTATGTGCATTAGGTATAGGATGAATGAAACCCCACTTGCATAACCAAAGGTTCCTAAAAGAGTGAGGGTAGTGTCAAGGACCTCGAGTAGACAGGCTACGCTTAATGAGTCATAGGACTTCGGTACAAGTCGAGTAGTTGGAATCTACTCGCGAGATAGGCATTGGGACACACGGGTTCGGTTGAGTGATGTGAGATCACTTTAGTAATGAAAATGAGACTAGGCAGGGGCTAGGGCGGAGCAAGAGGAAGTCTTGTGTGCGCAGCCCTGCTCGTGTCGATTGAGGACCGATCCGTGTGCGGCCCTGCTGAACAAGTATTGAACGTACCGAAGGCATATCGGATATATGGGCCCCGATAAACCGATGTAGCCTAAACCTCCGAGCGTCGAGGCATAGCACACCGATTTATAGGTGTAGGTTGAGGGCAGCAAGGTGGAAATCTGCCAACGGGCATAGAGAGATGCTCCGTGTGGGGAACCTCCTGCTCGTTTCGGTGCGACCGGTTCGACGTTTGGGCTGTTGGGTGAAAGGTTGTCCCGTACGACATCGAGTGAGCGTGCTGTGCAGCTCCACGGATGGGCGTACGTGACGTGCTCTTTGGGTTTTCCCTGCAGGTGTATATCGAGTCGATTCGCCGTCCCTCGCGGTGACGAGTACCGCTTGTTCACTGCGTCGTAACGTAGACTAATGGATGAAATATGTTGATTCAATGATGCTGATTGATATAATTGTATTGCTACATGTGTGCCACCAAATACTGCTTACTAAATTTCAGATTTCGTGAACTGTTAACTTGTTGCTAAAAGATGAACTAAGGATGAACTTGTAGGCGTGTCGTTTTGCTGCAACGTTGCTATCCTATGTCATTGTACCCCTCATGTAGAGTTTCATGCCTAGGTGAGTCGGTTAAGCCTTGCTGAGCCTTCGTGCTCATGGTTGCTGCTTAAGTGTTTTTCAGGTGAGGAGCCACCCACGGACTCGGAGTACGAGTCCACCGGCGAGGGTTACCCTCCGCCGGGGACCACGGCTGAGTGGGAGCCGTACACGCCGCGCTGAGCTGAGGAGTGCAGCTAGTGTGGGTTGCCCTAGGGCTGGGCAACCAACTTTTGCTAGATAGGCGGGCGTGAGTTGTATAGTGTAGACTTCCGCTGTGTAACATAAACAATAGTTGTAACTGAAGTTTGTACCTGTTTGTACAGTTTCAGTTGTTTCCCATGTAATATATTATGTTCTTATGATGTGTGCTGTCGGGTGTCGCATCGCGCGGCACCACCCTCTGCGATCCTGGATGAGCGGATTTCGGTCCGCCACACCGGACCCCCAAGATAAACCCCCGAGGGTCCTGCGGGACCCCCCGGGGGCCAAATGGGACCTCCCGGAGGTCCCTCAAGACCCCCCGGAGCTCCCGGATAACCAAGATAGCTTAAGGGCCTCCGGGTCCCAGCTCCCGGAGGCCCCCATGGGTCCACTCACCTCCAGCGGGCCAGGGCCAATGGACGAAGACCTCCCGGGCCTAAGAGAGAGGGTTCGAACCATCCAGAGGCCTGTCTACTACATCAGTGAAGTACTTCATGATGCCAAGACAAGTTACCTAGAAGTCCACAAGCTGCTGTATGCGGTGCTCGTGGCCTCCAGGAAGCTCCGCCATTACTTCCAGGCCCACCGGGTCTCGATAGTCACCTCGTATCCGCTGAAGACAATTCTTCACAGCCCCATGCGACTGGCAACGTTGCTAAATGGGCGGCGGAGCTGGCGGAGTTTGAGCTAGACTTCCTCCCACGCCATGCAGTCAAGAGCCAAGCACTGGCTGACTTTGTGGCAGAGTGGACTCCAACGAAGACTGACCCAGGGGGCCATGAAGGCGGTGAACCGAGCACCAAGCTCCGGTCTTCACCGAACCCCACTGGACACTTTTCTTTGACGGCTCCTCGCGAAAGCAGGGGGCCGGTGCCGGCGTACTGCTCCTCATGCCATCGGGGGAACAGTTTGGGTACATGGTGCGTCTCAATTTCAAGGCAACCAACAACATGGCAGAGTATGAAGCACTCATCTTTGGCCTGCAGACAGCCCTGTCTTTAGGCGCTCGCCAGTTGTTGGCACAGGGCGACTCCCAACTGGTCATCAAACAAGTCAAGGGCGAATGCTCCTGCAATGACCCACAACTAGCTGCATATCTGCTTCACGTGCAGATGTTGGAGAAAGAATTCCTCGCCTTGGACCTGCACCACGTATCGCGCGCTGGCAATGTCACAGCTGACAACCTTTCAACGAAGGCTTCCACCGGAGCCCCTGCGCCCGAAGGAGTTTTCGAGAGGACGTTGCTGCGGCCTACAGCCTGGCCCGCTGAGCCGGGCGAAGGGGGCTTGACCAGCACCTCGAAGCTGGCGGTCCCGGCGGCCCTACAGCCATGGATGCCGCCAAGGATCGTAAGCGTCACTGGGGACTCCGTGCAACCCAGCGCTCAAGATCCAGAAGCTCAAGTCAGACCCGATGGATGGATCAGGGAGATCCGGGACTACTTGAAGGACAATATCCTCCCTGATGAACATGCAACCGCTGAGCGGATTGTGCGTATGGCTAAGAGATACGCGCTGGTAGAGGGGAATCTCTACCGGCGTGGCGCCAACCACATCCTAATGGGGTGCATAACCCAGGGGGAAGGCTGCGACTTGCTCGCTGAGATCCATGGAGGCGAATGTGGAAGTCACTCTTCCTCACGCACGCTTGTCGGTAAAGCCTTCCGGCATGGCTTCTACTGGCCGACAGCACTCCAGGATGCCGTCAAGCTGGTCGAGAGCTGCAAGGCATGCCAGTTCCACGCCAAGCAGATCCATACACCGGCTCAGGCGGTACAGATGATCCCGCCCTCGTGGCCATTTGCCGTATGGGGGCTGGACATCTTGGGACCATTTCCCAGAACCGTCGGGGAATTCCGGTACCTCTATGTCGCCATCGACAAGTTCACCAAGTGGCCGGAAGCTACACCAGTTGTCACCATCAACAAACAATCCGCAGTAAGATTCATCAAGTCTATTGTCTGCCGGTTCGGGGTCCCGAACAGAATCATCACCGACAACGGGACCCAGTTCACCAGCGCAGCCTTCCAAGACTACTGCGAGGACCTCGGCATTCAGGTGTGCTATGCCTCTGTCGCCCACCCGAAGAGCAATGGGCAAGTTGAGAGGGCCAACGCGGAGATTCTCCGGGGCCTCAAGACTCGCACCTTCGCCAGTCTGAAGAAACATGGTGCCAATTGGGTAGATGAGCTTCCGAGCACACTATGGGCTAATCGGACATCCCAGAGCCAGGCCACCGGAGAGACACCCTTCTTCATGGTGTATGGGGCCGAAGCTGTACTTCCCCCAGAAATCACCATGAAGTCTCACCGTGTCCGGGCTTACGACGAAGTCGTGCAGGACAACCTCCGGCATGGAGAAATCGACCTCGTCGACGAGGTCCGATTACATGCAGCACTCCGTAACGCGCGGTACAGACAAGCGCTTCGGCGCTACCACCAGAGGTCTGTGCGTGCCCGGGAGCTGCAGGAAGGTGACCTGGTGCTGCGGTGCATACTTTCTCGCGAAGGGGCCCACAAACTCTCCCCTAGTTGGGAAGGTCCCTTCCGAGTCGCAAAAGTATGCCGCCCCAGGTGTGTGCGCCTTTCCACCGAGGATGGGGACCTGCTCCCAAACCCTTGGAACATAGAACACCTCCGTAAGTTCTACCCCTAGAGCAAAGATAGGACAATACTTTCTTTCCGTAATAAACTCCATAGAGTCCAGGAACAGCGCTCGGAGCAGCTAAGCCCCAGGAGACGGTACAGGACTACGTTCAGCTTTGCCTGGTTCCGACTCCAAAAGCGTAGAGTCTTGCTTCCCCTGTTAATGGGGCGGGTCGTGGCCTCCATGTTTAGCCTGCCTTCCTCCTTTGGAAAGTTATACGAAAAGAAACCTGTTCTACTTTGCTCTTTCCTCGTACTCATTTAAATTGTGTACTAAGTTTTTTATGACTACCCTTGCGGTGCATGGCTGCCATGTGCTCAGCTCCCCCTTCTCATTCTCACCACTAGTCGGCATTCGCTGCCCTACCAGAGGCGGTTGCATCGGGGGTACCTGCCGATAGTCGAGGGGGGCCCTGAGCCCCCGAACGCTTCGCGCACTACTGTCCCCAAGCACCGAGCATATGGTTAGGGGCCATAAGTCGAATAAGACTATGAGATAAGGGAGGGGAAGCTCCCAAGGAGAATTACTTTTCCCTACTTGTGTGCAGGACCTCTCGGCCTCGCATCCCTACAGGGATATGGTAGGAGCACCTGACCAATGGGACGCCCCTGCCAGAAGGCCACTACGGAATCATGCGAGATCGGAACTCCAAGGCAAGACCGAAGGATCCACGGCTTCAGCGGGACCGGACCTCCCTCCTCTGAGGGGAAGGGCCCGGAGACCCCATGTGTACCGTGGGTCCGGACCTCCCTCTCCTCAGAGGAGAGCTCCGGATCCGCCACGTGGCTGGCTGATCCGGGCCTCCCCATCCTCATGAGGCGGGGCCCGAGGACCTCCGGGGCCCTTAATATAATGAGGACCCGGGGAAGGTGCCAGAGCAGAACGTCGAGATTGGTGAAGGCCTCTGAGCACCTTGCGGAGCTAAGGGCTCGGTCAGGCAAAACCAGGAAGAAGCGGAAAACATCGCAGGCACGAAGGGTCATAAGAGTTCATGTATTAATGGCTCCATGAGCTGGGCTACAAACTCGATGAAAAAGAAAGAAACAAGCCCCAAGGTTCCCCTGACACGAACAGAGTCTAGAAGTTGCAAGAACGGCCGCGTCACCAGGTTTCGACCCTGGCGGCGCTCTCCCGCTCCATGACCCGAGCGCAGGAATCGCCTCCCTCATCACCAGCACAAAGGCCGGTGTCATCAAGGGTGCTCCTGAGGCCCCCTCCGCAGCTTCAACAGTCTTCTTGGAGACTCTGCCACCTAGGATCCTCCTTGGTGCATCGGCGTTTTCCTTCTCCTGAAGTTCCCTTATCACCGGCGCAAAAGCCGGTGTCATCAAGGGTGCTCCTGAGGCCCCCTCCGCAGCTTCAGCGGTCTTCTCGGAGACTCTGCCGCCTGGAATTCTCCTTGGTGCTTCAGTGGTTTCTTTGAAGACTCCACCATCTGAGAAGGGACGCAACGCCAGGGAGCTTTCTGCCTGCCGTCACCAAGGAAGGGCCCCGTTGGGAGGACAAACCAGAGACCCCTTGGAGGCGCCACCTCCAGAGGCAAGGCAGGCAGGCTCCCTGGGTCCCAGACTTGGTGCAGACGCCGTCGCTGGAGGGAATCGAGAGCGATTCTCCCCCCATAAGGCTGGTTAGGAGCCATGGAATAAGACAAGACTGCAGAGGCTCGAGGGAGGTGCAAGGGCTGGAAGCCTTATAAGGGGGGCGTACCCACGTGGCGGTTTCTTTTCACACCTTCCCGGGTGCAATTCCAGGTGATTTGGGACTCTTCGAGTACGCCGCATCGGCAACCGCTTCGGCTCCGAGGCCGAGCGCCGATGACAGGTGGACCCAAGCCGCCCAACTGAAGTGGTGGGCCAAGGAGTCAGTCTCCTGAGAAGATGAGCCGGCAAGGCACTTCGGCGGTTCCTGAAGAAAGCGCCGCAACGTGCAGAAGTGGCAGTCTTGGGAACCGCCGCAGTAAAAGTAGCCATCAAGTGGGCGCACGCTCCCACGATCCTGCGACCGTTCGTGCTCGGGCAGTGGTCAATGCGGGACTTAGAGAAAGTGCGCAGATCAGAAGAGACGGAGGTCCCACCTCGGGCTCGCCACCTCCCCCGAGATGGGCCCGGGGGCCACTGTCGGTACCTGCGATATGGGGTACCCCCGCGCACAGGGGAAAATGCCTAAGGAACTCGCCCTTCTCCGCAGGGAGAGCTCCGAAGGCGCCACGCGTCTGGCGGGGCCGGACCTCCCTCTCCTCAGAGGAGAGCTCCGGGCCCACCACGTGGCATACAGAGGCCGGACCTCCCCCTCCGCGGGAAAGAGGTCCGGAGGTGCCACGTATCCGGCGGGGCCGGACCTCCCTCTCCTCAGAGAAGAGCTCCGGACCCGCCACATGGCCGACAGAAGCCGAACCTCCCCCCCCCCTCCCGCGGGGAGAGGTCCGAAGGCTCCACGTGCCCCTCGGGGCCGGACCCTCCTCTCCTCTGAGAAGGGCTCCGGGCCCGCCACGTGGCCAGCAGAACGGCGCTGCCTGCCCCCGAGCGATAGGCAACGGGCGTAAAGACGCCCCATACCTTGCCCTTACAAGGTATTCAAGGCTCGCGTCTTCCCAAGACGCGGAGACGCGGATCACGCCTCTGTCAGGTGCCGTTGCGCACAGTCGCATCACAGACTGACGCGCGGTGTCAGAACCTGCCAGCCAATAAACACCACGACAAGACATCCCATGCCGCATGCGCCGTCATCAACCACTACGACTAGCATGCGGCATGGGCAGGGCGGCAAGAAGGAGACTCGGAAGCCTTCGCCAGAGACAACTACCGGCATAACTGCAGATACGGTAGATAACAGTCGATCTCCCCGGGACCACCTGTCGGGTCCCGGGCCCCCCTTGTAAGCCACCCGAGTCTTGGACTATAAAAGGCTCGGGTAGGCGACGATAGCAAGGGTTCACACCTCTGCAACTCATATGCTAGCCATTCACACCCAAGCTGTAACTCACCCCCAAGCTCAGGACTCCGGCCCTGAGCAGCAAGCAATAAAGCGAGCTCCATAGCTCGCCGTGGACGTAGGGTTTTACGCTCCGGCGGCCTGAACCACGTAAAACTCACAGTGTCAAGCTCTTACTAACTCGTCCATCCGTGCAAGCTCTCCGCAAGGGACTAGCCCCACCGAAGAAAGAACCTCCGCGGGCTGCCCAGTGCAGGCCCGGGGGAAGTGTCAACCGAACACTTCGACAGTTGTCCTGCGCGGCTTCGTCGTAAGCCCGGACACGGTGAGACTTCATGGTGATTTCTGGGGGAAGTACAGCTTCGGCCCCATACACCATGAAGAAGGGTGTCTCTCCGGTGGCCCGGCTCTGGGATGTCCGGTTAGCCCATAGTGTGCTCGGAAGCTCATCTACCCAATTGGCACCATGTTTCTTCAGACTGGCGAAGGTGCGAGTCTTAAGGCCCCGGAGAATCTCCGCGTTGGCCCTCTCAACTTGCCCATTGCTCTTCGGGTGGGCGACAGAGGCATAGCACACCTGAATGCCGAGGTCCTCGCAGTAGTCTTGGAATGTTGCGCTGGTGAACTGGGTCCCGTTGTCGGTGATGATTCTGTTCGGGACCCTGAACCGGCAGACAATAGACTTGATGAACTTTACTGGGGATTGTTTGTTGATGGTGACAACCGGTGTAGCTTCCAGACACTTGGTGAACTTGTCGATGGCGACATAGAGGTACCGGAATCCCCCGACGGTTCTGGGAAATGGTCCCAAGATGTCCAGCCCCCATACGGCAAATGGCCATGAGGGCGTGTCGGTACCCGCGATATGGGGTACCCCCGCGCACAGGGGAAAATGCCTAAAGGTCTCGCCCTTCTCCGCAGGGAAAGCTCCGAAGGCGCCACGTGTCCAGTGGGGCCGGACCTCCCTCCCCTCAGAGGAGAGCTCCGGGCTCGCCACGTGGCCTACAGCAGCCAGACCTCCCCCCTCCGTGGGGAGAGCTCCGAAGGTGCCACATGTCCTGCGGGGCCGGACCTCCCCCTCCTTAGAGGAGAGCTCCGGACCCGCCACATGGCCGACAAAGCCGGACCTCCCCCCTCCGCGGGGGAGAGGTCCGAAGGCTCCACGTGTCCTGCGGGGCCGGACCTCTCCCTCCTCAGAGGAGAGCTCCGGGCCCCCCACGTGTCCAGCAGAACAGTGCTGCCTGCCCCCGAGCGGTAGGCAGCGGGCATAAAGACGCCCCATACCTTGCCCGTACAAGGTATTCAAGGCCTGTGCCTTCCCAAGACGCGGAGACGCGGAGCACACCTCTGTCAGGTGCCGTTGCGCCCAGTCGCATCACAGACTGGCGCGCGGTGTCAGGGCCTGCCAGCCAATAAACACAGCGACAAGACATCCCATGCCGCCCCCGCCGTCATCAACCACTACGACTAGCATGCGGCATGGGCAGGGCTGCAAGACGAAGACTCAGAAGCCTTCGCCAGAGACAACTACCGGCATAACTGCAGATACGGTAGATAATAGACAATCTCCCCGGGACCACCTGTCGGGTCCCGGGCCCCCCTTGTAAGCCACCCGAGTCTTGGACTATAAAAGGCTCGGGTAGGCAACGTTAGCAAGGGTTCGAACCCTGTTGGTTCGCACTTTGCAACTCATACGCTAGCCATACACTCTCAAGCTATAACTCACCCCCAAGCTCAGGCCTCCGGCCCTGAGCAGCAAGCAATACAGCGAGCTCCATAGCTCGCCGTGGACGTAGGGTTCTACGCTCCGGCGGCCTGAACCACATAAAACTCGCTGTGTCAAGCTCTTACTAACTCGTTCATCTGCGCAAGCTCTTCGCTAGAGACTAGCCCCACCGAAAAAAGAACCTCCGCGGGCTGCCCAGTGCAGGCCCGGGGGAAGTGTCGACTGAACACTTCGACATTTGGCGCGCCAGGTAGGGGGCTTTTCCCCTTGCGCGACGAGTTTCCGCCGACGAAGATGACCAAGCTTCCTTCAGCGGTAAACTCTCCCCCCTGCGTCCGTGGCAAACCGTGACCAGGGGAGAGTACATGATGACACACTCAGGACGGAGTGTGTCAGGCCAAGCTGGGAGCCAGCAACCGGCTCTGGCAGCGCCGACCCCGGCAATGCAGGCTCCAACCAGCGTCAGGCCTTCAGTAGCGTCGGGCGTACCCGGTGGGGGTGCGCTAGCAGCAGCAAGGGCGCTACTGCACAATCCGCCTGCTGGGGACGCGCCTCAGGCAGCAACCCAGCAGTGGATTCGCGAGGTAGACCGTCTCGTCGTCGCCGCCGCAAACCCTCGACTTCGGTTGACGGGTAGACGGCGGGTTCCAGCTCCACCAAACTTCCGTCGACGGACCTGAGGACAGAGCTGGAACGGTGCCACTTGGGCCAAGATGCCCGAGTGTTCCTCGAGCGACGTCGAGAAAGGCGTCGCACTCAAGAGGCTGGCGACAACATGACGTCGGCCTTGACCCAGCCTGGAGGGCAGACCTTCGCTACGCGAGCTCTGCCCCAGGCGTACGCCGCACAGCATAAGCCACAACCATGTGCTCTGCAAGCGGCGTCCCCGGCCTATGGCGCAACCTTGCCCATACCGGGGTACACTGTGCTAGGCGCAACCAAGCGTTCGCGGCACCAGTACCTGCACTGGGAGCCAGCAACCGGCTCTGGCAGCGCCGACCCCGGCAATGCAGGCTCCAACCAGCGTCAGGTCTTCGGTAGCGCTGGGCGTACCCGGCGGGGATGCGCTAGCCGCAACAATAGCGCTACTGCACAATCCGCCTGCTGGGGACGCGCCTCAGGCAGCGACCCAGCAGTGGATTCGCGAGGTAGACCGTCTTGTCGTCGCCGCTGCAAACCCTTGACTTCGGCGGGGACGACGCTCCGGCCAACCGGCTGTGTCGCTGACGCGCACGCCAACGGTTGACGGACAGACGGCGGATTCCAGCTCCACCAGGCTTCCGTCGACGGACCTGAGGACTGAGCTGGAACGATGCCACCTGAGCCAAGACGCCCGAATGTTCCTCGAGCGGCGACGAGAAAGGCGTCGCAGCCAAGAGGCCGGCGTCAGCATGACGATTGCCTCAACCCTGCCTGAGGCGCAGACTTTCGCCACGCGAACTCTGCCCCAGACGTACGCCACGCAGCATATGCCACAGCCATATGTCCTCCAAACGGCGCCCCCGGTCTATGGCGCAACCTTGCCCATACCGGGGTACACTGTGCCAGCGGCGAACCATGTGTTCGCGGCACCAACATCTGCAGAAACAGGGGCAGGATGTACGGCCCTGGAGCCCCACCTCCGCTTCACGAGGTGGCCGCGCAAGTTTCGGCCGCACCTGCCCGAGAAGTAAGACGGCAGCATCAATCCGGCGGGGTTCCTCCAGATCTACTCCACTGCCGTACTTACCGCAGGAGGGGATGAGGCCGTCATGGCCAAACTACTTCCCCGTCGCCTTGACCGGCCCTGCCCGGTCTTGGCTAATGAACCTCCCTCGGGGTTCCATAACTTCCTGGGGAGAGCTCTGCCGGCAGTTCATCGCCAACTTTGGCAGCTCCTACACCCGTCCCGGCACGGAGCTTGACCTCCAAGCCATCAAGCAACAACCTGGGGAGTCGCTGCGCTCCTTCATCCAGCGGTTCTCCTAGGTACGCAACACCATTCCACATATTCAAAGTGCTTCTGTGGTGGCGGCACTTTGACAGTGTCCAGGACAAGAAGATGCTTGAGAGGCTTGCAACCAGAGAGGTCTGCGATGCCTCGGAGCCCTTCAGCCTGGTGGACAAGTGCGCCAGAGCAGCCGGAGGGCGGAGCTGGCACTCACTGCCAGCTTCCAAAGCCGGAAGACAGCCCGAAGACGGCGGAGTTCAAGCTGAGCTCCCGACCACGTCAGACAGCCAAGAGCCAAGCACTGGCTGACTTCGTGGCTGAGTGGACGCCAACGAAGGCTGACCCAGGGGGCCGCTAAGACGGTGAACCAAAGTACCGAGCTCCGGTCTTCACCGGGCTTCACTGGACGCTCTTCTTCAACGGCTCCTCGCGAAAGCAGGGGGCCGGTGCCGGCGTACTGCTTCTCATGCCATCGAGGGAGCAGTCTGGGTACATGGTGCGTCTCAATTCCAAGGCAACCAACAACTTGGCAGAGTATGAAGCACTCATCTTTGGCCTAAAAGACAGTCCTGTCTCTGGGCGCTCGCCAGTTGTTGGCGCAGGGCGACTCCCAGCTAGTTATCAAGCAAGTTAAGGGTGAGTGCACCTGCAATGACCCACAGCTAGCTGCTTATCTGCTTCACGTGCGGATGTTGGAGAAAGAATTCCTCGCCTTGGACCTGCGCCATGTACCGCGCGCTTGCACGGCCGCAGCTGACGACCTCTCAACGAAAGCCTCCATCGGAGCCCCTGCGCACGAAGGAGTCTTCGAGAGGACGTTGCTGCGGTCCACAGCCTGGCCCGCCGAGCCGGGCGAAGGGGGCTGAACCAGTGCCTCGAAGCTAGGCAGTCCCGGCGGCCCTGGATGCCGCCAAAGGATCGTAAGAGTCACTGGGGACTCCGTGCAACCCAGCGCTCAAGATCCAGAAGCTCAAGTAGTCCCGATGCATGGACCACGGAGGTCCGGGACTCCTTGAAGGACATCCTTCCTGATGAACGTGCATCCGCTGAACGGGTGGTGCGGATGGCTAAGTGCTACGCGCTGGTATCTTTACTAGTGTGCCGCCACGACATCCTATTGCGGTGCATAACCCAGGAGGAAGGCTGTGATTAGCTCGCAGTAGTCCAAGGAGGCAAGTGCTGGGAACGCTCATCGTCCCGCACGTTGGTCAGTTAAGCCACCCGACATGGCTCCTACTGACCGAGAGCCACCTGGACGCCGTCAAACCGGTTAGGGATGCAATGCGTGCCAGGTCCACGCCAAGCAGACCCACACAGCCGGTGCAGACGCGCACCCAGAGCCGTCGGGGGATACCGGCTCCTCCATGTCGAGGGCCAGCCGGACTTCCTAGGGCCGGGTCACGGGAACTACCCTTCCACATGGTATGCGGGGCCAAAGCCATGCTTCCCCGTGAGATCGCCATGGGGGTCCCCCCGTGTCCGGCGTACGACGAAGCCACGCATGACCCGCTCTGCGTGAAGACAGGCGCTCCGACGCTACCCCAGTAAGTTCACCATGCTTACTTAGGTGTTCATTTAAATTATGCATTAATTTATATGAACACCTCCCCACGCTCTAGAAAGTGTGCGTCCATTGTACACTTGGTTCCTCTTTCCTGCTCTCATGCATAGTCGATATTTGCCGTCCTGCCGAAAACGGTAGTGCTTGGGGTACCTGCCAAAGGCCCGGTGGCCTTTTGGATCTCCCCCTGTGAGGGTACTGTACCGCTAGTTGGTCTCCTCCGAGAAAAGACCTACGCTAGACCGGGGGGTCAGGAGCCTTGCTTTGCCCGGTCTTGCACCCAAAGCATGCGCACTCTGCCCCCCAGCGCTACGGTCTGAGTATCAGGGGGCCGGACGGTTATACCCTGACTGGGGCTGGGGCCAGACCTCCGGGACCAAGTGCATTGGATTACCCGAGCCCCGTATTCCGGCCTGGGACAGTAAGCCAAATGAGACTAAGGGACAGGAAAGGGGGACCACTGAGCAGTGCTGGACTTCGCCCCCACAGCTGGGCCGAGCTCTGATGCCAGCATTCGCCCTGCTTTCAGAGGCGAGCGCTGATGCCAGGCCTCACGCCCTTCGCTGGCCTGAGTTCCGATGACTTTCGGACTCCGCCTCCACAGCCAGGCAGAGCTCCGAGGCCAGCCCTCACCCTCCTTTCAGAGGCGAGCGCTGATGCCGGACCTCACGCCCTTCGCTGGCCTGAGCTCCGATGACTTCCGGACTCCGCCTCCACAGCCAGGCCGAGCTCCGAGGCCAGCCCTCACCCTCCTTTCAGAGGCGAGCGCTGATGCCGGACCTCACGTACTTCGCTGGCCTGAGCTCCGATGACCTCCGGACCTCACGCCCCTCGCTGGCCTGAGCTCCGACGACTTCCGGACCTCCGCCCCCGCAGCTGGGCCGAGCTCCGATGCCAGCCCTTGCCCTCCTTTCAGAGACGAGCCCTGATGTCGGACCTCACGCCCTTCGTGGACCTGTGCTCCGATGACTTCCGGACCTCCGCCCCCACAGCCGGGCCGAGCTCCGATGCCAGGCTTCACCCTCTCCTAAGAGGCTGAACTCCGAAGCCATCAAGACCTTCCAGCACAGGGAGTACTCAAGACAAGAAAGTGCGCGGGTAGGAGAAGGCCTCACCTCGGGCTCGTTACCTCCCCCGAGGTGAGCCCGGGGGCCACTGTCGGTACCCGCGATATGGGGTACCCCCGCGCACAGGGGAAAATGCCTAAGGGTCTCGCCCTTCTCCACAGGGAAAGCTCCGAAGGTGCCACGTGTCCAGTGGGGCCGGACCTCCCTCCCCTCAGAGGAGAGCTCCGTGCTCGCCACGTGGCCTACAGCAGCCAGACCTCCCCCCTCCGTGGGGAGAGCTCCGAAGGTGCCACATGTCCCGCGGGGCCGGACCTCCCCCTCCTTAGAGGAGAGCTCCGGACCCGCCACGTGGCCGACAGAAGCCGGACCTCCCCCCTCCGCGGGGGAGAGGTCCGAAGGTTGCACCTGTCCTGCGGGGCCGGACCTCTCCCTCCTCAGAGGAGAGCTCCGGGCCCGCCACGTGTCCAGCAGAACAGCGCTGCCTGCCCCCGAGCGGTAGGCAGCGGGCGTAAAGACGCCCCATACCTTGCCCGTACAAGGTATTCAAGGCCCGCGCCTTCCCAAGACGCGGAGACGCGGAGCACACCTCTGTCAGGTGCCGTTGCGCCCAGTCGCATCACAGACTGGCACGCGGTGTCAGGGCCTGCCAGCCAATAAACACAGCGACAAGACATCCCATGCCGCCCCCGCCGTCATCAACCACTACGACTAGCATGCGGCATGGGCTGGGCTGCAAGACGAAGACTCAGAAGCCTTCGCCAGAGACAACTACCGGCATAACTGCAGATACGGTAGATAATAGACAATCTCCCCGGGACCACCTGTCGGGTCCCGGGCCCCCCTTGTAAGCCACCCGAGTCTTGGACTATAAAAGGCTCGGGTAGGCAACGTTAGCAAGGGTTCGAACCCTGTTGGTTCGCACTTTGCAACTCATACGCTAGCCATACACTCTCAAGCTGTAACTCACCCCCAAGCTCAGGCCTCCGGCCCTGAGCAGCAAGCAATACAGCGAGCTCCATAGCTCGCCGTGGACGTAGGGTTTTACGCTCCGGCGGCCTGAACCACGTAAAACTTGTCGTGTCAAGCTCTTACTAACTCGTCCATCTGCGCAAGCTCTTCGTTAGAGACTAGCCCCACCGAAAAAAGAACCTCCGCGGGCTGCCCAGTGCAGGCCCGGGGGAAGTGTCGATTGAACACTTCGACAGGGCGGGATCATCTATACCGCCTGAGCCGGTGTATGGATCTGCTTGGCGTGGAACTGGCACGCCTTGCAGCTCTCGACCAGCTTGACGGCATCCTGGAGTGCTGTCGGCCAGTAGAAGCCATGCCGGAAGGCTTTACCAACAAGCGTGCATGAGGAAGAGTGACTTCCACATTCGCCTCCATGGATCTCAGCGAGCAAGTCGCAGCCTTCCCCCTGGGTTATGCACCGCAATAGGATGTGGTTGGCGCCACACCGGTAGAGATCCCCCTCTACCAGCGCGTATATCTTAGCCATACGCACAATCCGTTCAGCGGTTGCATGTTCATCAGGGAGGATGTTGTCCTTCAAGTAGTCCCGGATCTCCGTGATCCATGCATCGGGTCTGACTTGAGCTTCTGGATCTTGAGCGCTGGGTTGCACGGAGTTCCCAGTGACGCTTACGATCCTTGGCGGCATCCATGGCTGTAGGCCCGCCGGGACCGCCAGCTTCGAGGTGCTGGTCAAGCCCCCTTCGCCCGGCTCGGCGGGCCGGGCTGTAGGCCGCAGCAACGTCCTCTCGAAAACTCCTTCGGGCGCAGGGGCTCCGGTGGAAGCCTTCGTTGAAAGGTTATCGGCTGCGGCATTGCCAGCGCGCGGTACGTGGTGCAGGTCCAAGGCGAGGAATTCTTTCTCCAACATCTGCACGTGAAGCAGATACACAGCTAGCTGTGGGTCATTGCAGGAGCATTCGCCCTTGACTTGCTTGATGACCAGCTGGGAGTTGCCCTGTGCCAACAACTGGCGAGCGCCTAAAGACAGGGCTGTTTGCAGGCCAAAGATGAGTGCTTCATACTCTGCCATGTTGTTGGTTGCCTTGAAATTGAGACGCACCATGTACCCAAACTGTTCCCCCGATGGCATAAGGAGCAGTACGCCGGCACCGGCCCCATGCTTTCGCGAGGAGCCGTCGAAGAAAAGTGTCCAGTGGGGTTCGGTGAAGACCGGAGCTTGGTGCTCTGGTTCTCCGCCTTCATGGCCCCCTCGGTCAGTCTTCGTTGGTGTCCACTGCGCCACAAAGTCAGCCAGTGCTTGGCTCTTGACTGCATGGCGTGGGAGGAAGTCCAGCTCAAACTCCGCCAGCTCTGCCGCCCATTTAGCAATGTTGCCAGTCGCATGGGGGCTGTGAAGAATTGTCTTCAGCGGATACGAGGTGACTACCGAGACCCGATGGGCCTGGAAGTAATGGCGGAGCTTTCTGGAGGCCATGAGTACCGCATACAGCAGCTTGTGGACTTCTAGGTACCTTGTCTTGGCATCATGAAGTACTTCGCTGATGTAGTAGACAGGCCTCTGGATGGTTCGAACCCTCTCTCTTAGGCCTGGGAGGTCCTCGTCCATTGGCCCTGGCCTGCTGGAGGTGAGTGGACCCACGGGGGCCTCCGGGAGCTTGGACCCGGAGGCCCTTAAGCTATCTTGATTATCCGGGAGCTCCGGGGGGTCTTGAGGGACCTCCGGGAGGTCCCATTTGGCCCCCGGGGGGTCCCGCAGGACCCTCGGGGGTTTATCTTGGGGGTCCGGGAGACCGCCCTGGACCTCCGGGAGGCCGACCTGGACCTCCGGGAGGTTGCCTTGGAGGTCCGGGAGACCGTCTTGGTCCTGCGGGGCCTCTTGGCGTCTGTCTTCTGCTACCGGAGCAGGTTGTGAAGATGAGGGGTCCGGCCGCTCTGCGACGAGGACCATACTCACTACTTCAGTTGTCGCCACGATGTAGAGCAGCAGGTGCTCTCCGGGCTCAGGGGCTACCATGATAGGTAGGGTCGTCATGAGTCGCTTCAACTCCTGGAAAGCCTCTTCTGCTTCGTCAGTCCAGGCAAAAGGGCCTGACTTGCGCAGGAGCTTAAAGAAAGGGAGTGCCCGCTCTGCTAGCCTCGGTATAAACTGACTCAGCGCGGCTAGACATCCCGTGGGTTTCTGGATATCCTTGACGCGGGCAGGGGGCCGCATCAAGTCGATGGCCTTTATCTTCTCTGGATTGGCCTCAATCCCTCGGTGCGAGACCAGGAATCCTAAGAGCTTCCCAGAGGACACACCGAACACACATTTATCGGGGTTCAGCTTGGTGCGCTTCGGGACGAGGGGTCGGCGGACCCGCCGTATATGACGTAGAGCTTCTTTCGACGCTCATCGTCACTGGAGTCCTCATGATTGCGTGCTGCCTTCACGGCGCGCTGAGGCTCCTGGGTCTCCTCTGGGTGGTCGATGCTGTCTGGGACATCCACCCTCTGTTTGCCCTCCTTTGGACGGAAGGGTGGGGCATCAGCCCGCTGCTGCTTCCCCTTGCGGAAGCGCTCTGCGAGCTTTCGGATCTCCCGGCACTCGGCAGTAGTGTGGCGACAGCTGCCGTGCACGGGGCACATATTGTCTTGATCACCTTCTGGGATTGGTGATCCTCGCTGCCTCTTGTCGGGGCGCGGCCTCCGAGCCCCACTGAGCGTCGCTGCAGTGACGACTGGAGCTGCGGTCGGTGATTCTATCTTGCCTCTGCCTCGGTTCTTGGCCTTCCTGCTGCCTCCACAGGAAGTAAGACCAGATCCGGGCAGTCCTCCTGACTCGGAGGACGGCAGTGAGTGCCAGTTTCGCCCTTCGGCTGCCCTGGCGCACTTGTCTGCCAGGCTGAAGAGCTCTGAGACATCGCGGACCTCCCTGGTCGCGAGCTTCTCGAGCATCTTCTTGTCCCGGACGCCTTGCCGGAATGTAAAGGTCCCAAAATTATGAATACAAAGAAACACTTGTTTGCAAAGTTTTGTTTCATGTGTATGAAATTTGGGACTTGTTAAAACTTCTTCCCACATGTGATAACACACATGAGGGCTTTCTTCACACAAGTCAGATGTTCATTGGAGAACTTGGAACCCTAGAGGGGTCTAAAACAAGGATGGGAAGTTCCCATATGTGTGAGAAAACAAAAATCAGATTTGAAACAATTTGTTCAAACAAAAATTTAAATGAGAAAAACACAATGGAATTCAAAACTGTTGTGCTAAAAATCTAATTTGCAGCAGCCAAAATAAAAATCAGATTTCATATTTGAATTCCTTGAGTCCAAATTAGAGGGTGTGCAAAGTTTCATGATTTATGGAAATAGTTTGCAACCCATTTTGCAAAATGGACTTTAAAAGACAAAGAATTCAAATGCATGTTTGAATTTGGATGAAACTTGCCCAATTATCCAAATGCATACCAGATTTGAATTCTCACCATTGAATTCACTCAACATTCAAACTTGGGAGATATTTGGAGAGGGGATAAGGAGGACTGATCAGTGGGTCCCACATGTCATTGTGTGAACTGAAAACTTGCAAAAGATCTCAGAGATGGGTCTCTGTTTTGCTGCCTTCAGGGGAGCGACAGCAGCTGCTGCTCGGGACAGCACGCCCGCAGCTGGTCGGCCGCCCCCGCAACCGACTCCAGCGCCGATACAGCCCCCCCCAAGCGTCCTCATCCATCCACAACGTGCTCTCCCTCTGCTCACGGACCGAGCACAGAGGCTTTTCTTCTTCCCTCGCACCCTGAGCAACACCAGCGCCGCCGCCGTCGTTTGCTCGACAGCCGGCCCAAACGGGTGCAAACAGCAGCTAGTCAGTAATCGGATAGCACCGGCGCAGCTCCCTCTCCCTCCTCACCGCGTCCCTGACCGGTGATCGGCTCTCCAACCCCGGGAGCAACGCGGCCGCGCGAAGGCCGAATAGGACCTGATAAGGAGGCTTCCGTGGGCAGCCCAACCGGGCGCTTGTCACGGCTAAGTACCAGCGCCTCTGGACGCGCCAAGGCACCCTGCTGCTCCCCTCCAAAGATCAGAATGTGCCATGCATCACCGGGAGGGAATTTGGAAAAATTGCTCCGGCGTACTCCCTCTGACCTTCCGGCATGGTAATCCCGAATTCCTCTTCAATTCTCAATATTTGTTCATCACAGCTTGCATGAAGGATCCAAAGTAGTAGGCGATCCTTTGCCCTTCACGGTTCTAGCCTAAAACTGCACATAGACCGAGTATTTCATGGATTTCTACCGGCGACCGAACCGGGGGACCGCAGTCGCACGGTGAAGGCATGTTTGCCATCATTCTCGAACGTTTTTGAGGCTAGGCCGAGCTTCCCCATCTTTCACTGGTGCTTTAGCACCATTTTGTCGAACTGTTGGTGCACTAGGATGGCCGGCCGACGTCGCCGATGAAGTGCCGGGCTGCCGCAGCGTCGCTAGCCACCATAGAGGTTTTGCCGGCTCGGGGAAACCTTACCATCGTGCTCAGCAGGGCAGGTTAGGCTCTGGCGGCGAGCAAGGGCTCGAGCAGAGGCCGGAAGATCGAGTTCCGGCGATCTCCGGCGAGGGCGGCGGCGCGGGCACCCGGAGCGCGGGAACTGACCCGAGGTAGAAGAAGGGGTCGGCGGGCCCAGTCGTCAGTGAGAGAGAGTTTAAAACCCTGATCCTCTGTGGCTGTGGGATCCCGTGTGACTGCACGGAGGAATATGTGTGGCCCCGTGTGCCTTTGATTCGGTAGGTGACACGTGCCCTGTGGCCCACAGTCAGGTTTAAACTTTTCCCCGGATTTATTCAAATCCCAGATTTTCCTCCAAACTTTAGAAGAGCATAACTTTTGCTAGGAACCTCCAAATTTAGTGATTCAGATTGGGTTAGATTCAGATTGACAAACTCTATCCAAATATGCAACCCAATTTATATGAAAGTCTTTATTTAATTCTGGAAAATTCATTAAAGATTTTCAGTAAAAGAATTTTAGAGGGAGTTTGGTTTATCCAAAAATCCTCAAATTTTGCCAGAATATTCTTTAGGGTGTTATTAGACTCCTGTGAAAGTTTCAGCTCATTTGGAGTTGAATTGATCAGGGTAATCCAGATTGTAAGTTTCTGTATTCAAATGAATACAGAAACATTTTCAGGGAATTTCCAAAACTTGTAAATTCAGTTCTGGGAAATTCCTAGCTCCAAAAATCCTAGGAAAATTCATGTGGACTCTATAAACTATAATTGAAATTGTGGTTCACTGAGTTTGACATGAACATGGATGTTACCTCAGAATTAATTCATCTTTGACTAAACACTTAGAGAATTATTCTGAATAAACCATTCCATGAAAGGGGCTAAATTTTGGTCCAGAGGACTTTCTTGTGACAAGGAACTCACATGAAAATTCTCAGCTCCATTAGAGCTCTGGATCACCACTGTCATGTGTGATCTCTTAAGGTGATCAACACTTAAGTGGGAAAAGCACTTAATAAGTGATCTTAGTGTTTAAGCCCAACCCAAACCACTAGCACCAGTGTCATTTTAAATTCTTAAACAAAGTTCCAGTTTTAAAATGGTCATTAGATCTTATGAACAAAAGCTTTTCAATTAAATACATATGCATGATCATATCGTGTAGCATATACGTGAAGAAGGTGAGAAGAACCTGAGGTGAAGATCAAGGAGGGAGGAAATCAAGTGATCAAGCTCCAAGTGATCATCACTAACTGATTGTAACAGTAGTCACCTGCAAAACAGGCAAGCCCCGGTTTGCACTTGAACCATTTTATAAAACATTTTCATTTGTAGGGATCATAGCTTTGCATCGTTGATTGCATTACGTCTAGATGATATTGAAAACTCCACTTGCATGACCAAAAACACCTAAGAGAGAAAGGGTAGAATAGCAACTCCTCGAGTGAATTTGGCTACGCTAATGTTAGTAGGAAAGGTCTGGTAGAAGACGAGTAGTTGGAATCTACTCGCGAGTTTAGGGCTGGTTTACTCGGAACGGGTCCGAATTAGAAAAGATGAGGAAAGTTCACACATAAGAAATGGAGACCGGGCAGGGAGGTTTAGATGCAGCAGGTTGCAGGCCGTGCGTGCATAGCCCTGCCTGTGTCGGTTAAGGCCCGTCCGTACTTGGCCCTGTTGGACAAGTTTGAGTTGTGTACCGGGCACATACTGGCTATATGGGACCCAGGAAACCGATGTACCTTGGGAGATCCATAGTGGAACTTTTCCAACTGCCTTAGGCTTTCGGCGTCAGGGTAGCAGGAGGTAACTCGCTCAAGAACATACCACAGCGGGTATGCACCTTGAAGGAACTTGCGTACTCGGGGCAGTTGGACTGCGTCCAATGTGGAAGATCTTGGGAAAGGTGGCCGCGTACAACGTCAGTCGAGGTTGCTGCCGGCAACTCGGAGTACGGGTGTACGTGTCGTGTAGTCCGGGCGTGTACTGATTCGAATCACCGTCGCTCGCGGTCATATGTGCATACTTGCCCACTGCGTCTTGACGTAGTAACAACTGGAATTATTCTTTTGAACTTGATGAGGATGTACTATAACTTGTATTGCAACCATGATTGAATTAGAGATAGGCTCATTAAAGTTTACGTTCACTTTGTGCAAGGAGCATCGCAACAAAGCGTTTCTTGTTTGATTGTGGAGTTGCGATGCTTTTCGGCTCAAGGTTTGCACAATGAGGCTTAAAATCTGAAAGTTAAGGATCGACTCTAGGCGAGTCCTTTATGCAAATCTAGCCAACCCGATTGCAACCGTCGTGCATGTAGAGTTTCTTGCTTAGGAGAGACGGGTCAGACTTGCTGAGCCTATGTGCTCACGCTTGCTATATAAGTGGTTTTGCAGGTTAACAACGATGCTGAAAAGAAGGTTGTCCGGTGAGACTCGGGGACTCCCGAGTCAGGTAACACATGGAGAACCCAGCCGCTGCTACTTGTCTTCGTGTTGCTAGCGAGAGGAGTCCGCGGGCTGGACTTCATCTCGGGTGCTCTTAGTTATTCGACGTGAGTTGATGAAGACTTCCGCTGTAGTTACTTGATGTAAAGTATTTACAAAGAAAAACTTGTAAGCTTCCGCTATTGTTTTATGTAATACATTGTTCCTCATATGTGTGTTGTTGGGTGCCGCATAATACGGCACCACCCAATGCGATTCCCGGGCGAGTGGCCTGTCTCGATTGAGCGGGTCGCGTCAGCGTGGTATCAGAGCCGCATTGGTAATAGCACACAGAATAAGGAAGGTATTACGACAAAAATTTAGGTTACGGTGAGGATACGGTACTAGGCCCACATAAGGATTACTATTAGCTTAATATAAAGGTGGCAACCTAACTTATTTGTTATGTCAGAAAATCGTGCATCTCGGGACGATTTATGTCTTGGGGGGTGCACGTAAGCGCTGTCCACCAGTGCGCACAAGCTGAAGGGTGGAGCCCCACGGGTGGCAGGTAACCCGATCCGCTTTAGTATCCTCTACGACTCTTCATGTCGTTTGGGGGTACTCGAGCAACGTCTGTCCCAGGCGTGCGTGGTGCAATTTGGGAAACCCCGTCACGTGGTTAGTAACGTGAACACGTAGCTCAAGGCGTGTTTGGCTTGAGAACACCTGTGCGAGTGATGTCGGACGGGTGTAAGAAATGTATGGATACCGGGTTCGGTGTGCAGCCGGGCCTGATGATTGAGTGTGACTTATGCAGGATTAACCACGAAACCGTAGCACGAATAGAACACGTTTGCGAGTGATCGTTTTAGTGCCACCTAAGACACGTTGATACCGGTATAATCCGGATAGGATTTTCTTTTTGGCGAGGCTACGTAGTACCGACATGCTTCTTACGGTGCGTCGACACCGTACTAAATTTAATAACCCCTTTCCTTTGAAGAAATGACTCATGAACTAACTTTCAACTAAAAATGGAAGTTTGAAACAAATATTAGTTATTGAACTCTTATTTTGAGCTAAGATCCAAATGAGGGGAAGATTAGACTTCAAAGATTTCAAAAACAGAGTGCTCTGTTTTCAGCAGAAATTTGTGCTGGACTTCAACAGAGCATAACTCTGAGTAGCTTGCCCCAATTAAGGTGTATGATACAGTTCTGGAAAGATTTTCAAGTGATCTACAACTTCTTTGTAGATCCCCAGAGCTAAATCACATGCTAAATGGGTAGAAAGTTCAGAGTGAGATAAACTGTCCAGAACCAGGACAGCAACAAAACTTCTCTGGACCTTTCTGTTTTTAAGCCATAAATTTCTGTATATGAACCCTTAAGAAGCCTATGAGACACCATTGGAAAGATTATGAAATTTGCAACATTGTTGTAGTTCAAATTTTGTTCAGGTTCTTATTGTATTTACATATACAACTGTGATAAAATCAGCCATGTACAAAGGAGGTGCTGGCAAATTTTATCTAGGAATTCTGTCAACTTTGGAAAAATCATAACTTTTAATCCAGAGATGATCTGGGGGCATATGAGTACTCGTTGGAAAGATACTGAAGTTAACTTTAACTTTGGTATTCAACTTGAATTATGAAAATGCTTTTAATTAGACCAAAATCTGGAGATAGTGCATAAAGGTCTGTCCTGTACAGATAGGCTGAATAGCTATGCCTACTAAGGAGTTGTGTAAACATGAATTTTGTTACTGCTTTTATAAAGTTTTGACATATTCATGTTTTCATTAGTCTCACATACTGCTGAGTTCTTGATTAACTCTTCGCAATTATATTTTTGCAGTATGGTTCGTAACCGCTCTAGGAGTAGGGCCGGAAGTTCTCGTCGAGGCGGTGATGCTTCCATTCCACCGTCGGAACCACCATCCACGGAATGGATGGATCTTATGACTCGAGTTGTCGAGTCTAATCAAGAGAATGCTAGGCTACTCCAAGAAGCAACACAAGAACACACACGCTTACTCCAAGCTTTGGTACAGCAAGGCGTACTCCAGAACACACAACAAGTCGTTCCACCTCGGGACGCTTATTTGGACTTCTTGGCGACTCAACCGCCTATCTTTACTGAAGCCACCGAACCTGTGGAAGCAGATCAATGGCTTCGTGTCATGGAGTCAAAATTTGGAGTATTCCAGTGTGATGATTACCAGAAGACAAAGTTTGCCGCTCAACAACTCCATGGAGCAGCCGGAAACTGGTGGATGGATCATTTTGCCACCATTCCGGAGGACCATCAAGTGACATGGAGGGAGTTTTGTGAAGCCTTTCGTACTCGTTACATACCACTAGGTATTGTCAAGGCAAAGCGGGAGGAATTTTTGGGTTTGAAGCAAGGGGACATGAGCGTCCTCGAGTATGTCAGAAGATTTAACCTTTTGGCCCAATATGCTCCCGAATATGTGGCGAAAGAAGAGGCACGGTGTGACCTATTTTTCCATGGCCTGAGTGCCATATTACGGGAAAAGCTGTCTGTACACAATAACGGCAGTTACACCGACATGGTCGATGCGGCTTTCATTCAAGAGAAGCCGACACTAGAGTGGCAAGCGGAGAAGAGAAAGATGAGTGAGATCGAGCAGGCTAGCACAAGTTATGTGCCTCATAAGTACCGTTTGGTGTATCAAACGCCACCCGGTGAAAGATGGAGGCCACCTGTACGATCAACTCCTCCGAGATTGATTGCTGGTCAAGTTCTACAACTTGCACCACCTCCACTGCCGCAGCATCAGACGGTGGTTTGTGCTCCATCGCTGCAGCCATATGTACCTAGCAGTCCACCGCAAGACAACGAAGAACCGGAGAGGCATCCGTGTCTTACTTGTGGGCGTAAGGGCCATTATGCTAGGCAATGTCCGGAGGGAACTCGAGGCTACGGGTCGTCATATTTACCACAATACGACCCGTAACTTAATCTGCAGATAGGAGCGCAGATAAGGGGCAATATTCACTATACTGTGATTGATGATGTTCCGGAAGGAGAAGCCGCTTTAGCAGGGATGTTTTCTCTGAATCAGCTACCGGTTTTAGTTCTCTTTGATTCCGGTGCCACACACAACTTCATTAGCCAATCTTTTGTGGCTCAACATCAGCTCCAAACCGTTTATACAAAGAGGCAATACCTCATATCTTCGCCCGGGGGCAGCAGTACCGCAAGCGAGGTTATTTCCCGAGCACCTCTTTGTTTGGGGGGTAGAATATACCCTACGACCCTCATTATCCTTGAAGGTCTGAAGATCGACATCATTTTGGGGATGTCGTGGTTAAATTACCACAGAGCGGTTCTTAACATCAGCTCCAGGACCGTTGAGCTCAACTCCCCACAGCACGGTCTTCATATATTAATTCTGGGCGCCAGACGGCAACAGATTGCAACAGTAAACCACACGGAAGTTGTTAAGATAGAGGACATTCCGGTGGTACGTGAGTATCCTGATGTATTTCCCGAGGATTTACCGGGCATGCCGCCCGAACGAGACGTTGAGTTCAAGATTGAACTTATACCGGGAACGACACCGATATCACGAAGGCCGTACAAGATGGCACCCAATGAACTGGCAGAATTGAAGACACAGCTGAATGACCTAATGAGCAAGGGCTTTATACGACCAAGTTCATCACCTTGGGGTTGTTCAGCGTTGTTTGTCAAGAAGAAGGACGAAACACTACAGCTTTGTGTTGATTATCGTCCTTTGAACGCCGTTACCATCAAGAACAAGTATCCACTACCTCGCATTGATATGCTCTTCGATCAATTAGTGGGTGCGAAGGTATTTTTGAAGATGGATCTTCGGTCCGGATATCACCAGATTAAAATCCGGGCAGAAGATATTCCGAAGACGGCATTCTCAACGAGATACGGGCTGTATGAGTATCTCGTTATGTCTTTTGGTTTGACCAACGCCCCGGCACACTTTATGTACCTGATGAATTCAGTGTTCATGCCGGAGTTGGATAAATTCGTCGTTGTCTTCATCGACGATATCTTGGTGTACTCCAAGTCAGAGGAAGGACATGCTGAACATCTGCATATTGTGCTACAAAGATTGCGAGATCATCAGCTCTATGCAAAATTCAGCAAGTGTGAATTCCGGATTAATCAAGTACCTTTTCTCGGACACATCATTTCAGCGGAGGGCATCGCTGTAGATCCGAGTAAGATTATCCAAGTGCAGAAATGGGAGTCACCAAAGTCAGTACATGAAATCCGAAGCTTCCTCGGTTTAGCGGGTTACTACCGGAGGTTTATTCCGAGTTTCTCCAAGATTGCTAAACCGATGACGGAATTATTAAAGAAGAATACCAGATTTGTGTGGGGTGCTGCGTGTGAACAAGCTTTCAAGACCTTAGTGAAGCATCTCACAACAGCCCCAGTTCTTGCTCAGCCAGATACAACGAAGCCATTCGACATTTATTGCGATGCATCTGGCATCGATCTTGGCTGCGTGCTGATGCAAGAAAGACGAGTGGTCGCTTATGGATCTCGTCAACTCAGAACTCACGAGCAGCATTATCCAACTCATGATCTTGAGTTAGCTGCCGTGGTCCTTGCTTTGAAGATGTGGAGGCATTACTTGCTCGGAAATCTTGTACACCTCTACACCGACCACAAGAGCTTGAAATACATCTTCACTCAGAAAGAATTGAACATGAGGCAACGAAGATGGCTAGAGCTCATTAAGGACTATGAACTGGAAATTCATTATCATCCAGGAAAGGCGAATGTGGTCGCCGATGCGCTCAGTCATAAGGCGCATATCCATCACCTAACTATTGCTGAAATGGATGATGAAGAACCAAGCCTCCGTGTCATCCCGTATGGAGCTCTCTATAATCTTGCTCTCATTCCTACTATCCGAGAGGAGATCATGGAAGCTCAACGAAAAGACAAGGGTATGTCTCACATACGGCGGAGGATAGACAACGGAGAAATGAAGTGCTTCCGGAAGGACGATGAAGGTACCTTGTGGTTCAACGACCGGATTGTAGTACCCCGGGATATGGGACTACGGAAGAAAATTTTGGATGAGGCTCATTTGTCCAAGTTTTCCATTCATCCGGGCAGTAATAAAATGTACCAAGATCTCCGGAAGAAGTTTTGGTGGACACGTATGAAACGTGAAGTTGCAAAGTACGTTTCAGAGTGTGATACGTGTCGAAGAGTCAAGGCCGACCACATGAAGAAGTCAGGCCTGTTGCAGCCATTGCAAGTGCCGGCATGGAAGTGGGAAGACTTGAGTATGGACTTCATCGTCGGGTTGCCGATGACCTCCCACAACCATGATTCGATTTGGGTAATTGTGGACCGATTAACCAAATCAGCACATTTCATTCCTGTGCATACTAGGTACAACGCAAAGCAGTATGCGGAGCTGTACATAGCACGGATCTTGTGCTTACATGGAGTTCCCCGCACCATTGTGTCAGATAGAGGATCGCTGTTCGTAGCCCGTTTCTGGGAACAGCTACATACCTCCTTGGGGACAAAGTTGATTAGAAGCTCTGCATATCACCCTCAAACCGATGGGCAAACTGAGAGGGTGAATCAAATACTAGAGGATATGCTAAGAGCATGTGCCATCCACCACGGTAAGAGCTGGGATGACCACTTACTGCTGGCGGAGTTCTCGTACAACAACGGATATCAGACGAGCATTAAGATGGCACCATATGAAGCTCTATACGGCCGGAAGTGCCGTACACCATTGAATTGGTGCGAATCCGGTGAACGAGTAACATTCGGGGTTGATCTTGTCAATGAAGCCGAAGAGAGAGTTCGGATAATACAAGAGAACCTCAAAGCTGCCCAATCTCGTCAAAAGAGCTACGCGGACCAGAGACGTCGACCGCTGCATTTCGAAGTCGGAGAGCACGTGTATTTTCGTGTGTCTCCGATGAAGGGGATTCATCGGTTCGGTGTCAAGGGGAAACTTGCTCCCCGATTCATCGGTCCATTTACTATCACGGAGAAGTGCGGAACTGTAGCCTACCGGCTGGAACTACCGGCAAGCCTTGCCAGTATTCATGACATATTTCACGTGTCCCAGCTGCGGAAGTGTCTCAAGTTTACAGCTGCCATCCGCACCGAAGACATCGACGAGTTAAAACCGGATCTCACCTATGTCGAGCAACCTGTACAGATTATCGACGAAAAGACCCGGACCACCAGGAACCGGACTTTGAAATTTTACAAAGTCCTGTGGAGTAATCATACCCCGGAAGAGGCGACGTGGGAATCCGAAGATTACGTCCACAAGAATTACCCGGAGTTTTTGTCATAAACCTTGTAATTACCTCCCACCTCGTTCCTCTTTTGAATCTCGGGACGAGATTCCTTTTAAGGGAGGAGGAATGTAAAGGTCCCAAAATTATGAATACAAAGAAACACTTGTTTGCAAAGTTTTGTTTCATGTGTATGAAATTTGGGACTTGTTAAAACTTCTTCCCACATGTGATAACACACATGAGGGCTTTCTTCACACAAGTCAGATGTTCATTGGAGAACTTGGAACCCTAGAGGGGTCTAAAACAAGGATGGGAAGTTCCCATATGTGTGAGAAAACAAAAATCAGATTTGGAACAATTTGTTCAAACAAAAATTTAAATGAGAAAAACACAATGGAATTCAAAACTGTTGTGCTAAAAATCTCATTTGCAGCAGCCAAAATAAAAATCAGATTTCATATTTGAATTCCTTGAGTCCAAATTAGAGGGTGTGCAAAGTTTCATGATTTATGGAAATAGTTTGCAACCCATTTTGCAAAATGGACTTTAAAAGACAAAGAATTCAAATGCATCTTTGAATTTGGATGAAACTTACCCAATTATCCAAATGCATACCAGATTTGAATTCTCACCATTGAATTCACTCAACATTCAAACTTGGGAGATATTTGGAGAGGGGATAAGGAGGACTGATCAGTGGGTCCCACATGTCATTGTGTGAACTGAAAACTTGCAAAAGATCTCAGAGATGGGTCTCTGTTTTGCTGCCTTCAGGGGAGCGACAGCAGCTGCTGCTCGGGACAGCACGCCCGCAGCTGGTCGGCCGCCCCCGCAACCGACTCCAGCGCCGATACAGCCCCCCCCCCCCAAGCGTCCTCATCCATCCACAACGTGCTCTCCCTCTGCTCACGGACCGAGCACAGAGGCTTTTCTTCTTCCCTCGCGCCCTGAGCAACACCAGCGCCGCCGCCGTCGTTTGCTCGACAGCCGGCCCAAACGGGCGCAAACAGCAGCTAGTCAGTAATCGGATAGCACCGGCGCAGCTCCCTCTCCCTCCTCACCGCGTCCCTGACCGGTGATCGGCTCTCCAACCCCGGGAGCAACGCGGCCGCGCGAAGGCCGAATAGGACCTGATAAGGAGGCTTCCGTGGGCAGCCCAACCGGGCGCTTGTCACGGCTAAGTACCAGCGCCTCTGGACGCGCCAAGGCACCCTGCTGCTCCCCTCCAAAGATCAGAACGTGCCATGCATCACCGGGAGGGAATTTGGAAAAATTGCTCCGGCGTACTCCCTCTGACCTTCCGGCATGGTAATCCCGAATTCCTCTTCAATTCTCAATATTTGTTCATCACAGCTTGCATGAAGGATCCAAAGTAGTAGGCGATCCTTTGCCCTTCACGGTTCTAGCCTAAAACTGCACATAGACCGAGTATTTCATGGATTTCTACCGGCGACCGAACCGGGGGACCGCAGTCGCACGGTGAAGGCATGTTTGCCATCATTCTCGAACGTTTTTGAGGCTAGGCCGAGCTTCCCCATCTTTCACTGGTGCTTTAGCACCATTTTGTCGAACTGTTGGTGCACTAGGATGGCCGGCCGACGTCGCCGATGAAGTGCCGGGCTGCCGCAGCGTCGCTAGCCACCATAGAGGTTTTGCCGGCTCGGGGAAACCTTACCATCGTGCTCAGCAGGGCAGGTTAGGCTCTGGCGGCGAGCAAGGGCTCGAGCAGAGGCCGGAAGATCGAGTTCCGGCGAGGGCGGCGGCGCGGGCACCCGGAGCGCGGGAACTGACCCGAGGTAGAAGAAGGGGTCGGCGGGCCCAGTCGTCAGTGAGAGAGAGTTTAAAACCCTGATCCTCTGTGGCTGTGGGATCCCGTGTGACTGCACGGAGGAATATGTGTGGCCCCGTGTGCCTTTGATTCGGTAGGTGACACGTGCCCTGTGGCCCACAGTCAGGTTTAAACTTTTCCCCGGATTTATTCAAATCCCAGATTTTCCTCCAAACTTTAGAAGAGCATAACTTTTGCTAGGAACCTCCAAATTTAGTGATTCAAATTGGGTTAGATTCAGATTGACAAACTCTATCCAAATATGCAACCCAATTTATATGAAAGTCTTTATTTAATTCTGGAAAATTCATTAAAGCTTTTCAGTAAAAGAATTTTAGAGGGAGTTTGGTTTATCCAAAAATCCTCAAATTTTGCCAGAATATTCTTTAGGGTGTTATTAGACTCCTGTGAAAGTTTCAGCTCATTTGGAGTTGAATTGATCAGGGTAATCCAGATTGTAAGTTTCTGTATTCAAATGAATACAGAAACATTTTCAGGGAATTTCCAAAACTTGTAAATTCAGTTCTGGGAAATTCCTAGCTCCAAAAATCCTAGGAAAATTCATGTGGACTCTATAAACTATAATTGAAATTGTGGTTCACTGAGTTTGACATGAACATGGATGTTACCTCAGAATTAATTCATCTTTGACTAAACACTTAGAGAATTATTCTGAATAAACCATTCCATGAAAGGGGCTAAATTTTGGTCCAGAGGACTTTCTTGTGACAAGGAACTCACATGAAAATTCTCAGCTCCATTAGAGCTCTGGATCACCACTGTCATGTGTGATCTCTTAAGGTGATCAACACTTAAGTGGGAAAAGCACTTAATAAGTGATCTTAGTGTTTAAGCCCAACCCAAACCACTAGCACCAGTGTCATTTTAAATTCTTAAACAAAGTTCCAGTTTTAAAATGGTCATTAGATCTTATGAACAAAAGCTTTTCAATTAAATACATATGCATGATCATATCGTGTAGCATATACGTGAAGAAGGTGAGAAGAACCTGAGGTGAAGATCAAGGAGGGAGGAAATCAAGTGATCAAGCTCCAAGTGATCATCACTAACTGATTGTAACAGTAGTCACCTGCAAAACAGGCAAGCCCGGTTTGCACTTGAACCATTTTATAAAACATTTTCATTTGTAGGGATCATAGCTTTGCATCGTTGATTGCATTACGTCTAGATGATATTGAAAACTCCACTTGCATGACCAAAAACACCTAAGAGAGAAAGGGTAGAATAGCAACTCCTCGAGGGAATTTGGCTACGCTAATGTTAGTAGGAAAGGTCCGGTAGAAGACGAGTAGTTGGAATCTACTCGCGAGTTTAGGGCTGGTTTACTCGGAACGGGTCCGAATTAGAAAAGATGAGGAAAGTTCACACATAAGAAATGGAGACCGGGCAGGGAGGTTTAGATGCAGCAGGTTGCAGGCCGTGCGTGCATAGCCCTGCCTGTGTCGGTTAAGGCCCGTCCGTACTTGGCCCTGTTGGACAAGTTTGAGTTGTGTACCGGGCACATACTGGCTATATGGGACCCAGGAAACCGATGTACCTTGGGAGATCCATAGTGGAACTTTTCCAACTGCCTTAGGCTTTCGGCGTCAGGGTAGCAGGAGGTAACTCGCTCAAGAACATACCACAGCGGGTATGCACCTTGAGGGAACTTGCGTACTCGGGGCAGTTGGACTGCGTCCAATGTGGAAGATCTTGGGAAAGGTGGCCGCGTACAACATCAGTCGAGGTTGCTGCCGGCAACTCGGAGTACGGGTGTACGTGTCGTGTAGTCCGGGCGTGTACTGATTCGAATCACCGTCGCTCGCGGTCATATGAGCATACTTGCCCACTGCGTCTTGACGTAGTAACAACTGGAATTATTCTTTTGAACTTGATGAGGATGTACTATAACTTGTATTGCAACCATGGTTGAATTAGAGATAGGCTCATTAAAGTTTATGTTCACTTTGTGCAAGGAGCATCGCAACAAAGCGTTTCTTGTTTGATTGTGGAGTTGCGATGCTTTTCGGCTCAAGGTTTGCACAATGAGGCTTAAAATCTGAAAGTTAAGGATCGACTCTAGGCGAGTCCTTTATGCAAATCTAGCCAACCCGATTGCAACCGTCGTGCATGTAGAGTTTCTTGCTTAGGAGAGACGGGTCAGACTTGCTGAGCCTATGTGCTCACGCTTGCTATATAAGTGGTTTTGCAGGTTAACAACGATGCTGAAAAGAAGGTTGTCCGGTGAGACTCGGGGACTCCCGAGTCAGGTAACACATGGAGAACCCAGCCGCTGCTACTTGTCTTCGTGTTGCTAGCGAGAGGAGTCCGCGGGCTGGACTTCATCTCGGGTGCTCTTAGTTATTCGACGTGAGTTGATGAAGACTTCCGCTGTAGTTACTTGATGTAAAGTATTTACAAAGAAAAACTTGTAAGCTTCCGCTATTGTTTTATGTAATACATTGTTCCTCATATGTGTGTTGTTGGGTGCCGCATAATACGGCACCACCCAATGCGATTCCCGGGCGAGTGGCCTGTCTCGATTGAGCGGGTCGCGTCACGGAACGCCACCACCACAGAAGCGTTTTGAATGTGTGGGATGGTGTTCCGCACCTGGGAGAACCGCTGGATGAAAGAGCGCAGCGACTCCCCAGGTTGTTGCTGGATGGCGTGGAGGTCGAGCTCCGTGCCAGGCCGGGTGTAGGAACTGCCGAAGTTGGCGATGAACTGCCGGCAAAGCTCTCCCCAGGAAGTTACGGAACCCTGGGGGAGGTTCATGAGCCAAGACCGGGCTGGACCGGTCAAGGCGACAGGGAAGTAATTGGCCATGACGGCTTCATTCCCTCCTGCGGCAAGTACGGCGGTGCAGTAGATCTGGAGGAACTCCGCCGGGTTGATGCTGCCGTCGTACTTCTCGGGCAGGTGCGGCCGAAACTTGCGCGTCCACTTCGCGAAGCGAAGGTGGGGCGCGAGGGCCGCACACCCTGCTTCTGTCGCCGCAGGTTCTGGTGCCGCGAACGCTCGGTTCGCACTGGGCACAGTGTACCCCGGTACGGGCAAGGCTGCACCATAGGCCAGGGGCGCCATCTGCAGGACATATGACTGTGGCATATTCTGCACGGCGCAGGCCTGGGGCAGAGATCGCGTGGCGAAGGTCTGCTCTTCAGGCTGGGTCGAGGCCGACGTCATGCTGTCGTCAGCCTCTTGGTAGCGACGCCTTTCTCGGCGTTGCTCGAGGTATACCCGGGCATCTTGACCCAAGCGACACCGCTCCAGCTCTGTCCTCAGATCCGTCGATTGGAGCCTGGTAGAGCTGGAATCTGCCGTCTGTTCGTCAACCATTGGCGTGCGCATCAGCGACACGGCCGGTTGGCCAGAGTGTCGTCCCCGCCGAAGTCGAGGGTTTGCGGCGGCGACGACAAGACGGTCTACCTCACGAATCCACTGCTGGGTCGCTGCTTGAGGCGCGTCCCCAGCGGGCGGATTGTGCAGTAGCGCTCTTGCTGCAGCTAGCGCACCCCCACCGGGTACGACCAGCGCTACTGAAGACCTGACACTGGTTAGAGCCTGCATTGCCGGGGTCGGCGCTGCCAGAGCCGGTTGCTGGCTCCCAGCTTGTACCGACACACTCCGTCCTGAGTGTGTTGACATGTACTCCCCCCTGGTCGCGGTTCGCCGCGGAGGCGGAGGAGGTGAGTCTGCCGCTGAAGGGAGCTTGGTCATCTTCGTCGGCGGAAACTCGTCGCGCAAGGGGAAAAGCCCCCTACCTGGCGCGCCAAATGTCGAAGTGTTCGGTCGACACTTCCCCCAGGCCTGCACTGGGCAGCCCGCGGAGGTTCTTTTTTTGGTGGGGCTAGTCCCTTGCGGAGAGCTTGCGCGGATGGACGAGTTAGTAAGAGCTTGACACTGTGAGTTTTACGTGGTTCAGGCCGTCGGAGCGTAAAACCCTACGTCCACGGCGAGCTATGGAGCTCGCTGTATTGCTTGCTGCTCAGGGCCGGAGTCCTGAGCTTGGGGTGAGTTACAGCTTGGGCGTGAATGGCTAGCGTATGAGTTGCAGAGGTGCGAACCCTTGCTATCGTCGCCTACCCGAGCCTTTTATAGTCCAAGACTCGGGTGGCTTACAAGGGGGCCCGGGACCCGACAGGTGGTCCCGGGGAGATTGACTGTTATCTACCGTATCTGCAGTTATGCCGGTAGTTGTCTCTGGCGAAGGCTTCCGAGTCTCCGTCTTGCCGCCCTGCCCATGCCGCACGCTAGTCGTAGTGGTTGATGACGGCGCAGGCGGCATGGGATGTCTTGTCGCGGTGTTTATTGGCTGGCAGGTTCTGACACCGCGCGCCAGTCTGTGATGCGACTGGGCGCAACGGCACCTGACAGAGGCGTGCTCCGCGTCTCCGCGTCTTGGGAAGACGCGGGCCTTGAATACCTTGTACGGGCAAGGTATGGGGCATCTTTACGCCCGCTGCCTATCGCTCGGGGGCAGGCAGCGCTGTTCTGCTGGCCACGTGGCGGGCCCGGAGCCCTTCTCAGAGGAGAGGAGGGTCCGGCCCCGCGGGGCACGTGGAGCCTTCGGACCTCTCCACGCGGAGGGGGAGGTTCGGCTTCTATCGGCCACGTGGCGGGTCCGGAGCTCCTCTCTGAGGAGTGGGAGGTCCGGCCCCGCCATATACGTGGCACCTTCGGACCTCTCTCCCGCGGAGGGGGAGGTCCGGCCTCTGTATGCCATGTGGCGGGCCCGGAGCTCTCCTCTGAGGGGAGGGAGGTCCAGCCCCGCCGGACGCGTGGCGCCTTCGGAGCTCTCCCTGCGGAGAAGGGCGTGTTCCTTAGGCATTTTCCCCTGTGCGCGGGGGTACCCCATATCGCAGGTACCGACAACTTCCCCGTCGCCTTGACCGGCCCGGACCGGTCATGGCTCATGAACCTGCCCCAGGGTTCCATAACTTCCTCGGGGGAGCAATGCCGACAGTTCACAGCGAACTTCGACAGCTCCTACACACGTTCCGACACGGAGCTGGACCTCCACGCCGTGCGACAGCAACCAGAGGAATCACTGCGCTCCTTCATCCAATGATTCTCCCAAGTACGGAACACCATCCCCCACATCCAGAACGCATCAGTCGTAGTCACATTTTGACAGGGTGTGGGGGACAAGAAGATGCTCGAGAAGTTGGCCACCAGGGAGGTGCGAGACATCTCAGAGCTCTTCAGCCTGGCGGACAAGTGCGCCAGAGCAGCAGAAGGGCGTAACTGGCACTCACAGCCAGCCTCCCAAGCAGGAGGGCAGCCCGGAGCTAGTGTTGCGCCCCAAGGGAGCAACAAGAAGAGCAAGAAGAAAGGCGGTGGCAAGATCAAGCCGTCGGCCGGAGCTCCCGTTGCTGCAACTGCAGCACCCGACGGAGCTCCGGGGCCGCGCCCCGACAAGAGGCCATGACAGTCACCCGACGGTGGTGACTGTGGTGAGCCGTGCCCGGTACACAACATCAGGAGCCACACTGCTGGTGAGTGCCGGGAGATCAAGAAGCTCACAGAGTGCTTCCACGAGGGGAAGCAACCGCGCATAGATGGTGCTCCCTTCCGCCAGAGGGAGGGCAAGCAGAAGGTCGACCCCCGGGACAATGGCGACCAAGAAATGGAGTACCAGGAGCCTCAGCGCACCGTGAAGGCGGTCCACAACTATGGGAACTCCAGCTCCGGTGAAGACGAGAACTGGAAGGCGCTCCATGTCATCTACGGAGGGTCCTCGGACCCCTCATCCCTCAACGCAGTCAAGACCCTGTGCCGAGCAGTGGCATCAGTGGCTCCTACCCCAAGTGCGGCACCACACCTCAAGTGGGTAGGGACCCCCATCAGCTTCGACGCCTCCAACTGCCCCAAGAACATGGCTGGGGCTGGACAGCTACCTCTCTTGGTAGCTCCAACCATCGCCAACGTGAAGATGTACCACGTACGGGTGGATGGCGGGGCCGGCCTCAACCTCATCAGCCGTCCAGCTTTCCAGAAGCTGCAAATTCCCATGGCCAAGCTCACCCCGTCGAGCCCGTTCTCAGGGGTAGGGCCGGAATAGGTCGTACCATACGGGAATATAAGTCTTCCTGTGACCTTCAGAGCTCCGGACAACTACCGGACGGAATATGTTCTGTTCGATGTAGCGGAGGTCGACCTCCCCTTCAACGCCATCATCAACAGACCGGCCCTGTACCGGTTTATGGCGGTAGCCCACTACGGCAACCTGGTACTGAAGATGCCTACACCCACCGGCGTCCTCAGGATCCGTGGAGACCGCACCACCGCAGTGTCAGCCTTGGAGAAGTTCCAAGCACTTGCGGCGGCCCGAGCACCGGCCCCTGGCGGTGCAGAACCGGGCCAGCTCCACAAGAGTGCACGCCATCGTGCCTTGACCTCTGCACCCCGAGTGCAACCCTCCGACGAGGACGACGTCCCCCTGAAGGTCGTCCAAGTTGGCTCCGAGGCTGCCCAGACCACCCGCATAGCCGGGGGCCTGGACAGCAAATAGGAATGCGCGCTCGTCACCTTCCTCCGGGACAACGTCGACATGTTTGCATGACAACCCTCACAGATGCCCGGGATCCCTAGGGAGGTGATTGAGCATCATCTGAAGATCTACCCCGACGCTCGCCCGATCCAGCAGAAGCCCCGGAAGCAGTCCATCGACGGCAGAACTTCATCCGTGAAGAGATCAAGAAGTTGCTCGATGCTGGCTTCATACGGGAGGTCCACCACCCCCGGTGGTTGGGGAATCCTGTTGTCGCCCCGAAGGCCGGCGGGAAGCTCCGGATGTGCATCGACTACACCAGTCTCAATAAGGCATGCCCTAAGGATCCATTCCCTCTCCCTAGAATAGATCAAATTGTAGAATCAACATCAGGCTGTGATTTGTTATGCTTCCTAGACGCCTACTCAGGTTTCCACCAAATACCCATGTCTAGAGAAGATGAAGAACACACTGCTTTTATAACTGTAGATGGCCTGTATTGTTATGTCTCCATGCCTTATGGTCTGAAAAATGCTCGTCCTACTTTTGTACGTGCTATGCATAAAACATTTGGAGAGCTAATCCGAGACTTAGTAGAGGTGTATATCGATGACATCGTTGTCAAAGTCAGAGAGAGCACATCCTTGTTAGATAACCTAGCTCTGGTCTTTGAAAAATTGCGCTCCACGCGCACCAAACTAAACCCAGACAAGTGTGTGTTCGGTGTATCCTCTGGAAAGCTCCTTGGATTCCTGGTCTCACACCGAGTGATTGAGGCCAACCCAGAGAAGATCAAGGCCATCGAGCTGATGCGGCCCCCGACTCGCATCAAGGATGTCCAGAAGCTCACGGGATGTCTAGATGTGCTCAGTCGGTTCATACCTAGGCTAGCTGAGTGGGCTCTTCCCTTCTTCAAGCTCCTGCGCAAAGCTGGTCCATTTGTTTGGACCGAAGAAGCAGAAGAAGCATTCCAGGGGTTGAAGCAGCACCTGATGATGCTGCCCATCATGGTTGCCCCTGAGCCCGGTGAGCACCTACTGCTCTACATCGCGGCGACGACAGCTGTGGTGAGCATGGTCCTAGTTGCAGAGCGGCCGGACCCCTCGCCACTACAACCTGCTCCTGTAGCAGAAGTCAAGCACCAAGGCTGTCCGGGCCCCATGGGGGGCCCCGACAGCCAGGAGATCTCTAGGGGCCAGTCCCCAGAGACCATAATTGACCTCCCGGAGGTCCAAGATGACTTCCCGAAGGTCCAAGATGACCTCCCGGAGGTCCAACACGGCCGAGAAGCTTCCGGGTCCCAGCGCCCGGAGGCTGCCCCGGACCTAGAGGACAGGAGGTCCCAGGGTCCGGTGCCAATGGAGGAAGACGTCCCGGATCCACCAGGGAGGGTCCGGACCGTCCAAAGGCCCATCTACTACATCAGTGAAGTCCTCCACAAGGCCAAGACAAGGTACCTGGAGGTACATAAGTTGTTGTATGCGGTACTCGTGGTGTCCAGAAATCTCCGACACTACTTCCAAGCCCACCGGATCTCGGTGGTCACCTCCTATCCATTGAGGACCATCTCCACAGCACAAACGCGACCGGCAACGTCGCTAAGTGGGTAGCAGAGCTAGCGGAGTTCGAGCTGGACTTCCTTCCACGCCATGCAGTCAAGAGCCAAGCACTGGCTGACTTCGTGGCCGAGTGGACGCCATCACCAACCAACCCAGGGGGCCCTGAAGGTGGAGAGCCGGAGCCCCGGGCACCGGTCTTCACCGAGCCTCACTGGACACTCTACTTTGACGGCTCCTCGTGGAAGCTGGGGGACAGAGCCAGCGTGCTGCTCCTCATGCCAACGGGGGAGCAGTTCAAGTACATGGTGCGCCTCAACTTCAAGGCAACCAACAACATGGCAGAGTATGAAGCTCTCATCTTCGGCCTGAAGACGACGCTGTCTCTCGGCGCTCGCCAGTTGTTGGTCAAGGGCGACTCCCAGCTAATCATCAAGCAAGTCAAGGGTGAATGCTCCTGCAACGACCCACAATTAGCTGCCTATCTGCTCTACATGCAGATGTTGGAGAAGGACTTTGAAGCCCTGGACCTGTGCCACGTACCACTCGCTGACAACACCGTCGCCGACGACCTGTCAACGAAGGCCTCCACTGGAGCCCCGGTGCCCGAAGGAGCCTTTGAAAGGATGTTGCCGCGACCCATAGCCCAGCCTGCCGAACCGAGCGAAGGGGGCGAGACCAGCACCTCGAAGCTGGCGGTCCCGGCGGCCCTACAACCATGGTGCCCGCTAAGGATCGTATGAGCCACTGCCACTAGGGACTCCGTGCTACCCAGTGCCCAAGATCCAGAAGCTCAAGTCAACCCCGATGCATGGATCATGGAGGTTCGGGACTACTTGAAAGACAACATCCTTCCTGATGAACATGCATCCGCTGAACGGATTGTGCGGATGGATAAGAGATTCACGCTGGTAGAAGGGGATCTCTACCGGCATGGTGCCAACGACATCCTATTGCAGTGCATAACCCAGGAGGAAGGCTGCGACCTGCTCGTAGAGATCCACGGAGCCGAGTGCGGGAACCGCGCATCTTCCCGCACGCTGGTCGTTAAATCCTTCTGGCATGGCTTCTACTGGCCGACAGTCCTTCTGGACACCGTCAAGCTGGTTAAGAGATGCAAGGCATGCCAGTTCCATGCCAAGCAGATCCACACACCAGCGCAGACGTTGCGGATGATCCCACCCTCGTGGCCGTTCACGGTATGGGGGTTGGACATCCTGGGGCCCTTCCCCAGAGCCGTCGGGGGATACCGGTTCCTCTACATCGCCATCAATAAGTTCACCAAGTGGCCGGAAGCTGCACTAGTCATCACCATCAACAAGCAATCCGCAGTCAAGTTCATCAAGTTGACCGTCTGCAGGTTCGGGGTCCCGAACAAGATCATCACCGACAACGGGACCCAGTTCACCAGTGCAGCGTTCCAAGAGTACTGTGAAGACCTTGGAATACAAGTGTGCTATGCCTCCGTTGCTCATACAAAGAGCAACGAGCAAGTCAAGAGGGCCAATGCCGAGATCCTTCAGGGCATCAAGACTCATACCTATGCCAGCTTGGAGAAGCATGGTGCCAAGTGGGTGGACGAGCTTCCGTGCGCGCTGTGGGCCAGCCGGACATCCCTGAGCCAGGCCACAGGGGAGACACCCTTCTTCATGGTATACCGGGCCGAAGCTGTACTTCCCCTGGAGGTCACCATGGGGTCCCCCCGTGTCCGAGCTTACGACGAAGCCATGCAGGACCAGCTCCGGCGTGAGGACATCGACCTCGTCGACGAGGCGCGATGGCGAGCAACGCTCCGAAATGCACTGTCAAAGTGTGTGGTCGACACTTCCCCCGGACCTGCTCTAGGCAGCCCGCGGAGGTTCTTTTTCGGAGGGGCTAGTCACTTGCGGAGAGCTTCAGCGTAAGGGACGAGTGAGGGAGAAGCTTGACACGGCGAGTTTTACGTGGTTCGGGCCGCCGGAGCGTAAAACCCTACGTCCACGGTGAGCAGAGGTGCTCGCTGTATTGCTTGTTGCTCAGAACCGGAGTCCTGAGCTTGAGGGTGAGTTATGTCTAGGGTGCGAGTTGCTGGAGTGCGAACCTAAGGGTGCGAATGGCTGGAGTGCGAACCTAAGGGTGCGAATGGCTGGAGTGCGAACCTAAGGGTGCGAATGAATGGAGTGCGAACCCTTGCTAACGTTGCCTACCCGAGCCTTTTATAGTCCATGGCTCGAGCGGCTTACAAGGTGGGCCTGGGACCCAACAGGTGGCCCCGGGGTGATTTCCTACCAGCTATTATGTCTTGGCGCTGGCGTCGAAGTCCTCGTCCAGTCGCCATGCCCATGCCGCAGGCTAAGTGTAGCGTGTAGTAGTTGGCGATGGCAGGGGCGGCAGGGCATGTCTTGTCCGGTCTTGTCGCTGCCTTCAATGGCCTGCAGCTTCAGACACTGTACGCCTGTCCTGACTGTGACTGGTCATAGCGCCTCCTGACAGGCGTGCGCTGCGCCTTTTCGTCTCGGGAAGGCGCGGGTCTTGAATGCTTTGTACGGTAAAGGCATGGCGCGCCTTTACTCCTGCTGCCTACCGCGTCGGGCGGCAGCACTGCTCTGCTGGCCACGTGTCGGACCCGGAGCTCTCCTATGAGGAGAGGGGGAGCTCCGGCTCCGCTGGACACGTGGAGCCTTTGGAGCTCACCCCCGCGGAGGGGGCGAGGTCCGGTCTTCCGGGCCACGTGGCAGGTTCGGAGTTATCTTTTGAGGAGAAGAGATCCCGGCCCTGCCGGACACGTGGCGCCTTCGGAGCTCGCCCTTGCGGAGGGGGTGAGGTCCGGCCTCCTGGGCCACGCGGCAGGCCCGGAGCTATCCTTCGAGGGGAGGGGAGCTCCGGCCCCGCTGGACACGTGGCGCCTTCGAAGCTCGCCCCTGCAGAGGGGGTGAGGTCCAGCCTCCTGGGCCACGTGGCAGGCTCGGATCTATTCTCCGTGGGGAGGGGAGCTCCGGCCCCGCTGGACACGTGGCGCCTTCAAACCTTGCCCCTGCAGAGGGAGCGAGGTCCTTACAAAGTTTTTACCCTGTGCGCGGGGGTACCCGGTATTGAGGGTACCGACAGTGGCCCCCGGGCTCACCTCGGGGGAGGTAACGAGCCCGAAGTAGGGCCTTCTCCTACCCGTGCACTTTCTTGTCTTGAGTACTCCCTGTGCTGGCAGGGTCTTGACGGCTTCGGAGTTCAGCCTCTGAGGAGAGGGTGAAGCCTAGCATCGGAGCTCAGCCCTTGTGAAAGGGGGAGGTCCGGCTTCGGAGCTCGCCTCTGAGAAGAGGGGTGGTCCGGGAAGTCATCGGAGCTCAGGCCCACGAAGGGCGTGAGGTCCGGCATCAGGGCTCGCCTCTGAAAGGAGGGCGAGGGCTGGCATCGGAGCTCGGCCAAGCTGTGGGGGCGGAGGTCCGGAAATCATCAGAGCTCAGGCCCACGAAGGGCGTGAGGTCCGGTATCAAGGCTCGCCTCTGAAAGGAGGGCGAGGGCTGGCATCGGAGCTCGGCCCAGCTGTGGGGGCGGAGGTCCGGAAGTCATCGGAGCTCAGGCCCACGAAGGGTGTGAGGTCCAGCATCAGGGCTCGCCTCTAAAAGGAGGGCGAGGGCTGGCATCGGAGCTCGGCCCAGCTGTGGGGGCGGAGGTCCGGAAGTCATCGGAGCTCAGGCCCACGAAGGGCGTGAGGTCCGGCATCAGGGCTCGCCTCTGAAAGGAGGGCGAGGGCTGGCATCAGAGCTCGGCCCGGCTGTGGGGGCGGAGGTACGGAAGTAATCGGAGCTCAGGCCCACGAAGGGCGTGAGGTCCGGCATCAGGGCTCGCCTCTGAAAGGAGGGCGAGGGTTGGCATCGGAGCTCGGCCCAGCTGTGGGGGCGGAGGTCCGGAAGTCATCGGAGCTCAGGCCCACGAAGGGCGTGAGGTCCGGCATCAGGGCTCGCCTCCGAAAGGAGGGCGAGGGCTGGCATCGGAGCTTGGCCCAGCTGTGGGGGCGGAGGTTCGGAAGTCATCGGAGCTCAGGCCCACTGAGGGCTTGAGGTCCGGCATCAGGGCTCACCCCTGCGGAGGGGTGATGTGCATCTTCATAGCTCAGCCCAGTGTAGGGCGCAAGGTCCGACTTCGGTGTTCACCCTGGGGGTGGCGACCAGCTTCGGAGATCACTCCTACCATAGGGGTGTCGTCCGGCATCGGACCTTAGCCCAGTGTAGGGCGCGCGGTCCGGCTTTGGCGTTCACCCCTGTGGGATGGCGACCGGCTTCGGAGATCACACCTGTGATAGGTGTGTCGTCCGGCATCGGACCTTAGCCCAGTGTAGGGCGCACGGTCCGGCTTCGGTGTTCACCCCTGTGGGGTGGACCCCGGCTTCGGAGATCACACCTGCGATAGGTGTGTCGTCCGGCATCGGAACTTAGCCCAGTGTAGGGCGCACGGTCCGGCTTGGTGTTCACCCCTGTGGGGTGGCGACCGGCTTCAAAGATCACACCTGCGATAGGTGTGTCGTCCAGCATCGGACCTTAGCCCAGTGTAGGGCACACGGTCCGGCTTCAGTGTTCACCCCTGTGGGGTGGCAACCGGCTTCAGAGATCACACCTACGATAGGTGTGTCGTCCGGCATCGGACCTTAGCCCAGTGTAGGGCGCACGGTCCGGCTTCGGTGTTCACCCCTGTGGGGTGGCGACCGGATTCGGAGATCACACCTGCGATAGGTGTGTCATCCGGCATCGGACCTTAGCCCAATATAGGGCGCACGGTCCGGCTTCGGTGTTCACCCCTGTGGGGTGGCGACCGGCTTCGAAGATCACACCTGCGATAGGTGTGTCGTCCAGCATCGGACCTTAGCCCAGTGTAGGGCGCACGGTCCGGCTTCGGTGTTCACCCCTGTGGGGTGGCGACCGGCTTCGGAGATCACACCTGCGATAGGTGTGTTGTCCGGCATTGGACCTTAGCCCAATGTAGGGCACACGGTCCGGCTTCGGAGCTCACCCCTGCTGAGGGGGTGAGGTCCGGCGCTGCTCAGGGGCCCTCCCTTTCCTGTCCCTTAGTCTCATTTGGCTTACTGTCCCGGGCCGGAATACGGGGCCTGGGTAATCCAGTGCACTCGGTCCCGGAGGTCTGGCCCCCAGCCCTAGTCAGGATGTAACCGTCCGGCCCCCTAGTACTCAGACCATAGCGCTGGGGGGGCAGAGTGCGCATGCTTTGGGTGCAGGACCGGGCAAAACAAGGCTCCTGACCCCCCGGTCTGGCGTAGGTCTTTTCCTGGAGGAGACCAACCGGCGTTACAGTACCCTTACAGGGGGAGGTCCTAAAGGCCCCCGGGCCTCTGGCAGGTACCCCAAGCACTACCGCCTTCGGCAGGATGGCAAATATCGACTATGCGTGAGAGCAGGAAAGAGGAATCGAGTGTACAATGGATGTACACTGTCTAGAGCATGGGGAGGTGATCATATCAATTAATGCGTAATTTAAATAAACACCTAAGTAAGCATGGTGAACTTACTGGGGTAGCGTCGGAGCGCTTGTCTTGGGCTCCCATGCTCGGACCGGGGGCACCAGGGCGTCTGCCAGTACTGCGCGATCTGGAGCGGAGGATTGACGGCAGCAGCGTTGAGGTCGTTGACGTCGCGGATCCACTGCTGGGTGGCCCCCTGGAGGGCGTCTTCAGCAGGCGGATTGTCCAGGAGCGCTTCTGCGGCAGCTAGCACGCTTGCTTGAGCGGCACTCTGCGCCGCGGTAGACCATGAGGTTGATGGAGTTCGTGTCGCCGGAGTCGGCGGCTAGCTTCCAGCTCGCACCGACACACTCCGTGATGAATGTGTCGAGACGTAGTTCTCACTGGTCACCGTTCGTCGGGAACATGGGCGAGGAGAGCTTGCCGCTGAAGTAAGCTTGGTCATCTTCGCCGGCAAAAGCTCGTCGCGCAAGGGAAAAGCCCCCTACCTGGCACGCCAAATGTCGAAGTGTGTGGTCGACACTTCCCCCAGACCTGCTCTGGGCAGCCCGCGGAGGTTCTTTTTCGGAGGGGCTAGTCACTTGCGGAGAGCTTCAGCATAAGGGACGAGTGAGGGAGAAGCTTGGCACGATGAGTTTTACGTGGTTCGGGCCGCCGGAGCATAAAACCCTACGTCCACAGTGAGCAGAGGTGCTCGCTGTATTGCTTGTTGCTCAGAACCGGAGTCCTGAGCTTGAGGGTGAGTTATGTCTAGGGTGCGAGTTGCTGGAGTGCGAACCTAAGGGTGCGAATGGCTGGAGTGCGAACCTAAGGGTGCGAATGGCTGGAGTGTGAACCCTTGCTAACGTTGCCTACCCGAGCCTTTTATAGTCCAAGGCTCAAGCGGCTTACAAGGTGGGCCCGGGACCCGACAGGTGGCCCCGGGGTGATTTCCTACCAGCTATTATGTCTTGGCGCTGGCGTCGAAGTCCTCGTCCAGCCGCCATGCCCATGCCGCATGTTAAGTGTAGCGTGTAGTCGTTGGCGATGGTAGGGGCGGCAGGGCATGTCTTGTCCGATCTTGTCGCTGCCTTCAATGGCCTGCAGCTTCAGACACTGTACGCCTGTCCTGACTGTGACTGGTCACAGCGCCTCCTGACAGGCATGCGCTGCGCCTCTTCGTCTCGGGAAGGCGTGGGTCTTGAATGCTTTGTACGGTAAAGGCATGGCGCGCCTTTACTCCTGCTGCCTACCGTGCCAGGCGGCAGCACTGCTCTGCTGGCCACGTGTCGGACCCGGAGCTCTCCTCTGAGGAGAGGGGGAGCTCCGGCTCCGCTGGACACGTGGAGCCTTCGGAGCTCACCCCTGCGGAGGGGGCGAGGTCCGGTCTTCCGGGCCACGTGGCAGGTTCGGAGCTATCCTTTGAGGAGAAGAGAGCCCCGAACCTGCCGGACACGTGGCGCCTTCGGAGCTCGCCCTTGCGGAGGGGGCGAGGTCCGGCCTCCTGGGCCACGCGGCAGGCCCGGAGCTATCCTCCGAGGGGAGGGGAGCTCCGGCCCCGCTGGACACGTGGCGCCTTCGAAGCTCGCCCCTGCAGAGGGGGTGAGGTCCGGCCTCCTGGGCCACGTGGCAGGCTCGGAGCTATCCTCCGTGGGGAGGTGAGCTCCGGCCCCGCTGGACACGTGGCGCCTTCAAACCTCGCCCCTGCAGAGGGAGCGAGGTCCTTAGAAAGTTTACCCTGTGCGCGGGGGTACCCGGTATTGAGAGTACCGACATGCACGGTACCGGCAGGCGCTCCGGCGTACCACCAGAGGTCTGTGCATGCTCGGGAGCTCAAGGAAGGCGACCTGGTGCTGCGGCGCATACTTTCTCGAGAAGGGACCATCAAACTCTCCCCCAGCTGGGAAGGTCCCTTCCGAGTCACGAAAGTTTGCCGCCCCGGGTACGTACGCCTTGCTACGGAGGACAGGGACCCGCTCCCCAACTCTTGGAACATAGAACACCTCCGTAAGTTCTACCCTTAGAGCAGTAGTAGGACATTTCTTTTCTTCTTTCTGTAACAGATCCCATAGAGACCAGGAGCAGCAATCGGAGCAACTAAGCCCCAGGGGGCGGTCCAGGGCTACGTCTGGCTTAGCCTGGTTCTGTACTGTAGGTACCCTCGATATGGGGTACCCCCGCGCACAGGGGAAAATGCCTAAGGATCTCGCCCTTCTCCGCAGGGAGAGCTCCGAAGGCGCCACGCGTCCAGCGGGGCCGGACCTCCCTCTCCTCAGAGGGGAGCTCCGGGCCCACCACGTGGCATACAGAAGCCGGACCTCCCCCTCCGCGGGAGAGAGGTCCGAAGGTGCCACGTGTCCGGCGGGGCCGGACCTCCCTCTCCTCAGAGAGGAGCTCCAGGCCCGCCACGTGGCGACAGAAGCCGAACCTCCCCCTCCGCGGGGAGAGGTCCAGAGGCTCCACGTGCCCCGCGGGCCGGACCCTCCTCTCCTCTGAGAAGGGCTCCAGACCCGCCACGTGGCCACTAGAACGACGCTGCCTGCCCCCGAGCGATAGGCAGCGGGCGTAAATACGCCACATACCTTGCCCGTACAAGGTATTCAAGGCCCGTGTCTTCCCAAGACGCGGAGGCGCGGAGCACGCCTCTGTCAGGTGCCGTTGCGCCCAGTCACATCACAGACTGGCGCGCGGTGTCAGAACCTGCCAGCCAATAAACACCGCGACAAGACATCCCATGCCGCCAGCGCTGTCATCAACCACTACGACTAGCGTGTGGCATGGGCAGGGCGGCAAGACGGAGACTCGGAAGCCTTCGCCAGAGACAACTACCGGCATAACTGCAGATACAGTAGATAACAGTCAATCTCCCCGGGACCACCTGTCGGGTCCCGGGCCCCCCTTGTAAGCCACCCGAGTCTTGGACTATAAAAGGATCGGGTAGGCGACGATAGCAAGGGTTCGCACTTGGCAACTCATACGCTAGCCATACACTCTCAAGCTGTAACTCACCCCCAAGCTCAGGCCTCCGGCCCCGAGCAGCAAGCAATACAGCAAGCTCCATAGCTCGCCGTGGACGTAGGGTTTTACGCTCCGGTGGCCTGAACCATGTAAAACTCGCCGTGTCAAGCTCTTACTAACTCGTCCATCTGCGCAAGCTCTCTGCTAGAGACTAGCCCCACCGAAAAAAGAACCTCCGCGGGCTGCCCAGTGCAGGCCCGGGGGAAGTGTCGACTGAACACTTCAACATTTGGCGCGCCAGGAAGGGGGCTTTTCTCCTAGCGCGACGAGTTTCCGCCGACGAAGATGACCAAGCTTCCTTCAGCGGCAAACTCTCCCCCTCCGCGTTCACGGCGAACCGTGACCACTGGGGAGTACATGTCGACACACTCAGGACGGAGTGTGTCGGCACAAGCTGGTAGCCAGCAGCCGACTCCGGCGATGCAGGCCCCGACCAGTGTGAGATCTTCTGCAGCGCTGAGCGTACACCATGGAGGTGCGCTAGCTGCAGCAAGAGCGCTACTGCACAATCCGCCTGCTGGGGACGCGCCTCAGGCAGCGACCCAGCAGTGGATTTGCGAGGTAGACCGTCTTGTCGTCGCCGCCGCAAACCCTTGACTTCGGCGGGGACGACGCTCCGGCCAGCCGGCTGTGTCGCTGACGCGCACGCCAACGGTTGACGGACAGACAGCGGATTCCAGCTCCACCCGGCCTCTGTCGACGGACCTGAGGACTGAGCTGGAGCGATGCCACCTGGGCCAAGACGCCCGAATGTTCCTCGAGTGGCGACGAGAAAGGCGTCGCAGCCAAGAGGCCGGCGTCAGCATGACGACTGCCTCAACCCTGCCTGAGGCGCAGACTTTCGCCACGCGAACTCTGCCCCAGACATACGCCACACAGCATATGCCACAGCCATATGTCCTGCAAACGGCGCCCCCGGTCTATGGCGCAGCCTTGCCCATACCGGGGTACACTGTGCCAGCGGCGAACCAAGCGTTCGCGGCACCAACACCTGCAGCAACAGGGGCAGGATGTACGGCCCTGGAGCCCCACCTCCGCTTCACGAGGTGGCCGCGCAAGTTTTGGCCGCACCTGCCCGAGAAGTACGACGGCAGCGTCAACCCGGCGGGGTTCCTCCAGATCTACTCCACCGCCGTACTTGCCGCAGGAGGGGATGAGGCCGTCATGGCCAAACTACTTCCCCGTCGCCTTGACCGGCCCAGCCCGGTCTTGGCTAATGAACCTCCCTCGGGGTTCCATAACTTCCTGGGGAGAGCTCTGCCGGCAGTTCATCACCAACTTTGGCAGCTCCTACACCCGTCCCGGCACGGAGCTTGACCTCCAAGCCATCAAGCAACAACCTGGGGAGTCGCTGCGCTCCTTCATCCAGCGGTTCTCCCAGGTACGCAACACCATTCCGCATATTCAAAGTGCTTCTGTGGTGGCGGCACTTCGACAGTGTCCAGGACAAGAAGATGCTTGGGAGGCTTGCAACCAGAGAGGTCTGCGATGCCTCCGAGCCCTTCAGCCTGGCGGACAAGTGCGCCAGAGCAGCCGGAGGGCGGAGCTGGCACTCACTGCCAGCTTCCGAAGCCGGAAGACAGCCCGAAGACGGCGGAGTTCAAGCTGAGCTCCCGACCACGTCAGACAGCCAAGAGCCAAGCACTAGCTGACTTCGTGGCTGAGTGGACGCCAACGAAGGCTGACCCAGGGGGCCGCGAAGACGGTGAACCAAAGTACCGAGCTCCGGTCTTCACCGGGCCTCACTGGACGCTCTTCTTCGACAGCTCCTCGTGAAAGCAGGGGGCCGGTGCCGGCGTACTGCTTCTCATGCCATCGGGGGAGCAGTCTGGGTACATGGTGCGTCTCAATTCCAAGGCAACCAACAACTTGGCAGAGTATGAAGCACTCATCTTTGGCCTAAAAGACAGTCCTGTCTCTGGGCGCTCGCCAGTTGTTGGCGCAGGGCGACTCCCAGCTAGTTATCAAGCAAGTTAAGGGTGAATGCCCCTGCAATGACCCACAGCTAGCTGCTTATCTGCTTCACGTGCGGATGTTGGAGAAAGAATTCCTCGCCTTGGACCTGCGCCATGTACCACGCGCTTGCACGGCCGCAGCTGACGACCTCTCAACGAAAGCCTCCATCGGAGCCCCTGCGCACGAAGGAGTCTTCGAGAGGACGTTGCTGCGGTCCACAGCCCGGCCCGCCGAGCCGGGCAAAGGGGGCTGAACCAGTGCCTCGAAGCTAGGCAGTCCCTGCAGCCATGGATGCCGCCAAAGGATCGTAAGCGTCACTGGGGACTCCGTGCAACCCAGCGCTCAAGATCCAGAAGCTCAAGTAGTCCCGATGCATGGACCACGGAGGTCCGGGACTCCTTGAAGGACATCCTTCCTGATGAACGTGCATTCGCTGAACGGGTGGTGCGGATGGCTAAGTGCTACGCGCTGGTATCTTTACTGGCGTGGCGCCACGACATCCTATTGCGGTGCATAACCCAGGAGGAAGGTTGCGACTAGCTCGCAGTATTCCAAGGAGGCGAGTGCTGGGAACGCTCATCGCCTCGCACGCTGGTCGGTTAAGCCACCCGGCATGACTCCTACTGACCGAGAGTCACCTGGACGCCGTCAAACCGGTTAGGGATGCAATGCGTGCCAGGTCCACGCCAAGCAGACCCACACAACTGGTGCAGACGCGCACCCAGAGCCGTCGGGGGATACTGGCTCCTCCATGTCGAGGGCCAGCCGGACATCCCAGGGCCGGGTCACGGGAACTACCCTTCGACATGGTATGCGGGGCCGAAGCCATGCTTCCCCCTGAGATCGCCATGGGGGCCCCCCCGTGTCCGGCGTACGACGAAGCCACGCATGACCCGCTCTGCGTGAAGACAGGCGCCTCGACGCTACCCCAGTAAGTTCACCATGCTTACTTAGGTGTTTATTTAAATTACGCATTAATTTATATGAACACCTCCCCACGCTCTAGACAGTGTGCGTCCATTGTACACTCGGTTCCTCTTTCCTGCTCTCATGCATAGTCGATATTTGCCGTCCTGCCGAAGGCGGTAGTGCTTGGGGTACCTGCCAGAGGCCCGGTGGCCTTTTGGATCTCCCCCTGTAAGGGTACTGTACCGCCAGTTGGTCTCCTCCGAGAAAAGACCTACGCTAGACCTGGGGGTCAGGAGCCTTGCTTTGCCCGGTCTTGCACCCAAAGCATGCGCACTCTGCCCCCTGGTGCTACGGTCTGAGTAACAGGGGGCCGGACGGTTGCACCCTGACTGGGGTTGGGGCCAGACCTCCGGGACCAAGTGCACTGGATTACCCAAGCCCCGTATTCTGGCCCGAGACAGTAAGCCGAATGAGACTAAGGGACAGGAAAGGGAGGACTTCTGAGCAGTACCGGACTCCGCCCCCACAGCTGGGCCGAGCTCCGAGGCCAGCCCTCGCCCTCCTTTCAGAGGCGAGCGCTGATGCCGGACCTCACGCCCTTCGCTGGCCTGAGCTCCGATGACTTCCGGACCTCACGCCCTTCGCTGGCCTGAGCTCCGATGACTTCCGGACCTCCGCCCCCACAGCTGGGCTGACCTCCGAGGCCAGCCCTCGCCCTCCTTTCAGAGGCGAGTGCTGATGCCGGACCTCACGCCCTTCGCTGGCCTGAGCTCTGATGTCTTGCGGACCTCCGCCCCCATAGCTGGGCCGAGCTTCGAGGCCAGCTCTCGCCCTCTTTTCAGGGGCGAGCGCTGATGCCGGACCTCACGCCCTTCGTTGGCCTAAGCTCCGATGACTGCCGGACTCCGCTCCCACAGCTGGGCCGAGCTCCGAGGCCAGCCCTCACCCTCTTTTCAGAGGCGAGCGCTGATGCCGGACCTCACGCCCTTCGCTGGCCTGAGCTCCGATGACTTCCGGACCTCCGCCCCCACGGCTGGGCCGAGCTCCGACGCCAGCCCTCGCCCTCTTTTCAGAGGCGAGCGCTGATGCCGGACCTCACGCCCTTCGCTGGCCTGAGCTCCGATGACTTCCGGACCTCCGCCCCCACAGCTGGGCCGAGCTCCGAGGCCAGCCCTCGCCCTCTTTTCAGAGGCGAGCGCTGATGCCGGAACTCACGCCCTTCGTTGGCCTGAGCTCCGATGACTGCCGGACTCTGCTCCCACAGCTGGGCCGAGCTCCGAGGCCAGCCCTCGCCCTCTTTTCAGAGGCGAGCGCTGATGCCGGACCTCACGCCCTTCGCTGGCCTAAGCTCCGATGACTTCCGGACCACCGCCCCCACAGCTGGGCCGAGCTCCGAGGCCAGCCCTCGCCCTCTTTTCAGAGGCGAGCGCTGATGCCGGACCTCACGCCCTTCGTTGGCCTGAGCTCCGATGACCTCCGGACCTCACGCCCTTCGCTGGCCTGAGCTCCGATGACTTTCGGACCTCCGCCCCGCAGCTGGACCGAGCTCCGAGGCCAGCCCTCGCCCTCCTTTCAAAGGCGAGCGCTGATGCCGGACCTCCGCCCCCACGGCTGGGCCGAGCTCCGACGCCAGCCCTCGCCCTCCTTTCAGAGGCGAGCCCTGATGCCGGACCTCACGCCCTTCGTGGGCCTGAGCTCCGATGACTTCCTGGACCACCCCTCTTCTCAGAGGCGAGCTCCGAAGCCGGACCTCCCCCTTTCACAAGGGCTGAGCTCCGATGCCAGGCTTCACCCTCTCCTCAGAGGCTGAACTCCGAAGCCGTCAAGACCCTCCCAGCACAGGGAACACTCAAGACAAGAAAGTGTGCGGGTAGGAGAAGGCCTCACCTCGGGCTCGTTACCTCCCCCGAGGTGAGCCCGGGGGCCACTGTCGGTACCCTCAATACCGGGTACCCCCGCACACAAGGTAAAACTTCCTAAGGACCTCGCTCCCTCTGCAGGGGCGAGGTTTGAAGGCGCCACGTGTCCAGCGGGGTCGGAGCTCCCCTCCCCACGGAGGATAGCTCTGGACCTGCCGCGTGGCCCAGGAGGCCGGACCTCGCCTCCTCCGCAAGGGCGAGCTCCGAAGGCACCATGTGTCCGGCAGGGCCGGGGCTCTCCTCTCCTCAAAGGATAGCTCCGAGCCTGCCACGTGGCCCGGAAGACCGGACCTCGCCCCCTCCGCGGGGGTGAGCTCCGAAGGCTCCACGTGTCCATCGGAGCCGGAGCCCCCTCTCTCCTCAGAGGAGAGCTCCGGGTCCGACACGTGGCCAGCAGAGCAGTGCTGCCGCCCGGCGCAGTAGGCAGCAGGAGTGAAGGCGCGCCATGCCTTTACCGTACAAAGCATTCAAGACCCGCGCCTTCCCAAGACGCGAAGACGCGGAGCACGCCTCTGTCAGGTGCCGTTGTGCCCAGTCGCATCACAGACTGGCATGCGGTGTCAGAACCTGCTAGCCAATAAACACAGCGACAAGACATCCCCTGCCTCTCCCGCCGTCATGAACCACTACGACTAATAGGCGGCATGGGCAGGGCGGCAAGACGAAGACTCAGAAGCCTTCGCCAGAGACAACTACCGACGTAACTGCGGATACGATAGTCGGCAGGCAATCTCCCCGGGACCACCTGTCGGGTCCTGGGCCCCCCTTGTAAGCCACGCGAGCCTTGGACTATAAAAGGCTCGGGAAGGCAACGTTAGCAAGGGTTCGCACTCTAGCCATTTGCACCCTGGGTTCGCGCTCCCGCAACTCATACGCTAGACATAACTTATCCCCAAGCTCAGGACTCCGGTTCTGAGCAGCAAGCAATACAGCGAGCTCCTTAGCTCGCCGTGGACGTAGGGTTTTACGCTTCGGCGGCCTGAACCACGTAAAACTCGCCGTGTCAAGCTTCTCCTTAATTCGTCCATACGCTTAAGCTCTCCGCAAGTGACTAGCCCCTCCGAAAAAGAACCTCCGCGGGCTGCCCAGTGCAGGCCCGGGGGAAGTGTCGACCACACACTTCGACAGTAGGCTACACACACTGGACCTACCGCTGGCGTTAACCTTTCGGCGAGGAAACCTTCCAGCGGCACGGGTTCTAGGACAAGTGTGTAGAACGGGCTCCGGACATGCCATTTATAGTTGATATGCATGAGCTAGCATAAACTGTAAATAGAGTGTGCAAGACAGGATACATTTTTTCTTGGTTCTGGTTTCCTTCGGGCGATAGGAGGCAACAAGCCGTGTAAGAAGGCAACGACCCACCCCGGATAACAAGGGTAGCTGGACCCTTCCGGGACTTTCTAGTGTTGTTCCTAGTCTCTATGACACCCTTACAAGAAAGAGAAAAAGAGAAAATGTCCTACACTGCACTAACGGTGGAACTTACAGAGGTGTCTTATGTCCCGTGGTCTGGGTAGAGATACCCATCCCCTGCAGCTAGGCGGCATACCTGGGGCTGCATGCTTGTACTGTTCGGGAGGGACCCTCCCAGCTGGGGGGAGGGCTTGTCACCCCTCCTCGAGAGAGCATTGGCCGAGGCACCATGTAGACTTACCTTGAGCTGCCTACCCTTCGCCGTATGTCTGGGTGTCGGGTGAGCCCTTGTCGCACGACGAAGTAGGGAACGCTTGGTTAGGCGTGGAGCGTCTTGCGTCACTCATTGTGGTCAGAGTTAGGGCTCTCTCCTTGGTCATAGATGACCTTCAATGCCCGCTTGGCGTCTTGGAAGTCCATCTCCTGATCGGTGCTGACCTGTGGGTCAGCCTTTTGCTTACCCTCCCGCTGGCGGAAGGGTGCACCATCCTAGCGCTGCTGTCGGAGCTCTCGGAAGCGCTCCACCAGCCTCTGGATCTCCCGACACTCGCTGGCGTTGTACCGGTTGGTGTCGTGGACCGGGCACCTTTGGGCGCCATCGTCGCTGTTGGACGGCTGTCGCGGGTGCTTGTCAGTGCGCGGTCCCTAGCCTCCTACAGCTGCAGTGTGGGCTCCCGCTAGCGGCTTGTCCTTGCCGCCGGTCTTCTTCTTCTTGCCGCCAGAGCTCTCCCTGGTGGACTCACCCCCCTTGCTGGGCGGTGTGTGCTAGTTGCGGCCCTCCGCGGCCCTGGCACACTTGTCCGCCAAGCTGAAGAGCTCGGAGACGTCTTGCACGTCGTGCGTGGCCAACTTCTCGAGCATCTTCTTGTCGCGGACGTCCTGTCAGATGGCGACAACGACCGACACGTTGGAGATGCGGGGGATGGTGTTGCTAACCTGGGAGAAACGCTCGATGAAGGAGCGCATCGACTCTCCCGGTTGCTGTTGCAGGGCGTGGAGGTCGGCCTCCGAGCCCGGTCGGATGTAGGAACTCCCGAAGTTGGCCGTAAAATGGCGGCACCACTCTTTCCAGGAGGTTATAGACTCTTGGGGTAAGTTCATGAGCCATGAGCGGGCTGACCCGGTCAAGGCTACGGGGAAGTAGTGTGCCATGATAGCCTCATCTCCTCGTGCAGCTAGGATGGCGGTGGAGTAGATCTACAGGAACTCGACGGGGTTGACTATCCCGTCGAACTTCTCCGGCAAGTGTGGTCGGAACTTGCACGGCCACACCGGCATACGAAGATGTGGGGACCAGAGCCATGCAGCCTCCCACTGAGTCTAGGGAGACGGGGCTCTGGCCCACGTAGATGGGGCGCATGGTACCCGGGGTACCATACTCCTCCCAGAGGTTACGACGCCACTCGCGCTGTCGCTCGATGGTGATGCGGCCATCTTCTTTCACACGGTGGCAGTGGTCCATCTCGCCCCTGAGGTCTGTGGTGGGGAGTCTGGACATCACCATCGAGTGGGTTGTCGCCATCCTATAATCCCTTGCTAGGGAACGGGGCGGCAGTTGCACCGTTTCTGGCCGCCGTATCCGGTGGCACGGCGAGTTAAGCGTGACGACGACTAGGTGGTCGACGTCGTTGCTCCACTGCTCAGCAGCTGACGGGGGAGCTTCTACGCTCGGGGGGTTGTGATGGAGTGCACGGGCTGTTAGCAGCGCGCTCTCTGGGCTGGCTTCGGTCGGAGCTTGCGTCGCTAACGCAACCGAAGGATGCCACGAGGCAACAGGCACCGTCACTGTAGGGACTGGTGCTGGCGCAGACGGTCCCGCCTTGGGACCAGAGGATGCTTCCTGCTCGCTCTGCCGCTGGCGGCGTGAGGGGCGGGAAGAACCTCTGACGGATTGGATGTTCACCATTGTGAACTTCACGAACAGCTTCAGGAACCAAAAGTCCCTACTTGGCGCGCCAAATGTCGAAGTATTTCCCTGTGACACTTCCCCCGGTCTGCTCGGAAGCAACCCGCGAAGGTTTTTTTTTCGGAGGGGCTAGTGGATCTCAAAGGTCTGAGCACAATGGCGAGGAAGGACATGAGCATTTACGTGGCTCAGGCTGCCAGAGCGGAAAACCCTACGTCCAAGGGAGTGCTTGTTGTATTGCTTGAGTGTGTGAGAGAGTGTAAGCTGGTGATGAGGGTTGCAGACTTGCGAACCCTCCTCTACGGTGGCTGCCCCGATCCTTTTATAGTCTAAGGTCGGGGCAGTTAAATTGTGGCCCGCGGGCCCGACAGGTGGCCCCGCGGTTATCTGTGCCCTATACATGAGCTAGGGTCTTCACTGCTATACGTATTGTCACTATTGGTGGAGTTAAGGTGCGCCGCCTGTCCCGCCGGGCGCCTCTGACCGGGTAGCAGGTGATGATGAAGTACCCGTCTTGTCGCCGCATCTACTCGCACTGCTAGGTGGCTCTGCGCCGTTGGGCGGCACTGTTGTGTCATAACGCCTCGCCACCCTGTCTTTCATCGTAGTGGTGTACATACGGAGGACGGAGGCGTGCGTCGTGCTTCTCGGGAAGGCGTGAACCTTGAATGTGTGGCCTGCTAGTGCACCTTCCTCTTTACTCCCTGGCCATCTGCGTGTTGCTTGTCTGAGTGGCGTCCGGACACGTGGCAGCACCGGAGCCCTCCCATGTTGGAGGTCGGGCCCGGGGCCGTAGGACACGTGGCACCTCCGGAGGCTTCCTTGGAGGAAGGTACACCTGGAGTCGTTGCCCACGTGGCAGCACCGGAGCCCTCCCATGTTGGAGGTCGGACCCGGACCCGCAGGACACGTGGCACCTCCGGAGCTCTCTTTGGCGGAGTGCGTGGCTCGGAGGTTCCGGATACGTGGCAGCGCCGAAGCCCTCCTTGGCAGGAGGTCAGGTCTGGCACCACTAAACACATGGCGCCTGTGGAGCCTAAGCGCACGTGGTAGCCCCCGGGCTGTCCATGGGCTCTAGGGCACATGGCTTATACTGAGGCCCACCTAAGCTGGAAGGCGGGATCGGTGCTGTCTTTTACCCATTACGCGGGGTACCGGTCTTGCGGCTACTGAAAACTAGAAATTTACTGCTACGAGTAGGCATGTTTGTTTCAACAGAATAATTTCTAGATGACGGTGCAGAGAGTTGCATTGCTCTGGAACATCTAAACATAAAATGTTTTTGCCCTTATTTAAACACGAGGGCTCCAGAACCTGGCATGGATGATATTAACTACTAGTATTGCTTGCAAATAACGTCGTCACCGGGGGCACTGCTTGGTGCTTGCTCCTGTACGGATATCTCATTTACTGCAATCACACGTCGACGCTTCCTCTTTAAACGTCGAAGCAACACTGGGCCTCGGTACGATGTTTGTCTTTACGTCTCGGTTGCTTTACCTGATCCGTGCAAGTACATTTGCCGGCTGCACTGAAGCAGCGCTAGCGTAGCTTTAAGGCTAGCCTCGATCCAGATTTTTTTTACTGTTTTCAAAAGTGTCATATCACGCATACCAGAGTTGTTTTTATTGTTTAGAATCTATTTAGCAATATGGGTAAAGATATGGGAGAAAGGTTTATGCATGGACCTCCGTTTCATCTGCAATGGAATTGAGAGTAATTCTATTAAAAAAGTGCTATCATATCATAGAAAATATTTTGAAAGTGATAAATGAAACAACTCGCAGCATGGATTCTGCGTAGCCAAACCAAAAGACCAAACTTGAAAAGGATTCTAGGCTGGAGCGGCCAGAGCGGAGCCATAAAAATGAGAAGACGTAGCTTCGTCCCGCTCCTATATGTAGCCAACCGGCCGGGCCGGCCTGGCCCGAGCCTGGCTGGGCTCGGGCCATAAAAACCTCAGCCCGACACGTCTTAGGAAACAATTGGAACAAGCTGGGCCGCCCCACGCGTCGGAGGCCCAGGCCCAGGAACAACCCGAGTTCATTTTATGTGGGTCGGGTCGTGCTGGGCCAGGTTGGCTCGTGGCCTGTTTATTTTTAAAACATTAAAAATAGTTAAAATATATATTATTTGGGCTTAAACAGGCTGTACCAGGCTGGGGCCCCTCGGACTACCCGAGCCATACCACCGAGCCGACCTTAAACGGGTCGTGTCGGGCCAGCGCGACGGACCGGAGGTAAGGCCCGGGCACGACCCGCACCGAGCTTCGGGTCAGCCCGGGCTCGGTTTTTTCATGCCGGGCCGTGCTCGTGCCAGACCATTTTTGCCGGGCTTCGAGCCAGCCCGATTGGCCCGACCCATTTGGCAACCTATACCCGCTCCCACACCTCCCCACGCCCTATAATCAAACCTCTCGGAAATTGGGAAGTAAATCAGACCTGTCACTTGATAAAATCTGGTTTTAACTTCGGACTATCTTTTTAGACCCAAAAAATAACACCTCCTTGGATTTTTCGTTAACGTTAAAACAGGTTATAATTAGGTAAAAATTAACTAATGGTTTTGTCCTAACTTCAAGAAAAAACATCTGCGAGAGTTCTTATCACCTGCAAATGTTTACTCAGAATATATGAGAGATGTTAACGATTCGATCGTAGGTACTTCAATTCTTCAGTTTTTCATAAACCCAACATAACAGTATTAAAACACAACGTTTTAAAAATCCTTCAGGCATTGCTCGAACCTGGGGATATTTTTCAAATGCTACATGGACTGAAATAGTATCTCCTGTAAAATCCATGCATTCCAAGTCGTCCGACCGTGCAAACTCGGACGTAAACTGTGTTAGCCTTAACACGCATGGCACATTACGGTGCTCTGGAGCGCCTGTTCTGTCCAAATGGAGCAGCTGCCTGTAGCCGTTGTATCGACTTTTGGCTAATTATTGGCCACGTCGGCTTGTCCGTGGACTAGGACAGAGCCACACTCATCTGCCTCAGTGGCGTCGCTTCAAGATCTCTACTGTTATCTGCTGCACCGGTGGAATCGTGGACAGAGAGGAAAAAAAACTAAAAGCTACTGACAAAAATAAAATTCTCTGCGGTCTTAGGTCGTTTTCTGCCACTCTGTCCCGTGATCCATGTTATACGAAGCAGTATTATTTTTCGAGAAGAGCTGGCTGCGGGCATGCCTGTCTGCCATTTATTTCTCTCTTTCTTTTTTCCTTTCAAAATTTTGGGGGGGGGGGGGATTTGGATTCCGTATTGCGCTCCTTGTGTTCCTGATGCCCTTGGAGACGTGAGAGCTTTTCTGAATTTCAGCAGATTCCTGCAAAATTTGAGTCACTCTTGCAGGACTGAAGTGTGCAGTGACTGGCGGTCGATGGGCTTAACTGCAAATTAGTCAGAACTGATCGGATGGCTGTGGGGGCTGTTGCTGTTGCTGTTGCTGCACAGACAATCCTAACCAGTACTCTGGCCGAGTAGACAGTAGAGTAGTAGAGTGGAGTAAGCTAACATAGCGGATAGAGTATTTAATGACTCCCAAGGACATTCCAGCTTACCATTCTCTATCTTCTTCGATGCACCTTGTAACGCTCAACCATTTCGTACAAGGCGCTCCAAGTCTATAACGATCACAGCGCCGAGCCTTTTCCCACCTCGGCCGGCCGCCGCGGAGCCAGGCTCGACGAAAACTCGGTGCCCGCCGCGCCGCGTGCGGTCAACTTTGCGACGAAGGCAGTTCGCCTTTTTTTTTTCTTCCTTGCTTATTCTGGAGAGCCAGGCTCGAGAACGGCTGGCGGCGACGGGATCCCGTTCCGACGGACCGCCGGACCGGTACATGGGAGCAGACGGCGCCGTGGTCCACGCGCCCTAGGCCCAACCGAACGCCCCCTCCTCGATCCGGCGCGTCCCCGATCTCCCGACGCGCCATGAATGCCACCTGCTAGATCCGCTTGGCCGGCGAACCCGCTCCGCCTCGTACCCCTCCCCTCCCCGCCGCCGCCACCCCCTCTCCGTCCACTGCTGCAGCGTCCGCGCACGCCCGTCACTCGCAGTGCCTGCCGCTTTTATTCCACCACCACCCCTGCGGCGGATACCTGCTCGCCTGCTCGCCTCTTCGTTCTGGCAGTGAGAGTGTAGTGGCTCAGTGCCGTTTGACCTCGACCTCCCGCTGTCGAGCCTGCTCGCGCCAGCAACTACCCCTTTTCGCCTTTTCCTCGCACTGCCTGCACCGCGCTGACACGCGCGGCTGCCGGCGACAGCAACCAACCAACCGGCCGTCCATCCATCCACCGCCCAGGGGCCCAGCTCGCCGCTCTCTTCTTCACTCGCCCTCGCCCCCACGGAAAAAGTCATTCCCTTCCCTCCCAGCTGCGACAAGAGTTGCCGTTTTGCTGGCCCATGCTCGCCATTAACGCCTCCCCCCCCCCCCCCCACCCCCCCCCCCCCCACACACACACACACACTTCAACGCCCTCCCTTTCCTGCTCGAGCTCTCACGTCCCAGCTGTCGCTGCTCCCTTCCCTCCCCTTTCCTCCCGCTTAAGAGGTGGTGGCAGAGCAAGAGCCTGTCCATTCTCGTGCTCCTCCTCCTCCCCACCCTGCTCGACCTCGTGCTGCCTCCCTGTACTAGCCTTTTCAGGCTTGGAAGCACCTGCGCGTCCGTTCCCGCTGCTGCCTACCACACCCATCCGGTCGAAGAGCTCCAACCGGCTGGCTTGTTTGTAGTCTCCCGTTTGGCCCTTGCGGTGGTCGCATCGCCCGCTGCCGCGCCGCTGCGTGCGTAAAAAAAGGGGCCAATGTTTGGGATCAGTTTCCTCCAGTCCAGTCCGCTCATGTGCCTGCGCCAGTGAGCGAAAAAGACCTCGTTTTTTGGCCGGAGGTGGCATCATTTCTTGGCACTTCTCATCTCAATTCTGATTGCTCAAGAGCCCCAATCTTGGAGGATTTGGATCGGCAAGCTCCCCAAGCAGGCAAGCACGGTGGTGTTGCCTTCTTCCTTCCTTCCCAACGCTCCTCTCTACGGCGAAAACGAAGAAAAAAAAGCAGAGTTTGGAGGCACCCTATAGTTTCCTCAAAAGTATCGGCCTTTGGATTAGGGAGCTGCTCGAGGTACCGTCATGGCTCTCTGCTGTACTACTACGAGTAGGTTGTAGTCATTTGTCATCTCTATGTTTTTTTACTCGTACTTGAGATTAGTCATTCCTGCCTTGATCTTGTATTTTGTGCCATATGATGACTGGTGTTACTCCAGAGGCGTCCCGGTTTTCCCGCATTCTTTGATCTCGCGCGCGCTGAGCTGAGGAAAGTTGAGAATGGAGGGCAGAGGGCGGCGGCCACGGAGCCCGGAGCGGCAGAGGCCGGCGGCACAGCGGAAGGTGCCGGTGGTGTACTACCTCACGCGCAGCCGCCACCTCGAGCACCCGCACTTCGTTGAGGTGCCGGTGGCCTCGCCGGAGGGGCTCTATCTCAGAGGTCAGTTAATGCAGTCTCGCAAATTGCAGTCTCTTCAGGTCTGTTTCTTCCTTGTGCGCCTTTAATGGCGATTGATTTATTTCTGTGTTGGGTTACCAGATGTGATTAATCATCTCAACGTGGTGCGCGGCAAGGGCATGGCCTCCATGTATTCGTGGTCGTGCAAGAGGTACGTAGCGCAAGAAATGTTCTTTTTTTTTCTCTCTCTCACAATTTCTTTGGGTGTTGATCGTTCCGAGTTGGTGTTTTGATTTCAGGAGCTACAAGAACGGATTCGTGTGGCACGACCTTGACGAGGATGATCTCGTCCTCCCGGCAACTGACGGCGAGTACATACTCAAGGGCTCCGAGCTTGTGGACCAATCTTCTTCAGGTATACCAAAAATAATGTTAATTCGTATTTGCTTTTCTGAACTTGTACAAGAGAAATGCAGTGCTGAGTCGCTGATCAGTTTTCCTTTTTTCACCTTGTAGGCCAATTTTACCATGGCAGTAACGGCGACCAAAAGCAACAGAGCAGGCTCAAAGAGAGTGCAAGGCAGACATTGCCAAGAGGGCCTTCCTATCCATCCTCCCCTCCAAGATTTCTAGTTAGAGAAGCCAGGTCCTGGCGATCACCGTCAGTTCCTCCACCAGATGAGGATGGCACCCCCTCACCGTGCAGGGGTCAATCCACGCGGACCATGTCGCCGGAGTTGGAGCCCCAAGGAGCTCATTTGCCAGCGAGTGTACCTGCGAGCCCAGCGGAGTTCAGAATTCACAAGCCCACCGGTTGCATGGATGCTGCAACTCAAACCGATGATCTTGGCAGAAGAGCAAGTCAGAGAGCACCTGAAGTGCGAAAGAAGAGTTTGAGCACTGATCATGATGCTGTAGTTCGTGAAATTTCAGAGTACTGCCAAAGCCACCCTCGCCGATCAGCAGAACTCCAAGGAATCTCCAGGGAACTCTTGTCCCAATGTCCTACTCCAATGAGCATACTTTCATCACGGGGCAAGTCCGAGAGTTTAGAATCCTTGATAAGAGCTGATAATGCAGCAAACAGATTTAGGATTATTGAAGAGGATGATGTTGTTGTGCCGACCTGCCCGAAGCTGAAGCCAACTAATGTACTGATGCAACTCATCACTTGTGGCTCACTTTCAGTGAAAGATCATGAAAATATCGGGATTGTTCAGGCATACAAGCCAAGGTTCCCGAACCTGAAGTTCCCATCGCCGTTAATTCCTCGCACCATGATGATGGATGAGCTCGACTACTTGTCAGACAATCCCAGGTTAACGGGGATGAAATTGGAAGAAAAGGAATACTTCAGTGGGAGCATTATTGAGACTAAGATGCAAAGAGACGTTCCAGCTGAGAGGTATTCAGCACTTAAACGGTCTTCTTCCTACAATGCAGAAAGGTAAGCATCAGTGCTTTGGTAGGATCTTAATGTGTGCTTAAATGACCTGATATCTAGATTTTATTCACGGGTACACAGAGATACCTCTAGGCTAAGTGCATTACTTGACCTGTGCCATTGGTTGATAAAATTTACGTATCCTGAAACCGTATAAATCCTAGCCTAATTAATTGGTTATGATACACTGTTTAGATTTGACACCATGACTTATATACAATTCAGTTATTCAGAACGCACTTGCCTCGAGTTTTTAGCTTGCCAGTTTGGGCTACGTAGATATATTTTTCTTTTCCAAAATATTTTAGGCATATTAGCCACTAAAGTAATGCCAATGGAAAACGAGTTTCAAAATCAAACTTCTACACCAATTACTGAGATCGTTGGGACCCGTTATAGAACGATGTACTGGAGAATATTTATGAACGCGAGGACCATTGCTTTTCGATGAATTATATGATGTCCATGGTGAAGTCGTACTGCAGTTGCATAGCAGCAGGTTCATAATAGCACCAACATTGTATGTCTGTTATATAATGCCAGCTTGTAGCTGGCAACAATCTAACAAACAACAAAGTACGGGGAATCTACCTACTGAGGAGAATTTAAATCTGTAGGATCCAAAATTGGTAATAGAGCTCTAAATGAAGTGTGGAATTTGTTCTTTATCTTCTCTTGTGTCTGTGAAATCTATTTAGAGCTTTAATAACTCAAAATCATGGACGTGGGAATCATAAGTTAGGGTGAATTTGTTTGATAAATATCTCGTAGAAAAGAAACCGGAGCACGAATCTCTCCTATTACTTTTTTAATCACCAATTCGATTATCAAGTTTTGGCGACTCCCTCATTGCTTCTACACGAGCCATTTGTCAGATACTCAGATGTAGAGGACCACATTGCTTGGCTGCCAGTGCCAGACAAGATTCTTCTGTTGCTCTACTGAAAATACAGCAGAAGAGAGCCTGTTTGCTTCATGGTCATGAACAGTCTGTTGCTATCCTAACAAGCTGTCGTTCTGGCGGCGGGACCATATTTTTCAAATTACTACAAGGACAGTGGAGTTCATGCGATCTGCATCCCTGCTAGATCATGGTTTATCAGGCCGTTAAAATCCAAATCTACCTGGCAGAAGGCAGAACCGTAGAAACTTATCGTAAAGTTGGTCATTCGCGGACTAGATATTACAAAAACTGCAGTAACTTTGTTATGGCCTACGATCGAATTTGCTTGTCGTATGAATTTTATTTTCCCTCGTCTGTGGAACTTGCTCTTACACATGAACAAATCTGCAGGAGCAGTGAGGCTCTAGATTGCTCAAAATCTGAGGAAGATGCGATGGACACAGCACGCTTGAGATGCCTCCCTCGGTCGCCGCTCCTGTCATCGTTCCTGCACCCAAAGAGCGAGACGCTCAAGTCCCTCATCTCTGACCGCCAGAGGGGCTCCCCGGCGACGAAGCAGGACTGCGACCTGGCGTCGCGAGACGGGAGTAGGAGGTTTGCCGACGCAGCGTCCGCGAGGACCGACTCCTTCAGGAAAGAGGAGAAGCTCATCAGGATCGAGGAAAGTTAAGTGTTGCTCGTGGCTTCCACTTCTTCTTACCTGGATTGAACTTTTTGTCAGTGCCGGTACGCACTCAACGCTTCCACTCCTTAGCTAGAACCATGAGACCCGGGTGTCTATCGATCCGTTTCTTCGGTATTGAGTGCTTGTGTTTGGATCGATCGTGCAGGCTATCGTCCGGAGCTCGCGTCGTGATCCGGTACACCGTGCCTTGCGATGACGGTGACGAAGGTTCCGAACGTTGACATGACGATGCAGGGGGGGGGCCAAGAACCTGATGCTGCTGGTGCTGGAGTCGTCCTCCTTTGGCAAGTGTTAGTGATGAAAAGGAGAGCCTTCCTTTCGTTCGTTTTTTTCTCCTTGGGGTTGTAGGTTGTATATCTTGGAGCATGAGATTAGGTAGGTTTCGTATTCTACGTAAAGTGGCTACTAATCGCTAGATGCATGACCCTACGTTTTGATAATCAATGAATCAGATGACTGTCAGGGCATGATCTGGCAATTGGTGGGTTGCTGACCAATCTCTGCTCTGCGCCTCTGTTTTCTAACGGTAGAAGAAGAAAGTGCGGAAGAAAAAAAAGAATAAGCGAAAATGAAGACGGCGGATCAGTGCCGGCTTCTTTCCCGACTGTGAAAAATGCGCGCGACGAGTCCGCCGGTTTCTTCGTTGTATGTGTAGCCCGTAACCGAATCCTTGGCCGATGGGCCTAAACTGTAGTAGCCCGCAACCGAATCTTCAGTCCTCAGAAGCCCAATCATGTTCTTTCCTTGTATTATCGGGCCGGCGTCACCGGCACGCTCTGCTGAACGTGCCAGCGCAGTAGTGCCCTGCCAGGCGAGAGCTTTTTTATTATTCTTTCTTTTATTTAAACTAATATTTTATTAATAACCTCACAAAAAAGATAGCGTTTTATAAATATAAATACTGAGAGATCATTAACAAAATGTTAATTCTAAATAGATCAGATAAAAAAACGGCTCGAAAAATCGTGGCAGACTAAACACGAAGCAAACCCGCCCCGCGCAAGCAGCTTCCATGCAGGTGCGTGTGCGTGGTGCCACTCACTGCAGCACGCGACATCACCTCTCTCCTCGGCGGTGGCAAGGCAGCTAGCTTCCACGGTCCAAGGGTGGCGCGGGGGACCGGGGCGGTCAAAAAAAAAAGGGGGGGTCCAGCCCGAAACATTCCTCCTCCCCCTCATCATCAAAAGCCGAGGCGAGAAAAATAAAAGGAAAAGGCCAAGCCAGCTCGGCCGAATCTGCCGATCCATGGAGGCATCGCAGCCTGTGCCGCCGCCGGTCTTCGAGGGGGCGACAGCGATGCGTCTCCCGCCGGCGCCCGGCTCGAATCCTCCGTCTCATCACTGCGCAGCAGCATCCAGCCAGGCGGCCAGGTGGACAGCGATGCATGCGCCCGCGCCCGGGGACGGCCGGAGGCGGAGGAGAGGACTACTGGCCCGGCCGCCGCCCTTGCCGACCCGGGCAGATCCGTGTTTTGTCCTTCCCGTTCCCTGGCCGCTTCGGATCGCCTCTTCGCTTGATCATGAAGCAAGGACGAAACCTGTTCTGATCCAAACGGGAAAGGGACGGGAGAGGAGTCGTTGCTGCTGCCATCGTACTCGCGGGTGTCCTCTTCCGTCTCTTGTGTTTCCGTGATACTGCTACTGCTCTGCTCCACCCTGCAGTTGACAATGAGTGAGAATCTAGCCGAGCCGTGACGTGACGTGCTGGGACTATTCTTGTTTGGACCCGTTGCGCAACTGAGAACTACTACTACTACGCACCGGTATCATTGCACCCATGGCTCCTGGAACGTACTAGCAGTGTAGGCCCCTGCAGACAAGATCGATCGAGTCCATCTGAACGTAATCTCGCCCTAGCTTGCAAGTTATTAGCACTATACCACTCTTTTGGAGCTTCCCTGTCTTTCCTCGGGAACCTGGCTAACTGGCTCCCTTGCCTCTTCTGTTTACAGGCTGATCGCGACGAGACCCGGTGTTTCTGATCTGTACTACGTACTAGTACTTTTTGAGTGGCCAACAAACAAAAAAAAGACAATCGTATGCCCCGTCGCCACGTCACCATCTACATATCAGTCACTATCATCGGAGCAGAGCTGAACTACCGAGGCGCAGAGCATGTAGTGTGGCAGGATGAAGTGTATATAAATAAGATGATGATGTGTTGGTGTAGCTGTGGGCAGGATCATACACTCTCTTGCTTCACCTGTTGTCTGTCGGTAGTCGCGCTCCCCTCACCTCCCTGCTCGATCCATCTGCCGGCGGCACTCCCCGACCAGTGCTCGTTCGCTTCTGCAGCGTTGGGAGATCAGGAACTATACCTGTATATGGAGAGATAGCACTGCTTGCAGAGAGAGAGAGAGAGAGAGAGATAGAGAGAGAGAGAGAGAGAGAGAGAGAGGCTGAGAGAAATTAATCAGGCTACTACTAGCTGATAGCAGCAGGCAGTGATCAGAGATTACCTGGAGCAGGAGCAGCAGCTAGCTAGCCATGGGCAGCAGGCTACTCTTGCTCGTCTCCGTCATTCTCTTGTCGGCGGCAATGTCGAACGGCGTCCGGACTGCGGCGACGGTCGGCGCCGGTGCTCCTGGTCCCGCTGTCGCTACTACGCCGTCGCCAGTCGCCGCCGGTGCTGCTGAATCCACGGTGGTGTCTTCAGAGCAGCAGCAGCAGCAGCCTCCCTTGGATGACCCGTACAAAGACAGCAGGAGGAAGGTGCCGAACGGACCGGATCCTATTCACAATAGGTATTCATCTTCATCCAGTAGTTGTTTATACAGCCCAGTTGTATAAAATTATTTTGACTTGTGTTCGTTCCTAATTTTTACTTTCTTGACGAAAACCTCTGAACACTAAACCAGTTTCTCACAGTTTGTAGAAAATTAAAGTTTTTTAAAATAAAGTAATTCACGTCTCAGAAACCGTGAGTTAGTACCAACTGCATGTCTGATCGAAGAGATTATTCTTGCAAATAGATGCAGAAGAAGTGGATTCTAAAGGAAATGCTAAAATGGACCTGTTGACTTAATCCGGCAGTGAATTATAAAACACCGTTTAACTATTGTGTCGAATCATGAAGAGAAAGGGACCATAAATAGAATCCCCGTTAAAAACAAAGACGTAGGGTCACGAAGCATCCAAGTTCCAGTAGTGGCTAGTGGGTCACCCTATAAAAAAAACAAATAGGCTTAACCATACATTCAGATACGCCTCGGCAACCGTGCTTTGCTGATGATACTGTCCCATCTGAGGCGAGCTAGTGATAGATATAGATGAAAGAAACACCAACGGATTGCATGCAGTACGAAGAACAAGTGGCAGTACGGAGTATTACAGTACCATGCAGATTGCAGAGTACAGCATCTTACCAATAATCATGTATGCATGCGCAGATGATGGGCCCCACTGAACTCTAAACCGGCATCCTTTTTTTTTTCTCTCCACCATTCCCATCATCTCTCTGTGCATGTGCCCTAACCATCATTCCTTCGCTTGCACTTTTTCAGGAGAGCCAGATGGGGAGAAGCACCGGCAAGGAGAGTGTAAGCCAGGATCCGTGACCGCCGTCGATCGATCATCAGCTGTACAGAAAGAAGAAGTTGAAGGCTAAACAACGAGCCAATCGGTTTTGGATGGAAAGTTCAGTTCCATCCATAACTAGCAGAGGTGGTATATGTCGATCCATGGTGATGGTGGTGCTCATGATGGTCGACGTCCCAAGTGAAGACACACAATTATATGTATGCATGCATTAGAGGGTGAAAAAGGAAAGAAAGGGAGTGAGCATAAGGCCATATGCACACAAGCTGTGAGCTTTGGTTGCTTTGGCCAAAGTGCTCTGCTGGATCCACAAACTCTCTTGTTGATCCATGAGGTTTTGTTTTATCTTTCTCTTCTTTTCTTAGTTTCTTTCTTTCTTTGGGAGGGGTTTAATGGTGTTAAAAGAAGCACTCCAACTCCAAGCCTGCTGCTACTTCATTCATACACACAAGAGTAAAGCCCACACAACGCTCAACTATTGGACAAAGATTGTCGTTGCCACCGGTCGACTTTATTACCTTTCCTTCTTCCCGATGACCCGTGTCTTTAACGATGTGGGTGTATGAGGTTTGAGAATGCATGCGCTTTAATCTGAAACGAAGTTACTAGGCGGTGATGAGGTAGCAATTCACTGATCCCAGCCTCATCTCATGCATGTCGTCAGTACTAGTCATCAATCATCGACTGACGAACACCAGCCGCTGACGTGCGTAGCTTCAAAAGGGCTGAAAAGCAGACAGGCAAACGAGCGAGCAATCTTCTCTTCACATCACCCCATGCTTGCAGACACCAAACAAATCAATATTCTGAAACTAGAGATGCTAATGAGACATGTACGTAGGTAGGTGATCATTGAGCCGATACGAATCAACGGAGGCAAACGTCACATTGGATATGTTCATGTCACGCAGGAACCGAAGCAGGGCAAGTGTTCCGTCTTGGTTCCTGGGCATGATGAGCACCGGTCTCGATGGGCTCCGTTCGGCCTCTTTCGCTGCGCATCGGCATTGGCGTCTGCTATAGCTTTGGCCGCTTTTGGCGCCACACAGGCGTCGATCTCTCTATCTCTTTAACCTGCTTTATCTTTTTTTTTTTTGCTGCTGCAATCGAGTCACGCATTTTGAGGATTGCGTGGTGATCGTCGCGGTGCTTGTATGTATCCCGAGGTGCACAGCCAGGGGATGACTGCGTGTGTCTGTCGACCAGCACTGGTCGATGACTACGCCCTGGTCAGGGTCAGCACGAGCAGGACGGGTCTGCTAGTAGTGATTTGCTAGTACATGATCACTGTGCACCACTTGCATGGGAAATACTACGTAACCAGCCGTTCATGGAAATATTCCTGCAGGCAGCCGGCCGGAGAGCAGAGTCCAAGGAGGACGAGCCTAACAAACATGACGGGAATATTGCAGGAGCATGCATGGCACCAGCCAATGCTGCAGCAGGTTGGGGTTCGAATCCCGCGTGATCGGTTTCGTCAGTACATGCACCTCGTGTCATATATAGTAAGCCGCATAATTTTCGTGGGATTATGTTTTGCTCCGTCTCCAGAATACCGGCCCACACGGGGCCCAGTGGGCCTACAGATCAGCCCATACATGGCCCAACGATCCACGTTTCTTGTGTGTCAACAACTTCGTAACCTATCCAGAATTTGGAGACCTATGTAGCAATTTCGGAATCCAGTCAACAAATATGGAACTGCAGTTCAACAATGTTTTAGAAAGTATTCAACCATTCTGGGACTCGGTTTGACAACTTTGGAAATGTGTCCACAAATTTCAGATAACTGTTGGAACACATCGCTGATCAATCATAAGTGTATAGTACTACTACTATTGTTCGCTCCGTTTTAAAATAAATGATGTTTAAAAAAGTTAGTTCAATTAAACTAAATGAACTATCTTAAACATTATTTATTTTAGAACGGAGGAATCATTATATATATTTATATATAAATAGATATGGGAGCGAATTTTCTACCCATGTGCATCCTTTTAGTTTTACATGTATATAAATCCAAGAGTGCCCGGCACCTAGCATCATCTACCGTCACATGCATCAGGTATCATCGATATGCCGGTAAGACCCAGATCGATGGTCTGAAGAAAAGAATGAGAAACCCCACCAGGAGTTGCTCTGCATTGCACCCAGAAAAAAGAATGGAGCCGGCGAAAAGCTCCAAAATCATTCTTCAAACTGTTAGGGAGAGGTCGTTGAATTCTGTTCTTCTTCTTCTACGATGACGCACTGCCTGGGCCGGAAGTTCTCCTTCGTCAGCAGCGACGTGACGAGCCTCCGCAGCCGCTCGGCGCCGGGACCCGGGCGCAGGAACGCCGCGTTCCCGACGGCCGAGCAGGGGTCACCGCCGTTCTCACCGCCACCGGCGCACCAGCCTCCGGGGGCGAGCATGCCGGGCCCGCGCCCGAGGATGTCGGCGTCGACCCTGTCCAGGACGGGGTCGTCCCGGGGGAACTTGCGCGCGAAGGGGGCGTCGCTGCCGACCATGCGCTCCCAGTCGTCGAGGGTGAGCTGGTGCGGGTGCTGCATCGGCGGGGTGTCCCAGGAGATGAAGTGCAGGTCGCTGTTGACGGTGGTGTTCCGGAACTCGCCGGCGTTGCAGGCCACCGTGTGGAAGTAGCCCTCCGGCGACGAGATGAAGTTGGCGTAGTACATGAGCACGGTGCGGGGGAGGTTGTCCCACCCCCAGATCAGGTACTCCACGAAGGGCCGAGACAGCACCATCCACGCAGAACCTGCAAGAGACAGCACCACCGGAATGATTGGCCCGACATGAACTTTCTTTGCACTGGTCGTAAGTCGATTTGTTTTGTCGGAACGACATCATTTTCTAAACAGAGAAGCGTAGAAGGAACAAAACACAAGATGGTTTGCTTGTGCCCGGTATTCCAGCGGCAATCTCTCTCTCTCTCTCTCTCTCTCTCTCTCTCTCTCTCTCTCTCTCTGCGTGTCTTGGTGGGATCAGTAGTGGCTGCCATGTCGTTCTTAAGGCTTCTATTGTTATCCAATACGCCCATCAACTTTTGAAGTCGTGCCAGAAACAAACTGATAGAATAATGGAGAAAATCCTCCCGGATAATGTAGTAATAGTTGAAATGTATCCATGCAACTAGCGTGAGCCCAACTAAGACGAAAATTCATAGAGAATTAATAATAATATATCGTGGAAGACCAGGGAACACGTTAGAACTATGGTGTTTTTTGTGTCCATAAAGCACACCCCACCTTACCATATACCCCATTTAAATTTAATTGTCATTTTAGAATTCAAAATTTATTTCATGATATTTATCATTCTCATTTTCTTTTGCATCTCTATCTCCATTTCTCTCTTTCTCGTTTTATGTGCATCATACAATTTTCACATCTGCTCAATTTATGTGCTGAGAGTCAGAATGACAAATAAATTGAAACCTAGGGAGGACTACTACCGAGAGTTCTTTGCCACTACGAACAGAATTTAATGAGGCAGTACTTGTATGCAGTCACCATAAGCAAAAGGTGCAATATTTAATTTTAAATCACATGATTGATTGCAACCACCTCATGCATGGCGGCTAATCTGTCCTATTTAGAGTTTGGAAGTGATGAAAACTCAACAAGACCTAACTATATAATGATCATCCAAACTGTACTAGAGCAATCAACAACTAGAACAAATGACACATGTTATTGGTACTGTGAGAGGAATTGTAAGTGCTATATGCGTGTACGAAAGCTCCATGACCTCAATCAGTTACATAACAATCATGGATGAACAAAAAGCAGCATCCATACATACCTGTGAAGAGCTTGAAGGCAGTGGGCAACTCCCGCTTCTCAGGGACCCAGAACAAATCGCCCTTCGTCTTCATGTAGAGCCCCGGGTCTATGATTACGGGCATCGCCCTTGCATACCTGATAATAATATCACGCTCACCTACCATGTACAGTACAAATGAAATTGAACGAGTAAGCCAAATAAGCGAGCTAGGTCACCTACGCTTTCCAGCTGAGGTTGCTTGTGTGGTCGATGAAGTTGAGGTCGCGTGGCAACTTGGAGAACACGTGCATCAAATCTGCATGCAGGAACACCATGAAAATTCAACAACTTTTGCATCAGAACACGATCAAGGGTGGAAAAAGAATCAAGTTCATGCAAATTGCAACAGCTAGAGACACATAAGAAATGAAGAAGGCGTGAGTAGAATCCGTGCGTACGTACCGTCCTGCGTGACGAGCGGGTAGTCTGAGGCGGAGAGGTTGATGAACCAGTCCCATTCCGCTCCGCGGCCGTGGCCGTCGCCCCAGAGGAACGCAGCGGCGGCGTGCAGCGTGGTGGTCACCATGGTGGGCCCCCTGTAGGTGACGAGGTTGGCGTTCTCGATGACCCGGACGTTGCCCGCCGCGGCGAGCACCGGGTGCGCCGCGACGAAGGACGCGAGCTCGGCGCGGTCCGAGTCCGGCGCCTGCGCGTCGAGGTGGAGGATGTAGCTGTTCCGCGGGTGGTAGAGCGCGAGGAGGCAGCGCCGCAGCATGCCGGCGTCCCCCGCGGAGCCGGAGATGAGGTAGGCGAAGCGCGGGGCCGAGGCGGGCGCGGGGCGGGAGAGCGCGGACTCGACGTAGAGCGGTGGCAGCGGGCGCGGCGAGGATGACGATGATGATGACGACGGGGAGATGTAGAGGAGTGAGGAGGACGGGCGCTGGAACGGTGAGGTGGCGAGGATGAGGAGGAGCGCAAAGAGGCCGCCGGCGGCGACGGAGAGCAGCCAGCGGAGGTCGATGGCGCCGGCGCGCGGGGAGGACGACGAGGCGGACTCCATGGCTGCTGGGACTGCCGGGGGCGGGGGAGATGCGGGGAAGGCGGCATCGTGCGTATGTATATATGGAGCGTGCTGGCAGCGTGGACTGGTGGCCGTCTTGGACGTGCGTGATGCAGAGCACGAACTGTCGTGGAGAGGGCGACAGGCTAGGCCGTCTGAGCAAGAAAGCTACAGCTGTAGCTGTTCCTCTCGAAAAGTTGTTTGAAACGATTTCTGCTCAAAATTGAGATTTCCGATCCATGAAAAAATTCTATATAACGATATTGTAATTTTTTATGTGCAACACCGCCACCAAGTAATAATTAGTACACGGACGGCTGGACGGGTCCGTGATGAACTGATGACTGGGCTTAGGGAGGGTCAGAATAAACCATCATTTCCTTGCTCTTCTCCTGGACATGTTGCCGGCGACGTGCGTACCTGCAACCTAGTACCGAAGAGAAGAGGCGCGAGAAGAGGACGCTCGCCGGCGCCTGCACGGAGCACGGTACCTGATCGGCGGCGGCGCTACGCGGTATGCACCGTACTTTTACCCACCACGCGTTTACAGATTGTTAAGCTCGACACTATGTTCAGCTTCAGCTTCGTCATTTGTTTACTCCTCCCCGTGTGAGGCGATTATGCAGGAGCCGATCGTTGATTAGAAGATCAAACAGAAGACCAAGCGAAGGATACTTCACCCGGGTTACCCGTTAGTTTTTGAATGCCAACACCTCGGCACGGTTGAGGAAACAAGCGCGTCTTCGTTGTCCCTTCCCGTCGTCTGGGTGCCGACGCCCCCGCACGATCGGGGGGAGCGGGACGAATGTTCCACGTTCGGGGGAGCCGTCCAGTCCCGTTTTCGGACGGAGACGAGGACACCCGGCAGCTCCCTCTCGTGGTCTTCAGACCAATGCACGTAGATGGACTGATTGTCTGGTATGGCCATCGCCAAGGACAGCAACGGATTGAACAGGATGTCCATGTTCCGGGAACTCGCCAAGGACGGCTGAAGTTTGGATGGCGGCGACAAAGATAGAGATTTCAGTGATCCAACACGCATATTATTTGGTTCTGCTCAGCAGGGGCCCGTTTGCAGATCCTCCCAACTACAGATCAGACTGAACCATCTGCGTTCTGCATTTCTACTTTCGCATAAGTACATCAACAAAACCAGAGCGTCAACGCTGCACATCATATATGAACTATACGTACCATACGAAGGAAATTTCTTCTTGTCTCCGTTGTTGAAAAGTAAGCTGATGGCTAGTAACGTAGATAAAAAGGAGAAGATTGATGTTTATAGCTGTTTCTTTAAGATAGAAAGAAAAAGTTGTTCAGCTGTTTTTCGATTGTGTGGTAGCTACTAAATGTGGAGGCATATCTGTGAAATATGTTGTGTTGAAACATGAGTGAATCTTGTGAAGGCCAAGTGTGGGCACGTGCCCCACCATACTTCTAATTCACATCACGTGTATATAAATGTGTCTGTACTGTGTTTTGCTAAAAAAAAGACCGACAATGACATTTGGTGATAGAAAGAGACACGAACCCCCGCAGCCTCCTCCAATCTTTCCCAGACTCAGCCCAAAAAGATGAACTGATACAATAACATGCAATGAATTTAGACACCTTATTATGGAGTCCGTAGTGCACAAATGACGTACTTAGTACTAAACCTTTGACACATTATGGGGTCTGTAAAAGAGAATTTTTAAACAGACTTTCCTTTACTTTTTTTTACAAAAAGGTGTTAATTCGAACCCAAAACTTGAGGATAAGTGGATACTATATCATTACATCAAACCCGTTCTTCAATACTCGTAAAAAATGCTCTTTGAAAAGGGCAGCCATTCCGCTGCGTCCAAATGATCCGCACCTTCAGGATTACCAGGGAATGGAATCCGAATCCCTTGCTGGCCACCGCGTCGGTAGTGCTACGCCACGACTCTGCAGAACCGATCAGCTCGTTCCGTTGCGCCCCAAGCCGTTATCTGGCGAATTCGGCATATGAAACGAGCATGTGCTGCATTGTCTCATCGACCTGGTCACACGACGGGCAGACCGCCAGGCTGATGGAAGCGGTCATCCTCGGATCGCCTATATGTCTTGCACCAAGTCCGAGCAGAGCCTCAGGTACTCAACGATCGCCGAGCCGGACAGGGCACCTTTGATGCCCTACAGCCATGTAACACCTCGTTTTCAAACTTGAGCAATTTAGGAATTCAAATATGAATTTAAAATAGATATGTATACATGCTAGGGTAAATTATTTTTGAAAAGGTAGGGATTTCAAATTTTGCATTTTTCATGCATAAAACACACAACTCCGCCTATGTTATAATAACATAGCCGGTCCCAAGCCCGGGTAAAGGAGGAGGGGTTGTGATAGGCTTGGCGAGCCAACAACTACACTTAGCCATTCTCATGTAAATGAAACCCAACAGAAATTCATTGGGGCGTAACCCTCTTAGCGACGCGCCATATCGGAACCCGGGTATGATGTTAAGTGGGCAAGGGCCGGGTCGCCACCGCCTTAGTGGCGCGCCATATCGAAATCCGGATATGGTGTTAAATAAGCAAGGGCCGGATTACCACCACCTCAGTGACGCGCTACATCATCGTCCGGATGTAGTATAAGTGAGCAAAGGTCTTTACATTTTACTCGACGGGTGCAAAGCGTAAGGAAGCTAGCCGAGGAACATAGATTTCAGGTGGGTAGTTGGAATATAGGATCCTTGACGGGGAAGCTACATGAGTTAGTAGATGTTGCCATTAGGAGACGAGTAAATATCCTTTGTGTACAAGAGACTAGATGGAGAGGTCAAAAGGCGAGAGAAGTCGAGAATACCGGTTTCAAGCTTTGGTATTCTGGATCAGCTGGGACTAGGAATTGGTGTAGGTGTTCTAATAGATAAGAGTCTTAAGGATGGAGTAGTGGATGTTCGAAGACGAGGGGATAGGATCATCTTAATCAAGATAGTAATTGGGGATATTATCTTGAACGTCATTAGTGCTTATGCCCCACAAGTTGGGCTCAACATGAGTGCTAAGAGGCAATTTTGGGAGGACTTGGAGGATATGGTTAGTAGTGTACTGATAACCGAGAAACTCCTCATAGGAGGAGATCTCAATGGTCATGTGGTGTGCAACTAACCTAGGGTTTGAGGGAGTACATGGAGGCTTTGGATGCGGCGATAGAAATCAAGAGGGTAAGGACATCCTAGATTTTGCCGTAGCCTATGATTTGTTGGTAGCTAACACCCTCTTTAGGAAGAGGCAATCTCACCTAGTGATCTTTAGTAGTGCCCAACACTCTAGCCAGATTGACTTTGTCCTCACTAGGAGAAGGGATAGACGGGAGTGTCTAGATTGTAAGGTGATCCCCGGGGAGTGTGTTGTGACACAACATAAGCTTGTTGTAGTTGACTTTCGCTTCCATACACGTTCTTTGCAGGACAAAGGTGTCAAAATCACAAGAACAAAGTGGTGGAAGTTGAAAGGAGAGTCACAAGAATCCTTTAAAAATAGGGTGATCACAGAAGGACTCTGGGCAGAAAATAGAGATGTAGATAGTATGTGGGTGAAGATGGTAACTTGCATTAGGAAGGTAGCTAGTGAGGTGTTCGGTGTGACAAAAGGAAGGAAACTTGTAGATAAAGACACTTGGTGGTGGAATGAGGATGTACAAAAGGCCATTAAACAGAAGATGAAGTGTTTGAAGAGTTGGCATAATGATAGAAGCACAAACAACATGCTTAAGCACAAAGAGGCCAAGAAAAATGCAAGGCGGGCTGTGAGTAAGGCAAGAGGACAGACCTATGATGAGTTATATGAGAGACTAGAGACAAAAGAAGGTGAAAAGGACATATACAAGATAGCAAAAATCCGAGAGAGAAAGATGAGGGATTATTATGAAACTTTGGGAGAGAGTGATTGAACACCGCTTGAGGAAAGTGACCAATGTCACTAAAAACCAGTTTGGTTTTATGCCTGGGAGGTCTACAATGGAGGCGATTTTCTTGCTTCGTCACCTTATGGAGAGATATAGGGAGCAGAAGGACTTGCATATGGTGTTCATTGACTTGGAGAAGGCGTATGACAAGATACCAAGGTCAGTCATGTGGTGGGCACTAGAGAAACATAAAGTGCCAACAAAGTACATTACCCTTATCAATGATATGTACAATAATGTTAGGACAAGTGTGCGCGTAAGTGATAGTGAGACCGATGCATTTCCTATCACGGTAGGACTACATCAAGGATCAGCTTTGAGCCCATACATCTTTTCCTTGGTGATGGATGAGGTGTCGAAGGATATACAAGGGGATATCCCTTGGTGCATGCTCTTTGCCGATGATGTAGTGCTGGTAGATGAAACTAGGGATGGTGTTGATAAGAAATTAGAGTTATGGAAACAAACCTTAGAGTCCAAGGGGTTTAGACTTAGTAGGACCAAGACCGAGTATATGAGGTGTGACTTTAGTGGTGTTGCTCGTGAAGAGGGAAATGTTAGTCTACAAGGACAAATAGTACCTAGAAGGGACTCTTTCCGATACTTAGGATCAATGTTACAAAGTAATGGCGATATTGATGAGGATGTTTGCCACAGGATCAAGGTAGGGTGGAAGAAATGGCGACAAGCCTCTGGAATACTATGTGATAGGAAGGTCCCACAAAAGCAAAAAAGGGAAGTTCTATAGGACGGTGATCAGACCCGTGATGCTTTATGGGGTGAAATGTTGGCCAACTAAATGGCAACATGTCCAACAAATGAGTGTCGCAGAGATGCGCATGCTACGGTGGATGTGCGGGCACACGAGAAGAGACCGAACAAGGAATGAGGCGATTCGTGATAGGGTAGGGGTGGCGCCGATTGAAGAGAAGTTAGTCCAACATCGACTTAGGTAGTTTGGACATATCCAGCGGAGGCCTCCAGAAGCACCGGTTAACAGTGAGATTTTAATAGGTAGAGAAAATATTAGGAGGGGTAGAGGTCGACCAAGGTTGAGCTAGGAGGAGGCGGTAAAACGAGATTTGAGAGATTTGAATGTATCCATAGACTTAGCTCATGATAGGACCGCATGGAAAGTAGCAATTCATGTGCCAGAATGTTAGTCTTGTTTCTTTTTCTTTTTTCTTTTCTTTTATTTTTCTCTTTTTTTTTCTTTTTTTCTTTTTTTTCTTGTTCTTATATCTCTTCCTCTCTTTTACTTCATTGATATTGGGTTTCATGTCTAGCCGACCCCAACATGCTTGGGATAAAGGCTTGGTTGTTGTTGTTGTTGTCATGCATAAAACACACACACATATGCACATATACAAAAGTATTAGGAGGGATAAACTCATTTTATCCCAAGTTATAGACTAATTGTAATTTGGAAGTATTAGAAATAAAAGAAAAGCAAATAGAAAAGAAAACAGAAAAAGAAAAACACAAATTTGGCCACATGGACCAATTCTTTTCTTTTCCCCTCGGCCCAGCCTTCCTCTCCTCCCCTTTACTTTCCCAGACCGACCTTCCCCTTCCCCTTCCCACAGAGGCCCACCTGCGCCCAACCCGGCCCGCGCCTGACCCGCCGCGCCCGCGCTCGTACTGCACCTGTTGGCCTGACCCGATCCGTGCCACAAACCCTTGCCGTCGACATCGCCGTCGCGTGGCCCAACGACCTAGGTGTGCGTGCCTCGGACTCTAGGGGTCCGCACCTTTATAAAGTACTCGCCCCTCGTCCGACCCCCCCAAGAACTGAGCACCGCCGTCTCTCCTAGCACGAACGCGCCGCGAAAGAGTTCCCGAACACTTCCTCGCCATCGCCCGCCGCCGTCGACCGACCTCGAGAGTGAGCTCCCCGCCTCCTTATCTCCGTTTTGCGCTAAATATTGTAGAGAATGGCTGCCGAAATAAGAAAAGAGGCGAGCGCCGGCGAGCCCCGGTCATGGCACCGCCGCGCGCAGCCACCTGAGCTGGCCACTCGGCCGGATTAGCCCGGGACCGTTGGATGTAAATCCAACGGCCCTGATTAAAATCCCTGAAGGGGTATGCGGCCGATCCATCGTGGGCGGTAGACCGGCGCCCGCCCCTCGATCCACCGGACTAGAGGACCTATTCCACGAAATTTCCAGTACAAAAGGCTATGATGTGGGAATTAACTACCATCCGGGAAAGACGAATATGGTGGCAGACACATTAAGTTAGAAAGCACAATGCCACCGACTAACAGTCGAAGAATTACCGCTAGAGCTATGTGAGAAGTTCAAATAGCTTAACTCCAGATTTGTGAATGAGATGGAGGTTATGAAAGTGAGCTCCGACACTAGAGCAGGAACTACGGGAGAGACAACTAGCTCATGAGGAGATTAAAGAAATCAATGCATGAATCTGAGATGGATCAGAAAAGGACTTCACGGAGGAGAACACGACATACTATGACCGGTAGAAAAGATTTGTGTCCCCCATGTGAAGCACATTCGTGAGACGATTTTAAGAGAGGCACATGACTCGGGCGTACTCCATCCACCCGGCTGCACTAAAATATACAAGGACTTAAGACCCAGTTCTGGTGGCATCACATGAAAAGAGATATAGCAGAATATGTTTCTTTGTGTGACACCTGTCAACGAGTCAAAGCCGGACATCAGCGACCCACCGGATTATTGCAACCATTAAGATTCTTGAGTGGGAGTGGAAAGAAATAGGCACAAACTTTATTGTCGGACTACCCCGCACTCAGTCGGGATATGACTCGATATGGGTCATAGTGGATCGTTTGACCAAGGTTGCGCACTTTATACGAGTCAAAACCACTTATAGCGGAGCCAAGCTAGCAGAGCTGTATTTGTCACGGATAGTATGCCTACATGGTATTCCCAAGAAGATAGTCTCCGATAGGGGTTCCCAGTTCACCTCTAGATTTTAGGAGAAGCCGCACAAGTCCATGGATACTAAACTGAATTTCAGCTCTGCATATGACGCCAACACAAACGGACAAACCGAGAGAACGAATCATATACTGGAAGACATGTATAGAGCTTGTGTTTTAAAGTACGGGCACAACTGGGACAAGAGCTTGCCGTACGCAGAGTTTTCATACAACAATAATTATCAAGTCAGTGTGAATATGTCCCCGTTTGAAGCCTTATATGGAAGATGGTGTAGAACACCTTTGTTCTGGAACGAGACTGGAGAGAGTCAAGTCTCCGGACCGGAAGTACCGCAAGAAGTAGAAAGGCAAGTACAAGTGATACAGGAAAATTTAAGAGTTGCACAGTCACATCAGAAAGGATTTGCGGATAATCAACATAGATACTTGAACTTTGAAGTCGGAGACTTTGTGTATCTCAAGGTTTCACCTATTAGAGGTCATCGACGATTCAAAATCAAATACAAGCTGGCACCTTGTTACATCGGCCCGCTTCAAGTGCTGGCAAGAAGAGAAGTGGTTTATCAGACAGAGTTACCACCGCATCTCTCAGATGTACATGACGTGTTCCACGTGTCCCAACTAAAGAAGTGCCTAAGAGTGCCAGAGGAACAAGTGTCGATAGATGAGATGGAACTTAGAGAAGATCTCACCTATACGGAGCATCCTATCAAGATCTTAGATACACTGGAGAAGGTTACAAGGAACAAGATAATTAATATGTGCAAGGTACAATGGAGACACCATACAAAAGACGAAGCGACATGGGAATGGGAAGATGATCTCAAGGTGGAGTTTCCCCACCTTTTCTTTGATCCGTCCAAATCTCGAGGACGAGATTCATTTTAAGGGGTAGGTTTGTAACACTCTCATTTTCAAACTTGAGCAATTTAGCAATTCAAATATGAATTTAAAATAAATATGTATACATGCTAGGGTAAATTATTTTTGAAAAAGGTAGGGATTTCAAATTTTACATTTTTCATGCATAACACACACACACACACACACACACACACACACACACACACACACACACACACACACACACACACACACACACACACACACACACACACACACACACACACACACACACACACACACACACACACACACACACACACACACACACACACACACACACACACACACACACACACACACACACACACACACACACACACACACACACACACACACATATATATGTATATATATATACACACACACATAAGTTTAGGAGGGGTGAACTATTTTTATCCCAAATATAGACTAAATTTGGCTGCACGGGCCAATTCTTTTCTTTTCCCCTCGGCCCAGCCTTTCTCTCCTCCTCCTTTTCTTTCCCGGGCCGGCCTTCCCCTTCCCCTTTCCGCAGCGGCTCACCTACGCCCAACCCGGCCTGCGCCCGCAACCGCACCGCACCAGCTGGCCCGACCAAACACGCGCCGCGAACCCTAGCCGCCGACATCGCCGCCGCGCGGCCCAACGGCCTAGGCGTGCGTGGCCCGGACTCTAGGGGTCCGTGCCTTTATAAAGCGGCCGCCCCTTCTCCGACCCCCCAAGAACTGAGCATCGCCGCCTATGCTAGCACGAACGCGACGTGGCCCAAGTTCCCGAACACATCCTCACCGCCGCCCACCGCCATCGAGCCTCCTCGCCGTCGAACGACCTCGGGAGTGAGTTCCCCGCCCCCTTATCTCCGTTTTGCGCTAAACTCCGTAGAGAATGGCCGCTGGAATAAGAAAAGAGGCGAGCGCTGGCGTGCCCCGACCATGGCGCCGTCGTGCGCAACCGCCGGCGTCGACCACTCGGCAATCAGCCTGGGACCGTTGGATCTTAATCCAACGGCCCTGACTAAAACCCCGAAGGGGTATGCGGCCAGTCCACCGTGGGGCGTAGACCAGCGCCCGCCCCTCGGTCCACCGGACCGGTGGATCTATTCCACGAAATTTCAAGTAGAAAAATAAATACGAAAGTAAAAGAAAACCTAGTCTTGCAAAATAGCCCCTAGACTCTCTGTAATTTAGGAATTTAGCCCAAAACTTTAGTGAAGAACCCTATGGTTTAGTCATATAATTATTTTGTCTTATTTTTTATACCAGAGCCCCTGATTAATTTGAAAATTAGGATTTAGCCCCAAAAAATTACACCAGAACCCCTAGGACTTTAAAAAATAGTTATTTAGCCCTGTATTTTTACAGATAGGACCAAAAACTTTAGCAAAATTATAAAGTAACCCGGGAAAATTAGCAAATCATATTTTTAAATCTGTTTAATTTTGTTTAACATTAATTTTTTTTAAAAAAATTGTAAACTAACCCAAAAATTTCTAGAAAATAGAAATAAACGCCTGAACACTTAATAAATTATTTTTGAATCTGTATTAATCTGGAATAATCATATCCAACTCAAAATAATTAGGAAAAATGCCTAAAGCATAATAAATAGTAAATTAATTCTAGAAAATCATAATAATTCACAATAAATTCTAGAAACTTATTATTTATTTTAGCACTTCTTTAATCTGAATAAATTATTTTAAGCCCAAATTAATTGCAGTAAAGCCTAAACCCACATAATTAATCATGAAACTAATATATTAATTACTAAACTCCTAAAATTTATTATAAGCCCTACTAAAATCATATATTATGATTATAAATCATAAATCTAGTGAGTGTTTGCATTAATGCATGTCATAGCATCTTGAATTGCATTATAACAATGTGTTTATTGTGCACATCGCTTGTGTGTGTGAATACGAGTAGACGGGTGGCTCAAGAGGCTTCATACGAGGATTTCTAGCAGCAGAACTTCGAGACACTTGAGCAAAGCACCCTACTGCAAGAAGACAAGTGCCCTTGACCCATTGGATCCTATTTTCGAGAAAAGTATTTTATTTGTGAACTATGCATGCTAGAGTTAAATTTTGCAAGGGAAAACCTAATGTTACGGTTTACTTGTATTGAATTGTCATTCCGTGTCCACTGGAAATTGATGAAGAGTTGGTTCATAATTTTTTCTCTTTGCTTAACATGCTTAGTTGGGTTTTATGAAAAATTTATTAACATGATTAATGAACTTAACCACATGAATAATTGATGACCCTTTTTAGCAACATGAGACTTAGTGATCAACGCAAGCAGATATTGTCGGATGTGGTTCGATGGTTTGATGGTATGCTTGGTTTAGATCTAAGGACAGGTTCGTGGAGCGACCACCTAGGAGCTATAGTGCCACCACAAGGCTAATATGGGTAAAGCTGAGCGGAGTAATTAGGAGCACTGTCGAAATGCTATGGATCATATAGAGGAGCAGGGAATGGGAGTCAGGAAGGCTGCCCTAGGATCTGAACAGCACAAGAGGGGGCCCTTGGATTGGATGGTACTCAGGATGGAGTCGTGCCCCTCCGGTGAAACCTTAGTGGTTCCATACATGCTGGTAGTCCCCTTTGTAAAGGCTTTTTCGTGATCTCTTGGCCACACATCCAAGAAAGTGTGTCTTGACGAAATAGAGGTTTCCTAGTCAGTGACGGGTGACGAAATTACAAACTTGGGGGTAAGGTGGTACAACCTATGCAGAGTGTTAGAACTGTCTTGACAGTCGTGCTCACGGTCATGAGCAAACTGGACCCTCACATGATTAGTCTCAACTTGGATATGGAGGAATTATTATTGAGTAATTGCTTAATTGGAATTTGGAAATTGATGGTCATTGAATATGAGTAACATTGGATGGATTGTCGTAGTGTGTTCGGGAAACAGCCCGCGAGGTTCTTTGATTGGAGGGGGCTTAGCGCCCTCGCGTGATTGGGCTCGAGGGAGGGGACGAACACCACGTGGTTTGGGCCACCGGAGCGTAATACCCTACGCCCATGGGAGTGCTTGTTGTATTGTTTGCTTGTATGTGCGTGAGGGTGCTGGGTTGCGAACTCTCTGTCGGGTGGTCACCCCAGTCCTTTTATAATCCAAGGTTGGGGTGGTTACAATGTGGATTGGGACCCGACAGGTGGCCCTGAAGCTATGCGAAACCTATACATGATCTAGGGTTTTGTACTATGAGTAGAGCAGTCGGTGGGTGAGTTTTGTCCCGCCGTCTGGCGCGCTGAGCACCCCTGTCCGTGTGTTAGGCGATGATGAAGATGTTTCCTTGTCACGTGTCTTACCACCCTGCTTGGGCGGCTTCGTGCCGTTGGGCGGTACTGTACCGCTGTCACGCCTTGTCGTCATGTCTTGTCACCGTAATGGCGAACAGGCAGAGGATGGAGGCGTGCGTAGTGCACCATGCTTCTGGATAAGGGTGAGCCTTAATGCGCAGCCTGACAGCACACTTCCACCTTGACTTCGTCGACCCACGTCCCACGATGGATCGTGGAGCGCGTGACGACTTCAGAGCTCTTACCGACGGGTTTGGAGCCAGGAGACACGTGGCAGCTCCGGACCTCACCTCGGCGGAGAGGCTCGGACCAGAGCCCAGGGCACGTGTCAACTCCGTAGCTTTCCTCAGTACGGTGGAGGCTCTGAGTCAGGAGACACGTGGCAGCTCGGACCTCACCTCAGCGGGGAGGCTCGGACCAGAGCCCAGGGCATATGTCAGCTCTGGAGCTCTCCTCAGCAGGGAGGAGGCTCTGAGCCAGGAGACACGTGGCAACTCCGGACCTCACCTCAGTGGGGAGGCTGGGACCGGAGCCCAGGGCACGTGTCAGCTCCAGAGCTCTCCTCAGCAGGGTGGAGGCTCTGAGCCAAAAGACACGTGGCAGCTCCGGACCTCACCTCAGCAGGGAGGCTCGAACTGAAGCCCATGGCTGACCTCCGAGCCAAGGACACGTGGCTATGCCGGAGACCATCACAGCAGGGAGGCGGGGCCCAGACTGTCATTTACCCTCTACGCGGGGTACCCGGTCTGCAAGGTACCGACCGGGGTCCCCATGCCCATCTTGGGGGAGGCAACGAGCCCGCAGGTGGGTCCTCCATCTCTCCCGTGTGGTGGTTTTGACCCTGCACTTTGGAAATTGGGGGACGAGAAGGCTGCACATCCTTGGCGTAGTGGCCGTACTCGTCAGTCAAAGCGGCAGCCGCCGTCGTGTATACTCTTGATTGACGGGTTACGACGACACACTCGAGAGGTTGCATCGGGGTAATTACTGCGACATCGCATGGGTCGGACACTGCAGGTCCACCGTGCCGCTCTCCCCGGGAACCGCTGGACGTTGCCGAGAAGTTACCTTCCTGGCCCCCAGTGTGTGATGGGTGGACCTGGGTCCTACCCATCATTGGGGGAGGCGAGTGCCATGGCGACATGCTCGAGAGGTTGCCTCGGGGTAATTACTGTGGCAGCCCACAGGCCGGTCGCTGCAGGTCTACCGTGCCGCTCTCCTCGAGAACCGTCGGACGTTCCCGAGAAGTTACCCGCCTAGCCCCTAGTGTCTGACGGGTGGACCTGGGTCCTACCCGTCATTGGGGGAGGCGAGTGGCGACGTGCTCGAGGGGTTGCCTCGGGCACTTACTGCGACAACCAACGAGCTGGTTGCTACAGTTCCACCGCACCGCTTTTCTCGAATACCGCCGAACGTTCCCGAAAGGTTACCCGCCTGGCCCCCAGCGTCGGACTGGTGGACCTGGGTTCTACCCATCATTGGGGGAGGCGAATAGCTCGTGGCGTGCAGCGGTGGAAACCCAATCGACGCACGTGTTGCCCTGCCAGAGGTTGCGGATGTGTATAGAAGGAGGCCTTTCCGGTGTAGGGTAGTACCTTCCTTCATCATGCGTCCTTTGTCTTCCTCTTGCGCGCTGGAAGCCTTCGCTTCCCAGCGCTCACCTTATGGTCTTACACCGGTGACCGTTTTCATCCACTTATGCGGGATGTTCGTGTGTGTGCGGCCTTCAGTGCAATTCTCCGAGGTATCCTTCTCCTTGACGGTCCCGGATAGAAGCACAAGCCATCCTAATGGCATACCGATGGTAAGGGAAGCCGACAGGGACAAGATCGTTGAGTCGCAGGGTGTCTGTACGCCAGTATTGGGGGGTATCAGGTGCCTAACGAAGGAAGGCTTGACCTTCCGTTGCCGTCAGATCGCCCTTCTCCTGCAAGGCGTCTAGAGGACATGTCCCACATGACACTGGACGTCATTGTGGACAACTAAGTCTGCCATCAATGGTGTCTGGCCCACACAACACTGGACGTCACCGCTGTCGCTGTGCGGCAGATCGGTGATGCTTGACGATAATTGAATCGTCAGACTAATCTGTTTGCTGCCCGTCCTTGGGCTTATAGCAGGTGACCGCCTTGTTGTATAGAGATTGGCTTGCGGGACAACCAAGTCTGCCGTGGAGCAGAAGATTGCCCAACTTGTAGCTGCTAGGTTCCTCAGCTGCCTTGTGTCCCCCTTTGTATGCCAGAACCGTGTCATTAATGAAGACTTTTTGTTTTAAGCCTTGTGTGTTGAGTTATTGATGTAAACTTCAGACCCTTGTTAGCGAAAAGGTCCGGAATGACTTGGGCAAAGGTCTGGATGTCCTGAGCTTGTTCCTATAGGTCCTTAGTAGCGTAAGGACCCAACGCGCTTCGGCAGTGTGGCTACCACCTCTTCCGGGTCCTTGGCGGCGCAAGGACCCGGGGGAAGTTCGACTCATGTCTTCAGCTTGTTGTAGCTGGTGCTCCAAGTCTTCTGCCCGCTGCTGCAGTGGTCCGACGTCCTGCCCGCGTGGTTCACCGTGATGGCCCCCTGGTAAGCGGGGCCCTTGTGTTGGGGTGCACCTACCACTGGATGGGCAGGACGTCGGCATCGGGCCCCCTGGGAGGTCCGGGACACCAAGGACCTGTTCGGACTTGCAGACATGGAAGAAAGAAGGAGTAGTCGTGCTCTCTGTTCACTCTCCCCTATTTGTTAGCTTTGCTGTGGCTTACGGTCCTCATTTGGGCTACGGGGCTCAGGTATTTCGATGTGGGTCGTCCGGACTACGGTTAAAGCCTTGCCTAGGGGTATGAGCCGCTTGGTTCCCTGGTACTGAGCTGTAGCACTGGAGAGACAAAGTGTGCACGCTAGGGGTGCGGAACTAGGCTAGCAGGCCACACACCTTGGACTTCCCGCTGGCGTAAGCCTTTCAAGGGAGGGACCATTCGACACCATAGGGCCCCCGAGCAATGAGACAACCTCAGGACCCTGGGTATGCCACAGGTACCTCAAGCAGACCCGCCTGCAGAAGGATAACACAATTCGTGCTATGGTTGAACACAGGAAAAAGTGACTAGCCACACGCCCGGAGCAGTATGCAAAGAAAGCACGAGAAGAGTGTGGGCAATGTTCGGTGTCCGGTTACTTTTCTGTCCATAGGAGTGTACTTTTCGGCCTCCAAGTAGTCAGTTGTAGCGCAGGGGAGGCAGTGCGGCAGGCTTAGGGTACAGGACAAGGCTAAGCAGGCTGCGCGCCCCTGGACCTCTCGCGGGCGTTAACACTTCAGCGAGGAGACCTTCCAGTGCCACGGGACCTAGGACAAGTACGTAGGACAGGCTCCGGACATGCCATCTACAGTTGATATGCTTGAGTAAGCACAAACTGTAAATAGAGAATGTGTAGGGTAAGATAAATTTTTCTCATTTCAGTCTTCCTTCATAGGAGGAAACAGGCCGTACAAGTAGGCAGCGACCCGCTTCGGATCACAAGAGTAGAAGGACTCCTCCAGAGCTTAGCTGTTCTAAGCGTTGTTCCTAGACACTATGACACCTTTGGAGAGAAAATAGAACCCTACCATTGCGCTAAGGATAGAACTTACAGAGGTGTTCTATGTTCCATGGATTGGGTAGAGGTACCCCATCCTCCGTGGCTAGGCGGACGCACCCAGGGCGGCATACTTGTGTCACTCAGAAGGGACCCTCCCAGCTGGGGGAGAGTTTGTTCCCCCTTCTCAATAAAGTATTCGCCGAAGCACCAGGTCACCCACCTCGAGATGTCTACTCCGCACGAACCGCTGCTGATAACGCTGGGGCGCTTGACGGTACCGCATGTTTCGAGCATCTGCTTGCCACCTTCGCTCATCGACAAGGTCGATATCTTCACGTCGGAGATGATCCTGCGTGGCTTCATCGTACGCTCGAACACGGGATGAGCCCATGGTGATTTCCGGGGGGAGGGCGGCCTCAGCCCCATACACCAGGAAGAAGGGTGTTTCCCCCATCGAGCGATTGAGGGATGTCCGGCTAGCCCACAGTGCACACAAAATCTCTTCAACCCAATTGGCACCGTGCTTCTCCAAGCTTTCGTAGGTGTGCATCTTGAGTCCCCTGAGTATCTCGGCATGTGCTCTTTCGACTTGACCATTACTCTCTGGGTGAGCAAAAGAAGCATAGAAAACTTGGATGCCGAGGTCTTCGCAGTAGTCTTGGAACACTGTACTGGTGAACTGGGTCTCGTTGTCAGTGATGATTCTGTTTTGGACCCCGAACCAGCAGATGTCCACTTGATGAACTTGACTGCGGACTGCTTGTTGATAGTTACTACAGGGGCAGCTTCCAGACACTTGGTGAACTTGTCTACAGCGACGTAGATGTATTGGTACCCTCCGATGGATCTAGGGAATGGTCCCAAGATGTCCAGCCCCCACACAACGATGGGCCATGAGGGCGGGATCATCTGAAGCATCTGCGCTGGTGTGGTGGATCTGCTTAGCATGGATTGGCATGCCTTGCATCTCTTGATCAGGTCAACAACATCCTGCAGAGCTGTCGGCGAATAAAAGCCATGCCGGAAGGATTTACCGACTAGCCTGTGAGAAGATGCATGGTTCACACACTCGCCTTCATGGATCTCTGCGAGCAGGTTGCAGCCCTCCTCCCGAGTTATTCACCGCAATAGGACGCCATTAGCGCCACGCCGGTAGAGATCCCCTTCTACCAGTGTGTATCTCTTATCCAACCGAGCGATCCTTTCAACGTATACACATTCATCGGGAAGGAAATTGTCTTTCAAATAGTCCCGGATCTCCGTGATCCATGTGTAGGGACCTACTTGAGCACTTGGATCTTGAGCGTCGGGTTGCACGGAGTCCCTGGTGATGCTTACAATCTTTGGCGGGTGCCATGATAGAAGGGCCGTCGGGACCTTCAACTTTGAGGTGCTAGTCTTGCCCCCTTCGCCTGGTTCGGCCAGCGAGGCGGTAGGTCGCAACAACTTCTTTTCAAAGACCCCCTCAGGCACCGGAGCCCAAGTGGAACCCTTCGTTGACAGGTTGTCGGCTATTGTGTTGTTGGCGCGGGGAACCTGGCACAAATCCAAGGATAAGAAGTCCTTCTCCATCTTCTGTACTTGGAGGAGATAGGCTGCAAGCTGTGGGTCGTTGCAGCAGCACTCTCCCTTGACTTGCTTGATGATCAGCTGAGAATCACCCTTGACCAACACCTGCTGGACGCCAAGGGATAGTGCGGTCTTTAACCCAAAGATGAGAGCATCATACTCCTCCATGTTTTTGGTTGCCTTGAAGTCAAGTCGAACCATGTATTTGAACTGCTCTCCGGTTGGTGTAAGGAGTAGAACCCCCACTCCGGCACCTTGCTTGCGTGATGATCCGTTAAAGAAGAGAGTCCAGTAAGGCCCAATGAAGACTAGAGCTCTGGACTCTGGTCCACCGATGTCTTGGCCCCCTGGCTGGCATGGTGGCGGTGTCCACTCTGCCACGAAGTCAGCTAGCGTCTGACTCTTCACCACACGGCGCAGTATGAAGTCCAACTCAAACTCCGCCAACTTCGCAACCCATTTAGCTATGTTTCCGGTTGGTTGGGGCTGTGGAGGACGGTTCTCAATGGGTATGAGGTAACCACCGAGATCTTATGAGCTTAGAAGTAGTGGCGCAACTTCCTTGAAGCAAGGAGGACTGCATAGAGCAGCTTGTGCACCTTCAGATCTCTTGTCTCGGCATCGTAGAGGACCTCGCTGATGAAGTAGATCGTACGCTGGATGGTTCAGACCCTCCCGGAGGGGTCCGATGCGTCTTATTGTAGAGGTCCGGGACTCGGGGGGCCCCGACCCTTGGGTCCGGAACTGCACTTTGGGAGCTCGGACCTAGATGCGCACTGGTCATCAGGTCTAGCTGGCTGAGACCCAACTAGATCTCCTCTGGGAGGTCCGGGACTCGGGGCCCCCAGGCCCCCGGGTCCGAGACTGCATTCCGGGAGGTTGGATCCGGATATGCATTGATCATCAGGTCGGGCTGTTTGGAACCTGATCATCTCCCCATCCCTAGGGTCTCCTGCGGAGTCTGAGCCCTAGGGCTTTAGACCAACGACAACAGGAGTCTTATCTGGAACTTGAGGTCGATGGAGTTATGGCCGCTCCGCAACCAGAACCATGCTCACGACCTCAGTTGTGGCAACGATGTATAGAAGTAGAGGCTCGCCTTGTTCCGGAGCCACCATGATCGGCCGTGTTGTGAGGAACTTCTTTAGCTCCTAGAACGTCTCATCTGCCTCCTCGGTCCATACAAATGGACCGGATTTGGGTAGAAGCTTGAAGAACGGAAGAGCCCGATCAACCAATCTAGAGATAAACCGACTGAGCACAGCCAAGCATCCTGTAAGCTTCTGCACATCCTTGATGCGAGCAAGGGGCCGCATCAGTTATATCGCCTTAACTTCTCTGGGTTAGCTTCAATTCCTCGGTGTGAGACCAATAAACCGAGCAGCTTTCCGGCAGAGACCCTCGACGACACATTTGTCCGGGTTCAAGTTCGTGCGTGTTGAATGCAGTCTGTCGAAGACTATGGCTAGGTTGTCGAGCAGAGATGCTTGCGACTTAACCTTCACTACAATGTAATCGACATAAACCTCTACTAGGTCCCAAATGAGGTTCCCAAATGTTTTGTGCATTGCATGCACAAAAGTGGGAAGGGCATTCTTAAGACCATAAGGCCTGGTTACATAGCAGCATAGACCATCTACTGTGATGAAGGCGGTATGCTCTTCATCTTTCCTAGACATAGGTATCTGTTGGAAACCTGAATATGCATCTACAAAACATAGTGGGTCACAGTCGGATGTAGAATCGACTATTTGGTCTATACGGGGGAGAGGAAACGGATCTTTTGGACATGCCTTATTGAGGGTAGTGTAGTCGATGCACATGCGTAGCTTCCTACCAGCCTTTGGGACGACAACAGGGTTGGCCAACCATTGTGGATGGTGGACTTCTAGGATGAAGCCAGCGTCGAGTAGCTTCTTGATTTCTTCACGGAGGAAGTCTTGCCTCTCGATGGATTACTTCCGAGGCTTCTGTTGGACCGGTCTGGCGTCGGGGTGGATCTTCAGTTGGTGCTCAATCACCTCCTTGGGAATCCCGGGCATTTCTGACGGTTGCCATGCAAACACGTCGACATTCGCCCGGAGGAAAGTGACGAGCGTGTCTTCCTATTTCTCACTCAGGCTCTCGGCAATTTGAGTGGTCTGGGCGACATCAGGACCGACATGGACGACCTTGACTTGTACGTCTTCACTGTCCGAGGGCTGCACACGGGGTGCAGATGTCATCCCTCTCTAACGCATGCTTGGAGGCGTGGCTAGCTTCAGGACTTGAGGACGCCGCTCGGGGTTGGCATCTTCAGGACCAAGTAGCCGTAGTGTACTACCGCCATGAACTGGTACAGGGCTAGCCTGTCGATTATGGCATTGAAGGGGAGGCTGACCTCCACGACGTCGAAGACGACGCTTTCCGTACGGTAGTTCTCATGTGTCCCGAATGTCATCGGGAGGGATATGCTACTGCATGGGAAGATTGGATCCCGGCCTACCCCCGAGAATGGTCTCGAGGGGGTAAGCTGGGACATAGGAATTTTTAGCTTCTTGAAGGCTGCGAGGCTGATCACGCCGAGAGACGCCCTGCCATCGATCATCACATGGTAGAGCTTCACGTTCGAGATGGTCAGGGCGACGAGGAGAGGCAGCTGCCTGGCGCCTGCCATGTTCTTGGGGCAGTCGGAGGCGTTGAAGCTGATCGGTGTCTCCATCCACTTACGATGTGGTGCCGGCCTAGGGTCTTGACGGCTCGTCGGGACGAGATGCCAGAAGAACCTCCGTAAATCACGCAGAGCATGCGAGCTGTTTGACCGTCAGGAAAGCTGACCGTCTGGCTCGACCTGCCCGCACTGGGGCGGGAGGTAACCTCGTCGTTTTCCACCTAGAGATGATGGCGAGTTGGGCGAGAATACTTGCAATGAGAGGTGATGTTCACCATGGTCCCGTGGAGAGCGCCAAAATGTCAGAGTGTGTAAGCTGCGACACTCCTCCCGGCTTGCTACGGAAGCATCCCGCGAGGTTCTTTGATTGGAGGGGGCTTGGTACCCTCGCACGTTTTGGCTCGAGGGAGCGGATGAACACCGAGATTTACGTGGTTCGGGCCGCCGGAGCGTAATACCCTACGTAGCCTCGTCGACGAGGTCGATGTCTTCACGCCGGAGGTTGTCCTGCGCGGCTACGTCGTAAGCTCGGACACGGAGAGACTTCATGGTGATCTCTGGGGGAAGCACAACTTTGGCCCCGTACACCATGAAGAAGGGTGTCTCCCCGGTGGCCCGACTTTGGGATGTCCGGTTAGCCCACAGGGTGCTCGGAAGCTCATCCACCCACTTGGCACCATGTTTCTTCAAGCCGTCATAGGTGCGAGTCTTAAGGCCCCGAAGGATCTCAGCGTTGGCCCTCTCGACTTGCCCATTGCTCTTTGGGTGAGCAATGGAGGCATAGCACACCTGGATGCCAAGGTCTTTGTAGTAGTCTTGGAATGCTGCGCTGGTGAACTGGGACCCCGAACCGGCAGACGATTGACTTGATGAACTTGACTGCAGATTGCTTGTTGATGGTGATGATGGGTGTAGCTTCTGGCCACTTGGTGAACTTGTCGATGGCGACGTAGAGGTACCTGAATCCCCCGACGGCTTTGGGGAATGGCCCCAGGATGTCCAACCCCCACACCGCGAACGTCCACGAGGGCGGGATCATCTGTACCGGCTGAGCCGGTGTGTGGATCTGCTTGGCGTGGAACTGGCACGCCTTGCAGCTCTTGACCAGCTTGACGGCATCCCGGAGTTCTGTCGGCCAGTAGAAGCCATGTCGGAAGGCTTTACCGATAAGCGTGCGTGAGGAAGAGTGACTCCCACATTCGCCTCCATGAATCTCAGCGAGCAAGTCGCAGCCTTCCCCCTGGGTTATGCACCGCAATAGGACGTGGTTGGCGCCACGCCGATAGAGATCCGCTTCTACCAGCACATATCTTTTAGCCATGCGCACGATCCGTTCAGCGGATACACGTTCATCAGGGAGGATATTGTCTTTCAAGTAGTCCCGGATCTACGTGATCCATGCATCGGGTCTGACTTGAGCTTCTGGATGTTGAGCGCTGGGTAGCACTGTGACACCCTCATTTATGATTTCTGCATGTATTCATGTTTTCATGTAGAGAAAACATTTTAAAAGAAGTGGGAACAGAGAAAGAATAAAAAAAAGATAGCTAAAAGAGCAAAATCTAGTTCACCAAGAGGACCAAAGACACTTCCCGCGGCCCGCTAGTCACGTGGCGCCTTCGGAGCTCATCTCCGCAAAAGGGGGAGAGGTCCGACCCCGTGGGACACGTGTTGCCCCCGGAGCTAGCCTCTACGGAGAAGCGAGGCTAGCCCCGCAGGGCACGTGTCGACTGCGGAGCTAGTCACCACGAAAAAGAGAGGACCAGCCACGCAGGACACGTGTCACCTCCGGAGCTCACCTCCGGGAGGTCCGACACTACCAGACACGTGTCACCTCCGGAGCTCACCTCCGAGAGGTCCGTCACAATTGGACACACGTCGACCTCGGAGTTCGCCTCCAAGGAGAAAGGAAGTCTGGAGCAGCTAGGACACGTGGCAATATCGGAGCTCACCTCCGAAGAGAAGGGAGGTCCGGAAACCAACACGTGGTGTTGTGGAGCTCGCCTCTGTTGAAAGGGGGAGTCCCGACCCACCAGACATGTGGCGCACGCGGAGCTCACCTCTGAAGAAGAGGGAGGTCTCGTCCGCCTGACACGCGGCACAACCAGAGCTCGTCTCTGCGGAAAAAGGGAGCTCAGGTTCCCGCAGGACACGTGGAGCTTCCGGAGCCCATCACCGCGGAGGAAACGAGTTCTGGAGCGGTTTTTGCTTCTGTACGCGTGGGAATACCGGTACGGGAGGAAACTGACATGAATTCCACAATGTTACCGCACCAAATCAACTAAAGGTAAGTTGTTAAGATCCAACGACAATCTAAATAGGACTCCTATTCGAAATACGATCAGATTAGGACTCTTCTTCTCTCGATTATAAATAGAACCCGGAACCTTTGGCTGAAACCACGAACTTCTTTTCCAACTCCTGAGCCGACGACTTAGAGCCCTAGCCCCAACTCGCTTAGTAAACCCATCACCGGAGTTTGGTCGAGAGAGATCGCCGGAAGAGAGCCCCAACGATCTGTCTGATCAGAGAAGGACCCCGAGAACAAGAAGAACGTAAGGTAGGTCTCCAATACCACCTTACGACATCATCGCGTTTTCTTTGCATCTGTTCTTCGATTCCTTTCGAACAGAAGCTTTTTCATGGACAGATCACCTGTTGATCGATTTAATCTAAAGTCAAGATCATCGCTACGTCCACAATTGATCTCTACAACTCTGTTCATCATAAAACCCATGCAATCCATGCAAGAACACGTACAAACTAAACTGCATCATAGGATTGACATGCATAAGCATCATCGCATCTAGTTAAAGTTTGTGCATGATATTGATTGTTGTAAATCTTGTATGTGTGTGATCATATATAGAAGGACAAGCTCAGGGAGCTACCTACGATGAACTACAACAACAAGATTTTGAGCAACCGGAACAGCCAGAACAAGGCAAGTGCCCCTTGACCATATTGATCCTATGTTTTGGGAAACTGTTTTGTTTTGCGAAAAGGTGTGTGTGCTGAGTCAAATATGATGGGAAACACTTTTATAGGAGTTTACTAGTTTTGGTTAAACCACCCTTGTCGCCTGGAAAGTTTATGAGTCGGGTATGGTTTTTGCTTTTATGCTTCGCTGAGTCCATGGGATTGGGAAGCGAGATAGATGTGTCTAGCTAACTGCACTCGTAATGATAAGAGAAACTGATGTTATTAATGAACATGGATCGGAGGGAGATCTAGGCAAGCCTGGGTTTGTGCATGAGGTAGACTGAGATGGTGGTTACTTGCCGTAGATCTAAGGACCGGTTCATGCGAGCACATGCCAGGATAACAGTGCCACCACAAGGCCAAGTATGGGTGCGACTTAGCTGACTAATTAGGTAAGTTGCTAGATTGTTATGGACCTTGGAAGGCGTGGGGAATGGGAGTCGAGTGAGGACTGCCTTGGGAACTGCATGGCACAAGAGGGGGCCCGTGGGTGGGAGAATTGGAGATTCTAGCCTGCCAGTGAAACCTTAGTGAGTCCATACATCTAGTAGCCCCTTTGTAAAGGCTATTTTGTGATCTCTTGGCCATACACCGATGGTTGTGTACTGGTATAATGGAGGTTCTGCAGTCGCCGACGGGTGACGAAATCACAAACTTGTGGGTAAAGAGGTGCAAACTCTGCAGAGTCTAAAACTATCATGATAGCCGAGCTTACGGTCATGAGCGCCTGGCCAACTTCCATGATTAGTTGGGATGGTTATTAGCTATGGTTATTGGGTATGGTTTTTGAAAGGTTTGGTTTTAGTTTTGTTTTCGGGACTGTTGAGTCCGGGTGATAAGATGGGTTGCATGACTGTTGTAAAAGCCCAAAAAAGGGACTTGCAAAAACTTTTCTTCACCTCACCACACCACAGTTTTCGTTGTGGATATCTTAGGAAATATTGTGAAGAGCAAGTAACCTTCATCAAAAGAGTGATTAGAGGGGAAAGTCTTCCTTTTCACAAAGTGGGATTTGGACATAGGAACATGAGAGGTTTAGCTCACCCCTAGAACTTAAAAAGTCTTGGGGAGGTTCAGTCCAAGTTTCATAGAAATCCAACACTTTTTGAGGCACTTTTTGGGTTATTTGAAAAAGAGGCCAATTTGAATGTAAATTCAAATTGTAGCAACTTTCATCACCCAAATTCAAAAGTTAGCTTCATATTCTTATTCAGCACATTTTTGTGAGCTCACACACCAATTGTCACTCCATTTGGAGTTGATCTTGACATGAGCTAAGTGGGACGAATTCAAACTTTATTTGAATTCAAAACTATACTTGTGCTGAAATTCACCCAAGCCGAACCCAATTTGAATTCTATTCAATTCAAATGGCTCAGGGGTGAATAATTTGAATCACCAGGGGTATTATGGGGCTCACTGTTTACAACAGTAATTAGGAGTAAATTCCAGAGGTAAAAACCCCGGGTGGGACTGTCGAAGTGTTCAGTCGACACTTCCCCCGGGCCTGCACTGGGCAGCCCGCGGAGGTTCTTTTTTCGGGTGGGGCTAGTCTCTAGCGGAGAGTTTGCGCAGATGGACGAGTTAGTAAGAGCTTGACACGGCGAGTTTTACGTGGTTCAGGCCGCCGGAGCGTAAAACCCTACGTCCACGGCGAGCTATGGAGCTCGCTGTATTGCTTGCTGCTCAGGACCGGAGGCCTGAGCTCGGGGGTGAGTTACAGCTTGAGAGTGTATGGCTAGCGTATGAGTTGCAAAGTGCGAACCCTGGGGTGCGGATGGCTAGAGTCCGACCCCCTACTAACGTCGCCTACCCGAGCCTTTTATAGTCCAAGACTCGGGTGGCTTACAAGGGGGGCCGGGACCCGACAGGTGGTCCCGGGGAGATTGACTGATATCTACCGTATCCGCAGTCATGCCGGTAGTTGTCTCTGCCGAAGGCTTCTGAGTCTTCGTCTTGTAGCTCTGCCCATGCCGCATGCTAGTCGTAGTGGATGATGACGGCGGGGGCAGCATGGGATGTCTTGTCGCTGTGTTTATTGGCTGGCAGCCTCTGACACTGCGCGCCAGTCTGTGATGCGACTGGGCGCAACGGCACCTGACAGAGGAGTGCTCCGCGTCTCCGCGTCTTGAGAAGGCGCGGGCCTTGAATACCTTGTACGGGCAAGGTATGGGGCGTCTTTACGCCCGCTGCCTATCGCTCGGGGGCAGGCAGTGCCGTTCTGCTGGCCACGTGGCGGGCCCGGAGCCCTCCTCAGAAGAGAGGGGGGTCCGGCCCCGCAGGACACGTGGAGCCTTCGGACCTCTCCCCGCGGAGGGGAGGTTCGGCTTCTGTTGGCCACGCGGCGAGCCCGGAGCTCCTCTCTGAGGAGAGGGAGGTCCGGCCTCTCTGGACACGCGGCACCTTCGGACCTCTCTCCCGCGGAGGGGGAGGTCCGGCTTCTGTATGCCACGTGGTGGGCCCGGAGCTCTCCTCTGAGGAGAGGGAGGTCCAGCCCCGCTGGACGCGTGGCGCCTTCGGAGCTCTCCCTGCGGAGAAGGGCGAGATCCTTAGGCATTTTCCCCTGTGCGCGGGGGTACCCCATATCGAGGGTACCGACAGTGGCCCCCGGGCCCATCTCGGGGGAGATAGCGAGCCCGAGGTGGGACCTTCGTCTCTTCTGATCCGCACACTTTCTTGTCTTGAGTACTCCCTGTGCTGGCAGGGTCTTGACGGCTTCGATGTTCAGCCTCTTAGGAGAGGGTGAAGCCTGGCATCGGAGCTCGGCCCGGCTGTGGGGGCGGAGGTCCGGAAGTCATCGGAGCTCGGGCCAGCGAAGGGCGTGAGGTCCGGCATCAGCGCTCGCCTCTGAAAGGAGGGCGAGGGCTGGCCTCGGAGCTCGGTCTGGCTGTGGAGGCGGAGTCCGGAAGTCATCGAAGCTCAGGCCAGCGAAGGGCGTGAGGTCCAGCGTCAGCGCTCGCCTCTGAAAGGAGGGCGAGGGCTGGCCTCGGAGCTCGGCCCAGCTATGGGGGCGGAGTCCGAAAGTCATCGGAGCTCAGGCCAGCAAAGGGCGTGAGGTCCGGCATCAGCGCTCGCCTCTGAAAGGAGGGCGAGGGCTGGCCTCGGAGCTCGGCCCAGCTGTGGGGGCGGAGGTCCGGAACTGCTCAGTGGTCCCCCCTTTCCTATCCCTTAGTCTCATTTGGCTTACTATCCCAGGCCGGAATACGGGGCTTGGGCAATCCAGTGCACTTGGTCCCGGAGGTCTGGCCCCAGCCCCAGTCAGGGTGTAACCGCCCGGCCCCCTGGTACTCAGACCGTAGCGCCGGGAGGCAGAGTGCGCATGCTTTGGGTGCAAGACCGGGCAAAGCAAGGCTCCTGACCCCCCGTTCTAGCGTAGGTCTTTTCTCGGAGGAGACCAACTGGCGGTGCAGTACCCTTATAGGGGGAGATCCAAAAGGCCACCGGGCCTCTGGCAGGTACCCCAAGCACTACCGCCTTCGGCAGGACGGCAAATATCGACTATGCATGAGAGCCGGAAAGAGGAGCCGAGTGTACAATGGACGCACACTGTCTGGAGCATGGGGAGGTGTTCATATAAATTAATGCGTAATTTAAATAAACACCTAAGTAAGCATGGTGAACTTACTGGGTAGGGTCGGAGTGCCTGTCTTCATGCAGAGCGGGTCATGCGTGGCTTCGTCATACGCCGGACACGGGGGGACCCCCATGGCTATATCAGGGGAAGCATGGCTTCGGCCCCGCATACCATGTGGAAGGGTAGTTCCCGTGACCCGGCCCTGGGAAGTCCGGCTGGCCCTCGACATGGAGGAGCCGGTATCCCCCGACGGCTCTGGGTGCGCGTCTGCTCCAGTTGTGTGGGTCTGCTTGGCGTGGACCTGGCACGCATTGCATCCCTAACCGGTTTGACGGCGTCCACGTGGCTCGGTCAGTAGGAGCCATGCCGGGTGGCTTAACCGACCAACGTGCGGGACGATGAGCGTTCCCTGCACTCGCCTCCTTGGAATACTGCGAGCTAATCGCAGCCTTCCTCCTGGGTTATGCACCGCAATAGGATGTCGTGGCGCCACGCCAGTAAAGATACCAGCGCGTAGCACTTAGCCAACCGCACCACCCGTTCAGCGGATGCACGTTCATCTGGAAGGATGTCCTTCAAGGAGTCCCGGACCTCCGTGGTCCATGCATCGGGACTACTTGAGCTTTTGGATCTTGAGCGCTGGGTTGCACGGAGTCCCCAGTGACTCTTATGATCCTTTGGCGGCATCCAGGGCCGCCAGGACTGCCTAGCTTCGAGGCACTGGTTCAGCCCCCCTCGCCCGGCTCGGCGGGCCGGGCTGTGGACCGCAGCAATGTCCTCTCGAAGACTCCTTCGTGCGCAGGGGCTCCGATGGAGGCTTTCGTTGAGAGGTCATCAGCTGCGGCCGTGCAAGCGCGCGGTGCATGGCGCAGGTCCAAGGCGAGGAATTTTTTCTCCAACATCCGCACGTGAAGCAGATAAGCAGCTAGCTGTGAGTCATTGCAGGGGCATTCACCCTTAGCTTGCTTGATAACTAGCTGGGAGTCGCCCTGCGCCAACAACTGGCGAGCGCCCAGAGACAGGGCTGTCTTTTAGGCCAAAGATGAGTGCTTCATACTCTGCCAAGTTGTTGGTTGCCTTGGAATTGAGACGCACCATGTACCCAGACTGCTCCCCCGATGGCATGAGAAGCAGTACGCCGGCACCGGCCCCCTGCTTTCGCGAGGAGCCGTCGAAGAAGAGCGTCCAGTGAGGCCCGGTGAAGACCGGAGCTCGGTACTTTGGTTCACCGTCTTCGCGGCCCCCTGGGTCAGCCTTTGTTGGCGTCCACTCAGCCACGAAGTCAGCCAGTGCTTGGCTCTTGGCTGTCTGACGTGGTCGGGAGCTCAGCTTGAACTCCGCTGTCTTCGGGCTGTCTTCTGGCTTCGGAAGCTGGCAGTGAGTGCCAGCTCCGCCCTCCAGCTGCTCTGGCGCACTTGTCCGCCAGGCTGAAGAGCTCGGAGGCATCGCAGACCTCTCTGGTTGCAAGCCTCTCAAGCATCTTCTTGTCCTGGACACTGTCGAAGTGCCGCCACCACAGAAGCACTTTGAATATGCGGAATGGTGTTGCGTACCTGGGAGAACCGCTGGATGAAGGAGCGCAGCGACTCCCCAGGTTGTTGCTTGATGGCTTGGAGGTCAAGCTCCGTGCCGGGACGGGTGTAGGAGCTGCCGAAGTTGGCGATGAACTGCCGGCAGAGCTCTCCCCAGGAAGTTATGGAACCCTGAGGGAGGTTCCTTAGCCAAGACCGGGCAGGGCCGGTCAAGGCGACGGGGAAGTAGTTTGGCCATGACGGCCTCATCCCCTCCTGCGGCAAGTACGGCGGTGGAGTGGATCTAGAGGAACCCCGCTGGGTTGACGCTGCCGTCGTACTTCCCGGGCAGGTGCGGCCGAAACTTGCGCGGCCACCTCGTGAAGCGGAGGTGGGGCTCCAGGGCCGTACATCCTGCCCCTGTTGCTGCAGGTGTTGGTTCCGCGAACGCTTGGTTCGCCGCTGGCACAGTGTACCCCGGTATGGGCAAGGCTGCGCCATAGACCGGGGGCGCCGCTCGAGGAACACTCAGGCGTCTTGGCCAGGTGGCATCATTCCAGCTCAGTCCTCAGGTCCGTCGACGGAAGCCTGGTGGAGCTGGAATCCGCCGTCTGTCCGTCAACCGTTGGCGTGCGCGTCAGCGACACAGCCGGTTGGCCGGAGCGTCGTCCCCGCCGAAGTCAAGGGTTTGCGGCGGCGACGACAAGACGGTCTACCTCGTGAATCCACTGCTGGGTCGCTGCCTGAGGCGCGTCCCCAGCAGGCGGATTGTGCAGTAGCGCTCTTGTTGCGGCTAGCGCACCCCCGCCGGGTACGCCCAGCGCTACTGAAGACCTGACGCTGGTTGGAGCCTGCATTGCCGGGGTCGGCGCTGCCAGAGCCGGTTGCTGGCTCTCAGTTCAGGTACTGGTGCCGTGAACGCTTGGTTGCGCCTGGCACAGTGTACCCCGGTATGGGCAAGGCTGCGCCATAGACCGGGGGCGCCGTTTGCAGGACATATGGCTGTGGCATATGCTGCGTGGCGTATGTCTGGGGCAGAGTTCGCGTGGTGAAAGTCTGCGCCTCAGGCAGGGCTGAGGCAGTCGTCATGCTGACGCCGGCCTCTTGGCTGCGACGCCTTTCTCGTCGCCGCTCGAGGAACACTCGGGCGTCTTGGCCCAGGTGGCATCGTTCCAGCTCAGTCCTCAGGTCCGTCGACGGAAGCCTGGTGGAGCTGGAATCCGCCGTCTGTCCGTCAACCGTTGGCGTGCGCGTCAGCGACACAGCCGGTTGGCCGGAGCGTCGTCCCCGCCGAAGTCAAGGGTTTGCGGCGGCGACGACAAGACGGTCTACCTCGCGAATCCACTGCTGGGTCGCTGCCTGAGGCGCGTCCCCAGCAGGCGGATTGTGCAGTAGCGCTCTTGTTGCGGCTAGCGCACCCCCGCCGGGTACGCCCAGCGCTACTGAAGACTTGATGCTGGTTGGAGCCTGCATTGCCGGGGTCGGCGCTGCCAGAGCCGGTTGCTGGCTCCCAGCTTGTACCGACACAATCCGTCCCGAGTGTGTCGACATGTACTCCCCCCTGGTCGCGGTTTGCCGCAGAGGCGAGGGGGGAGAGTTCACCGCTGAAGGAAGCTTGGTCATCTTCGTCGGCGGAAACTCGTCGCGCTAGGGGAAAGGCCCCCTACCTGGCGCGCCAAATGTCGAAGTGTTCAGTCGACACTTCCCCCGGGCCTGCACTGGGCAGCCCACGGAGGTTCTTTTTTCGGGTGGGGCTAGTCTCTAGCGGAGAGCTTGCGCAGATGGACGAGTTAGTAAGAGCTTGACACGGCGAGTTTTATGTGGTTCAGGCCGCCGGAGCGTAAAACCCTACGTCCACGGCGAGCTATGGAGCTCGCTGTATTGCTTGCTGCTCAGGACCGGAGGCCTGAGCTCGGGGGTGAGTTACAGCTTGAGAGTGTATGGCTAGCGTATGAGTTGCAAAGTGCGAACCTTGGGGTGCGGATGGCTAGAGTCCGACCCCCTACTAACGTCGCCTACCCGAGCCTTTTATAGTCCAAGACTCGGGTGGCTTACAAGGGGGGCCGGGACCCGACAGGTGGTCCCGGGGAGATTGACTGATATCTACCGTATCCGCAGTCATGCCGGTAGTTGTCTCTGCCGAAGGCTTCTGAGTCTTCGTCTTGTAGATCTGCCCATGCCGCATGCTAGTCGTAGTGGATGATGACGGCGGGGGCGGCATGGGATGTCTTGTCGCTGTGTTTATTGGCTGGCAGCCTCTGACACTGCACGCCCGTCTGTGATGCGACTGGGCGCAACGGCACCTGACAGAGGCGTGCTCCGCGTCTCCGCGTCTTGGGAAGGCGCGGGCCTTGAATACCTTGTACGGGCAAGGTATGGGGCGTCTTTACGCCCGCTGCCTATCGCTCGGGGGCAGGCAGCGCCGTTCTGCTGGCCACATGGCGTGCCTGGAGCCCTCCTCAGAAGAGAGGGGGGTCCGGCCCTGCAGGACACGTGGAGCCTTCGGACCTCTCCCCTCGGAGGGGAGGTTCGGCTTCTGTTGGCCACGCGGCGAGCCCAGAGCTCCTCTCTGAGGAGAGGGAGGTCCGGCCTCTCCGGACACGCGGCACCTTCGGACCTCTCTCCCGCGGAGGGGGAGGTCCGGCTTCTGTATGCCACGTGGTGGGCCCGGAGCTCTCCTCTGAGGAGAGGGAGGTCCAGCCCTGCTGGACGCGTGGCGCCTTCGGAGCTCTCCCTGCGGAGAAGGGCGAGATTCTTAGGCATTTTCCCCTGTGCGCGGGGGTACCCCATATCGAGGGTACCGACAGGGACCCACATGTCATAGAGGGGAGAAGGAGAAACTTGCAACCAAAGTCAGAGTCTCGGTGGGAAATTCCGCCGAGCAGCTGTCGGCTATGCCACCGAGCAGCTATCGGCGCCACCAGCTGCTTCCCTCTCCGCGCGCTGGCGCCCAGGGCGGCTGGCTTGCGCCCCCACGCGACCGGCACCGCCTCAGCCGAGCAGGAGTCGGCCGTCTTTATCTTCTCGCGGGCAAACGCGAGCAGCGGCATTGTTTCTCGCCGCAGCTCTCTGCTCAATCGGGAAAACCAGCAAAACCATCTCCTCCTTCGTCCCTGAGCTGCTAGACAGCCACCTGAGCTTGCACTCCACCTCTCCAACGCCAGAAACCTCGAGCTCCGACCTCCTTTGCCCGAGAGCGATCGCCACAGCGGCGACTCAACCTCAGCCGAGAGCCAGGCGCCCGTGGGCAGCGTTCCACAGGCGTTTTCACGGTCCAGCGAGAGAGGCAACAGGAGCGCGCGACCACCGTGCTGCTCTCCTCCAAGTTTGGAAGCCAACCATGAAGAATCCGCAGAGAATTTCTAGTTTTTGCTCCGGCGACCGTAACCCAAGCTTCCGGTACGGTGTCTTTAAATTCTCGCTCTATGATCTTTCGGAGGTCATCAAATCTTGCACATAGACGCTGGACTAGCCGGCGATCAAGTTCTTTTCTGCATCCGTAGCGTGAAACTGTCTAGGAGTGACGAATTTCGAGCTCGATCGAGGGCGGTCATGACGGGCACGATCGGTCACATGGTGCCGACCGACTTGCCGCCATCCCTGAACCCTTTTGACACCTTGTCGAGCATCCTAGAGGTACACTGATGCTGTAGGGCCGTTTGTTCGAGGTGTTGGCGGGTTTAGAAACCACGGTCGACGGTGTCGAACCTCAACCGAGGCAGCGGCACGTCGCCGAGCTATTTCCGGTCACCCCCAGCCCGACCTGACACCACCGACGCGTTCCTCGACGTCGACAACCCCCTGGCGGCGAGTTTCAGCCCCTGGGAGGTCCGGCAGCGGCGAGCCGGCGAGCCCCGAGCCTGCTCCGGCGAGGTCGGCGGCGCAGGCGCGAGAGAACGGCGGGAGGAAGACGAAGCCGGCTGGCCCGCGTGTCAGCGGCTGAAGAATTTAAATCGGGATCGGGTGTGGCCGGGGATCGGCTGTGCTGGCGCGCAAATACCCTGTGAGCTCCGGTGTGCCGGACACCTCCGCGCTCGACACGTGAGGTATCCCCGGTGTGCCGGACACCTCCGCGCTCGACACGTGTCCCCGCGGGCCCCGAGAGTTTAAACTTTTCCCCCGATTTTCAGAATTCTTCCAAACTTCAAATCCTCAGAACTTTGGCTAGAGAGCTCCAAATTCAGTGAACCAAATTGTGCTGAACTCAGGATTCTGAGTACTTTCCAACAATAACAAATTCATCTCATGAAAGTGAATAGTTTTCCAGAATTAAATCCCTAAAGTTTAAACTGTTGGGAATTTTATCTGGAGAACTACTTTATGAAAAATTCTGAAATTTGGCTGAAAGGTTCATTGGAGAATCCCTGAATCCCAGTAGAATTTTCAGACTCATCCAAGTTCATTTAGTTACCCTAATTGGGTGATTAAGGGAACTGCCCAGAGAAAATAGAAGAATATACAGAAACATTTTCAGATTTTCTCCAATCTTAATTAGAACATAACTTTCCATAGAATTCTTCAAATGACATGAAACCAACTCCATTAGAACCATCCTAAATTCTAGTTTCCAGAAAGTAATGGTAGGAGCCATGAAAAACCCTGGAATTACTTAGAGGCTCAATTGTTGACCAAAGAGGCTTTTAATTGTACAAGGTTCAATTGAACTTTGTTTCAAATAAAACTTGGTCACGACTCTGGTTAGGACTCTACCAATCCACCATAAAAATTTCAGAACCAAAGGGGAGGGCTAGCTAGAGTTATTATCAATTATGTATTTAAGTTCACACATTGCATTTAAATTTACATGTAGTATTGTATTCAACGTGTAGCCATTGAAGAAGAGACTCCGGAAGTGCTGGACTTCCTTCTTCCGGACGAGGAACTAACTACTGACCAGCAGCAACAAGGCAAGCCCCGGTTTGCATTAACCTTTTATAAGTCTTACTTTGTTTACATGGGTCATATGAAATATGATTGTGCATTAGGTATAGGATGGATGGAACCCCACTTGCATAACCAGAATTTTTCCCTAAGAGTGAGGGTAGTGTCTAAGACCTCGAGTAGATAGGCTATGCTTAAGGATTTATAGGGCTTCGGTACAAGTCGAGTAGTTGGAATCTACTCGCGAGATAGACTTGGGACACACGGGTTCGGTTGAGTGATGTGAGATCACATTAGTAATCAAAATGAGACTAGGCAGGGTCTAGGGCACAGCAAGAAGAAGTCTTGTGTGCGCAGCCCTGTCCGTGTCGATTGAGGACCGAGCCGTGTGCGGCCCACGCTGATCAAGTTTGAACATACCGAAGGCATATCGGATATATGGGCCCCGATAAACCGATGTAGCCTAAACCTCCGGGTGTCGAGGCATAGCACACCGATTTATAGGTGTAGGTTGAGGGCAGCAAGGTGGAAATCTGCCAACGGGCATAGAGAGATGCTCCGTGTGGGGAACCTCCTGCTCGTTTCGGTGCGACCGGTTCGATGTTTGGGCTGTTGGGTGAAAGGTTGTCCCGTACGACATCGAGTGAGCGTGCTGTGCAGCTCTACGGGTGGGCGTACGTGACGTGCTCTTTGGGTTTCCCTGCAGGTGTATATCGAGTCGATTCGCCGTCCCTCGCGGTGAAGAGTACCACTTGGTCACTGAGTCGTGACGTAGATTAATGGATGAAATATGTTGATTCAATGTTGCTAATTGATATAATTGTATTGCTACATGTGTGCCACCAAATACGGCTTACTAAATTTCAGATTCCATGAACTGTTAACTTGTTGCTAAAAGATGAACTAAGGATGAACTTGTAGGCGTGTCTTTTTGCTGAAATGTTACTATCCTATGTCCATTGTACCCCTCATGTAGAGTTTCATGCTTAGGTGAGTCGGTTAAGCCTTGCTGAGCCTTCGTGCTCACGGTTGCTGCTTAAGTGTTTTTCAGGTGAGGAGCCACCCACGGACTCGGAGTACGAGTCCACCGGCGAGGGTTACCCTCCGTCGGGGACCACGGCTGAGTGGGAGCCGTACACGCCGCGCTGAGCTGAGGAGTGCAGCTAGTGTGGGTTGCCCTAGGGCTGGGCAACCAACTTTTGCTAGATAGGCGGGCGTGAGTTGTATAGTGTAGACTTCCGCTGTGTAATATAAACAATAGTTGTAACTGAAGTTTGTACCTGTTTGTACAGTTTCAGTTGTTTTTTTCCCATGTAATATATTATGTTCTTATGACGTGTGCTGTCGGGTGTCGCATCGCGTGGCACCACCCTCTGCGATCCTGGATGAGCGGATTCCGGTCTGCCACAACTGTTGAGTCATGGCAACGAGGTTGGTCGGTGTGAGACGAAATTTTTTATGAGATGAAATGGTAGCGAATACGAGATGGTATTCGTGAGATGGTAGCAAATACGCGAAGGTATTCGTGAACAAGAATGAGGTTCATTAATGTCTGGTTGGGACATGGAAGGTAATGAACATAATGGAGGTATGATTGGTATTTTAGTATATGTTGGGATTACATTCGCTTAAAGATAAGTTGCTGTTTTATCATGGTTTTAATAGATAACTTTGCTTTCTGCAATGAGTCTTTTTATACCTACCTTGTTGTGAGCTACATATCATATGTTCCCGCACTTGCTGAGTACGTCATTGTACTCAAACTTCCATTATTATTTCATCATCAGCAACAGGAGAAGATTACTATGAAGACCAAGTGGAGCATTAGGAGTGTAATCTGTCCTCAACCTTGCCTGTGGGGATGGAGTAGAGATGAAGCCACTGCTGCTTAGATTGCTTCCGCATTAGTTAGAAGACTTCCGCTGTTAGATTAAGACTTCCGCTGTGAGCACGAGTCCAAGACTCATGAGACATTGTAATAAACTCTATTATTCGTGATCATATATATTCTGAAATTCAGTTTGTGGATGATGTGTATATGTGTGATGAACATCCTGGGCACACATATGCATGAGTTCTTGGTTCCGTGGTTTTCCACAGAATTGAGGTCGTCACAGATTGGTATCAGAGCCATAGGTTGACGGTAGGTTACATGCTTAGATAGATCATGTAAAAGCCCAAGAAAAGGGACTTGCAAAAACTTTTCATCAGCTCACAACACCACAGTTTTTGTTGTGAATATCTTGTGAAGAATTGTGAAGAGCAAGTAACCTCCATCAAAAGGGGATTGGTTCAAACTTGCTACACATATGATAACACATGATAGGTTGGTCTAAAACCAACTTAGAGTCAGTTGCATGTTTGGACCCTAGTTGGATTAAGACCACCGAGTTGAAGTACTGAAGTGCAATGGGAGGGTTTGAAAATCAGTATTTGAACTAAATGTCCAACTCAAAATTCAAATGAGGGGAGGACATAATGGAGATTCAGAACTGTTGTGTTCAAACTCTTGGTTGCAGCAACCAACACAAGAATCAAATTGCATAATTGGATTTTTAGGTCCAAATTAGTGGGTAGGCAAAGTTTCAGTAATTTTTGAAAAGGTTTGCTACCCATTTTTCTAAAAAGGATTCAAATGTGTAAAGAATTCACATACACATTTGAATTTGGGGGAAATTTGTCCAACTATACAAATGTAGCTCAGTTTTAGACTCCAAACATTTGAATTGATAACTTGCCAAGTTTTGGGGATCTTTTGAGAGATGAGGGGGTACTGACCAGTGGACCCACATGTCATAGGGTTGAGGAGACTTAACCCCCAAGTTTTTCCCTCTGTCTCTCACTCAACCGAGGGGATTCGCCCGAACAACCCCAGCTGCCGCGCGCGCCACCGCCCGGGAAGCCACCTCCTGTTTTCCTCTCTCACGCTGGCAACCGGGCAGCAGCTCACACCTCCTCTACGTGACCCCCTCTCCACGCAGCTGAGCCATACGTGTTGCTTCCTCTGCATGAACAGCACCGCACCGGGCTCTGTTCGCACCACCGGCGCCGCTCCTCCGATTTCCACCGCACACCGGCGCCTGCTAGGCCGTTGCCCGAGCCAACAACACAAAAGGTGAACACCAACACGTGCTCTAGCTAACCACCCTGCTACTTCGCGGCGTTGTCGCGCCGTTTAGCCACAATTCGACGATCACCACCAAAAACCGAGGCCCACCGGCGGGAAACCGAGGTCGGCCCCCGTGGACAGCACACCACGGCCACTTTCACCGCCCGTTCTCTACACGAAAGAGGGGCGCCTTAGTCTCCAGATCGTGTAGCTGCAACCCTCATAGCAATTGATCGACCAAGCGTGGAGAATTCCTAAGATTTCTGAAAGTTAGTGCATGCGGGTAGGGTTCGGTCTACTCTGAAATTAGAATTTCACGGTCCACCCCAGCTCGGGCGAGCTTGCAGACACCTTCCTCACTTCCTAGCGGCCCTCCTCAACCAAGAATCAAGTGATAGGGTCCAGAAATGACCGGGTTCTTGCTCTTTTTCGGGCCGCCATGGAAAAACAGCTCGGGTCACCGTGGAGCTCCATGTTGCCGACCTTTTCACGGGGTCTGGCGGCCATTTTCGACACCCTCGAGCTACCACGGTGCTCTCCAATCAGTTCCCGACCGTTTTGATGCGGTGTATCATATTCCCGATCACGCCGGAACCCTAACAGCCGCTGTTACCGTCGGGCACCCTGTTCCGGCGATCTACGACCGTCGGCGACACCCGAGCCGAATTCAGCGTCGCGAGTTAGGGTGGGGCGGCGAGCCTGAGGTCGGGAGATGGCCGGGAAGCTATTCCGGCGACGCTCGCCGGAGGGCGCCGCCGTGGGCCCTGTTTGGCGCTAGGAAGAAGAAAGCCTGCCGGGTGGGACCCACTGACAGGCATTTAAACTTTTCAGGGATTTCAGTTTCTAGTTTAAACTTTGGAGGGCCACAACTTGGTGTAGGAGAATCCAAAAATTGTGAAACAAATTTTGTTGGATTCCTCTAATAGAGTAATATCCAATTATGAAACCCAAGTTGTATGAAACTCATAATTTAACTCTGGAAAATTCTTTAAAACTTTTCAGCAAAAGAATTTTAGAGGGAGTTTGGTTAATTCAAAAATCCTCAAATTTTGCCAGAATATTCCCTAGGATGTTAGTGGACTCCTGTAAAAGATTCAGACCATTTGGAGCTGATTTGATCAGGGCAATTCAGATTTGAAGGTGCTGTGTTCAATTGAATACAGAAACATTTTCAGAGAATTTCCAAAACTTGGAAATTCAGTTCTGGGCAAATCTTAGCTCCAAAAATGCTAGGAAAATTCATGCAAACTCTACGAGCTATAATTGAAATTGTAGTTCACTATGTTTGGCATGAACATGGGTGTTATCCCAGAATTAATTCTTCTTTGCTTAATTTCTTAGAAAATTATTCTGAACAAACCACTCAATGAAAAGTGCTAATCTTTGGTCCAGACGGTTTTCTTGTGACAAGGAATTCACATGAAAATTCTCAGCTCCATTGGAGCTCTGGATCACCCCTGTTCTGTTTAACCACTTGAGATGACCAATATAGAAGAGGGGGAAAACCACTTAGCACTTAATCATGTGCTTAGGTCCAAACCCAAACCACTAGCCCCAGTTTCATTTGAAATTCTTAAACAGAGTTCCAGTTTTTGAAAACTTGTTAGTAGAAGTTGTAGCAGAATCTTTACAATTAAACTTATGTGCATATTCATTAACGTGTAGTCGCTGAAGGCGAGGAGACTCCGGAAGTGCTTGACTTCCTCCTTCCGGATGAAGACCGACCAGCAGCAACAAGGCAATCCCCGGTTTGCATTAACCCTTTTATAAGTTTTGCTTTGTTTACATGTTTCGTATGAAGTATGAATGTGTATTAGGTGTAGGATGTATGAAACCCCAATTGCATAACCAGAATTTTCCCATAAGAGTGAGGGTAGTGTCTAAGGCCTCGAGTAGACAGGCTATGCTTAATGATTCATAGGACTTCGGTACAAGTCGAGTAGTTGGAATCTACTCGCGAGTTAGGCTTGGGACACACGGGCTTGGTTCGAGTGATGTGAGATCACCTTAGTAATGAAAATGAGACTTGGCAGGGTCTAGGGCGCAGCAAGAGGGATTCTTGTGTGCGCAGCCCTGTCCATGTCGATTGAGGACCGATCCGTGTGCGGCTCACCATGATCAAGTTTGAACGTACCGAAGGCATATCGGATATATGGGCCCCGATAAACCGATGTAACCTAAACCTCCGGGCGTCGAGGCATAACGCACCGATTTATAGGTGTAGGCTGAGAGCAGCAAGGTGGAAATCTGCTAACGGGTATAGAGAGATGCTCCGTGTAGGGAGCCTCCTGCTCGTTTCGGTGCGACCGGTTCGACGTTTGGGCTGTTGGGTGAAAGGTTGTCCCGTACGGCATCGAGTGAGCGTGCTGTGCAGCTCCACGGGTGCGTACGTGACGTGCTCTTTGGGTGTCCCTACAGGTGTATATTGAGTCGATTCGCCGTCCCTCGCGGTGAAGAGTACCACTTGGTCACTGAGTCGTGACGTAGGCTAATGTATGAAAGGTGATGATTCAATATTGCTGTTATGATATAATTGTATTGCTACATGTGTGCGACCAAATATTGCTTACTAAATTTCAGATTCCCGAACTGTTAACTTGTTGCTAAAAGATGAATTAAGGATGAACTTGTAAGCGTGTCCATTTGCTGCAATGTTACTATCCTATGTTCATTGTACACCTCATGTAGAGTTTCATGCCTAGGTGAGTCGGTTAAGTCTTGTTGAGCCCTCGTGCTCACGGTTGCTGCTTAAGTGTTTTTCAGGTGAGGAGCCACCCACGGACTCGGGTTACGAGTCCACCGGCGAGGGTTACCCTCCGTCGGGGACCACGGCTGAGTGGGAGCCGTACACACTGCGCTGAGATGAGGAGTGCAGCTAGTGTGGGTTGCCCTAGGGCTGGGCAACCGACTTTTGCTAGATAGGCGGGCGTGAGTTGTATAAAAGAAACTTCCGCTGTGTAATAAATACAATAATTTGTAACTGAAGGTTGTACCTGTTTGTACAATTCAGTTGGGTTCCCATGTAATATATTGTGTCCTTATGACGTGTGCTGTCGGGTGTCGCATCGTGCGGCACCACCCTCTGCGATCCTGGATGAGCGGATTCCGGTCCGCCACAGATCACAAATTGGTATCAGACACAGATTGGTAGCTAAGCCACGCTGACATAGGATGCAAGCCTAGGAAAGGCCATAGTTGGATCACAGATTGGCAACACACTAAGCCATATAGGACCCCCATTGAACAAGCCTTGAATAGGAGTTGTGTGAGCCCTTGTGATGATTGTTTGTGATTATGTGTTTTAGTGTGAGTTGTGGGACGTCTCAAAGCGTTGTCCATATCCACACATAAGTAGAAAAAGGTGTGAGATGCCTCGGCACTTGTTCACATCCTCATATAGGCTAATATATACAGTCCAATCCACCTTGATGCATATAGTTGAGGGGATCTACCTAACCTTCTAACCTTCTATTCTATTTCGTTCTCTCTCACAGATGGTGAGAGGAAACGCTGGCCGAAGGAACATCCGTGACAGCCAAGAGGATGGCCACTATGAAGTTCCTGTTAACTCCGGAGCTGGTGAGAACAACCTGGAACGGTTGATGGCCATGCAGAATCAACTTATGAAAACCATGATCTAAACTTTGGGTCAGTTGCAGGCCAACAACAACAACCCCGTTCCGGCACCACCGCTACCACCACCGCCGGCTCATAACAGACTGGGTGAGTTCATGAGGACTCGACCACCCACCTTTGCTCAAGCTAACGACCCCATGGAGGCCGACGACTGGTTAAAATCCATGGAGAAGAAGCTTGCCATAGTGCAGTGCAATCACCGAGAGAAGGTTCTTTTTGCGTCGCACCAACTCATGGGAGCTGCCGCTGACTGGTGGGATGCCCTATGCAACGCTCATGTCGACCCGGAGGCGATCACTTGGACTGAGTTCAAGGAGAGTTTCCGCTCTCATTACATCCCTGCCGGTGCAATGATGCTCAAGAGACAGGAGTTTGAAGGTCCCCACCAAGGACAGAGAAGCGTGAATGAGTATCTCAACGAGTTCACACAACTGTCCCGGTATGCCCCTGAAGATGTCAACTCAGACCAGAGGAAGCAATACATGTTCATGAGAGGATTGAACAATGAGATTCAGGTTCAACTCCTCAACAATGACTACGCGAGCTTCCAGAAGCTCGTTGACAAGGCTATAGTAGTCGAAAGCAAGATCCGAGAGATCGAGCGAGAGTGCAAGAGGAAAATGCCACACCAGCCCCAAGGGAGCAACGTACGACCTCGGTACATGCCCCCGGCCGCACCACAGTATGGATCGACCGCCCCTGCATACCGCCCTAGTCAGCCACCACAGCAATGACCCGTTGCACAAGCACCTCGTGTGCCCTTGCCTCCTGTGCGCCGACCCAACATGAGCGCTCCTGTTCAAAACCCCCGCCTCAACGTACCTGCTGCCGTAGGCAGCAGGGCATACTTTGCATGCGGGGAAACAGGACACTTCGCGAGCCAGTGCCCGAGGAGAGGCCCTGGACAGCAAGGCAATGTGCCCAAGCAGAACCCGCGACCGAACGGAGGGGACAATCAAGGAAACCGTGGACAACAGAACTATGCTCACGGCAATGTGAACCATGTCTCTGCTGAGGAAGCACAACAGGCTGAGGACGTCATACTTGGTATGTTCCTTGCCAACTCCAACCCAGCCACCATCTTATTTGATTCTGGAGCATCATATTCCTTCATATCATCCAAGTATGTTGCCAAGCATAATCTACCCATATCATACTTAGAATGCGCTAGGTTAGTTAATTCTCCCGGTGGAGAGATGAGTACTAATATAGTATGTCCGAAAGTAAGCCTTAAAATAAGGGGGGGTAGACTTCCTTGCCAACCTCATTGTCTTGGATTCCCAACGGCTTGCCATAATACTCGGGATGGATTGGTTAAGCAAGCACAACGGGGTAATACAATGTGCTGAAAGAAGCGTGCAGTTGACAAATGAGCATGGTATTCGTGTCGAGTTTGAGTCAGCCCAACAAATAACCAAAAGGGCAATTTTGAACCACGTCGAAGGAGCAACATTGGACAGCATTCTAGTGGTTCAGGAATTCTCGGACGTGTTTCCAGAGGAGCTTCCAGGTATGCCACCTGATCGGGACATTGAGTTTGCCATTGATTTGGTACTCGGAACTGCACCCATAGCAAAGAGACCCTATAGGATGCCCGTCAATGAACTAGTGGAACTCAAGAAGCAAATTCAGGAGCAGTTGGAGAAGGGTTTTATACGTCCAAGCTCATCACCATGGGGAGCTCCTGTGCTCTTCATGGACAAGAAGGATGGAACCCAAAGGATGTGCGTGGACTATAGGTCTCTCAACGAGGTGACAATCAAGAACAAATACCCTCTGCCCTGTATAGAAGACCTATTCGACCAAATGAAAGGAGCCCGAGTGTTCTCCAAGATTGATCTTCGGTCAGGATACTTCCAGCTGAAGATTAAGCCCTCCGATATACCCAAGACTGCCTTTCGAACACAGTATGGTTCGTATGAATATACCTTCATGTATTTTGGGTTAACAAATGCACCCGCATACTTCATGTACCTTATGAACAAAGTTTTCATGGAGTACTTGGGTAAGTTCGTCGTGGTTTTCATCGACGACATTATGGTGTATTCAAAAAGTGAGGAGGAGCATGAAGAACATTTGAAATTGACCTTGCAGAAAATGCGTGAGCATCAATTGTACGCCAAGCTTAACAAGTGTCAATTTTGGCTAAAGGAGATATCGTTTCTAGGTCACATTATCTCCGAGGAAGGAGTATCGGTTGATTCCGGAAAAGTGGGAGATGTTCTAAAGTGGAACCAACCGCAAAACGTGAGGGATATTCGGAGTTTTCTTGGGATGGCTGGATACTACCGAAGGTTCATCAAGGACTTCTCTAAGATAGCAAAGCCTATGACGGAGTTGCTAACGAAGGGAAAAGCCTTCCAACGGACACCAGCATGCCAAGAAAGTTTTGAGGAACTCAAGAAAAGGCTAACCACAGCGTCGGTTTTGGTATTGACGGACATGAGCAAGAGCTTTGAAATATATTGTGACGCATCCAGACAAGGGCTCGGATGTGTGCTCATGCAAGAAGGACAAGTGGTAGCCTATGCCTTACGACAATTAAAGAAGCACGAGCTTAATTATCCGACACATGACTTGGAGCTAGCAGCAGTAGTGCATGCATTGAAGATTTGGAGACATTATATCCTTGGTCATCGATGTGAGATCTATACGGATCATAAAAGCCTCAAGTACATATTTACACAAACGGACTTGAATTTGAGGCAACGTCGATGGTTGGAACTCATCAAGGATTATGATGTTGGAATCAACTACCACCCTGGAAGGGCCAATATAGTAGCTGATGCATTGAGCCGGAAGGGAGCATGTCACCAACTCACGGTTCAGGAGCTACCACCCGAATTACGTAAGGAGTTCGAACGGTTACACCTCGGATTCTTGAACAACATGGAAGTGATGGAGATCCGCTCTTCATTGGAGCAAGAGATAATAGATGGCCAAGCAATGGATGAGGAGATCAAGAAGATCAAGGAAAGGATCCGACAAGGAATAGAGAAGGATTTCGAAGAAGATGAGAAGGGTACGCTTTGGCTAGGAAAAAGGATTTGTGTGCCTAACATAAAGCACATCCGCGACATGATATTAAAAGAGGCACATGATTCACCCTATTCCATACATCCCGGAAGTACCAAAATGTACAAAGACTTGAAGACTTGTTATTGGTGGGATGGTACGAAAAGGGACATAGCCGAATACGTTGCCCTATGCGACACATGCCAATGGGTGAAGGCCGAACATCAAAGACCCGCTGGATTGTTGCAACCCTTGAAGGTACCCGAGTGGAAGTGGGAAGACATCAACATGGATTTCATCGTCGGATTGCCACGTACTCAGTCGGGTTATGAGTCCATCCGGGTTATCGTGGACCGATTAACGAAAACAGCCCATTTTCTCCCTGTAAGGGCCAAGTACAACGTTGCACAATTAGCCGAGTTGTACATGGAGCAGATCGTGTGCTGTCATGGAGTCCCGAGGAGGATAGTCTCAGATCGAGGTTCTCAGTTTACCTCTAGATTCTGGAGGAAGCTGCAGAAAGCTATGGGTACATGACTGGATTTTAGCTCCGCCTATCACCCACAAACCGATGGACAAACTGAAAGGACAAACCAAATTTTGGAGGACATGTTGAGAGCTTGCGCCTTGAAACGTGGGCATAGTTGGGATAGGAGTTTACCGTATGCCGAATTCTCCTATAACAACAGCTATCAAGCTAGCTTGAAGATGTGGCCGTTCGAAGCATTGTACGGTAGACGGTGTAGAACACCGCTATTTTGGAACGAAACCGGAGAGAACCAGGTGTTTGGACCCGAAGTGCTACAAGAAGTTGAAAAGCAAGTCCAAACGATACGGGAGAACTTAAAGGCTGCTCAGTCACGACAGAAAGGCTATGCGGACAATAGGCGAAGGAAGTTGACTTTCGAAGTAGGAGACTTCGTATACCTTAAGGTATCACCTATCCGTGGCCAACGATGTTTCAACGTCAAAGGAAAGCTAGAACCTCGCTACATCGGACCATTTAAGATTTTGGACAAGCGAGGAGAAGTAGCCTATCAACTAGAGCTCCCAACATATCTCTCCGACATGCATCACGTGTTTCATGTATACCAGCTCAAGAAGTGCTTGAGAGTACCAGAGGAGCAAGTACCAATGGAAGAGCTTGAACTTCAAGAGGACCTGACTTATGCGGAGCACCCTGTCCGGATTTTGGACGTAAGGGAAAGGGTCACAAGGAACAAAGTGATCCGATGGTGCAAGATACAATGGAGCCATCACACCGAAGCTGAAGCCACATGGGAGCGTGAAGAAGACATCAAGGCAGAATTCCCTCATCTGTTCTCTACTAACGAATCTTGAGGGCGAGATTCAATTTAAGGGGGGTAGATTTGTGACACCCTCATTTCTGGTTTCTACATGTATTCATGTTTTCTTGTAGAGAAAACATTTTAAAAGAAATGGGAACAGAGAAAGAATAAAAAAGGGATAGCTAAAAGAGAAAAATCCAGTTCACCAAGAGCGCCGAAGACACTTCCCGCGGCCCTCTGGTCACGTGGCGCCTTCGGAGCTCATCTCCGCAAAAAGGGGGAGAGGTCCGACCCCGTGGGACACGTGTTGCCCCTAGAGCTAGCCTCTGCGGAGAAGCGAGGCCAGCCCCGCAGGGCACGTGTCGACTGTGGAGCTAGTCACCATGAAAAAGAGAGGACCAGCCACGCAGGACACGTGTCACCTCTGGAGCTCACCTCCGGGAGGTCCGACACTACCGGACACGTGTCACCTCCGAAGCTCACCTCCGGGAGGTCCGTCACTATTGGACACGCGTCGACCTCGGAGTTCGCCTCCAAGGAGAAAGGAAGTCTGGAGCAGCTAGGACACGTGGCAATATCGGAGCTCACCTCCGAAGAGAAGGGAGGTCCGGAAACTGACACGTGGCATTCACGGAGCTCGCCTCTGTTGAAAGGGGGAGTCCTGACCCACCAGACACGTGGCGCATGCGGAGCTCACCTCTGAAGAAGAGGGAGGTCTCGTCCGCCTGACACGCGGCACAACCGGAGCTCGTCTCTGCGGAAAAAGGGAGCTCGGGTTCCCGCAGGACACGTGGAGCTTCCGGAGCCCATCACCGTGGAGGAAACGAGTTCTGGAGCGGATTTTGCTTCTGTACGCGTGGGAATACTGGTACGGGAGGAAAGCGACATGAATTCCACAATGTTACCGCACCAAATCAACTAAAGATAAGTTGTTAAGATTCAACGACAATCTGAATAGGACTCTTATTCGAAATACAATCAGATTAGGACTCTTCTTCTCCCGATTATAAATAGAACCTAGAACCTTTGGCCAAAACCATAAACTTCTTTTCCAACTCCTGAGCCGACGACTTAGAGCCCTAGCCCCAACTCGCCGAGTAAACCCATCGCCGGAGTTTGGTCGAGAGAGATCGCCGGAAGAGAGCCCCAACAATCTGTCTGATCAGAGAAGGACCCCGAGACCAAGAAGAATGTAAGGTAGGTCTCCAATACCACCTTACGACATCATCACGTTTTCTTTGCATCTGTTCTTCGATTCCTTTCAAACAGAAGCTTTTTCATGGACAGATCACTTGTTGATCGATTTAATCTAAAGTCAAGATCATCGCTACGTCCACAATTGATCTCTACAACTCTGTTTATCATAGAACCCATGCAAACCATGCAAGAACACGTACAAACTAAACTGTATCATAGGATTAACATGCATAAGCATCATCGCATCTAGTTAAAGTTTGTGCATGATATTGATTGTTGTAAATCTTGTATGTGCGTGATCATATATAGAAGGACAAGCTCAGGGAGCTACCTATGACGGACTACAACAAAAAGATTTTGAGCAACCGAAACAGCCAGAACAAGGCAAGTGCCCCTTGACCATATTGATCCTATGTTTTGGGAAACTGTTTTTGTGAGGGCCCCCAACGTCCTGCTCACTCACGGGGACGGGGTACCTCGCCCGGGGATCGCATTGGGTGGTGCCGTGTTATGCGGCACCCAACAACACACATATAAGGAACAATGTACTACATAAATCAAAGCAGAAGCTTACAATTGTTCTTTGTACATAATTTACATAAAATAGCTACAGTAGGAGTCTATAAACATCTCACGTCGAGTATCTAAGAAGCACTCGAGAAGAGGTCCAGCCCGCGGACTCCTCTCGCTAGCAACACGAAGACATTGGCAGCGGCTAGGTTCTCCAAATGTGACATGACTCGGAAGTTCCCGAGTCTCACCGGACAACCTTCTTTATAGCGTCGAGGTTTACCTGCAAAACCACTTATATAGCAAGAGTGAGCACAAAGGCTCAGCAAGACTTAACCGTCTCTCCTAAAGCATGCAACTCTACATGAGGGTAACTTAAGACCTAATCCTGAAATTGGCGGAAAGACTCGCCTACGAGTTCATCCTTAACTTTCAGATTTTAGCCATAATAGTAGTGACCTTGCGCCCAGCAACATTGGAACTCCACAATCAAACAAGAAACACTTCATTCCAATGTAATTGTCCCAAGGTGGAAAATAACTTTAGTTTGCTCTATCTCTACTTCAAACATGGTTTTCATGCAATTTCCATTTATCATAACAACATTTGAAACTTTGCAAACTATTTCCACACAACTTGATTACTACGTCACAGCGCAGTGAGCAAGCGGTACTCATAACCGCGAGGGACGGTGATCCGAATCAAACACTACCTGGATAACTCGACACATACGCCCGCCTCTGAAGACCCAAATCTGGCGTCCTTCATTACGTCGTATGTGGCAACCTTTCTCAGGACACTAGACTGTAGAATCGGTCGCGCCGTCTCGGGCTCATAGGTCTAACGAGATGATGTGGTATGCCTCTACAATCCAGTGAACCCGGTACATCAGTTTCCTGGTTCCCATATATCAGTAAGCATCCGGTATACAACTCAATACTTGCTCCCAGGGCCGCATACGCTTCGGTCCTTAACTGACACAAGCAGAGCTACTCGACCAAGACCTCGTCTTGTCGCTACTTAACCCTCCTGCCCGGTCTCATCTTTAGAAATGTAAACTTTAGTTTGCCTCTCTTAACAACCACCCTTATGTGATCCTGAAACAAAGCTCGCGAGTAGATTCCAACTACTCGTCTTCTACCGGATGTCCTAGCCTATTTAGCATGACCTTATTCTACAGCGATGGCACCCTTCTACCTTTGACCTCAGGATTCATTTTTGGTTATGCAAGTGGAGTGTAAAACATCCTTGACCTAATGCACATACAAACTTTGACCCATAGTGGTAAACAAAGGAAAACTTTAAAACAACTTAAATGCAAACCGGGGTTTGCCTTGGTTTTGCAGGTGACTAAAGTCGTATAATATGAGGTTAGTTGCTGATGTCTTGAAGTTCAACTCCTGCCCTTCTTGCTCCTTGATCCAAGCTTAACTCCTCCTTCTTCACTTTCAACGTTTAATCACTACATGTTATGAATATGCATACATGTTTAATTACAAAACTTTTGCTATCAAGTTCTAAAGACAAGTTTAAAACTGGAACTCTGTTTAAGAATTTAAAATGACACTGGGGCTAGTGGTTTGGTTTGGGTGAAGCAACCTGATCAAGTGATAATTACATTTCATCACTTGTGTGCTACTCATCTAAGTAGGTTGAACAGGATAGTGGTGATCCAGAGCTCCGATGGAGCTGGAAAGTTTCCTGTGAGTTCCTTGTCACAAGAAAGTCATCTGGACCAAAATTCAGAATATTTCCATGAGTAGATCACACAGAAAAATTTCCTAAGCATTTAGACAAAAAGGAATTAATTCTGAATAAATTTGCACTTTAATGCAAACTCAAGTGAACTAAAATTTCAAACATAGCTCAGGGATCATGCATGAATTTTCCTAGGATTTTTGGAGCTAAGAATTTCCTAGAACTTAATTTCCAAGTTTTGGAAATTCTCTGAAATTGTTTCTGTATTTATTTGAACACAGAAACTTGATTTCATAATTATCCTAACTAAATCAACTCCAAATTAGCTGAAACTTTTACAGTAGTTTCCTAACATCCTAAAGAGTATTATGGAAAAATTTGGGAAATTTTGGATGAGCCAAACTCCCTCTAAAATTCGTTTGCTGAAAAGATTTAAAGAATTTTCCAGTATTTTCTATTGATTTTCATACAAATTGGGTTGCATATTTGGATAGAGTTTTTCATCCTGAATCCAACCCAATTTGAATCACTAAATTTGGAGCCTCCTAGCAAAAGTTATGCGGTTCTAAAATTTGAACTAAATCTGGAAATCTAAATAAATCGGGGAAAAGTTTAAATTCTGACCGTGGGCCATCGCACACGTGTCAGCTGCTGGAACTAAGCCACACGGGGCCACAGAACCTTTTCCGCGCAGCCACACTGGATCCCGGGGCCGCAGCCGATCAGGAATTAAACTTTTCGCCACTGACACGTGGGACCTGCCCGACCTTCTTCCTCCTCGGGCCGTTTTCTTTCCCGCGCCGCCCCCTCACCGGAGTCTCATCTGAGCTTGCCGGAGTCGGCTTCCCGGCCGTCTCCCGGCTTGGTACTTTCCGCCTGGGGGTTTCCAGCTACGAGCACTCCTCTGGTGCGGTGCTCTCGGGCTACCGGCGACCGGAAATCGGTCGGTGACGTGCGCACCCCTCGGTGAAGCGTCGGCGCCGTGGCCCGAGCACCCTAGCCCGCCACAGGTTCGGGGGACTTGCTCTAAAGCATCAGGGGAGGTCAGGCTAGCTCGTCAAGGCCTCAATATTGCTCGGAAACGGCGGCAAGTGGGGGTGCACCGTGTGCCCGAGTGTCCCCGCCATGGCCGCCGATGGAAGAACTCAAAATTAGGAGCGACTCCTCACTTCTAAGCTAGGGTTGTGAAGGAAAAAGGTTCCCTATCCTCTCTAGCTCCTGTGTGCGCAAAATGAGCAGCTCTAACCGAAAATTAAGCGTCAATTTTTGAAAATCTTACCCGCGGGTAGGTTTTCCTCGTCCGAGAGGAAAACTTGAAATTCCCGAGCTACGTTGCACGGCTCGAGCTGGGGGGAGAGCAGCGTGAAGTCCCGGCGCGTCTCGGAGGGTGTTCGCTTGGTTGTGAAAAGCCTCGGTGCAAGCTGCCCACGGCGACCCGAGTTGCCCCTCCGCCGATGAGCTTCGGTTTCTCGTGCTCAGTGCTGATTTGTGCGCGCCACAAACCAGGAACGTCGGAGCCGAGCTGTGGAGGATCTTGTACGTTCGTTAGCGCTCCCTTTTTGTGTGGACGGCTCGAGCAAAAGGGGACGCGAGCTGGTGGGCAACCGCAAGAAACAGAGGCGTCACCGGCGGCTGTTGTTCGGGCGCGTGAGCAGACGAAGGCCACGAGCACGAGTCAGAGACTTCGTGTTTGCTTCGGTGGGAGAGATAAGCACCGGGCGAAACCGCCTCTGGCGCCCGCGCGTGGGGGGAAAGCTCGAGCAGGAGGTGGCGGTAGCGCCCGCGGTGGCGTTCTGTGATCGACTTGATCAAGCTCGTGTCTGAACAGAGCCAAAACTTAGGCAGTAAGTCTCCCCCCTCTCAATGACAGTTGGGTCCCACTCATCTCCTCTCCTAAATATCCAAATTTTTGGCACATTATAAACTTCAGCTATGAGGGACTCAAATTTAAAGCCATTTTGGCAATTTGACCAGTTTTGCCTCAGTTTCAAATTTGAATTCAAATTTCGGTGAAATTTACAAGTCCTTTTGATATACATATCAAAGTACCTCCACATTTCCTCAAAATTTGCCTCCCTCATAATTTGGACCTTAGGAATCTAAATATGCCCTCTGATTCTTGAGTTGGCCATTGCAAATACAACTTCTTAAACCACAGTTTGAATTTCCTCCTTTTGGACGTGGCTTCCTCTTCCTTGAAGTGAACCATTTAATTCAAACTGAATATTTAAGTCCTCTTTTGTGATGACCCATCTGAATTTGGGTGAAAAACTTTGGTTTGCTCCTAGCCCATGCTTGATCAGCCTTAGTCCTAATCTGAACCTCACAAGTTCAGTTTGACTATGTGTAAGGGCCTCAGTTTTTGACACACATTTGCAGTGTTCATCACCACACCACACACCTCATTTGAGGAAGGATGATGAACACAAATGAAGAGCAAGTAACAATTATCAACATGCTCATTAGAGAACAAACTCACACATTGCCAAAGTGGTATTTCACACATGTGATATAAGGGGGCTGGACATATGAAAACTCCTATACATTGCTAAGGATGTCCATGCCAAGTTTCACCCAAATTCAAAACCTTTTTGAGGTCATTTTGGGTATAGTTAGGAAGAGGGCAGTTTGAAACCATATTCAAATTCAAACTGTTCTTATCCCATGAATTTAAAAGTGGGAGGCATATTCTTACTCAGCATATTTTTGTGAGCTCACACACCAATTTTCACTCCATTTGGAGTTGATCTTGACATGAGCTAAGTGGGGGAAATTCAAACTTTATTTGAATTTCAAACTGAACTTGTGCTGAAATTCATTCAAACCAAACCCAATTTGAATTCTACTCAATTCAAATGGCTCATGGGTGAATAATTTGAATACCCAGGGTTATTTTGGGGCTCACTGTTTACAACAGTGATTAGGAGTGAATTTCAGAGGTTAAAACCCCGGGTGGGTCCCACATGTCAGCCACAGAGAAGAATCAACCGACTGAGACTTTTCTCACTCGGGTCGCCGAGCCGCCGCTGCGATCGCCACCGAGAGCAGCCGCCGCGCCAGCAGCTGCTTGCCCACGCGCGGGCGTGAGGCGGTGCAGAGCCTTCTTAAGGCGCCTGCCCCCCCTCCTCGGCCGAGGCATCGCCGTTCTTCCTCGCAAGAACTCAGCGCCGGCCAAAGTTTTCCGCAGCTCGGAATCGATCGGAGAACGCCGATCACAGCTCCCTCCGTCCACTCCAGAGCCCCAGCAAGGTACTAGAGACCTTCCTCCGTCTTCCCCGCTGCTAGAATTCGATGGAAACCGATTGATATCGGCTGTGCCGCAAGATCAATTCGGCGACTTAGGACCGCCGCACCTCGGGCTCCCGTGGACAGCCCAACCAGGGCGTTGTCACGCCCGAGCCCAGGCACCCTTGGACGCGCTGATGAACGTGCTGCTCTACCCCGAGCCACAGCTCGAGTGGTTGCTCACCGGCGGCGAATTTCCAGTTTTCCCCTTTCTGTGTGCAGAACGACCTTCGGGTGCGATTCTGTTAAATTCGTGCTCTAGAGAGGATTAGAGGGCCTCAATCCGCTCTCACACAAGCTAGACAAGGTGACGCACAAGTTGCCTTCACGACCCTTGGCCGGAGAACCTCTGTACCCGGCGTAATTCGAGGTTTACCAATGGCGGAATAAACGGGAGGCATCGGGCGCACGGTGAGGACCTATTTCAGGCCTTCCCCGAGCTGCCTCGAGCTCATGTCGACCTTCTCTGAGGTCCACTGATGCTTCCCGACCAGTTCCTCGAGTAGTTGAGGTGCTAGGGTAGCCAGCCGACATGGCCGAAGTCTTTCCGAGGTGGCGGCTCGTCGCCGACCATGCACCGGCCATTGTCATGAGCAGCTGACCCCGGAATCCTGTTCCCCGAGTGAAAGTAGGCAGGGGCGGCCAAAATCGTGAAGTTTGGAGCTGTACAGAAGCCGGCGACGAGCTCTCCGGCGAGGCTCCTCGGCGGCAGAGCGCAGGCGTCAGGAGGTTGACGAAGGGGTGGACCCCAGCTGTCAGCGGCCGATATTTTGAATCGGGATCCGGCTGCGGCCGGGATCTGGTGTGCTGGCGCGCAAATACTCTGTGAGCCCCGGTGTGCCGGACACCGCCGCGCCCGACACGTGTCCTTGCGGGCCCCCGCGAGATTTAAACTTTTCCCCGATTTTCAGAATTCTTCCAAACTTCAAATCCTCATAACTTCGGCTAGAAAGCTCCAAATTGAGTGAACCAAATTTTGCTGGATTCAGCTCTCTGAGTACTTTCCAGAAAATCAAGTTTCATCTCATGAAATTCCTTATTTTTCCAGAATTAATTCCTCAAAGTTTAAAATGTTTGGAATTTTAACTGGAGAATCCTTTGGAGGAAAATCCTGAAATTTTGCTGGGATGTTCACCAAAATAGCCCTGAACTACCATAAAAATTTCAGATCCATTTGAGCTCATTTGATCCACCTAATGGGGTGATTAGTGAAACTGTTCCAGAGAAAATAGAAAATGTTCAGTAACATTTTCAGAATTTTCTCTGAAATTGTTTAGATCATATCCTTAGTTAGGAACTTCCAAATTAAGTGAGACCAACTCCATTAGAACCCTCTTAAAATCTAGTTTTCAGAAAGTCATAGTTTGTTTCATGAAAATCCCTAGAACACCCTAAGAGTTCCAATTAAGGTCAAGGACATAATTAATTGTGGAGGCTCAAATGAGCTTTGCTGCAACTAAAACTTGACCAAGTCTCTATTTAGGTTGTAACCAAGCCACAGTAAAAGTTTCACAGTCATCAAGTCTGTCTAGTGGGACTTATAAGCTTCACAAGTTTAAAATTTAATCCAAACACATTTAAATTGATACATATGTTTCTTATCATGTAGTCGCTAAGGTCGAGGAGGAACCTGAAGTCCTAGACTTCGTTACTCCGGAGGAACAGCTAGCCTACGACCAAGAGCAGCAAGGCAAGCTCCGGTTTGCATTAACCCTTTACAAATTTTTATTGTTTCGAGCACATACATGAATATTATTGTTCCTTGCATTAGAGTCTTGTTTGGAAACCCAAGTGCATAGCCAAGAAAGCCATGGGTTGGGATTAGGATTAAAAACCTCGTTAGCCACTGCATTGCTAAGATAGAGTAGGATTCGGTACAAGTCGAGTAGTTGGAACTACTCGCGAGCATAGGCTAGAGGCACTCGACTCGGGTAGTGATAGCACATGAAACACATGGCAAGAAAATGAGACCAAGCGGAGGGTAAGGGCAGCAGGACTTTGGGGCCTGTGTGCTGTAGCTCCGCTTGTGTCGATTGAGGACCGAGCCGTGTGCGGGCCTGTTGAACAAGCTAGAACAGTACCGAAGACCTACCGGCTATATGGGAACCGGGAAACCAATGTAACTCGGGTAGCTGGGTATTGAGGCATTGCCCGTCGTTCAGAGGGTAGGTTGAGAGCTTGAGGTGTAAATCGGCTGGCGGCACTGAGATGCGCGTGCAGAGACCTCTTGCTCGGGACGATGGGACCGGTTCAATATTTGGCTGACGGGTGAAAGGTGGTTGCGTACGGCGTCCGTGATGGTTGTTGTAGGCAACATCGAGTACGGGCGTACGTGACGGGTTGTTCGGGTAACCCTGCAGGTGTAAATCGATTATAATCGCCGTCCCTCGCGGTCAGTGAGTACCTCTTGTTCACTGTACTGTGACGTAGAAAGAACAGGCTAGTTACATGTTAAAATGTTGCTGATTGAAAGATGGACTTGATTGCTAATGATTTGCTGTAGTTTAGAGCTAACTAAAGTTCATTTCAACTTTGGGCAAAGCACATGAGAGAAATGCGTTTCTTGTTTGATTGCGGCTCTCTCATGTGCCTTAGCGTGAGATTCTCCACAAACTACTGCTAAAACTTGAAAGTAAGGTTCCACTAATTAGGCGAGTCCTTTGCAAATGATTTTACCTCATGTACCCATCATCCCCTCATGTAGAAGTTCCATGTTTAGGTGAGACGGGTCAGTCTTGCTGAGCCTTCGTGCTCACTGCTTGTGTTTGAAGCTTTTGCAGGGTTCTATGAGGAAGGGACTCCCGAAGAAGAGACGGAACCCCAGGAGGGGAACCCCGTCGAGTGGGAGTCGTGCACGCTGCAGAGTTAGTGTGTGTGTGTGCTAGCAAGGACACGTTCAAGGGCTGAACGTGGACTTGATGCGTAGTCTACGCCCGCGAGTGTAGACTGAACTTATTTTGATGTAAACATGTTCATAAACCTGTTTATGTAATATAAAATTTCGCTTCCGCTTTGTACCTTTGACGTGTGTTATACGGTGCTGTGCAACGCAGCACCCCTCAGCGTGATCCTGGCTCGACAAGACCGCAGGGTCGTGTCAGTGTGGTATCAGAGCTCGCTTGAGGTTTAACATAGTACAAAGGTCTTCTTTTTCAAAAATCCAGTGAGGAACGAGTTAGTAGCCCGTATAAGGATGTTATTAGCATATAGAAAGTGGCATATTAACCTATTTGTTATGTCGGAAAATCGTGCATCTCGGGACGTTCATGTCTTGGGGGGTGCACGTAAGCGCTGTCCACCAGTGCGCACAAGCTGAAGGGTGGAGCCCCACGGGTGGCAGGTAACCCGACCCGCTTTGATATCCTCTATGACTCTTCATGTCGTTTGGGTATTCGAGCAACGTCTGTCCCTGGCATGCGTGGTGCAATTTGGGAGACCCCGTCACGTGGTCTGAAACGTGAACACGTAACTCAAGGCGTGTTTGGCTTGAGAACATCCGGGCGAGTGATGACGGCCAGGTGTACTAACTGTATGGATTCCGGCTCGGTGTGCAGCCGAGTCTGACGATTGTTTGAGTTTTTGCAGGTAGCCTGACCACGAAACGGTAGACGTGTAGCATCTGTGTGTGAGTGACGTTTAGTGCCACTGAATTAACGAAGCCGGCTAAGTCCGGTATAGGTTTTTCTTTGTGAGGACGTAGTACCGACATAATCTGGTGACGCATCGACGTCACACCCAACTAAATGAACAACTTCATTGTTAAAACTTGAAGGTTTTGATCCAAAGTAGTAAAACTTGATGTAACTCCTTCCCTTGAACAGGATATTCAAAGTTAACAAGTGTGGCGGACCGGAATCCGCTCATCCAGGATCGCAGAGGGTGGTGCCACGCGATGCGACACCCGACAGCACACGTCATAAGAACATAATATATTACATGGGAAAAACAACTGAAACTGTACAAACAGGTACAAACTTCAGTTACAACTATTGTTTATTTTACACAGCAGAAGTCTACACTATACAACTCACGCCCGCCTATCTAGCAAAAGTGGTTGTCCAGCCCTAGGACAACCCACACTAGCTGCACTCCTCAGCTCAGCGCGGCGTGTACGGCTCCCACTCAGCCGTGGTCCCCGACGGAGGGTAACCCTCGCCGGTGGACTCGTACTCCGAGTCCGTGGGTGGCTCCTCACCTGAAAAACACTTAAGCAGCAACCGTGAGCACGAAGGCTCAGCAAGGCTTAACCGACTCACCTAAGCATGAAACTCTACATGAGGGGTACCATGGACATAGGATAGTAACATTTCAGCAAAAGGACACGCCTACAAGTTCATCCTTAGTTCATCTTTTAGCAACAAGTTAACAGTTCCTGAAATCTGAAATTTAGTAAGCAGTATTTGGTGGCACCCATGTAACAATACAATTATATCAATCAGCAACATTGAATCAACATATTTCATCCGTTAATCTACGTCACGACTCAGTGACCAAGTGGTACTCTTCACCGCGAGGGACGGCGAATCGACTCGATATACACCTGCAGGGAGACCCAAGGAGCACGTCACGTACGCCCATCCGTGGAGCTGCGCAGCATGCTCACTCGATGTCGTACGGGACAACCTTTCACCCAACAGCCCAAACGTCGAACCGGTCGCACCGAAACGAGCAGGAGGTTCCCCACACGGAGCATCTCTCTATGCCCGTTGGCAGATTTCCACCTTGCTGCCCTCAACCTACACCTATAAATCGGTGTGCTATGCCTCGACGCCCGGAGGTTTAGGCTACATCGGTTTATCGGGGCCCATATATCCGATATGCCTTCGGTACGTTCAAACTTGATCAGTGTGGGCCGCACACGGCTCGGTCCTCAATCGACACGGACAGGGCTGCGCACACAAGACTCCCTCTTGCTGCGCCCTAGCCCCTGTCTAGTCTCATTTTCATTACTAAGATGATCTCACATCACTCAACCGAACCCGTGTGTCCCAAGCCTATCTCGCGAGTAGATTCCAACTACTCAACTTGTACCAAAGTCCTATGAATCTTTAAGCATAGCCTATCTATTCGAGGTCTTAGACCCTACCCTCACTCTTTTAGGAACCTTTGGTTATGCAAGTGGGGTTTCATTCATCCTATACCTAATGCACATACATACTACACATGACACATGTAAACAAAGGAAAAACTTATAAAAAGGTTAATGCAAACCGGGGCTTGCCTTGTTGCTGCTGGTCTGGAGTTAGTTCTTCGTCCGGAAGAAGGAAGTCCAACACTTCCGGAGTCTCTTCTTCAACGGCTACACATTAATGAAATACTACATGTTAATTTAGATGCAAATGTGAGTTTTAGAGTAAGACTTCTACTATTAGTTCTAATAACCAGCCTCTAACACCTGGAACTTTGTTTAAGAATTTAAAGATGAACTGGTGTTGGTGGTTTGGCTTGGACTTAATCACATGGTTAAATGCTAAGTGGTTTTCTCCCTTTTCCATATTAATCCCTTAAGTGGGTAAACAGGACAGGGGTGATCTAGAGCTCCAATGGAGCTGAGAAATTTCGTGTGAGTTCCTTGTCACAAGAAAACCCTCTGGACCAAACCTTAGCACTTTTCATGGAGTGGTTTGCTCAGAATAATTTTCTTAGCAAATAAGCAAGGAAGAATTCATTCTGAGGTAATACCCCTGTTCATGCTCAACTTAATGAACTACAATTTCAATTATAGCTCATAGAGTTTGCATGAATTTTCCTAGCATTTTTGGAGTTAAGGTTTGCCCAGAATTGAATTTCCAAGTTTTGGAAATTCTCTGAAAATGTTTCTGCATTCAAATGAACACAGCACCCTCCAATTTGAATTGCTCTGACCAAATCAACTCCAAATGGTCTGAAACTTTTACAGGTGTTCACTAATGTCCTAAAGAACATTCTGGCAAAATTTGGGGATTTTTGGATGAACCAAACTCCCTCTAAAATTCTTTTGCTGAAAAGTTTAAAGAATTTTCCGGAATTAATTAATGGGTTTCATAAAAATTGGGTTTCAGATTTGGATTGTACTCTGTTAGAGGAATCCAACAAAATTTGTTTCATAATTTTTGAATTCTCCTAACCCAAGCTGTGGTCCCCCAAAGTTTGAACTACAAACTGGACATTTCAAAATGTTTAAATGTCTGCCGGTGGGTCCCACCCGGCAGTCTTCTCCTTCCTCGCGCCAAACAGGGGCCCGCGGCGGCGCACTCCGGCGAGTGTCGCCGGAACTGCTTTCCCGGCCATCTCCCGGCCCCAAACTTGCCGCCCCGCCCTAACTCACGTCACTGAACTCGTCGGTGGCGTCGCCGGCGGCCGTAGCTCACCGGAACAGGGCTCCCGACGGTGACAGTGGCGGTTAGGGTTCCGGCGTGGTCGGGAATGCGTTACAACGCATCAAAATGATTGGCAAAGGGTCAGAGAGCACCACGGGAGCTCGAGGGTGATGGAACTGGCCGCCAAACCCCATGAAAAGGTCGGCAACCTAGAGCTCCACGGTGAACCGAGCTGTTATTCTATGGCGGCCCGAAAAACAACCTAAACCCGGCCATTTCTGGTTCATTTCCCTTGATTCTTGGTCGAGGAGGGCCGCTAGGGAGTGAGGAAGGTGTTGGCAAGCCTGCGCGGCCAATAGCTAAACGAGTAGCAGGAATTTTGGGGTAGACCGCGCTCTACCCGAATGCACTACGTTTCGGAAGAACTGGAATTACTCTTCATCCGGTGGTTCAACCGCTATTCGGCTTGCATCTACACGATCTAGAGAGCACGGCGCACCTTTTTCGTGTAGGAGTCCGGCGGTGAAACTGGCCGTGGCGTGCTGTCCACGGGGAGCAGTCCTCGCCTTTCCGCCGGTGGCCTGAGCTCTCAGTGGCGATCGTCGATTTGTGGTCGAGTGCAGTGCTAACACCGCGGGGTGGTGAGATGGCTAGCTAGTGTGGCGGACCGGAATCCGCTCATCCAGGATCGCAGAGGGTGGTGCCGCGCGATGCGACACCCGACAGCACACGTCATAAGAACATAATATATTACATGGGAAACAACTGAAACTGTACAAACAGGTACAAACTTCAGTTACCATAAACTCCGGGTAATTCGAGCGAAGGAACTCCTCGCTCTCCCACGTTGCTTCTTCGGCGGTGTGGTTACTCCAGAGTATTTTGTAGAACCACAACGTTCTGCTACGCGTGGTTCGGGCTTTCTCATCAAGAATTCCCACCGGATACTCATCATATGTTAAATCCGGTTTCAGCTCGCCGATGTCTTCGGTAGGAACAGCAGCCGTATGCTTCAAACATTTTCGCAGCTGCAAAACATGGAAAACATCATGGACACCAGCCAGGGATGCCGGTAGCCCCAATCTATACGCTGCTGGTCCACACTTTTCGGTGATAGCATAGGGTCCAATAAAACGGGGAGCGAGCTTCCCCTTCACACCGAACCGGTGCACGCCCTTCATCGGAGACACGCGGAGGTACACGTGTTCCCCGACGTCAAAGTGCAACGGTCTACGCCTCTTATCAGCGTAGCTCTTCTGTCGGGATTGAGCGGCTTTTAAATTGGCTTGAATTGTCCGAACGCGCTCTTCGGCGTCGTTCACCACATCAACCCCGAATGTGACCCTTTCACCGGACTCGCACCAATTTAATGGGGTGCGGCACTTGCGACCGTTGAGAGCTTCGTAGGGTGCCATCTTGATACTCGCCTGATAGCCGTTGTTGTACGAGAATTCCGCCAATGGTAGGTGATTATCCCAGTTCCTACCATGGTGGATGGCACATGCTCTCAACATGTCTTCCAGAACTTGATTCACCCTCTCTGTCTGGCCATCTGTTTGAGGGTGATAAGCGGAGCTCCTGATTAGTTTAGTACCCAAGGCAGCGTGCAACTGCTCCCAAAAGCGAGATACAAACAATGCACCTCGGTCTGAGACTATGGTCTTGGGTACACCATGCAGGCATAGAATCCTGGCAATGTATAACTCCGCATATCGGTTGGCATGGAAGTGTGTATGTACGGGGATGAAGTGAGCTGACTTGGTCAGTCGGTCAACAATCACCCATATGGAATCATGCTTGTTGGCTGTTAGGGGTAATCCCACAATGAAATCCATGCTCACATCTTCCCATTTCCATGCTGGAATTTTCAGGGGTTGCAGCAGCCCTGATTTCCTCATATGATCAGCCTTCACTCGTCTACACGTATCACACTCGGATACGTACTTAGCTACCTCCCGCTTCATCCGTGTCCACCAAAATTTCTTTTTCAAATCTTGGTACATTTTGTTGCTGCCCGGATGAATGGAGTACTTGGACAAGTGAGCTTCATCGAGGATCTTCTTTCTCAACTCCATATCCTGGGGTACGACTATGCGGTCATTAAATCATAGCGTCCCCTCCTCATCTTTCCGGAAACATTTGATCTCTCCGTTGTCTATTCGTCTCCGGAGATGTGCCATGCCTTTATCCGTCTTCTGAGCTGCAATGATGTCCTCCCTAATGGTAGGGATGAGGGCAAGGTTATACAGCGATCCATAAGGAACCAAGTATAAACTTGGCTCTTCCTCCTCCACCGGTGTAATGGTGAGGTGATGGACATGTGATTTCCGACTCAGTGCGTCGGCAACCACATTCGCCTTGCCGGGGTGGTAATGGATCTCAATCTCATAATCTTTGATCAGTTCTAACCACCTCCTCTGCCTCATGTTCAGCTCCTTCTGGGTGAAAATGTATTTCAAGCTCTTGTGGTCGGTGTAGAGATGCACCAAGTTCCCCAGGAGGTAGTGCCTCCACATTTTCAGCGCCAACACCACGGCAGCAAGTTCAAGATCGTGAGTCGGGTAGTGCTGCTCATGGTTCCGAAGCTGGCGTGAGCCATAAGCGACCACACGTCCTTCCTGCATCAACACGCAGCCAAGCCCAATACCGGACGCGTCACAATACACGTCGAAGGGCTTTGTTGTATCCGGTTGAGCTAACACCGGGGCTGTTGTGAGATGCTTCACCAATGTTCGGAACGCTCCTTCACACGCCGTGTTCCAAACGTATTTCGTCCCTTTCTTCAGCAACTCTGTCATCGGCTTAGCGAGCTTGGAGAAGCTTGGAATGAACCTCCGGTAGTATCCCGCTAACCCGAGGAAACTTCTGACTTCATGGACTGAAGTGGGAGCTTTCCATTTCAGCACTTGCTCTATTTTGCTTGGGTCAACCGCAATGCCTTCAGCTGAGATGATATGTCCCAAGAATGGCACTTGGCTGATCCAAAATTCGCATTTACTGAACTTAGCGTAGAGTTTATGGTCTCGCAATCGTTGAAGAACGATCTGCAAGTGTTCGGCATGTTCGGCTTCCGTCTTGGAGTAAACCAAGATATCGTCGATGAACACTACCACGAACTTGTCCAGCTCCGGCATGAACACCGAGTTCATGAGATACATGAAATGGGCTGGAGCATTTGTGAGACCAAATGACATGACGAGATATTCATATAGTCCATATCTGGTCGAGAATGCCGTCTTCGGAATATCCTCCGCCCGGATTTTTATCTGGTGATATCCAGAGCGAAGGTCCATCTTGGAGAACACACTGGCACCCACAAGTTGGTCAAACAATATGTCGATGCGGGGCAGTGGGTACTTATTCTTGATGGTGACGGCGTTGAGCGGCCGGTAATCCACACACAGCCTCAGGGTCTCATCCTTCTTCTTCACGAATAGCGCCGAGCATCCCCAAGGCGATGAACTCGGCCTAATGAAACCCTTGCTCAACAGATCATTGAGCTGTTCTTTCAGTTCAGCCAGCTCATTCGGAGCCATCTTGTATGGTCTCCGTGAGATGGGCGTAGTCCCGGGTGCAAGTTCAATCTTGAACTCGACATCCCGCTCAGGTGGCATGCCCTGAAGATCATCTGGGAACACATCAGGATACTCCCGGACTACGGGGATGTCTTCTAACTTGAGAGCTTCAGCATTATTAATTGCTAAAACTTCCCGGACTGGCGTGTCTAATACCATGGAATGTGGACGGTGGAATGGAGAATTTAAGTGAACCGTCCGTGTCCGAGTCTCTAGGACAGCGCCATGGTATTGTAGCCATGACATCCCTAAGATTGCATCAATCTTCTGCCCCATAAGGATTATCAAGGTGGTGGGATATAGTTTCCCACCTAAACACAGAGGTGCCTTTGGAATCATCATATTAGCTGAAATCTTCCCTCCCGGTGAGCATATCATATAAGTGCAGTCGGTTGGGAAGACATGCAATTGATGTTTAGCCACATAGGATGCACTTATAAAGCTGCGGGTTGCACCAGAATCAAATAATATGACGATGGCTTGATTGTTGAGAGTAAACGTACCCGCCAGCACGTTATCTCCCTCTGGGGTGCCCTCATTGTCGAGGTTGCGGACGCCTCCAGTCTGCTGACCAACCTTCTTCGCCGGAGGTCGGCCTCGAGCACCGCCCTGGAACTGGGCTTGCCCGCTGCTCTGCTGCCCCTGGGGACAGTCCTTCGTGAAGTGGCCCGCCTGGCCACACGTGAAGCAGGTGAAACGGGGCGGTCCCCCGCTAATCGGTGGACGGAAACCCGGGGCGCGTTGCGGCGGTTGAAACGCCCGGGGTACCGTCTGCTGCTGTTGCTGTCTTGGTGGTGGCATCGGCGGACGGAACGGGGGTGCTTGGAACGAACGTCTCCCGAACTGTTGAGGTCGCGCCGGTGGACGCCACTGCTGCCCGGATGGTGTCCGATACACCATACGGTACTTCTGGGGAGCGCCACTCCCACCGCTGGGTGGAGCGCTGCGCTTCCGCTGCTCAGCTGCCAACTCCCGCTGAGCATCCTCTTGCATGATCGCGGCATTGACTAAGTCGTTGAATGTGCCGCGGTTCCACTGTACGAGGTGGGTCTTCATTTCGGGGTGTAACCCCCGATAGAAGTGCTCCCTCTTCTTCTCCTCCGTGGAGATGTAGTCTGACGCATACTGCGCCAGATGGTTGAAGGCACGGGAGTAGTCGTGGGCACTCCTCCCACCCTGCTTCAGTTCCAAAAATTCTTGGAACTTCCTCTTCATTATTCCGGGAGGGATGTGATAGGCGCGGAACGCCTCCCGGAACTCTTGCCATTCCACGGCCTGGCCAGCCGGACGTGAGGCGACATAATTCGCCCACCACGCACCAGCGGCACCGTGGAGCTGCTGTGCTGCGAACAGGGTCTTCTGCCGCTTCGTACACTGGAGCAGCCCAAACTTGGACTCGATGGTCCGCAGCCAGTTGTCAGCCTCCAGTGGTTCTTCAGCTTCGGTGAACACTGGAGGGTGCGTACTCATGAAATCCGAGTACGACACATCACGGGGCTCCCGAGGCCATCTATCTTGACGTCCCCCCGCCTGGGACGTATTCTGCATGATCGTGCGGAGCAGGTCGGTCTGCTCCTCACGACCTCCCACCAATGCCGCTATCACATCCGCTAGAGTAAGCGGAGGCGGCGGTGGTGGCTGCTGCTGCGGGGTGCTGTCGTAGGCCGGTGGCTGGGAGTCATCACTTCCCTGTTGGCTAGAGCCACCAACCTCGTGCGTGGTCCTAGTACGAACCATCTGCAACCACACGACATTACACATCAGTCCCGCAACATTTTGCATGCAGTCCAATAGAAATGGGCGTAAAAACATTATGACAACAAAACATGCGAAATATCTCGTAAATAGATAATGTAATAACTTTGCACAAGCTACACCATTACCAGACCAAACACAAGTTAGTTTAATCCAACATGATGAACCCCCTCTTTGGAAGCTCACCATAACTGGGTTTGGTCTCTACGAGACATTATTATCGCGTTGTCATCACATATACCACCCTTAGGGTACGACACCCTCTCCAATGAGTTCAACTGTCATTCTTCCTTCAGAATGACCAGTTTCTACCTATTCCAAGTTTTGATCCGGTTATGGGCATTTTCATGACTCAAGTTGAATACGAAAGTTAAAGTTAACTTCAGTATCTTTCCAACGAGTACTCATTTGCCCCCAGATCAGCTTTGGTTAAAAAGTTATGCTAATTCAAAGTCAGTAGAATTTCTGGAAGAATTTTAGCAGCACCTCCCTTGGAAGTGGCTGTTTTCAACCCTGGTTTCCACTGAAATCCGTGCTGAAATTTCAGAAACTTTGAATTGCAAAGATGTCACACATCTTCTACTCTTTCTAAGGATGTATTATATGACAATTTTAGATTTTTCTACTGGGAGTTATGTTTGAAAAACCGAACAGTCCAGAGAATGTTTAACTCTGTCCTGGTTCTGGACAGTTTACATTCCTCGGGGATTTAAGCCATCTTACGGTGAGTTTCAGCTCTGGAAGTCTACAACAATGTTGTATAGTACTTCAATACCTTACCAGAACCATATAGCACACCTCTTTGGGCTAAAGGACCCGTGAGTTATGCCCTGTTGAAGATCAGCAAACTTGCTGTCCAAAACAGAGCACTCTGTTTTTCATCCATTTGGCTATCCTACTTCACTATCCCATTTTTATACCCAACCAGGGTCCTAAATGTTGAACCTATAGATTTTAATTCTTTGTTATCATTATTATCATGCATATGCCTACAACATCTCGGTACTACGTTCCTCAAAAAAAAAATTCCTAACCGGATTTTACCGGCATATACGTCTCAAATGTGGCACTAAACGGTCTCTCGCACACGTTTACTACACGGATACTTACGTGGTTAGTACCTGCAGAAGGCCACACAATAATGGTGCACTCAATGGTTGTTCATTTCAGGCAGTTCCATATTTAGAAGTAAATACAAACGCCCGTATCATTGTCATACGGCCGTCCCTGAGTTAGGTCACGTCTCAAGGTACGTGATCGTGTTTCAACACCACATGACGGGGAACCCGAGTATGTCATGAACGGGTCGTCACGGTTGGGAATGTTATCAACCCAACAGATACCACCTACTGCCCTGCAGGGCACGCCGATGGCAAGCGCTGCGTATGTCCTCCTGGGCTATTTCCAGACGAACACACTCTCGCGTTACTGACCACGCGATGGGGTCTCCACTTACTTTCCTAATGCACGCTAGGGATCAGCGTTTCATATGAACTCAGGAACATGAAGAGTTCAAGAGGTTCATATTGACGTCTCACCCAAGCTATGAGACAAATCCCTGAACCACGTTCCTCGTCAGGGAGAGCTAACCGAAATTGAACCGCTTTCGGTGGCGTTCCTTACCATACTTACCAGAGCGTAGGTGCATCGTTACATAATTGAAATTCAGAATTATAACACATAGGTTAGTCTTTGCCACTTTAAGTAACTATGCTAATATAGTCCTTACTTGGGCAGCTACCGATTCCTCACCGTATACCTAAGTTTTTCCCATAATGCAGTCCTTTAGTACTGTGCTATCCCCACTGCAGCTCTGATACCAGGCTGTGGCGGACCGGAATCCGCTCATCCAGGATCGCAGAGGGTGGTGCCACGCGATGCGACACCCAACAGCACACGTCATAAGAACATAATATATTACATGGGAAAAACAACTGAAACTGTACAAACAGGTACAAACTTCAGTTACAACTATTGTTTATTTTACACAGCGGAAGTCTACACTATACAACTCACGCCCGCCTATCTAGCAAAAGTGGTTGTCCAGCCCTAGGACAACCCACACTAGCTGCACTCCTCAGCTCAGCGCGGTGTGTACGGCTCCCACTCAGCCGTGGTCCCCGACGGAGGGTAACCCTCGCCGGTGGACTCGTACTCCGAGTCCGTGGGTGGCTCCTCACCTGAAAAACACTTAAGCAGCAACCGTGAGCACGAAGGCTCAGCAAGGCTTAACCGACTCACCTAAGCATGAAACTCTACATGAGGGGTACCATGGACATAGGATAGTAACATTTCAGCAAAAGGACACGCCTACAAGTTCATCCTTAGTTCATCTTTTAGCAACAAGTTAACAGTTCCTGAAATCTGAAATTTAGTAAGCAGTATTTGGTGGCACCCATGTAACAATACAATTATATCAATCAGCAACATTGAATCAACATATTTCATCCGTTAATCTACGTCACGACTCAGTGACCAAGTGGTACTCTTCACCGCGAGGGACGGCGAATCGACTCGATATACACCTGCAGGGAGACCCAAAGAGCACGTCACGTACGCCCATCCGTGGAGCTGCGCAGCATGCTCACTCGATGTCGTACGGGACAACCTTTCACCCAACAGCCCAAACGTCGAACCGGTCGCACCGAAACGAGCAGGAGGTTCCCCACATGGAGCATCTCTCTATGCCCGTTGGCAGATTTCCACCTTGCTGCCCTCAACCTACACCTATAAATCGGTGTGCTATGCCTCGACGCCCGGAGGTTTAGGCTACATCGGTTTATCGAGGCCCATATATCCGATATGCCTTCGGTACGTTCAAACTTGATCAGCGTGGGCCGCACACGGCTCGGTCCTCAATCGACACGGACAGGGCTGCGCACACAAGACTCCCTCTTGCTGCGCCCTAGCCCCTGTCTAGTCTCATTTTCATTACTAAGATGATCTCACATCACTCAACCGAACCCGTGTGTCCCAAGCCTATCTCGCGAGTAGATTCCAACTACTCGACTTGTACCGAAGTCCTATGAATCTTTAAGCATAGCCTATCTATTCGAGGTCTTAGACCCTACCCTCACTCTTTTAGGAACCTTTGGTTATGCAAGTGGGGTTTCATTCATCCTATACCTAATGCACATACATACTACACATGACACATGTAAACAAAGGAAAAACTTATAAAAAGGTTAATGCAAACCGGGGCTTGCCTTGTTGCTGCTGGCCCGGAGTTAGTTCTTCGTCCGGAAGAAGGAAGTCCAACACTTCCGGAGTCTCTTCTTCAACGGCTACACATTAATGAAATACTACATGTTAATTTAGATGCAAATGTGAGTTTTAGAGTAAGACTTCTACTATTAGTTCTAATAACCAGCCTCTAACACCTGGAACTTTGTTTATGAATTTAAAGATGAACTGGTGTTGGTGGTTTGGCTTGGACTTAATCACATGGTTAAATGCTAAGTGGTTTTCTCCCTTTTCCATATTAATCCCTTAAGTGGGTAAACAGGACAGGGGTGATCTAGAGCTCCAATGGAGCTGAGAATTTTCGTGTGAGTTCCTTGTCACAAGAAAACCCTCTGGACCAAACCTTAGCACTTTTCATGGAGTGGTTTGCTCAGAATATTTTTCTTAGCAAATAAGCAAGGAAGAATTCATTCTGAGGTAATACCCCTGTTCATGCTCAACTTAATGAACTAAAATTTAAATTATAGCTCATAGAGTTTGCATGAATTTTCCTAGCATTTTTGGAGTTAAGGTTTGCCCAGAATTGAATTTCCAAGTTTTGGAAATTCTCTGAAAATGTTTCTGCATTCAAATGAACACAGCACCCTCCAATTTGAATTGCTCTGACCAAATCAACTCCAAATGGTCTGAAACTTTTACAGGTGTTCACTAATGTCCTAAAGAACATTCTGGCAAAATTTGGGCATTTTTGGATGAACCAAACTCCCTCTAAAATTCTTTTGCTGAAAAGCTTTAAAGAATTTTCCAGAATTAATTAATGGGTTTCATAAAAATTGGGTTTCAGATTTGGATTGTACTCTGTTAGAGGAATCCAACAAAATTTGTTTCATAATTTTTGGATTCTCCTAACCCAAGCTGTGGTCCCCCAAAGTTTGAACTACAAACTGGACATTTCAAAATGTTTAAATGTCTGCCGGTGGGTCCCACCCGGCAGTCTTCTCCTTCCTCGCGCCAAACAGGGGCCCGCGGCGGCGCACTCCGGCGAGTGTCGCCGGAACTGCTTTCCCGGCCGTCTCCCGGCCTCAAACTTGCCGCCCCGCCCTAACTCACGTCGCTGAACTCGTCGGTGGCGTCGCCGGCGGCCGTAGCTCACCGGAACAGGGCTCCCGACGGTGACAGTGGCGGTTAGGGTTCCGGCGTGGTCGGGAATGCGTTACAACGCATCAAAATGATTGGCAAAGGGTCAGAGAGCACCACGGGAGCTCGAGGGTGATGGAACTGGCCGCCAAACCCCATGAAAAGGTCGGCAACCTAGAGCTCCACGGTAAACCGAGCTGTTATTCTATGGCGGCCCGAAAAACAACCTAAACCCGGCCATTTCTGGTTCATTTCCCTTGATTCTTGGTCGAGGAGGGCCGCTAGGGAGTGAGGAAGGTGTTGGCAAGCCTGCGCGGCCAATAGCTAAACGAGTAGCAGGAATTTTGGGGTAGACCGCGCTCTACCCGAATGCACTACGTTTCGGAAGAACTGGAATTACTCTTCATCCGGTGGTTCAACCGCTATTCGGCTTGCATCTACACGATCTAGAGAGCACGGCGCACCTTTTTCGTGTAGAAGTCCGGCGGTGAAACTGGCCGTGGCGTGCTGTCCACGGGGAGCAGTCCTCGCCTTTCCCCCGGTGGCCTGAGCTCTCAGTGGCGATCGTCGATTTGTGGTCGAGTGCAGTGCTAACACCGCGGGGTGGTGAGATGGCTAGCTAGTGTGGCGGACCGGAATCCGCTCATCCAGGATCGCAGAGGGTGGTGCCGCGCGATGCGACACCCGACAGCACACGTCATAAGAACATAATATATTACATGGGAAACAACTGAAACTGTACAAACAGGTACAAACTTCAGTTACAACTATTGTTTATGTTACACAGCGGAAGTCTACACTACACAACTCATGCCCGCCTATCTAGCAAAAGTTGGTTGCCCAGCCCTAGGGCAACCCACACTAGCTGCACTCCTCAGCTCAGCGCGGCGTGTACGGCTCCCACTCAGCCGTGGTCCCCGACGGAGGGTAACCCTCGCCGGTGGACTCGTACTCCGAGTCCGTGGGTGGCTCCTCACCTGAAAAACACTCAAGCAGCAACCGTCAGCACAAAGGCTCAGCAAGGCTTAACCGACTCACCTAAGCATGAAACTCTACATGAGGGGTACAATGGACATAGGATAGTAACATTTCAGCAAAAGGACACGCCTACAAGTTCATCCTTAGTTCATCTTTTAGCAACAAGTTAACAGTTCATGAAATCTGAAATTTAGTAAGCAGTATTTGGTGGCACACATGTAGCAATACAATTATATCAATCAGCATCATTGAATCAACATATTTCATCCATTAGTCTACGTTACGATGCAGTGAACAAGCGGTACTCGTCACCGCGAGGGACGGCGAATCGACTCGATATACACCTGCAGGGAAACCCAAAGAGCACGTCACGTACGCCCATCCGTGGAGCTGCACAGCACGCTCACTCGATGTCGTACGGGACAACCTTTCACCCAACAGCCCAAACGTCGAACCGGTCGCACCGAAACGAGCAGGAGGTTCCCCACACGGAGCATCTCTCTATGCCCGTTGGCAGATTTCCACCTTGCTGCCCTCAACCTACACCTATAAATCGGTGTGCTATGCCTCGACGCCCGGAGGTTTAGGCTACATCGGTTTATCGGGGCCCATATATCCGATATGCCTTCGGTACGTTCAATACTTGTTCAGCAGGGCCGCACACGGATCGGTCCTCAATCGACACGGGCAGGGCCGCGCACACAAGACTCTCTCTTGCTGCGCCCTAGCCCCTGCCTAGTCTCATTTTCATTACTAAAGTGATCTCACATCACTCAACCGAACCCGTGTGTCCCAAGCCTATCTCGCGAGTAGATTCCAACTACTCGACTTGTACCGAATCCCTATGAATCATTAAGCGTAGCCTGTCTACTCGAGGTCCTTGACACTACCCTCACTCTTTTAGGAACCTTTGGTTATGCAAGTGGGGGTTTCATTCATCCTATACCTAATGCACATACATACTTCATATGACACATGTAAACAAAGTAAGACTTATAAAAAGGTTAATGCAAACCGGGGCTTGCCTTGTTGCTGCTGGTCAGGAGTTAGTTCTTCGTCCGGAAGAAGGAAGTCCAAAACTTCCGGAGTCTCTTCTTCAACGGCTACACGTTAATGAAATACTGCATGTTAATTTAGATGCAAATGTGAGTTTTAGAGTAAGACTTCTACTATTAGTTATAATAACCAGCCTCTAACACCTGGAACTTTGTTTAAGAATTTAAATATGAACTGGTGTTGGTGGTTTGGCTTGGACTTAATCACATGGTTAAATGCTAAGTGGTTTTCCCATTTTTCCATATTAATCACTTAATTGGTTAAACAGGACAGGGGTGATCTAGAGCTCTCATGGAGCTGAGAATTTTTGTGTGAGTTCCTTGTCACAAGGAAACTCTCTGGACCAAACATTAGCACTTTTCATGGAGTGGTTTGCTCAGAATAATTCTCTTGGCAAATCAGCAAGTAAGAATTTATTCTGAGGTAATACCCCTGTTCATGTTCAACTTAATGAACTACAATTTCAATTATAGCTCATAGAGTTTGCATGAATTTTTCCTAACATTTTTGGGGTTAAGATTTGCCCAGAACTGAATTTCCAAGTTTTGGAAATTCTCTGAAATTGTTTCTGTATTCAAATGAACACAGCACCTTACAATTTGAATTGCTCTGACCAAATCAACTCCAAATGATCTGAAACTTTTACAGGGGTTTACTAATGTCCTGAAGAACATTCTGGCAAAAATTGGGGATTTTTGGATGAACCAAACTCCCTCAAAAATTCTTTTGCTGAAAAGCTTTAAAGAATTTTCCAGAATTAATTAATGGGTTTCATACAAATTGGGTTGAATATCTGGACAGAGCTAGGCAAGATGAATCCAACCCAATTTGAATCACTAAATTTGGAGCTTCCTAGCAAAAGTTATGGGGTTCTAAAGTTTGCACTAAAACTGGAAATTCCAGAAATGTTTAAATCCTGCGGGTGGGTCCACGTACACGTGTCGACCGCTGGAGCCGAGCCACACGGGGCCTCAGACTACTTCCCGCGCGGCCGCACTGGATCCCGGACCACAGAGAATCCCACCCATTTATCTCCAGCCGCTGACGCGTGGGGCCTACCCTTTCGTCCTCCTCCGGCCACCCGCGCGACCCCGCCGCCAAGTTCGCCGGAGCTCTCGCCGGAGACGGGTTCCGGTCCTCGGAGCTTGCTGAATCTCGCCGCCAGTGCCTATCTCGGCCTGGGGAACACGGTGGTGCCCTCCCCAGAACTTGACAACCACCGGAACAGTGCTCCCGACGGCAACAGCGGCCGGGAGGTCACCGGCGACGTCCAACTCGGCATCCCACGCACCTTTTTCGATGCGGTTTGCTCGGGGAGCTCCGCTGACACCTGCTGGTCACGGACATGGACCCCGATCCCCGTGAAAACGGCGGTAACTACGACCTCACCGGCGACCTAGGCCGGATATCGGCTGTGCTTCAGAAAACTTCAAAGAACCGTAAACCTAGCCCACGGTTTTTACTGGTTTTCGATCCTAGGTGGTCGTGGCCGTGTATAGAGCATGTGCATGACTCGGTTTGCCCGGTGATGAGCTAACCCCCACGAATTTTGGGATTTTGTGGGAGCTCGGTCTCAGGACGCCCGAAGCTTTCCCGGCGAAATACTCCCTCGACAGCCCATGAAATGAAGAACGGTAGGGACGAGAAGAATCAGCACCTTAAGGCGGTCCTTTCTTGTGTGGCTCGTCGGGCACGAGCGCGCCTGTGCTGGCCGGATGCCGGCAATCAGAGAGGGCGGCGTTTCTGTGCTCGCGCGGAAACGAGGAAGGAGCTCGGTAGGGGGGGTTCTCGTTTGGAAAGCAGGAGGAAGGCGGCGTGGGCTGTGCGCTGGCCTTTAAGCCGCGGTTTGGCACCGTGAGGTGGCCGATTGCTGCCTCGGTGGCTCGCCGCCGTTCCCTGGCTTGCGCGCGAAGTCGGGGTCGGCTGCAGCAACCGACTGCCCCTCATGTGTGCCACTGACCTGTGGGCCTCCCCCTTTCTTCTTTTTCCCTAATATTTCTTTTCTGTTTTTGTTAATTATCCCACCAGCTACTCACAATTTAATGTGAGACTTAGCTCCCAAGTCTTTGTTTGAATTTGAATTCTCAAATTCAAACTTTGTTTGGTTAAATGTGCTTCATATTTAAACTGAAATTCAAATTCAGTTTTGAATTCTTGCAAATTTAGCTCTTGACAAGATGAGCTCCAATGGGGATGAAAATTGGTGAGCTTACTCAGAAAAATGTGCTGAGTATAGATATGGAGCTAACTTTTGAATTTGGATGATGAAAGTTGCTGCAATTTGAATTTACATTCAAATTGGCCTCTTTTTGAAATAACCCAAAAGTGCCTCAAAAATTGTTGAATTTGCATGAGCTTTGGACTGAACCTTCCCAAGACTTTTTAAATCCTAGGGGTGAGCTCAACCTCTCATGCTCATGTGTAGAAACCCTACATTGTGAAAGTGAAGGCTTTCCCCCCTAATCATTCTTTTGATGGAGGTTACTTGCTCTTCACAACATTTCCTATGGTGTCCACAATAAAAACTGTGGTGTTGTGAGGTGAAGAAAAAGTTTTTGCAAGTCCCTTTTCTTGGGCTTTTACAGATAGAGCACACACCGGCGCTCCCTTTCTGTGTTGGGGGCTCGGGCAAAGGCCGAGCGGACGTCGGCGTGCAGGGGAGGATCGGGGGAGCAGCGTCGGTGACCGAGCAGAGCGGGGGCTCGCTGTTTTGCAAAGAAGCACGCGTACGTCTTCGGTGGCTTGGCGAGGGGGTCACTTAGAGGAGAGTGTGCGCCGTTTCCGGGCTGCCAGCGCGAGCGACGGGAACCAGGAGGTGGCCGTTCGGCCGGCGGTGCGCGCGCGGCAGCTGGCTGCGCTCGGTTGACTGAGAAACAGAGAGAAGACTTGGGGGCTAAGTCTATTTCACCCAATGACATGTGGGCCCCACTGGTCAGTGCTCTACCACCTCTCAAAAGATCTCCAAAACTTGACAAAAGATGAATTCAAATGTTGGAGATCTCAAACTGAGCTACATTGGTATGGTTTGGCAAATTTACCTCAAATTCAAATGTATATTTGAATTCTTGGCATATTTGGATCCTTTTTGGAAAAATGGGTAGCAAATCTTTTCAAAATTTTTTGAAACTTTGCCTCCCCACTAATTTGGACCTGAGGAATCCAATTATGCACTTTGATCCTTGTTTTAGCTGCTGCAATCATGAATTGGAATGCAACAGTTTTGAATCACCCTCTCATGTGTGATCATATGTGTATAAACCCTACTTTGTGAAAGTGAAGACTTTCCCCTCTAATCACTCTTTTGATGGAGGTTACTTGCTCTTCACAATATTTCACAATCTATCCACAACAAGACTGTGGTGTTGTGAGGTGCAGACAAGTTTTTGCAAGTCCCTTTTCTTGGGCTTTTACAACAAGTTTTCAACTTATAGGTTGTTAAGGACAGAGCACTCTGTTTCCAGCTGAATTAAGGCTGAAGTTAATCAGAGGTTAGAGGTTGAGTTCTTTCGAGGTTGGGTTCATATGATACATTACTGGAAAGCTTTGGAAGAGATTTACAACTCTTCTGTTGAGGTCCAGAGACGTTTCATCCCTTAACCACTCGAAAAATACAGTAGAGTTGAAACTGTCCAGGAAACAGGACAGAGTAAAGACTCTCTGTAGACTCTCTGTAAATTAAGCATAACTTCCTGCATAAAAATCCAAAAATAGAAAATGAGGTAGTTCTGGAAAGCTTATGAGATAGGTTACAACTTTGTAACAGAAAGTTTTGTCAGATTAGGAAAATAATTAACTGGGATTCTTGGATCAAATCAGTACCTAAAGCAGGGAGGTGCTGTCCAATTTTCTCCAGAAATTCTATTAACTTTGACATCTCATAACTTTTAAACCAGGACGGATCTTAGGCCAAGCAAATACTTTCTTGAAAACTATTGAAGTTAGCTTTAACTTTGGTGTTGAGCTCCAGAATTGGTTTTGCTTTAGCATGGCCTAAATCAGGTTGAACTGGAAACTGGTCAGGGCTGTCATGGGAACAGCAGATCAGCAGCCAAATTTGTTTAAAATTTGAACTATGTTTCCAAGTTTTATGGGTTCAATGATATATCTTATGTTATAACTCAATGGTTTACTGTTTAAATAAATATTTGACATTTTTCAAATATATTTTTACAGATGACAGCAGATAAGAAGTTGGAGAACGGGTGGGTGATGTCCCACTGTTCTCACCGTAGCGGCTACCCGGAAGCATTGTGGCAAATGCTCCAATATTTCGGGTACAATCAGATGCCGCAGTACTTCACCAAGGAAGAAGGCGAAGAGGAGAACAAGACGTGGACGATCCATGTCGAAGTCCCTGCAGGACCTACGCCACCCGGTTGGGTGCCGTTCACCGTCACGGTGAGAGGAAGACAACCGGAAGGGATGTGGCAAGTGGCAGCCCGTGACACCATGTCACGTTTCTGCCAACTACACGTGCAGGCTATGGAGAGCACTCCATACACGCTCATTCCGGTGGAGGGATGGGCTCAGCATGTGTGGGAAGAGAGGTACCTGGAGGCAACGGACTCGAGTGGCCCAAGGTACAACCCCGCAGAGGCGAACCTTAGCCTCCAGATGAGGGCGGGAAACGCCGTGATGGACAGCCAAGCTGTTCATACGGAGCATCTCGCCACAAAGCTCAAGGAGAGCACAAGCCGTGGAGATCATTTCGAGAGTGCTCACAGCGCACTCCGCAATGTGCTCCTTCCGACGATTAAGCGACTGAATGAACAGCATAATCAGTTGCATCGTCTGAAGAAGGCAAAGAGAAAAAGCCGTGTCGACATCGCGGCGTTACAAGAACTGGTACAAAATCTGACCCAGCAGAACGAGGAACTTACTCAAGAGCGGGACGACGCTATTGAGGAAGGGCAAGGCTGGGAAGAAGATTATAACCAAGCCATGGACGAGGTGCATGCATTGCAGGACCTCGTACCTCCGGTGTTAGGCGTACCGGTGGTCTTGGGTCTTCCAGCAATGGGAGAACCCGGAATGGGAGAAGAGGTGGTAGATCCAGAGACACCAGCAGAGGTACCGGAGGAGGACGACCCACAGGAGGTCGAGTTCTACTCCGAGTAGGGGGTTACGGTTGCCAAGTAGGGCAGCTAGGGTAGCGTAACCCAACTTTTGTAATCGGTGACATGTCGTGTAGACAGTAGCATATGTATAGGTAGTGACGACATGAGCACGACTTCTCGGAGATCCGAGAATAATGTATCTTGTTTAAAGTTTATGCTTTATCAATATATGTGAATGTTGTGCAAATTAATCATGTGTCACTTCAATACCTACTGTTGCTTATGGAATTTTAAGTAAGACATGTGCTAATCGCTGCTGTTTTGAATTTCAGAATGACGCGTACTCGTGCCAACCCTGATGTTGGGGGTACTAGCCAAGGGGGAGAGACTTCCCAACAGCCTCCCGAGGACTCCTCGGGACAGCAGCAGCAACAGCGACAGCAAACACCGCCACCGCCTCTGCCAACGGTTACATTGGCCGACATCGTCGCGGCAATGGCGGGTTCACATCAGCAGCACACGGAGTTGCTGCAAACACTTATCGCCAATACGTCTCGCCCAGAGAGACGTCAAGACCGTGAGGAGTGTCAACAGAGCTCCTACTCCGACTTCCTGGCTACTCATCCCCCGGTATTCTCAAGGGCGGATGAACCTCTTGACGCGGACAACTGGCTCCGCGCCATAGAGATGAAGTTCGGGCTGCTCCAGATAAGCGAGCAGCGCAAGACTCAGTTCGCGGTCCAGCAGCTCCAAGGATCCGCGAGCGCGTGGTGGGCCAACTTCTGTGCTTCACAGCCCACCGACCGAGTGATGACCTGGACGGAGTTCCGAACGGCCTTCAGGGCCTATCATATACCGCCAGGTTTAATGAAGAGGAAGACGCAGGAGTTCCTGCACTTGCAGCAAGGGAGCCGGAACGCGCTGGAATACTCCAGAGCGTTCAACGATCTCGCACTTTACGCGTCATATCACGCAGATACTGACGAGAAGCGGCGGGACCACTTCTACCAGGGGCTTAACCCGCTCCTGAAGGACAAGTTGGTGATGTTCAATCGCGGCAGTCTCAACGACATTATTGATGCTGCGGTTGTTCAGGAGGACTCCGGCAAGCAGTTAGCGGCGGCGGAGCGAAAGCGAAGCGCGCCGCAAAGCAGCGGAGAAGGAGGCGGTCCTTCTCAGAAGTTTCGGATGGTGAATCGCCCACCATCAGGTCCACGCTGGCAGCCACCACAGCGGTCGATGCCGTTCCGCAGTCGGCCGTACTCTTCACCGGCATTCAGGCCGGCACTGCCAGTACCACCGCAACAACAACAGCAGCAGCGGGCGATGCCGCGTGCGTTTGCACCTCAGCAACGCATGCCGGGCTTTCATCCCCCGAGCACTACACCAGCAACGGCCACATGTTACAAGTGTGGTCGTCCAGGACACTTCGCGAGCAGTTGCCCGGAGAGGCAAGGCGGCGGAGTGGCACCGCAGTTTCCGGGGAGGAATCAACCCCGGAACCCTACTAATGCGCGGCGGGCAAACCCCAGGCCCGGCACCGTCCACCAGCTTGCCATTGAGGACGTGCCGGAGGGCGAGCCAATCCTTGCGGGTATGTTCCAACTCCACCAGCATCCTGCTATAGTACTGTTTGATTCAGGCGCCACACATAATTTTATTAGCCAAGCTTTCATTGCTAAACACAGTTTGCCAATACTACCCACCGATAGTCCATATTTAATTTGTTCACCGGGTGGGAAGATTTCAGCAAGCGTAATGGTCTCCAAAGCACCATTATGCTTAGCGGGTAGAGTGTACCCCACGTCTCTCATTATCCTAGAGGGACAGAAGGTCGATGTCATCCTAGGGATGTCGTGGTTAACCCGCCACGGCGCTGTTTTAGACACCGTCCTTCGAGTCGTGCACTTAAACTCAGAGGTGCATGGTTCTCACTCATTATTTCTGGACAGTCCAGAAATAAAACTTCCAAGTGTCTATCAAGCCACAACCATCAGATTGGAAGATATTCCAGTGGTCCGAGAATTCCCTGACGTATTCCCGGATGATTTGCCGGGGATGCCACCCGATAGAGAGGTGGAGTTCAAGATTGAACTTGCACCGGGAACCATGCCAATATCCCGAAGGCCGTACAAGATGGCACCCAAGGAGTTGGATGAACTGAAGACTCAGCTCACGGACCTCCTGGAGAAGGGTTTTATTAGGCCGAGCTCCTCGCCATGGGGCTGTTCGGCGTTATTTGTCAAGAAGAAGGATGAGACGTTGCGGCTTTGCATGGACTATCGTCCATTAAATGCCGTAACCATCAAGAAGAAGTACCCGTTGCCACGGATCGACATGTTGTTTGATCAGTTGGTCGAAGCAAAGATCTTTTCCAAGATGGACTTAAGATCCGGGTACCATCAGATTAAGATAAGGGCGGAGGACATTCCAAAGACAGCTTTCTCGACAAGGTACGGACTTTATGAGTACCTGGTCATGTCCTTCGGCCTCACCAATGCTCCAGCTCACTTCATGTACTTGATGAACTCGGTATTCATGCCGGAGCTGGACAAGTTTGTCGTGGTCTTCATCGACGACATCCTGGTATATTCCAAGTCGGAGGAAGATCACAAGAAACATCTGCGTATAGTCTTACAACGGCTGCGAGATCACAAGTTATACGCAAAATTCAGCAAATGCGAGTTTTGGATATCGCAAGTGCCTTTACTCGGGCATATCATCTCAGCGGAGGGTATCCCTGTGGACCCGAGCAAGATCATTCAAGTGCTGAATTAGAAATCCCTGAGAACTGTTCACGAGGTACGGAGTTTCCTCGGACTCGCGGGATATTATCGGAGGTTCATTCCGAGCTTCTCGAAGATTGCCAAGCCAATGACGGAGCTGCTGAAGAAGGCTACCAAATATGTTTGGAGTCCAGCATGTGAAGCAGCATTCAAGGCTTTAGTCAAGCACCTGACATCAGCACCGGTTTTGGCGCAGCCAGACACAACAAAACCGTTCGATGTGTACTGCGATGCATCCGGCATTGGGCTCGGATGTGTGCTGATGCAAGACCGAAGAGTGGTCGCGTATGGATCACGGCAGCTTAGGAACCATGAGCAGAATTATCCAACTCACGACTTGGAGCTCGCTGCCGTGGTACTTGCACTGAAAATGTGGAGGCACTACCTACTCGGTAACCTCGTACATTTATATACCGACCACAAAAGCCTCAAGTACATATTCACTCGGAAGGAGCTGAACATGAGGCAACGAAGATGGTTAGAATTGATAAAGGATTACGAAATAGAGATCCATTATCATCCGGGCAAGGCAAACGTAGTGGCAGATGCGCTGAGCCGCAAGTCACACGTCAACAATCTGACCATCACACCGTTGGAAGAGAGCGAACCACCACTACATGTGATTCCACATGGAGCTCTCTACAACTTAGCTTTGATCCCCACCATCCGTGAAGAGATAGCGGCAGCCCAGAAGAATGACAAGGGCATGCCACATTTGCAGAGACGTGTAGACAGTGGGGAGCTGAAGTGTTTCCGGAAGGACGGAGACGGCGTCCCGTGGTTCAAGGACCGGATCGTCGTACCCCGTAACCCGGAATTACGGAAGAAAATCTTTGATGAGGCTCACTTATCAAAGTTTTCTATTCACCCCGGCAGCAACAAAATGTATCAAGAACTCAAAAGCAAGTTTTGGTGGACACGGATGAAGCGAGAGACTGCAAAATACGTGTCCGAGTGTGATACATGTCGAAGGGTGAAGGCAGACCACATGCGGAAACCGGGACTGCTACAACCACTGGGCATTCCTGCCTGGAAGTGGGAGGATGTGAGCATGGACTTCGTCGTCGGTTTACCCACCACCTTGCAGAAACATGATTCTGTGTGGGTGATCGTCGATCGGCTCACCAAAGTTGCCCATTTCATCCCGGTCAACACAAACTACAACGCCAAGAAGTACGCTGAACTGTACATCTCACGGATCCTATGCTTATACGGCGTACCCCGTACCATCATATTGGACCGGGGCACTTTATTTGTGTCCCGTTTTTGGGAGCAGCTGCACGCTGCCTTGGGGACGAAGCTGATCCGTAGTTCAGCATACCACCCGCAGACGGATGGGCAAACGGAGCGGGTAAACCAGATCTTAGAAGACATGCTACGAGCTTGCGCTATCAACCGCGGCAAGAATTGGGATGATCACTTGCCGTTAGCCGAGTTCTCGTACAACAATGGGTACCAAGCCAGCATCAAGATGGCACCTTACGAGGCGCTATACGGTAGGAAATGCCGCACACCATTGAACTAGTGTGAGTTTGGCGAAAGGGTTACCTTCGGGATTGACCTTGTCAACAATGCGGAAGAAAAGGTTTGACTAATTCAAGCGAACCTAAAAGCCGCTCAATCCCGTCAGAAACAGTATGCGGACCGGAGAAGGCGCCCATTACAATTCGAAGTTGGAGATCACGTATACCTACGGGTGTCTCCAATGAAGGGCGTAAACAGATTTGGGGTGAGAGGAAAGTTGGCACCCCGATTCATCGGTCCATTCCATATTACCGAAAGATGTGGATCAGTGGCATACCGGCTGAAATTACCAGAAGCACTTTCCGGTGTGCATGACGTCTTTCACATTTCCCAGCTGAGGAAGTGTCTCAAGCTATCAACTACCGTTCAGCTGGAAGACATTGAAGAACTGCAACCGGATCTCACCTATCCGGAGGAATCGGTGCAAATTATTGATGAAAAGGCCCGAACCACACGCAACCGTACGTTGTGGTTCTACAAGGTTCCATGGAGTAATCACTCCATGGACGAAGCGACATGGGAGAGCGAAGAATTCCTTCAAACTAACTACCCCGAATTTTTCACGTCGCATATCCGGTAATTTTCCACCGTCCTCTCTCTCATTTTCACCTTATAATCTCGGGACGAGATTCTTTTAAGGGGGGAGGAATGTAAGGGCCTCAGTGTTCATCACCACACCACACACCTCATTTGAGGAAGGATGATGAACACAAATGAAGAGCAAGTAACAATTATCAACATGCTCATTAGAGAACAAACTCACACATTGCCAAAGTGGTATTTCACACATGTGATATAAGGGGGCTGGACATATGAAAACTCCTATACATTGCTAAGGATGTCCATGCCAAGTTTCACCCAAATTCAAAACCTTTTTGAGGTCATTTTGGGTATAGTTAGGAAGAGAGCAGTTTGAAACCATATTCAAATTCAAACTGTTCTTATCCCATGAATTTAAAAGTGGGAGGCATATTCTTACTCAGCACATTTTTGTGAGCTCACACACCAATTTTCACTCCATTTGGAGTTGATCTTGACATGAGCTAAGTGGGGGAAATTCAAACTTTATTTGAATTTCAAACTGAACTTGTGCTGAAATTCATTCAAACCAAACCCAATTTGAATTCTACTCAATTCAAATGGCTCATGGGTGAATAATTTGAATACCCAGGGTTATTTTGGGGCTCACTGTTTACAACAGTGATTAGGAGTGAATTTCAGAGGTTAAAACCCCGGGTGGGTCCCACATGTCAGCCACAGAGAAGAATCAACCGACTGAGACTTTTCTCACTCGGGTCGCCGAGCCGCCGCTGCGATCGCCACCGAGGGCAGCCTCCGCGCCAGCAGCTGCTTGCCCACGCGCGGGCGTGAGGCGGTGCAGAGCCTTGTTAAGGCGCCTGCCCCCCTCCTCGGCCGAGGCAACGCCGTTCTTCCCTGCAAGAACTTAGCGCCGGCCGAAGTTTTCCGCAGCTCGGAATCGATCGGAGAACGCCGATCACAGCTCCCTCCGTCCACTCCAGAGCCCCAGCAAGGTACTAGAGACCTTCCTCCGTCTTCCCCGCTGCTAGAATTCGATGGAAACCGATTGATATCGGCTGTGCCGCAAGATCAATTCGGCGACTTAGGACCGCCGCACCTCAGGCTCCCATGGACAGCCCAACCAGGGCGTTGTCACGCCCGAGCCCAGGCACCCTTGGACGCGCTGATGACCAACTCTCTGAAATTGTTTAGCTCATATCTTTAGTTAGGAACTTCCAAATTAAGTGAGACCAACTCCATTAGAACCCTCTGAAAATCTAGTTTTCAGAAAGTCATAGTTTGTTTCATGAAAATCCCTAGAACACCCTAAGAGTTCCAATTAAGGTCAAGGACATGATTAATTGTGGAGGGCTCAAAATGAGCTTTGCTGCAACTAAAACTTGACCAAGTCTCTATTTAGGTTGTAACCAAGCCACAGTAAAAGTTTCACAGTCATAAAGTCTGTCTAGTGGGACTTATAAGCTTCACAAGTTTAAAATTTAATCCAAACACATTTAAATTGATACATATGTTTCTTATCATGTAGTCGCTAAGGTCGAGGAGGAACCCGAAGTCCTAGACTTCGTTACTCCGGAGGAACAGCTAGCCTACGACCAAGAGCAGCAAGGCAAGCTCCGGTTTGCATTAACCCTTTACAAATTTTTATTGTTTCGAGCACATACATGAATACTATTGTTCCTTGCATTAGAGTCTTGTTTAGAAACCCAAGTGCATAGCCAAGAAAGCCATGGGTTGGGATTAGGATTGAAAACCTCGTTAGCCACTGCATTGCTAAGATAGAGTAGGATTCGGTACAAGTCGAGTAGTTGGAACTACTCGCGAGCATAGGCTAGAGGCACTCGACTCGGGTAGTGATAGCACATGAAACACATGGCAAGAAAATGAGACCAAGCGGAGGGTAAGGGTAGCAGGACTTTGGGGCCTGTATGCTGTAGCTCCGCTTGTGTCGATTGAGGACCGGGCCGTGTGCGGGCCTGTTGAACAAGCTAGAACAGTACCGAAGACCTACCGGCTATATGGGAACCGGGAAACCGATGTAACTCAGGTAGCTGGGCATTGAGGCATTGCCCGTCGTTCAGAGGGTAGGTTGAGAGCTTGAGGTGTAAATCGGCTGGCGGCACTGAGATGCGCGTGCAGAGACCTCTTGCTCGGGACGATGGGACCGGTTCAATATTTGGCTGACGGGTGAAAGGTGGTTGCGTACGGCGTCCGTGATGGTTGTTGTAGGCAACATCGAGTACGGGCGTACGTGACGGGTTGTTCGGGTAACCCTGCAGGTGTAAATCGATTATAATCGCCATCCCTCACGGTCAGTGAGTACCACTTGTTCACTGTACCGTGACGTAGAAAGAACAGGCTAGTTACATGTTAAAATGTTGCTGATTGAAAGATGGACTTGATTGCTAATGATTTGCTGTAGTTTAGAGCTAACTAAAGTTCATTTCAACTTTGGGCAAAGCACATGAGAGAAATGCGTTTCTTGTTTGATTGCGGCTCTCTCATGTGCCTTAGCGTGAGGTTCTCCACAAACTACTGCTAAAACTTGAAAGTAAGGTTCCACTAATTAGGTGAGTCCTTTGCAAATGATTTTACCTCATGTACCCATCATCCCCTCATGTAGAAGTTCCATGTTTAGGTGAGACGGGTCAGTCTTGCTGAGCCTTCGTGCTCACTGCTTGTGTTTGAAGCTTTTGCAGGGTTCTATGAGGAAGGGACTCCCGAAGAAGAGACGGAACCCCAGGAGGGGAACCCCGTCGAGTGGGAGTCGTGCACGCCGCAGAGTTAGTGTGTGTGTGTGCTAGCAAGGACATGTTCAAGGGCTGAACATGGACTTGATGCGTAGTCTACGTCCGCGAGTGTAGACTGAACTTATTTTGATGTAAACATGTTCATAAACCTGTTTATGTAATATAAAATTTCGCTTCCGCTTTGTACCTTTGACGTGTGTTATACGGTGCTGTGCAACGCAGCACCCCTCAGCGTGATCCTGGCTCTCAAGACCGCGGGGTCGTGTCACTATGCCCCTCAAATTTGGGTTTGAAGGTGATCTCAAATCATGCTTTGAACACAGGGTATATGAGCTCCAAATTTCTCCAAATTTAGAACTTAAGCTCTTTTATATCTGAGGACTGCAAAGGTCATCTCACATATAGGCCTTTGGACCATCTGAACATGAATGCTTTGCAAGGGTTCAAAAATGGGGTTTAAACCTCCCTCCCCTCTGCTCATAGGGAATGTGCCTATGAGTTAGGTTTTGGGAGTGAAATTCTTCCCTAGGTTAACATGTGTTCAGTATGAGCTAAAGAACATTTTAGCTCTCCCCACATGTCAATGTTTGAGTTTATCATTTCATGTGACATAACTCAAGTCATTCCCTTTCCTTAACATGTTTTGAATTCAGCATGAACTCAACATGATCATAATCCATTCCTTTTTAGCTCACCCTCAAATCAGAAGGTTGCCACCATTATCTCCTCAATTTCAAGTGTATGAGGTTCCATGTGTATACAAAAGTTTGGCGGCAATTTGAGCTGAGCCTTTGGATCTAAAGACCTTATCTTTATTCTTTCTCATCCACATGTATGATTACACATGAGTTTAACTTCACCTTGGTCCAGCACATTCAAAGGAATGCTTGAACCCGTGTTGTTGAACCTCACGTAGACCATCTCATGTAAGAAAGTTTTTGTAAGTCCCATTTTTCATGAACCAGAAACACGATGATGTTCAATCACCCGTTTCTTTGCATTCACGTTTTTGGGACTTTTATATTCCCCCCCCTTAAAAAGAATCTCGTCCCGAGATTCCAAAGAAAAACGAAGCGGGAGAGGTAATTTCAATCTGCATGATGATAGAAGTTCCGGATCTTTTTATCGATAGTCCGAACCGGTTGTTCGGTGTAGGTACGATCCGGCTCCAACTCGTCGATTTCTTGGTGTGTACGGCAATGGTAGCTTTAAAGTACTCCCGTAGCTGCGACACATGAAATATGTCGTGAATACCAGAAAAGTTTGCCGGTAGTTCCAGCCGGTAAGCTACGGGTCCACACTTTTCCGTGACAGCAAATGGATATAAGGCTCGGGAAGCAAAATCTCCCCTTTACATCGGACCGGTGAATTCCGTTCATCGGAGACACGCAAAGACAATGTGTTCTCCACCGTCGAAATGCAACGGTCTATGCCTTTGACCATCGTGACTTTTCTGTCGGGATTGTATAGCCTTCAAGTTCGCTTCTATTGTCCAAACTCGGCCATCGGATTTGTTGGCAAATCAACCCCGAACAGTACTCTTTCACCGTACTCACACCACTTCCACGGTGTGCGACATTTCCGGCTGTAGAGCTTAATCTTACGAGGTATAACTGTATGGTCCTTAAACCATAGAGTACCCTCATTGTCCTTCCTGAACCACCTCATCTCTCCATTGTCTATTCCCATCTGTAGGTGAGACATACCCTTGTCTCTCCTTTGCACTTCAGCAATCTCTCATCAGATTGCTGGAATGGGAGCAGTGTTATAAGGTACTCCATACGGAATGACACGGAGACTGGGTTTTTCTTCTTCTAACTCAGCATTCGCCAAGTTGTGAACGTGGCCTTTCTGACTAAACGTGTCGGTAACTGTGTTCACTTTTTCCTGGATGATAGTGGATCTTGATGTCATACTGTCTTATGAGCCCCAACCTGTAAAAGCCCAAGAAAAGGGACTTGCAAAAACTTTTCTTCACCTCACAACACCACAGTTTTTGTTGTGGATATGTTAGGAAATATTGTGAAGAGCAAGTAACCTCTATCAAAAGAGTGATTAGAGGGGAAAGCCTTCATTTCACAAAGTAGGGTTTCCACACATGAACATGATAGGTTGAGCTCACCCCTAGAACTTAAAAAGTCTTGGGAAGGTTCAGTCCAAGTTTCATGTAAATCCAACACCTTTTGAGGCACTTTTGGAGGTATTTGAAAAAGAGGCCAATTTGAATGTAAATTCAAATGGCAGCAACTTTCATCACTCAAATTCAAAAGTTAGCTTCATATTCAAACTCAGCACATTTTTCTGAATTAGCCCACAAATTTTCATCCCCATTAGAGTTCATCTTGTAGGGAGCTAGATTTGCAATAATTCAAAACTGAATTTGAATTTCAGTTTAAATATGAAGCAAATTGGACCAACCAAATTTCAAAATGGAGAACTCAAATTTAAACCAAAACTTGGGGGCTAAGTTTCACATTAAATTTTGAGTAGCTGGTGGGATATTCAGCAAAAACAGAAAAGCAATATTGGAGAAAAGAAGTAAAGGGGAGGCCCACATGTCAGCTGCACATACGGGGTTCAGTCGGTTGCTGCAGCCGGCCTCTGCTTCGCGCGCAAGGCACGGGAGAGGCGGCGAGCCACCGAGGCATCGAGCGGCCACCTCAGGTGCCAAAGTCGCGGCTCAAAGGCCAGCGCACACACCACGCCGTCCCTTATCCCGTTTTCCGAACGAGAAAGACCACCAACCGAGCTTCCTTCTCGGTTCCGCGCGAGAACAGAAACGCCGACCTCCATCGATCGCCGGCGTCTGAGCAACACAGGCGTTCTCGTGCCCGACGCTCAACACAAGAAACGACCGCCATAAGGTTCTGGTTCTGCTCGTCCCTACCGTTCAGCAGTTCATGCACCGTCGGGGGAGAATTTCTCCCGGGAACGTTTCGATGTTCTTAAGGCCGAGCTATACCAAATCCGGAAATTCGCGGGTACTAGCTCATCACCGGGCATACCGAGCCACACACACACTCTACACCCTGCCACGACCACCTAGGATCAAAAACCAGCAAGAACATGGGCTAGAGTTACGGTTCTTCGAAGTTTTCTGAGCACAGCCGATATCCGGCCTAGGTCAGCGGTGACGTCGTGGTTGCAGCCGTTTTCACGGGGATCGGTGTCCATGTCCGTGACCAGCAGGTGTCAGCGGAGCTCCCCGAGCAAACGGCATCGAAAAAGGTGCAGGGGATGCCGAGTTCGACGTCGCCGGTGAGCTCCCGGCCGCTGTTGCCGGCGGGAGCACTGTTCCGGCTGTTGTCAAGCTCTAGTAAGAGCACCACCGTGTTCCCCAGGCCGAGATAGGCACAGGCGGCGAGTTCCGTCGGAGGTCGGGCAGCAGAACGCCCGGCGGCGAGTATTCCGGCGAGGTGGGCGGCGGGGAGCCGCGGGAGCGCGAGGTTGAAGAAGCCTTGCGGGCCCCATGTGTCAGTCTCTGCTGAGAGCACTCGGGATTTGCTGCGGCACCGGGATCCCGTGCGGCTGCGCGGGTGATTCTGCGGGCTCCGGTGTGGGTTAGCTGGGAGGCTGACACGTATCCGGGGGACCCACCCGCAGGATTTAAACATTTTTGGAATTTCCAGTTTCAGTTCAAACTTCAAATGCATAGAACTTTTGCTAGGAAACTCAAAATTCAATGAACCAAAATTTTCTGAACTCAGAATTCTGAGTACTTTCCAGCAATACAAATTTCAGCTCATGAAAGTGAATAGTTTTCCAGAATTAAATCCCTAAATTTAAACTGTTGGGGATTTTATCTGGAGAACTACTTTATAAAAAATTCTGAAATTTGGCTGAGAGGTTCATTGGAAAATCCCTGAATCCCAGTAAAATTTTCAGACTCATCCAAGTTTATTTAGTTACCCTAATGGGGGGAGTAAGAGAACTGCCCTGAGAAAATAGAAAAATGTACAGAAACATTTTTCAGATTTTTTTCAAATCTTAATTAGGGCATAACTTTCAGTAGAATTCTTCAAATGACATGAAACCAATTCCATTAGAACCATCTTAAATTCTAGTTTCCAGAAAGTAATGGTTGGAGCCATGAAAAACCCTGGAATTACTTAGAGGATCAAATATTGACCAAATGGGCTTTTATTTGTACAAGGTTCAAATGAACTTTGTTTCAAATGAAACTTGGTCAAGACTCTGGTTAGGACCCTACCAAGCCACCATAAAAGTTTCAGAACCAAAGGGGAGGGCTAGCTAGAGTTATTAGTAATTATGTATTCAAGTTTACAAATTGCATATAAATTGACATGCAGTATTTCATTAAACATGTAGTCGCTGAAGAAGAGACTCTGGAAGTGCTGGACTTCCTACTTCCGGAAGAAGAACTAACTACTTACCAGCAGCAACAAGGCAAGCCCCGGTTTGCATTAACCTTTTTATAAGTTTTACTTTGTTTACATGTGTCATATGAAGTATGAATGTGCATTAGGTATAGGATGGATGGAACCCCACTTGCATACCAAAAAGTTTCCTATAAGAGTGAGGGTAGTGTCTAAGACCTCGAATAGACAGGCTATGCTTAATGAGTCATAGAACTTCGGTACAAGTCGAGTAGTTGGAATCTACTCGCGAGATAGGCTTGGGACACACGGGATTGGTTCGCGTGATGCGAGATCATTTTAGTAATGAAAATAAGACTAGGCAGGGACTAGGGCGCAGCAAGAGGGAGTCTTGTGAGCGCGGCCCTGTCCGTGTTGATTGAGGACCGATCCGTGTGCGTCCCACACTGATCAAGTTTGAACGTACCGAAGGCATATCAGATATATGGGCCCCGATAAACGGATGTAGCCTAAACCTCCAGGCGCCGAGGCATAACGCACTGATTTATAGGTGTAGGCTGAGGGCAGCAAGGTGGGAATCTGCCAACGGGCATAGAGAGATGCTCCGTGTGGGGAACCTCCTCCTTGTTTCGGTGCGACGGGTTCGACGTTTGGGCTGTTGGGTGAAAGGTTGTCCCGTACGACATCGAGTGAGCGTGCTGTGCAGCTCCACGGGTGGGCGTACGTGATGTGCTCTTTGGGTTTCCCTGCAGGTGTATATCGAGTCGATTCACCGTCCCTCGCGGTGAAGAGTACCACTTGGTCACTGAGTCGTGACGTAGGCTAATGTATGAAATATGATGATTCAATATTGCTGATTGATATAATTGCATTGCTACATGTGTACCACCAAATATTGCTTACTAAATTTCAGCTTCCTGAACGGTTAACTTGTTGCTAAAAGATGAACTTGTAGGCGTGTCCATTTGCTGCAACATTATTATCCTATGTCATTGTACACCTCATGTAGAGTTTCATGCTTAGGTGAGTCGGTTAAGCCTTGTTGAGCCATCGTGCTCATGGTTGCTGCTTAAGTGTTTTTCAGGTGAGGAGCCACCCACGGACTCGGAGTACGAGTCTACCGGCGAGGGTTACCCTCCATCGGGGACCACGGCTGAGTGGGAGCCGTACATGCCACGCTGAGCTGAGACGTGCAGCTAGTGTGGGTTGCCCTAGGGCGGGGCAACCGACTTTTGCTAGATAGGCGGGCGTGAGTTGTACAAAAGAAACTTCCGCTGTGTAATAAAGACCCTAGTTTGTAACTGAGAAGTGTACTACTTTGTACATTCAGTTTGTTTTTCCCATGTAATATAATATGTCCTTATGACGTGTGCTGTCGGGTGTCGCATCGTGCGGCACCACCCTCTGTGATCCTGGATGAGCGGATTCCGGTCCGCCACAGCCTGGTATCAGAGCTGCATTGGGGATAGCATAGTACTTAAGGACTGTATTATGGGAAAACTTAGGATTACGGTGAGGATTCGGTAGTTGCCCAAGTAAGGACTATATTAGCATAGTTACTTAAAGTGGCAAAGACTAACCTATGTGTTATAATTCTGAATTTTAATTATGTAACGACACACCGACGCTCTGGTAAGAATGGTAAGGAACGCCACCGAAAGCGGTTCAATTTCGGTTAGCTCCCCTGACGAGGAATGTGGTTCAGGGATTTGTCTCACAGCTTGGTGTGAGACGTCAATATGAAACTCTTGGACTCTTCATGTTCCTGAGTTCATATGAAACGCTGATCCCTAGCGTGCATTAGGCAAGTAAGTGGAGACCCCATCGCGTGGTCAGTAACGCGAGAGTGTGTTCATCTGGAAATAGCCCAGGAGGACATACGCAGCACTTGCCATCGGCGTGCCCTGCAGGGCAGTAGGTGGTATCTGTTGGGTTGATAACATTCCCAACCGTGACGACCCGTTCATGACATACTCGGGTTCCCCGTCGTGTGGTGTTGAAACACGATCACGTACCTTGAGACGTGACCTAACTCAAGGACGGCCGTATGACAATGATACGGGCGTTTGTATTTACTTTTAAATATGGTACTGCCTGAAATGGAAACAAAACCTTTGAGTGAATCACTATTGTGTGGTCTTCTGCAGGTACTAACCACTTATGTATCTGTGTAGAAAACGTGTGCGAGAGACCTTTAGTGCCACACTTGAGACGTATATGCCGGTATAATCCGGTTAGGATTTTCTTTTGTGAGGAACGTAGTACCGAGATATCATAGGCATATGCATGAAAAATAATGATAACAAGGAATTAAAATCACTAGGTTCAACATTTAGGACCCTGGTTGGGTAGAAGAATGTGATAATGGAGCAGGATAACCAAAGGAGTGAAAAACAGAGTGCTCTGTTTTGGGCAGCAAGTTTGCTGATCTTCAACAGGGCATAACTCACAGGTCTTTTAGCCCAGGTAGGTGTGGTATATAGTTCCGGAAAAGTATTTAAGTACCCTACAACTTTGTTGTAGACTTCCAGAGCTGAAACTCACCTTAAGATGGCTTAAAATCCAGAGGGATGTAGACTGTCCAGAATCAGGACAGAGTTAAACACTCTCTGGACTGTTCTGTTTTCAAACATAACTCCTAGTAGAAAAATAAAAATTTTTCATATGATACATCTTTAGAAAGGGTAGAAGATGTGTTACATCTTTTCAATTCAAAGTTTCTGAAATTTCAGCACAGAATTCAGTGGAAATCAGGGTTGAAAACAGCAACTTCCCAAGGGAGGTGCTGTTGAAATTCTTCCAGGAATTCTGTTGACTTTGAATGACCATAACTTGTTAACCAGAGCTGATCTGAGGGTCAATAAGTACTCGTTGGAAAGATACTGAAGTTAACTTTAACTTTGGTATTCAACTCGAGTCATGAAAATACCCAGAACCAGATCAAAATCTTGGATATGTAGAAACTGGTCATCCTGACAGAGGCATGACAGTTGAACTCATGGGAGAGATGGTTGTACCCTAGAGGTGGTTTAAGTACTGCCAATGGGGTAGAACATACTCATGAGAGCTTGTCTTCAACTAGTGAAAGATTTGAGTGTAGGTCTCACTCAAGTTTCTTTTACTAGAGACCATGTTTGTGTCGTATTGAAGATAAAAGGGTGGTTTACGTGATGACAAAGCGATAGTAACGTCTCGTAGTGACCAAACCTAGTTGTGGTGAGCTTCCAAAGAGGAGGTTCATCGAGTTGGATTAAACTAGCTTGTATTAGGTCTGGTAATGGTGTAGCTTGTGCAAAGTTATTACATTATCTACATACGAGATGTATCGCATGTTTACTGTCATTATGGTTTACGCCTATCTTATTTGACTGCATGCAATATGTTGCGGGACTGATGTTTATTGTCATATGGTTGCAGATGGTTCGCACTAGGACCACGCACGAGGTTGGTGGCTCTAGCCAACAGGGAGGCGATGACTCCCAGCCACCGGCCTACGACAGCACCCCGCAACAGCAGCCACCACCGCCGCCTCCGCTTACTCTAGCGGATGTGATAGCGGCACTGGTGGGTGGTCGTGAGGAGCAGACCGACCTGCTCCACACGATCGTGCAGAATACGTCCCAGGCGGGGGGACGTCAAGAGAGGGGACCCCGTGAGCCCCGTGAGGTGTCGTACTCGGATTTCATGAGTACGCACCCTCCAGTGTTCACAGAAGCTGAAGAACCACTGGAGGCTGACAACTGGCTGCGGACTATCGAGTCCAAGTTCGGACTGCTCCAATGCACGGAGCAGCAGAAGACTCTGTTCGCAGCGCAGCAACTCCACGGTGCCGCTGGGGCGTGGTGGGTGAATTATGTCGCCTCACGTCCGGCTGGCCATGCCGTGGAATGGGAAGAGTTCAGGGAGGCGTTCCGCGCCTATCACATTCCTCCTGGAATAATGAAGAGGAAGTTTCAAGAATTCTTGGAGCTGAAGCAGGGCGGGAGGAGTGCCCATGACTACTCCCGTGCCTTCAACCACCTGGCGCAATATGCGTCAGACTACATCTCCACCGAGGAGAAAAATCGGGAGCACTTCTATCAGGGGTTACACCCCGAAACGAAGACGCATCTCGTGCAATGGAATCGCGGCACCTTCAATGACCTAGTCAATGCCGCGATTATGGAAGAGGACGCTCAGCGGGAGTTGGCAGCTGAGCAGCGGAAGCACAGCGCTCCACCCAGCGGTGGGAGTGGCGCTCCCCAGAAGTACCGCATGGTGTATCGGACACCATCCGGGCAGCAGTGGCATCCACCGGCGCGACCTCAACGGTTCGGGGGACGTCCTTTTCAGTCACCTCCATTCCGTCCGCCGATGCCACTACCAAGACAGCAGCCGCAGCAGCATACGGCACCCCGGGTGTTTCCACCGCCACAACGCGCCCCGGGTTTCTGTCCACCGATCAGCGGGGGATCGCCCCGTTTCACTTGCTTCACGTGTGGCCAGGCGGGCCACTTCGCGAAGGACTGTCCCCAGGGGCAGCAAAGCATCGGGCAAGCCCAGTTCCAGGGCGGTGCTCGAGGCCGACCTCCGGTCAAGAAGGTTGGTCAGCAGACTGGGGGCGTTCGCCACCTCGACAATGAGGACGCCCCAGAGGGAGACAACGTGCTGGCGGGTACGTTCACTCTCAACCATCAAGCCATCATAATATTGCTTGATTCTGGTGCAACCCACAACTTCATAAGTGCATCATATGTGGTTAAGCATCAGCTGGAAGCCTTTCCAACCGAGTGTTCTTATATGATCTGCTCACCGGGAGGAAAGATTCCAGCAACTATGATGGTTCCGAAAGCACCACTGTGCTTAGGTGGGAATATATATCCCACCACTATGATTATCCTTGAGGTGCAGAAGATTGATGCAATCTTGGGAATGTCATGGCTAAGCTACCATGGCGCTGTCCTGGAAACCCTATCACGGACGGTTCACCTCAACTCCCCATTACACCGTCCGCAGTCCCTCCTATTAGATAATCCAGTCCGGGAGGTTTCAGCGATCAACAATACTGAAGCTCTCAAATTAGAGGACATCCCCGTAGTCCGGGAGTACCCCGACGTGTTCCCGGATGATCTTCCGGGCATGCCACCTGAGCGGGATGTCGAGTTCAAGATTGAACTTGCACCCAGGACTACGCCCATATCTCGGAGACCATACAAAATGGCTCCCAATGAGCTGGCTGAACTAAAAGAACAGCTCAATGATCTGTTGAGCAAGGGTTTCATTAGGCCGAGTTCCTCGCCTTGGGGATGCTCAGCGCTGTTTGTTAAAAAGAAGGATGAAACCTTGAGGCTGTGTGTGGATTACCGGCCGCTCAACGCCGTCACAATCAATAATAAGTACCCACTGCCCCGCATTGACATTTTGTTTGATCAACTTGTGGGGGCAAGCGTGTTCTCAAAGATGGACCTTCGCTCTGGATATCACCAAATAAAGATCCGGGCGGAGGATATCCCGAAGACGGCTTTCTCGACGAGATATGGATTATATGAATATCTCGTCATGTCCTTTGGTCTCACAAACGCTCCAGCCCATTTCATGTATCTCATGAACTCAGTGTTCATGCCGGAGCTGGACAAGTTCGTGGTAGTGTTCACCGACGATATCTTGGTTTACTCCAAGACAGAAGCCGAACATGCCGAACACTTGAGGATCGTTCTTCAACGATTGCGAGACCACAAGCTCTACGCCAAGTTCTGTAAATGCGAGTTTTGGATCAGCCAAGTGCCATTCTTGGGACATATCATCTCAGCTGAAGGCATTGCGGTTGACCCAAGCAAAATAGAGCAAGTGCTGAAATGGAAGGCTCCCACTTCAGTCCATGAAGTCAGAAGCTTCCTCGGGTTAGCGGGATACTATCGGAGACTTATTCCAAGTTTCTTCAAGCTCGCTAAGCCGATGACAGAATTGCTGAAGAAGGGAACAAAATATGTTTGGAACACGGCGTGTGAAGGAGCGTTCCAAGCATTGGTGAAGCATCTCGCAACAGCCCCGGTCTTAGCTCAGCCGGATATAACAAAGCCCTTCGACGTGTATTGTGACGCGTGTGGTATTGGGCTCGGCTGCGTGTTGATGCAGGAAGGACGTGTGGTCGCCTATGGCTCACGCCAACTTCGGAACCATGAGCAGAACTATCCGACTCATGATCTTGAGCTTGCTACAGTGATTTTGGCGCTAAAAATGTGGAGGCACTATCTCCTGGGGAACCTGGTGCACCTCTACACTGACCACAAGAGCTTGAAATACATTTTCACCGAGAAGGAGCTGAACATGAGGCAAAGGAGGTGGTTAGAAGTGATCAAGGATTATGAAATTGAGATTCACTACCACCCCGGCAAGGCGAATGTGGTTGCCGACGCGCTGAGTCGGAAATCACATGTCCATCACCTCACCATTACACCGGTGGAGGAGGAAGAGCCGAGTTTATACTTGGTTCCTTATGGATCGCTGTACAACCTTGCCCTCATCCCTACTATTAGGGAGGACATCATTGCAGCTCAGAAGATTGATAAGGGTATGGCGCATCTCCGGAGACGGATAGACAATGGAGAGATCAAATGTTTCCGGAAGGACGATGAGGGGACGCTACGGTTCAATGACCGCATAGTCGTACCCCGAGATATGGAACTGAGGAGAAAGATCCTCGATGAAGCTCACTTGTCTAAGTACTCCATTCATCCGGGCAGCAACAAAATGTACCAGGATTTGAAAAAGAAATTTTGGTGGACACGGATGAAGCGGGAAGTAGCGAAGTACGTATCCGAGTGTGATACGTGTAGACGAGTGAAGGCTGATCATATGAGGAAATCAGGGCTGTTGCAACCCCTGAAGATTCCAGCATGGAAGTGGGAGGATGTGAGCATGGATTTCATTGTGGGATTACCCCTAACATCCAACAAGCATGATTCCATTTGGGTGATCGTTGACCGTAACCAAGTCAGCTCACTTCATCCCCGTGCATACACATTTCCATGCCAACAGATATGCGGAGTTATATATTTCCAGAATCCTATGCTTACATGGCGTACCCAAGACCATAGTCTCAGACTGAGGTGCATTGTTTGTATCTCGCTTTTGGGAGCAGTTGCATGCTGCTTTGGGTACTAAACTGATTAGAAGCTCCGCCTACCACCCTCACACAGATGGCCAAACAGAGAGGGTGAATCAGGTTCTGGAAGACATGTTGAGAGCATGTGCCATCCACCATGGTAGGAACTGGGATGATCACCTACCATTGGCGGAATTCTCGTACAACAACGGCTATCAGGCGAGTATCAAGATGGCACCCTATGAAGCTCTCTACGGTCGCAAATGCCACACCCCATTAAATTGGTGCGAGTCCGGTGAAAGGGTCACATTCGGGGTTGATGTGGTGAACAACGCCGAAGAGCGTGTTCGGGCGATTCAAGCTAACTTGAAGGCCACTCAATCCCGCCAAAAGAGCTACGCTGATAAGAGGCGTAGACCATTGCACTTTGACGTCGGTGAACACGTATACCTCCGCGTGTCTCCGATGAAGGGCGTGCACCGGTTCGGTGTCAAGGGGAAGCTCGCTCCCCGTTTCATTGGACCCTATGCTATCACCGAGAAGTGCGGACCAGTGGTGTATCGATTGGAGTTACTGGCATCTCTTGCTGGTGTCCATGATGTTTTCCATGTTTCGCAACTGCGAAAATGTTTAAAGCATACAGCTGCTGTTCCTACTGAAGACATCGGCGAGCTGAAACCGGATTTGACATATGATGAGTATCTGGTGGAAATTCTTGATGAGAAAGCCCGAACCACGCGTAGCAGAACGTTGTGGTTCTACAAAATACTCTGGAGCAACCACACCGCCGAAGAAGCAACGTGGGAGAGCGAGGAATTCCTTCGCTCAAATTACCCGGAGTTCGTGGCATCTCAACACGGGTAAGTCTCTATTACATCATATCTCTTCTTTTGTAATCTCGGGACGAGATTTTTTTAAGGGGGGAGGGATGTAAAAGCCCAAGAAAAGGGACTTGCAAAAACTTTTCTTCACCTCACAACACCACAGTTTTTGTTGTGGATATCTTAGGAAATATTGTGAAGAGCAAGTAACCTCCATCAAAAGAGTGATTAGAGGGGAAAGCCTTCACTTTTACAAAGTAGGGTTTCCACACATGAACATGAGAGGTCGAGCTCACCCCTAGAACTTAAAAAGTCTTGGGAAGGTTCAGTCCAAGTTTCATGTAAATCCAACACTTTTTGAGGCACTTTTGGAGGTATTTGAAAAAGAGGCCAATTTGAATGTAAATTCAAATGTCAGCAACTTTCGTCACTCAAATTCAAAAGTTAGATTCATATTCAAACTCAGCACATTTTTCTGAATTAGCCCACTAATTTTCATCCCCATTAGAGTTCATCTTGTAGGGAGCTAGATTTGCAATAATTCAAAACTGAATTTGAATTTCAGTTTAAATATGAAGCAAATTGGACCAACCAAATTTCAAAATGGAGAACTCAAATTTAAACCAAAACTTGGGGGCTAAGTTTCACATTAAATTTTGAGTATCTGGTGGGATATTCAGCAAAAACAGAAAAGAAATATTGGAGAAAAGAAGTAAAGGGGAGGCCCATATGTCAGCTGCACATACGGGGGTTCAGTCGGTTGCTGCAGCCGGCCTCTGCTTCGCGCGCAAGGCATGGGAGAGGCGGCGAGCCACCGAGGCATCGAGCGGCCACCTCACGGTGCCAAAGTCGCGGCTCAAAGGCCAGCGCACACACCACACCGTCCCTTATCCCGTTTTCCGAACGAGAAAGACCACCAACCGAGCTTCCTTCTCGGTTCCACGCGAGAACAGAAACGCCGACCTCCATCGATCGCCGGCGTCTGAGCAACACAGGCGTTCTCGTGCCCGACGCTCAACACAAGAAACGACCGCCATAAGGTGCTTTTCTGCTCGTCCCTACCGTTCAGCAGTTCATGCACCGTCGGGGGAGAATTTCTCCCGGGAACGTTTCGGTGTTCTTAAGGCCGAGCTATACCAAATCCGGAAATTCGCGGGTACTAGCTCATCACTGTAAGGGCCTCAGTTTTGACACTCATTTGCAGTGTTCATCACCACACCACACACCTCATTTGAGGAAGAATGATGAACACAAATGAAGAGCAAGTAACAATTATCAACATGCTCATTAGAGAACAAACTTACACATTGCAAAAGTGGTATTTCCCACATGTGATATAGATGGGCTAGACATATGAAAACTCCTACATTTTACTGAGGATGTCCATGCCAAGTTTCACCCAAATTCAAAACCTTTTTGAGGTCAGTTTGGGTATAGTTAGGAAGGGGGCAGTTTGAAACCATATCCAAATTCAAACTGTTTTTATCCAATGAATTTAAAAGTGGGGGGCATATTCTTACTCAGCACATTTTTGTGAGCTCACACACCAATTTTCACTCCATTTGGAGTTGATCTTGACATGAGCTAAGGGGAAGAAATTCAAACTTTATTTGAATTTCAAACTGAACTTGTGCTGAAATTCATTCAAACCAAACCTCATTTGAACTTTGATCAATTCAAATGGCTCATAGGTGAATAATTTGAATTGCCAAGGGTAGTATGGGGTTCACTGTTTACAACAGTGATTAGAAGTAAATTTCAGAGGTTAAAATGGGGGGTGGGATCCACATGTCAGCCTCTACCTCAACACAAACCGACTGAAACACAGTTCAGTCGGTTCCCGGGTGCAGTGTGCGCGCGCCACCGAGGGGGGCAGCCGGCGCCAGCTCCTGCTGCGCGCCCCAAGCCGGAGACCAGTCGCCGGGCTACTTATCCCCTCCCCGACGTGCTCCGATCACTCATTCCCCCGAGCTGCCGGCATACTCGGCCGTTTTTCCACTGCCATCACCGCCGCTCGAGCTCACGCTTGATCAGGCCGATCACCCGCGAGTACAGCCTCTCCTCCACAGCAAAACGGCGCCAAGAGGTCGTGAGCAACCTCCTAGACCCCGTGTTGCCCAGTGAGCAAACGTTCTCAAGCTGTACGAGCCATTTCTCCGGCGAGCCAAACATCGCCGCCGATCGGGCTCCCGTGGACAGCACGGCACAGCCGTTGTCACGTCCTCTTCTCTACACAAGAAAGGTGCGTGATTGTATGTAGATGGAGTAGCCGAAAGCCGTTTGGCGATTGATCAACCCTCGGCCGAGAATTTCCAAATTTACTCTTGATCAGTTCATAAGAACCGAGCTCACCTTCGGGTGAAATTCGTGCTCTATGCACGAAGGTTGGACGAGCTCGTTACCTAGTAGCTTCTACGCACGATAGCGCCCACGCTCGAACTGGAATTAGAGAAAACCATCGAGAATCGGCCATGATATGGCTGTTTTCCCCGCCGCCATGGCTGAACACCTCGGCTCACCGTCGAGAGCCTAGTTACCGGTATTTCTAGCTTCCACCCAGCCCTGGTTCGTGTTTCCCATGCCCTACTGATGCTCTCCGACCGATTTCCGGTCGATTTGGTGCACGGGAGAGCGGGACCGACCTCACCGGAACCCTAGCAGGTGCTGTCACCGGTGCGCACGGGTTTCCGGTCATCGCCGGCGGCCGGCGACCCCACCATCGAGTCCAGGGGGTCAGTAATAGGGCAGGCGGCAAGTTTCGGGCCGGGGGGTGGCCGGGAACTCAGTTCCGGCGAAGGTCGCCGGAGAACGCCGCCGCTGCGCAGTTGGCGCGAGGAGGGAGACGACGCACTGTGTGCGGGGCCCACAAGCCAGAGTTTAAACTTTTTCCCCGAATTTCAGTTTCAGTTCAAACTTCAAATCCTTATAACTTTGGCTAGAAAGCTCCAAATTGAGTGAACCAAATTTTGCTGGATTCAGCTCTCTGAGTACTTTCCAGAAAATCAAGTTTCACTTCATGAAATTCCTTATTTCTCCAGAATTAATTCCTTAAATTTTAAACTGTTAGGAATTTTAACTGGAGAATCCTTTGGAGGAAAATCCTGAAATTTTGCTGAGATGTTCACCAAAATATCCTTGAACTACCATAAAAATTTCAGATCTATTTGAGCTCATTTAGTCCACCTAATGGTGTGATTAGTGAAACTGTTCCAGAGAAAATAGAAAATGTTCAGAAACATTTTCAGAATTTTCTCTGAAATTGCTTAGCTCATATCTTTAGCTAGAGACTTCCAAATTAAGTGAGACCAACTCCATTAGAACCCTCTGAAAATCTAGTTTTCAGAAAGTCATAGTTTGTCTCATGAAAATTCCTAGAACACCCTAAGAGTTCCAATTAAGGTCAAGGTCATAATTATTTGTGGAGGGCTCAAATGAGCTTTGCTGCAACTAAAACTTGACCAAGTCTCTGTTTAGGTTGTAACCAAGCCACAGTAAAAGTTTCACAGTCATTAGGTCTATCTAGCAAAGGTTATAGACTTCACAACTTCAAAGTTAATACAAATGCATTTAAATTGATACATATGTTTCTTATATCATGTAGTCGCTAAGGTCGAGGAGGAACCCGAAGTCCTAGACTTCGTTACTCCGGAGGAACAGCTAGCCTACGACCAAGAGCAGCAAGGCAAGCTCCGGTTTGCATTAACCTTTTTACAAACTTTTATTGTTTTGAGCACATACTTGTTTCCTTTGTTCTGTGCATTAGAGTCTTGTTTGGAAATCCAACTGCATAGCCAAGAAAACCACGGGTTGGGTTTAGGATTGCAAACCCCGTTAGCCACTGCATTGCTAGGATAGAGTAGGATTCGGTACAAGTCGAGTAGTTGGAACTACTCGCGAGAATAGGCTAGAGGCACATTGCTCGGGTAGAGATAGCACATGATACACATGGCAAGAAAATGAGACCGAGCGGAGAGTAAGGGCAGCAGGACTTTGGGGCCTGTGTGCTGTAGCTCCGTTTGTGTCGATTGAGGACCGAGCCGTGTGCGGGCCTGTTGAACAAGCTAGAACAGTACCGAAGACCTACCGGCTATATGGGAACCGGGAAACCGATGTAACTCGGGTAGCTGGGTATTGAGGCATTGCCCGTCGTTCAGAGGGTAGGTTGAGAGCTTGAGGTGTAAATCGGCTGGCGGCACGGAGATGCGCGTGCAGAGACCTCTTGCTCGGGACGATGGGACCGGTTCAATATTTGACTAACGGGTGAAAGGTAGTCGCGTACGGCGTCCGTGATGGTTGTTGTAGGCAACATCGAGTACGGGCGTACGTGACGGGTTGTTCGGGTAACCCTGCAGGTGTAAATCGATTATAATCGCCGTCCCTCGCGGTCAGTGAGTACCACTTGTTCACTGTACCGTGACGTAGAAAGAACAGGCTAGTTACATGATAAAATATTGCTGATTGAAAGGTGGACATTGATTGTTAATGATATGCTGTAGTCTAGAGCTAACTAAAGTTCTTGTCAACTTTGGGCAAAGTACATGAGAGAAATGCGTTTCTTGTTTGATTGCGGCTCTCTCATGTGCCTTAGCGTAAGGTTCTCCACAACCTGCTGCTAAAACTTGAAAGTAAGGTTCTACTAATTAGGCGGGTCCATGCAAATGATTTTTTTTACCTCATGCAACCCATACCCTCATGTAGAAGTTCCATGTTTAGGTGAGACGGGTCAGACTTGCTGAGCCTTCGTGCTCACTGCTTGTGTTTGAAGCTTTTGCAGGGTTCTATGAGGAAGGGACTCCCGAAGAGGAGACGGAACCCTAGGAGGGGAACCCCGTCGAGTGGGAGTCGTGCACGCCGCAGAGTTAGTGTGCGTGTGTGCTAGCAAGGACACGTTCAAGGGCTGAACGTGTACTTGATGCTTAGTCTACGCCCGCGAGTGTGGACTAAACTTATTTTGATGTAAACATGTTCATAAACTTGTTTATGTAATAAAATTTCGCTTCCGCTTTGTACCTTTGACGTGTGTTATACAGTGCTGTGCAACGCAGCACCCCTCAGCGTGATCCTGGCTCGACAGGACCAGTGGGGTCGTGTCAATCACCGGGCATACCGAGCCACACACACGCTCTACACCCTGCCACGACCACCTAAGATCAAAAACCAGAAAGAACCATGGGCTAGAGTTACGGTTCTTTGAAGTTTTCTGAGCACAGCCAATATCCGGCCTAGGTCACCGGTGAGGTCGTGGTTGCAGCCATTTTCACGGGGATCGGTGTCCATGTCCGTGACCAGCATGTGTCAGCGGAGCTCCCCGAGCAAACGGCATCGAAAAAGGTGCAGGGGATGCCGAGTTCGACGTCGCCGGTGAGCTCCCGGCCGCTGTTGCCGGCGGGAGCACTGTTCCGGCTGTTGTCAAGCTCTATAAGGGCACCACCGTGTTCCCCAGGCTGAGATAGGCACAGGCAGCGAGTTTCGCCGGAGGTCGGGCAGCAGAACGCCCGGCGGCGAGTATAACGGCGAGGTGGGCGGCGGGGAGCCGCGGGAGCGCGAGGTTGAAGAAGCCTTGCGGGCCCCGCGTGTCAGTCTCTGCTGAGAGCACTCGGGATTTGCTGCAGCACCGGGATCCCGTGCGGCTGCGCGGGTGATTCTGTGGGCTCCGGTGTGGGTTAGCTGGGAGGCTGACACGTATCCGGGGGACCCACCCGCAGGATTTAAACATTTTTGGAATTTCCAGTTTTAGTTCAAACTTCAAATGCATAGAACTTTTGCTAGGAAACTCCAAATTCGATGAACCAAAATTTTCTGAACTCAGAATTCTGAGTACTTTCCAGCAATACCAATTTCAGCTCATGAAAGTGAATAGTTTTCCAGAATTAAATCCCTAAAGTTTAAACTGTTGGGAATTTTATCTGGAGGACTACTTTATGCAAAATTCTAAAATTTGGCTGAGAGGTTCATTGGAAAATCCCTGAATCCCAGTAAAATTTTCAGACTCATCCAAGTTCATTTAGTTACCCTAATGGGGGGAGTAAGAGAACTGCCCTGAGAAAATAGAAAAATATACAGAAACATTTTTCAGATTTTCTCAAATCTTAATAAGGGCATAACTTTCAGTAGAATTCTTCAAATGACATGAAACTAATTCCATAGAACCATCTTAAATTCTGTTTCCAGAAAGTAATGGTTGGAGCCATGAAAATGTGAGGGCCCCACCGTCCCGATCACTCACGGGGACGGGACACCTCGCCCGGGAATCGCATTGGGTGGTGCCGTGCGATGCGGTACCCAACAGCACACATAATAAAGCATCATATTACATAAAACAAGTGGAAGCTTACAAAGTGTTGATTTTACAAATACTTCTCAAAATAAACTACAGCGGAAGTCTATTACAACTCACGTCTCATACCTATGCTAAGCAACAGAGAAGGTGTCCAGCCCGCGGACCCTTCTCGCTAGCAACACTATCATAATAGCAGCGGCAGGGGTTACCCTGAGTTCATCACTCGGAGAGCTCCGAGTCTCATCAGGTACCCGTACATCACAGCGTACAGTTAGTACCTGCAAAACAACTTGTGCAGTATCTGTGAGCACGAAGCTCAGCAAGACTGACCCGTCACCCTAGTCATGAAACTCTATATGATGGAAATAGAGGGCTGATTATAGAAATTTGCACAAACGACCAACTTGAGCTAAAGGGGAGTCCTTACTTCAAGTTTTAAGCAACTTTTATAGCCCTCGCGCAATTTACATCGAGACTCCACAATCAAACAAGAAACGCTTCATCTCGATGTCACTTGCCCGAGGTGAAAGTAACTTTAGTGAGCTACCCTAGACTCATACAGACCTTGCGCCATTACCGTCGAGACTCCACAATCAAACAAGAAACGCTTTGCCTCGACGCTACTAGCCCAAGGTGGAAAGTAAATTTATTGGAGTATTGATCTTTCCTCATCTCCATTATGAGGATTACTCACGAAGCATATTAAACGTTTCCCACTTTATTACTACGTCACGACTCAGTGTACAAGTATGCTCACTACCGCGAGCGACGGTGATTGCAATCAAAAACACCCGGCTGACACGACACGTACACCCGTACTCGACGTTGCACACAGCAACCGTCACTGACGCCGTACGTGGCAACCTTTCACACGACACCCAAATGTCGAACCGGTCCCACCGAATGGGATTAAGTCTCTCTACGGCAAACCCTCGTAGAGCCGACTTCTCTATCCTTTCAGCATCGGCATCAGACGGTGAGGTATGCCTCGACACCCAGGTTAACATGTTACATCAGTTTCCTGGGTCCCATATTGCCAGTATGCATCCGGTACACATCTCAAACTTGTCCAGCGGGACCGCACACGAGAACGGGCCTTAATCGACTCAGACATAGACTAGGCTCACAGGACCACGTCTGTAACACCCCAAAATTTTGATTCAAAACCCTAAATCATGTTAAGAGGGGGATTTAAAATTTTTTGGACGTGTTGCATGTTTTGCAAAAATTCAAATTCAAACCGGAATTCAAATTCAACTCAAATCAGAAAAGAAATAGAAAAAAGAAAAAGGAAAAAAGAAAAAAAATCGGCCAGTGGGCTGAAACCCACCAGCCGGCCCACCCTGCCCCGCGCCAGCCCGCAGCTGCGCGCCCGCGCTCTCTCTCTCAGACAGGTGGGACCCACCTGTCATCCCTAACCCCCAATCGTCCGAAACTCGGACTGTTCACCCGCGCGCGCGCGATCGCAACCGACCGGATTTCCGGCCGAATTCTGGTTCCGGAGGACTCCCACTCGATCTAAACAAACCCACCGCCCTCCCCCGTCTATAAAAACCCCGGCCTCGTTCTGTTTTTCCCCCGCGATCGCCGATTTTTACTCCGGTGAGAACCGAGACTTCTCCGGCGAATTCTGGCCGATCTAAGCTCGAAAATTCCGATCTAACTCGCTGGTCTTGATCCACCGCCTCCGGGGAACCTTGCAGGTGCAGAAAACTTGGTGACTTGCGGTGTAAACACAGCGCCGACGAGCCTCGCCGTGAATTCACATCGGACCTCGTCGCCGATCACCTTCCAGGACCTCCGAGCTCAAGAAAACCCCCCGAGGTGAGATCCCCGACCTCCCCTCCACCGATCTATGCCATAAAATCACAGTTCTAGGAAGAATTCTCGAAGATCCGAAAGTCTCCGACGAGATCGCCGCTTCCCGCCGCCGTGCGCCGCCGGCAGCGCCGCCCGCGTTCGATCAGAGCGACGTGGCCGCTTGTGCGCCGTTTATTTTAAATCGCATGGTAGGGTTTAAATCCCCGCGTACCGGTTCGGCGTTATAATCTCGGCCGTCGGTTTAAAATCGGACGGTCCACGTCAGCCCCGCGTTATTAAGACTGGAAATCTTACGTGCTACCCCCTGGGGTTCTCGGGAAATAAGAGCTAGCCCCGGAAACTTCTGATCTAGCCCCTGGAACTTCAGAAAATCATGTAAATTCATTTAAAAATCAGTTTTAGCCCCTGGACTAAATAAAAATTAGGAAAAACACTTCTGATAAGTGTAGCTAGACCCCTGGAAATTCTGAAAATAATATTATAGACCCTGTAGTGGGGTGAGTTTACCTTTTTAGCCCTGTTTAGTATTTAATTTTAGGAAATTGAATATGTGGCTAGTGTTTAAAAATTAAAAAGTGGGACAAACATATTGTCAAAATTTAATTAAAGACTTTCTCAGTATTTAGGAAACTTTGGAATGAGATAAAAACATATTTTGGGCTGAATTGAATCTGTCTAATTTATTATTCACATTTAGGGACACATTTTTAAGCAACGAATAGTTTTAGAAAACAGGAAAATAATTGTGAAATAGTTTACATCAGAGGCAAAGGTCAAAATATGTTATTAAATTATTTAGGACCAGAACCTATTCTGTAAGATGATGTGTATTACTAATTTCATAATAAAGAACACATTTAGGCATAGGAAATAAATCTGAAAATATAGTAAATAGTAAATGATAAATGGAGTTTCTAAAATCCAAAGAATTCAGTTTAGGGTTGGTAGAAATTATGAAGACACATATGGAGAAGGAAAATACCTTTCATGCATACTAGGTAGCTATAAGGTGTAGTAATTGAATATAAGGAATTTATTTAAATTGGAAACTCATATATATGGTATATAAGTATAAATGTGAACACAAGAGTAGGAATCATATACATATGATCAAAAGTGCATGCAAGCCACAAAACAACACACATAATGGTGAATGACTTTCATAAATATGAATGTGTGGTTTGTATGAAGTGGAAGTGTGAACTATGTCTTATGGGTTGTTATTTTTCTTTTGCTATGTGTGATGGTATGATGTAGAACCTGCTCAAGAGCAAGTTATTCCTTTCCAAGATCAGGACTACCCATTTCAAGAGCAGCAGGAAGGAGGCAAGTGTCCTTGACCATTTTGATCCTATGCTAGGATGTGTAGATAGAATTATTTGCATTGTCAAGATTAAATATGAAACCCATGCTAGGAAGTTTCCCTAGAATTGCATTACCTTGTTTCCTTGTAGCTTGGGTTGGGATTTATTTTATCATGTCATTTATTATTATGCATATGCTTAGCCGTGCTTAGAATGGGATATTTGGGATATGAGATCATCAGTTTATTTTACCATACTCTTGAATGAGATGTTGTGAGTTATGTAGAGGTAGGGATCAAGGCAAGTTGGATGTTTTGGTTGTGTGCTGGGTGCACGAGACTCGGGTTTGTGTTTTGTACTTGCCTGGATCCTAAGGACCGGTTCATGGAGCATGTAACCTGACTTTACAGTGCCAACCACATGCTGAGATGGGGCAGCTTGGCCAATTAATTAGGTGTATCCCCGGCGTAGTATGGGTGTGTTGGATGGTGCGGGGAGTAGGTGTCAGCTGGACTACCATATGAACCGCAAGGCTCAAGAGGGGGCCACTGCAGCGGGGTTGGAGCCTCTTGTATGCTGTTAGGGGTGAAACCTCAGTGGGCCCACGCTCGTCGGGAATCCCTTTGTAAAGGCTTCGTAGTGATCTCCTGGCTACACACCTGGGAAGTGTGAATGTGGTTCGTATCCACTGGCATAATGGAGGTTCTTTTAGTCCACCCGGCAACGGGGGATGAAATTACTACATGTGGGTACAGTGGTACAAACTCTGCAGAGTCGAAACTGTCATGACAGCCGTGCTCACGGTCAAGAGCGGCTTGGACTTATTCATGATTAGAGGAGTGATGGTTTTGGAAGTTGTGGATGTTAAGCGGGGAGCTTAACATTGGAAATGATGTTATGGTTATTTGATTATGATGATGGTATGGGAGCTTGGGACCATTTCACCTGTGTAGTAATGTAGGTGCTTAATAAGCTAAGGTGATAGGTATTAATTGCGTAGTGCTTTAACCATGAGTTCAACCTCTCCTTGTTCTAGCCATGCATGATATAATTTTCCCACACTTGCTGAGTACCATTGGTACTCAACCTTGCATATTTGTTGGTTTATATTGCTGCTCAGGTCAAGATAATGAGGTGGTGTATAATGACCAAGACTTTGGACCCGAAGAAGGTTTCTAGGTTCATGGAGTCCCCGGGCAACGCCTGTGATGGAGCCCTTAAGAATAATATTCCACTGCTAGTTTATTTACTTGTGATGAACTTATTATTGTCCATTGAGACATTTGCGAATGTAAGACTTATTTATATTCGACACCTGGCTTGTAATAAATGATGCTTCACTATTTGTCATCACATGTATGAGAAAATGATCCTGGCATACATGTGATATTCACTTGGTTGTTTCTTCGGAAAAACCGGGTGTGACAGAGGTGGTATCAGAGCCAAGGTTGCCCGTAGGAACGTGGACCTAGGTAGAAATGGACGTATTTAAGGGCCCTATTTTCTTAGAAAAAACTATTTTACAAGGTGTGTGTTGAAAAGTGTTATTTAATGAAGTCATTTTCTTCATCTTACCCCAACTTTCATTCAAAATAGAATTTTTGTTTAAAAGTTTATCTAACCTAAGTTTAAATGCTTTTTGTTTTAGATGGTTCGCATGATGCGCACCGCTTGCAAGTCCACAGGAGGGAGAGTTCCCGTAGTTGCCCTTGCCGAGAGAGAGGAGAGCCGTCCGGTGACGTACCTTTCCTACGGATTGGCAGTAGGAGGCTTATTGCGCCGTCTTCGGCGTATGCTCGAAGCCGCCGGCAACACGGGCAAGCTAATCATCCAGTATAACTCCACCAGGACCATCCGTGAGAAGAGGGAAGAATTGGGCTCAGAGATGAGGATTATACACGAAAATCAGCTGCTTAAGATTCATCACTCTCCAGCTTGTCGAGCGACACAGGTCGATGCGGAGAAAGATGTCACCTGGGAGGCCATCACCTGCCAGAGTCACATCTATCGTCGCCACTTGGACAAAACTGAGTACATGTATGTCCTCCAACGTGAGAGTGGTACCACGGAGTACAAGTACCCACCAGTGCAGCAAGGGACTTCCCATGAGCACATGGACTTGTGCTTGGAGGATGCTGCTATGCTCAGCACTCGACTGCAGGAGTGTCAGCAGGAGCTTCAGGATGTTCGTGACACCCTAAAGGAAACCGAGGCGTTGCTGCGAGCCTGCCGGAGGGCGAGAGAAAGAGGAGATGGGAATGAACTGTGTGTCACCGCGAATGATACATGGACTCCTGACTCCCCAGATCGTCGGGCGATAAGGCGTCGTCGCACTTCTCCACCAGCAGCCTCTCCACCCAAAGCAGAGTCAGGAGGCAGCCGAAATGATGAGGAAGATCCCGAGGAGCCAGCTCAAGAAAACGAGTAGTGTAGAGTCCCTCCTTTAGTCAGCAAGATGTCGAATAGGTGAGTCATTAAGTTAAGTTAATGGTGTGATAATGCTTGGTGTGTGACGTGAGTTGTGGAAGCCATGAGCAATTGTCCACAGCCTCGTCTTTAGATTGTTTAGCTTTGGTGTGTAAACCCACATGAAATAATATTGCATTTATTTTTGTGTGAGAAATGAACCCTCAGAAAAGTATAACAAAGCCTCAACACTTCAAAGTACAAACAAGTGAAAGTAGTAAGATGATACTAAATGCTTTCAAATTAACATTGGTTGATTCTGCCAGATGGCCGGAAGAGGAAACGGACGTGCTGCCAACCCCGCCAACAACAACGATGAGGCGTGCAACCCTCATCTTTCTGGAGGCCAGGACAGGGGTGGTCGCCGTGAAGAAGTTGACCCTCTCCACCAAATGCTGGAGAATCAAAATCAGCTCATCCAGAACTTGACTCAAGTGGTGGCCAACTTGCATCAAGTTCCACCTCCACAAGCTGCACCACGCCAACCAAGGTTGAGTGAGTTTCTAGGAACTCAACCTCCAAAGTTGCAAGTGCTGCTGAACCTCTGGAGGCAGATGATTGGCTAAAGACCATTGAAAGCAAGATGAGGATCATCCAGTGCCAAGGGTATGAGAGGGTGCTGTTTGCCTCTCATCAATTGCATGGACCTGCTGCTGATTGGTGGACCACCTACGTGGCCGCCCATCATGACCCTGAGAACATCACTTGGGAAGAGTTCAAGCGTAGCTTCCGCAACCATTACATCCCAAGAGGTGAACTCAAAAACAAGAGGAAGGAGTTTTTGGGGTTGCAGCAAGGTAACATGACTGTGAGGGAATACCTCACTAAATTTACTCAACTATCCCGTTATGCCCCACGAGACATAGAGACTGATGAGCAGAAACAAGATTGTTTCGTGGAAGGACTTACCGCGGAGATGCAGTGTGCAATGTCCTCAAATGAGTATGAAAGCTTCCAAAAGATGGTAGACAGAGCATTTGTGGTAGAAAGGAAGCTAAAGGCCTTGGAAAATGAGAATAAGAGGAAGGCCAGTTGGTCACATCAAGCCTTGGGTAGCAACACCCGCCCCCATCTGATGCAGCAACCAGCAGGGCAGACGAACCGTGCTGCGGTACCCTACTCAGCACCAAGAGGGTACAACCCAAACTACAGGCCTCCGACAGCACCAGCACAGCCGCAACGTCAGTTTGTACAGCAGCCTCGCCCCGCATATCCACCTCGACCAGCAGTGCAAGGACCTCCAAACCAACCCCAAGACAATAAAGGCCAAGCACCTAAGGTTGGGGTGCAATGTTTTAGCTGCGGTGAAGTGGGGCACTACGCCCATAAGTGCCCAAAGAAGAAGCCCGCGCAGCCACAACAGCAGAATGTGATGCGAGGACGAGTGAACCACGTCACTATGGAGGAAGCGCAAGAGGCACCCGACGTGGTAGTTGGTAAGTTTCCTGCCAATTTACACATTGCAACCCTGCTGTTTGATTCTGGTGCTACCCACTCATTCATTGCTCAAGGGTTTGTTAAGAAGCATGACCTAGCAACAACACAAATGAACCATATGCTAGCCGTAAACTCTCCAGGGGGAGAAATAAGGACAAGACAAGTGTGTCCCACAGTGAACCTAGACATTAATGGGGTGGTATTTACTGCCAACCTCATAGTGATAGATTCCCAAGGGATCGATATTATTTTGGGTATGGATTGGTTGACCAAACATAAAGGAATCATCCATTGTTCGACCAGAACAGTGGAACTAACTCACCCTAGTGGCACAAGAGTAAAGTTCATAACAATACACGAGCCTAGGAGGGACATTAAATTAAATCAAGTTGAGGTGAAAGTTGAGGAAATCAGGACCATCAGGGAATATCCAGATGTTTTTCCGGAGGAGTTGCCAGGTATGCCTCCCGATCGTGAAGTGGAATTTGCAATTGAGCTAGTACCTGGAACAGCCCCGATTTACAAAAGACCTTATCGGATGGACTCCAAGCAGCTAGAAGAACTCAAGGATCATTTGAGAGAATTGACGGAGAAGGGGTATATTCGTCCTAGTTCCTCACCATGGGGAGCTCCGGTGATATTTGTGCCCAAGAAGGACGGAACCCAAAGGTTATGCATGGATTACCGTGCCTTGAATGAGGTAACCATCAAAAACAAGTACCCATTACCCCGCATTGAAGACTTGTTTGATCAGTTGAGGGGAGCTTGTGTGTTCTCGAAAATTGATCTCAGGTCGGGATACCACCAACTCAAGATAAGGCAATCTGATATTCCCAAGACAGCTTTCGTATCTCGGTACGGACTGTATGAATACACTGTCATGCCTTTTGGGCTAACTAATGCCCCGGCATACTTCATGTACCTCATGAACAAGGTATTCATGGAATATCTGAGCAAATTTGTGGTGGTTTTCATAGATGACATTCTCGTCTTCTCCAAAGATGAAGAAGAACATGAGAAACATCTAAGGTTGGTGTTGCAGAGGCTAAGAGAACACCAACTATATGCCAAGTTGAGCAAGTGTGAGTTTTGGCTGAAGAGAGTTCCCTTCTTAGGACATATAATCTCGGAGGGAGGAATCTCCGTGGATCCTGCCAAAATCGAGGATATACAGAAGTGGAAGATCCCTGTAAATGTCGGGGAAGTTCGAAGCTTCTTGGGATTGGCTGGATACTATCGACGGTTTATTGAGGGATTCTCTAAGATCTCGAGACCTCTCACAAAACTGTTGGAGAAGGGAATCACCTTCACATGGACGCCGCAGTGTGAGAAGAGTTTTCAGGAGTTAAAGGAAAGATTGACAACAGCCCCAGTACTGGTTATGCCCGATATGCAAAAGAGCTTCACGGTGTACTGTGATGCCTCTGGAAACGGGTTGGGATGTGTTCTTATGCAAGAAGGGCATGTCGTGGCATATGCATCCCGGCAGCTTCGGAAGCACGAGAAGAACTATCCTACACATGACCTAGAACTAGCCGCAGTGGTACACGCGTTGAAAATTTGGCAGCACTATTTGATGGGGAAGAGGACCGAGATATATACGGATCATAAGAGTTTGAAGTACATTTTCACACAGCCAGATCTCAACCTCAGACAAAGGAGATGGTTAGAGCTAATCAATGACTTTGATGTGGGCATCAACTATCATCCCGGGAAAGCAAACGTCGTGGCCGATGCTTTGAGTCGGAAAGTGCAGGTCAATAAGTTGAGCTTGAAGGACATGCCTGTAGAATTGAAGGACGAAGTTATAAGGCTCAATCTATGTCTAGTAAATAGTGGTGAAGCCATCGCCATGGAAGTGGACTCCACACTAGAGCGAGACATACGCGAGGGTCAAAAGAATGATGAGAAGATACAAGAGATCAAACAACTTATCAAGGAAAATAAAGCTCCGGGTTTTAGAGAGGATGAACAAGGAACGGTGTGGCACGGGAAAAGAATCTGTGTACCAGAAGTAAAGGAGATCCGTGAATTGATTCTAAAGGAGGCTCATGATTCTGACTATTCCATTCATCCTGGGAGTACGAAAATGTATTAGGACCTTAAGAGCAGGTATTGGTGGTATGGTATGAAGCGAGATGTGGCGGAACATGTTGCCCTATGTGACACATGTCAGTTGGTGAAAGCAGAACATCAACGTCCCGCGGGATTATTGCAACCACTCAAAGTGCCTGAATGGAAATGGGAAGAAATCAGCATGGATTTCATCGTGGGATTGCCTAGGACCCAATCAGGATATGATTCAATATGGGTCATCATTGATAGGCTAACCAAGGTAGCTCACTTCATCCCCGTGAAGGAAAGCTACAGCGGATCCAAATTGGCAGAGTTGTACATGTCAAGGATCGTGTGTTACCATGGAGTGCCAAAGAAGATTGTGTCGGATCGAGGGACACAGTTCACCTCAAGGTTCTGGCAGAAGTTGCACGAAACCATGGGAACCCATCTGAACTTTAGTTCTGCCTATCATCCCCAAACTGATGGGCAGACGGAAAGAACCAATCAGATCCTTGAAGATATGCTAAGGGCATGTGCACTAAAAAACAATAGGAGTTGGGACAAAAACTTACCGTATGCGGAGTTTTCCTATAACAACAGCTATCAAGCTAGTATGAAGATGTCACCGTTTGAGGCCTTGTACGGGAGGAAGTGCAGAACTCCCCTATTTTGGAACCAAACAGGGGAAAGTAAAGTGTTTGGTCCAGAAGTGCTACAAGAAGCCGAGGCGAAGGTAAGGGAAATTCGCAACAACTTGAGAATAGCACAAACACGCCAAAAGAGCTATGCCGATGTACGAAGAAGAGAGCTCGTTTTCAACGTGGGAGACTATGTCTATCTCAAGGTGTCCCCTATCAGAGGACTTCGTCGGTTCAAGGTGAAAGGGAAGTTGTCACCTCGATACATCTGACCCTTTCAAGTTTTGGAAAGGATAGGCGAAGTGGCGTATCAACTAGAGTTACCGGCTCGTCTATCGGATGTGCACGATGTATTCCATGTGTCACAACTCAAGAAATGTCTGAGGACGCCTGAGGAGGTGTTACCCATGAATGAAGTGAACGTAGCTGAGGATTTGTCTTATGCCGAGCAACCATACAAGATTTTGGAGACAATGGAACGCCTCACCAGAAATAAAAGAATCCGGATGTGCAAGGTGCAGTGGAAGCATCACTCAGAAGAGGAAGCCACCTGGGAGCGGGAAGATGAGCTCAAGGCACAATTTCCGGAATTGTTTTCTTAGAACCACCAATCTCGAGGACGAGATTTCTTTTAAGGGGGTAGAGCTGTAACACCCCAAAATTTTGATTCAAAACCCTAAATCATGTTAAGAGGGGGATTTAAAAATTTTTGGACGTGTTGCATGTTTTGCAAAAATTCAAATTCAAACTGGAATTCAAATTAAACTCAAATCAGAAAAGAAATAGAAAAAAGAAAAAGGAAAACAGAAAAAAAACCGGCCAGTGGGCCGAAACCCACCAGCCAGCCCACCCTGCCCGCACCAGCCCGCAGCCGCGCGCCCGCGCTCTCTCTCTCAGACAGGTGGGACCCACCTGTCATCCCTAACCCCCAATCGTCCGAAACTCGGACTGTTCACCCGTGCGCGCGCGATCGCAACCGACCGGATTTACGGCTGAATTCTGGTTCCGGAGGACTCCCACTCGATCTAAACAAACCCACCGCCCTCCCCCGTCTATAAAAACCCCGGCCCCGTTCTGTTTTTCCCCCGCGATCGCCGATTTTTACTCCGGTGAGAACCGAGACTTCTCCGGCGAATTCTGGCCGATCTAAGCTCGGAAATTCCGATCTAACTCGCTGGTCTTGATCCACCGCCTCCGGGGAACCTTGCAGGTGCAGAAAACTCGGTGACTTGCGGTGTAAACACAGCGCCGAAGAGCCTCGCCGTGAATTCACCTCGGACCTCGTCGCCGATCACCTTCCAGGACCTCCGAGCTCAAGAAAACTCCCGAGGTGAGATCCCCGACCTCCCCTCCACCGATCTATGCCATAAAATCACAGTTCTAGGAAGAATTCTCGAAGATCCGAAAGTCTCCGGCGAGATCGCCGCTTCCCGCCGCCGTGCGCCGCCGGCAGCGCCGCCCGCATTCGATCAGAGCGACGTGGCCGCTTGTGCGCCGTTTATTTTAAATCGCACGGTAGGGTTTAAATCCCCGCGTACCGGTTCGGCGTTATAATCTCGGCCGTCGGTTTAAAATCGTACGGTCCACGTCAGCCCCGCGTTATTAAGACTGGAAATCTTACGTGCTACCCCCTGGGGTTCTCTAGAAATAAGAGCTAGCCCCGGAAACTTCTGATCTAGCCCCTGGAACTTCAGAAAATCATGTAAATTCATTTAAAGATCAGTTTTAGCCCCTGGACTTAATAAAAATTAGGAAAAACACTTCTGATAAGTGTAGCTAGACCCCTGGAAATTCTGAAAATAATATTATAGACCCTGTAGTGGGGTGAGTTTACCTTTTTAGCCCTGTTTAGTATTTAATTTTAGGAAATTGAATATGTGGCTAGTGTTTAAAAATTAAAAAGTGGGACAAACATATTGTCAAAATTTAATTAAAGACTTTCTCAGTATTTAGGAAACTTTGGAATGAGATAAAAACATATTTTGGGCTGAATTGAATCTATCTAATTTATTATTCACATTTAGGGACACATTTTTAAGCAATGAATAGTTTTAGAAAACAGGAAAATAATTGTGAAATAATTTACATCAGAGGCAAAGGTCAAAATATGTTATTAAATTATTTAGGACCAGAACCTATTCTGTTAGATGATGTGTATTACTAATTTCATAATAAAGAACACATTTAGGCATAGGAAATAAATCTGAAAATATAGCAAATAGTAAATGATAAATGGAGTTTCTAAAATCCAAAGAATTCAGTTTAGGGTTGGTAGAAATTATGAAGACACATATGGAGAAGGAAAATACCTTTCATGCATACTAGGTAGCTAAAAGGTGTAGTAATTGAATATAAGGAATTTATTTAAATTGGAAACTCATATATATGGTATATAAGTATAAATGTGAACACAAGAGTAGGAATCATATACATATGATCAAAAGTGCATGCAAGCCACAAAACAACACACATAATGGTGAATGACTTTCATAAATATGAATGTGTGGTTTGTATGAAGTGGAAGTGTGAACTATGTCTTATGGGTTGTTATTTTTCTTTTGCTATGTGTGATGGTATGATGTAGAACCTGCTCAAGAGCAAGTTATTCCTTTCCAAGATCAGGACTACCCATTTCAAGAGCAGCAGGAAGGAGGCAAGTGTCCTTGACCATTTTGATCCTATGCTAGGATGTGTAGATAGAATTATTTGCATTGTCAAGATTAAATATGAAACCCATGCTAGGAAGTTTCCCTAGAATTGCATTACCTTGTTTCCTTGTAGCTTGGGTTGGGATTTATTTTATCATGTCATTTATTATTATGCATATGATTAGCCATGCTTAGAATGGGATATTTGGGATATGAGATCATCAGTTTATTTTACCATACTCTTGAATGAGATGTTGTGAGTTATGTAGAGGTAGGGATCAAGGCAAGTTGGATGTTTTGGTTGTGTGCTGGGTGCACGAGACTCGGGTTTGTGTTTTGTACTTGCCTGGATCCTAAGGACCGGTTCATGGAGCATGTAACCTGGCTTTACAGTGCCAACCACATGCTGAGATGGGGCAGCTTGGCCAATTAATTAGGTGTATCCCCGGCGTAGTATGGGTGTGTTGGATGGTGCGGGGAGTAGGTGTCAGCTGGACTACCATATGAACCGCAAGGCTCAAGAGGGGGCCACTGCAGCGGGGTTGGAGCCTCTTGTATGCTGTTAGGGGTGAAACCTCAGTGGGCCCACGCTCGTCGGGAATCCCTTTATAAAGGCTTCGTAGTGATCTCCTGGCTACACACCTGGGAAGTGTGAATGTGGTTCGTAGCCACTGGCATAATGGAGGTTCTTTTAGTCCACCCGGCAACGGGGGATGAAATCACTACATGTGGGTACAGTGGTACAAACTCTGCAGAGTCAAAACTGTCATGACAGCCGTGCTCACGGTCAAGAGCGGCTTGGACTTATTCATGATTAGAGGAGTGATGGTTTTGGAAGTTGTGGATGTTAAGTGGGGAGCTTAACATTGGAAATGATGTTATGGTTATTTGATTATGATGATGGTATGGGAGCTTGGGACCATTTCACCTGTGTAGTAATGTAGGTGCTTAATAAGCTAAGGTGATAGGTATTAATTGCGTAGTGCTTTAACCATGAGTTCAACCTCTCCTTGTTCTAGCCATGCATGATATAATTTTCCCACACTTGCTGAGTACCATTGGTACTCAACCTTGCATATTTGTTGGTTTATATTGCTGCTCAGGTCAAGATAATGAGGTGGTGTATAATGACCAAGACTTTTGGACCCGAAGAAGGTTTCTAGGTTCATGGAGTCCCCGGGCAACGCCTGTGATGGAGCCCTTAAGAATAATATTCCGCTGCTAGTTTATTTACTTGTGATGAACTTATTATTGTCCATTGAGACATTTGCGAATGTAAGACTTATTTATATTCGACACCTGGCTTGTAATAAATGATGCTTCACTATTTGTCATCACATGTATGAGAAAATGATCCTGGCATACATGTGATATTCACTTGGTTGTTTCTTCGGAAAAACCGGGTGTGACAACGTCCTTGACCTTCCATCCACTGCCCGGTCTCCATTCCCAACTATGAGGATCAATTCCCAACTCTTCCGATTGATCCCCCTTAAACCCGGTTCACGAGTAGGAATCTGCCCACTCGAGTTATGCCTCTTTTAATCCACTTTTGTTGAGATCAGCAGCTATAATTAATCGATAACATATCCTACATTAGACTCCAGGGTTTTCTGGGTCATGCATTTGGAGTTTCATACCATCTAGACGTAATGCAATAAATACAATGCTAGACGTATGAAGTGAATACAAATGAAAACTTGTAAATTTGATGCAAACCGGGGCTTGCCTTTGTTTTGCAGGTGACTTACATATATATGCAGTTAGTGAAGACCACTTGGTGCTTGATCAACCTTTTTCCTCCTTCCTTGATTTCTACTCCGATGACTTCAACCCCTCCACGTAGATACTACACGTGATGAATATGCATATCGTTTAATTGTAAAGACTTTGCTACAAGTCCTAATAACAAATTTTCAAAAACTGGAACTCTGTTTAAGAATTTAAAATGACACTGATGCTAGTGGTTTAGGTTTGGATCTAAACACATGATTAAATGCTAAGTGGTTTTCCCCCTCTTCTATATTGATCACCTAAAGAGGTTAAAAGCACAGGGGTGATCCAGGACTCAAATGGAGCTGAAAATTTTTATGTGAGTTCCTTGTCACAAGAAAGTCCTCTGGACCAAAAATTAGCACTTTTCATTTTGTGGTTTGTTCAGAATAGTTTTCTAAGCAATTAAGCAAAGCAGAATTAATTCTGAGATCCCACACATGTTCATGCAAAAATTAGTGAACTACAATCTCAATTATAGCTCATAGAGTTTGCATGAATTTTTCTAGCATTTTTGGAGCTAAGATCTGCCCAGAAATGAATTTCCAAGTTTTGGAAATTCTCTGAAAATGTTTCTGTATTATTTGAATACAGCATCTTCAAATCTAAATTTACCTGATCAAATCAACTCAAATTGAGCTGAAACTTTTATACGGGTTCACTAATACACTAAAGACTATGCTGGCAAAATTTGAGTATTTTTGGATTAACCAAACTCCCTCTAAAATTCTTTTGCTAAAAAGCTTTAAAGAGTTTTACAGAATTAAATAAAGGGTTTCATACAAATTGGTTTCTACATTTAGATAGTACTCTATCAGAGGAATCCAACAAAATTTGTTTTGCAATTTTTGGATTCTCCTACCCAAAGTTGTAGCTATTCAAAGTTTGAACTGAAAACTGAAATTCCCCAAAATGTTCAAATACTGGCTGTGGGTCCAGGGGACAGGTGTCACGCGTCGCGGCAAGCCACACGGGGCTACTGAGTATTTCTCGCGCCGCCACACGCGATCCCCGCGCCACAGCCGATCAGAACTTCGACTCCCGGTCGCTGACAGGCGGGACCCGCCGGGTCGTCTTCTACCTCCGGCCACCCGCACCCGCGCGCCGCCGGGCTCACCGGAGTTTGACGGATTCCGGCCTCCCGGCCATCCCCCGAGCCCTCCCTCGCCGCTAGGGCCTAATTTCACGTGCTGAACATGATGGAACCCTTTTCCCCGGCCGGCGATGGCTCTAACCTAGCTGGCCACGGCGCGGCGGCTCTGGACTGGTTCGGTAACGTCGCCCGGTCATCCTAGCCTGCCCAGACCTCGGTGGAACGGTGCTACAGCACCAGTGGACTATGGGGATGCTCGACCTAGCTTCAAAACTGCCCGGGACTGGCGGCTAATGGTGTCTCACCGTGCACCCGAAACCTCCTCCGTGTTTGAGGTCAGAAATTCTGGAATTCATGCGGTCTACGTGCGTCTTTCCAACTAGGGTTGTGAAGGACTACTGATCGCCGGCTAGTGGCGGACCTGTGTGCAAGGTTTCACGGCCTAAGAACGAGAGGGACGATCGAATTTGTTACTTACCGTATCAGAAGGTCGGATGATGCCCGACGGCGATCTTTTCTCAAATTCGAGCCCGGTAGATCATCTCATGGCTTGAGCTTCGGGGATGAGCATCAGGGAGTCCTAGCGCATCCGAGGGCGCTCTAGTTCGGGCCTGAGAAGCTTTCGGTGGGGATGTCCACGTGAGACCACCTCGGTTTCCCGATGGTGAGCCTCGGTGCCCGGCGGAATTCGTCAAACTGTGATCAAACGACGCGGCAACACCACGGAGTAGCGAGATGGGCAGCTAGCGCACGCGCTGGCGCTCACTTTTGCTGTGGATCACTCGCTCAGCGGAGGATCAACGCCGGTTTTGCAATCAGCCGAACGGGGAGCGGCGCCCAGCAGGTCTCTGCTGTGCGCGCGGATGGGGACTGAGGCGACGTGCGAGCTGAGGTGATAAGCGCGGGGAAGAACAGGTCGCCAGCGCGAAATGGGAGCAGGAGGTGGAGCCTTGGGCGAAGGGGGCGATCGCTCGGTGTCGCCCGCGGGTGAAACCCCGGTGGAGTGAGGAACAGTGAAAAAGACTTAAGGGTTAAGTCTACTTATACCTATGACATGTGGGCCCCACAATTCAGTACCTCTTTTCCTCAAAATATCTCCAAAGTTTGACAATTATCCAACCCAAATGTTTGAAAGTTGGAAACTGAGCTCTTTTGAATAGTTTGGACAAATTCCATCCAAATTCAAATATTTATTTGAATTCTTTGCACATTTGACTCCATTTGGAAAAATGGGTAGCAAACCTTTTCAAAAATTAATGAAACTTTGCCTCCCCACTAATTTGGACCTAAGGAATCTAAATATGCCACTTGATTCTTTTGTTAGCTGCTGCAAACAATAGTTTGGACACAACAGTTTTGAATTCCCATTGTGTCCTCCCCTCACTTAAAGTTTGAATCTTCATTTAGTTCGTCACTGATTTTTAAACCCTTCTATTGCACTTGAGCTCTTCATTTCTGTGGTTTTAATCCACATGAGGTCCATCCATGCAATAGCCCTAAGTTTGTTTAGAAGAACCTCACACATGTTATCATATGAGGAAAAAGTTTCAACTAAGCCCCTTTTTCATACACATGACTCCAACATTTGTGCAAACTCATGTTTCTTTGTATTCACATTTTTGGGACCTTTACAATCCTCCCCCCTTAAAAGAATCTCGTCCCGAGATTACAAAAGAAAGATGAGGCGGAAGGTAATTACAACAACTACGACAAAAGTTCCGGATAGTTCTTGTGGAGGTAATCTTCACTCTCCCAAGTCGCTTCTTCCGGTGTGTGATTACTCCACAGGACTTTGTAAAATTTCAAAGTCCGACTTCGAGTGATCCGGCTCTTCTCGTCGATAATCTTGATGGGCTTCTCGGCGTAGGTGAGATCCGGTTGCAATATCTCCATGTCTTCTGAAAGGATCTCCGTCGGTCTCTTTAAACACTTTCTCAAGTGTGAGACATGGAAGATGTCGTGGATACCCGATAAGGATGGCGGCAGCTCCAAACGGTAGGCTACCGGCCCACACTGTTCTGTAATAAGGAACGGACCCACAAAGCGAGGCGCTAGCTTTCCCTTGACCCCAAATCGATGAATTCCCTTCATCGGTGATACTCGGAGATAGACGTGATCTCCGACTTCAAAACACAAGGGTCGGCGTCACTGGTCCGCATAGCTCTTCTGGCGAGATTGAGCGGCCCTAAGATTTTCTTGAATCAGCTGGACCCGCTCTTCAGCATCTTTTACAAGATCAATGCTGAAAATCACCCTCTCGCCAGATTCACACCAATTGAGTGGTGTGCGGCACTTCCTGCAATAAAGTGCTTCGTATGGTGCCATTTTAATACTGGATTGGTAACCATTGTTGTAAGAGAATTCTGCTAATGGCAAATGGTTATCCCAGTTCTTTCCATGATCTATGGCACATGCCCTCAGCATATCTTCCAAAATCTGGTTCACCCTCTCCGTTTGACCGTCCGTCTGGGGATGGTATGCTGAGCTTCTGATTAATTTTGTTCCCGGAGATTCATGTAGTTGCTCCCAGAAACGAGCAACAAATATTGAACCTCGGTCTGATATGATGGTCTTGGGGACTCCATGCAAGCATACAATTCTAGAGAGATACAACTCTGCATATTGTTTAGTATGGAATCCCGTATTCACTGGGATGAAGTGGGCTGATTTGGTTAAGCGATCAACAATCACCCAAATGGAGTCATGCTTTCTGGACGTGAGAGGCAGTCCGACAATAAAGTCCATGCTGATGTCCTCCCACTTCCATGCTGGAACGCTTAATGGTTGCAGCATCCCCGCTTTCTTTATGTGGTCAGCCTTGACTCGCCGACATGTTTCACATTCAGATACATATTTGGCAATTTCTTGCTTCATCCGAGTCCACCAAAATTTTGTTTTAAGATCTTGATACATCTTATTGCTCCCTAGATGTATCGAGTACTTGGACATATGAGCTTCGTCCACGATCTTCTTTCTTAGCTTCAGGTTCCGGGGTACCAGGATACGGTCGTTAAACCATAACACGCCTTGATCATCTTCCCGGAAACATTTCATTTTATCCTCATTGATTCTTGCCCGGATTTTCCGCATTCCTTTATCCCTCTTCTGGGCTTGTACAATCTCTTCTCTAATGGTACGCACCAGAGCAAGATGATACAACGCTCCATACGGAATCACCCGCAAGCTTGGTTCTTCATCCTCATCCGGAACAACTGCCAAGTTATTAACGTGGGACTTACGACTGAGTGCATCAGCCACCACGTTAGCTTTGCCCGGATGGTAATGGATCTCGAGCTCATAGTCTTTAATTAATTCTAGCCATCTCCGCTGCCTCATATTAATATCCTTCTGAGTGAATATATATTTGAGGCTCTTATGGTCGGTGTAGAGGTGCACTAAATTTCCAAGTAACTAGTACCTCCACATCTTCAATGCAAGCACCACTGCAGCGAGTTCTAGGTCATGAGTGGGGTAGTGCTGCTCGTGGTTGCGGAGTTGACGAGACCCATACGCGATCACGCGTCTATCTTGCATCAAGACGCAGCCAAGTCCAATGCCTGAGGCATCACAATAAACATCAAATGGCTTTGTTGTATCCGGTTGGGCTAACACCGGTGCCGTTGTGAGATGTTTCTTTAGAGTTTGAAATGCCTCTTCACAGGCCTCTGTCCACACATACTTGCTGCTCTTCTTCAGCAACTCTGTCATCGGTTTAGCCACCTTCGAGAAGCTGGGAATAAATCTCCGGTAATAACCTGCTAGTCCTAGAAAACTGCAGATTTGATGAACCGATGTTGGAGACTCCCACTTCAAGACTTGCTCAATTTTGGTTGGATCCACGGCCACACCCTCCGCTGAAATAATGTGGCCTAAAAATGGTACCTTGCTGATCCAAAATTCACACTTGCTGAATTTGGCATACAGCTTATGTTCCCGTAACCGTTGGAGCACAATATGGAGATGTTTGGTGTGCTCCTCCTCCGATTTGGAGTATACGAGAATGTCGTCGATGAAAACCACGACGAACTGATCCAACTCTGGCATGAATACAGAATTCATGAGATACATGAAGTGTGCGGGTGCATTTGTTAGCCCGAAAGACATGACTAGATACTCATAGAGCCCGTATCTAGTCGAGAAGGCCGTCTTCGGTATATCCTCCGCTCTGATCTTTATCTGATGATAACCAGACCGTAAGTCCATCTTGGAGAATACCTTGGCACCCACTAACTGATCAAATAATATATCGATCCGCGGCAACGGATATTTATTTTTGATCGTCACTGCATTCAGCGGCCGATAATCCACACATAATCGAAGTGACTCATCCTTTTTCTTCACAAAGAGGGCTGAACAGCCCCATGGCGATGAGCTTGGTCGGATGAACCCTTTGTCCATTAAGTCCTTTAGCTGTTCTTTTAGTTCAGCTAATTCCTTCGGAGACATTTTGTACGGCCTCTGAGATATTGGTGTGGTTCCCGGTGCTAACTCGATCTTGAATACCACATCCCTCTCAGGCGGCATCCCTGGAAGATCGTCGGGAAACACATCTGGGTACTCACGGACCACTGGAATATCCTCCAGTTTCATGGTCACACTGTGGTACACCACTGGATTTTTAGAATCCACGGCTTCAAGTATGAGCGTTTGGAGACCGTAGATTGGAGAGTCCAAACTAACAATCCGTGGACCAATATCAAGAACAGCCCCATGGTAGATCATCCACGCCATTCCTAGAATCACGTCGATCTTCTGCCCCTCTAACACAATGAGGGTTGTGGGGTATAAGTTTCCACCTAAGCACAAGGGTGCTTTGATCACTACTTCATTAGCAGCTATATTTCCGCCCGGTGAGCGGATAAGATAGTGATCCTTCGGTGTAGAGGTGGAGAGCTCAGCTTTACACACAAACAACCTGCTGATGAAATTGTGTGTAGCTCCAGAGTCAAACAAAATTAATACGGGCAGTCCATTGAGGGTGAACATTCCCGCTAGCACAGGTGCCCCATCTGGCACATCCTCTAGAGCTGTATGATAAATGCACCTGGATTTTGGTGCCGTTCCCTGAAGCTGAGCACGGGGTTGATTTATACCCTGCTTTGGTGTAGTTTCTTTGTGGCGTATCCTTTCTGGACACTTCCTGCTGATGTGACCCAAATAACCGCACGTGAAGCACGGTTTCTCAGTCGTTTCCTGGTTGCTCTGTGCATGGACATTAGTTGTATTCTGCTGTGGCAAGAACACTTGAGGAGCAGAATAACGTGGCTGCCTATACCGTTGTTGCAGCTGCCCGAATTCAGAGTATTGGGACGAACGACCGGAATATTGCTGGAGTCGTCGAGCCGGCTGCATCAGCTGACAGTTCAAGGTACTGTCTACCACCCGGTATTTCTGAGGAGCACTACTGCTACTCTCCGGTGGTACATGGTTCTTTCTTTTCTCAGCCTGAACTTCCCGCTGAGCATCTTCAACCATGATGGCAGCACTCATCAATTCGTTGAAGTTCTTTCGGTCAGCTAAAACGAGTCTCTCCTTTAGCTTGGGATTGAGACTGCGGAAGAACCATTCACACTTTTGTGCTTCGGTATTCACATGTTGAGGCGCATACTGTGCCAGCTTGTTGAACACTCGCGAATGCTCGTATGCACCCCTCCCTCCTTGTTCTAAGGCCAGAAACTCCTCGAGTTTCCGCTGAATTATTCCGGACGGAATGTGATACCCGAGAAATGCCTTCCGGAATTCTGCCCATGTACAGTCATGTCCAGCTGGTAAGGAGGCGAGTTGATTTGCCCACCATGCACTGGCGGACCCGTGAAGTTGTTGCGCTGCGTATAAAACCTTCTGCTGTTCGGTGCATTGAAGCAACCCGAACTTAGATTCAATGGTACGGATCCAGCTATCCGCCACCAGAGGATCCTCAGATTCAATGAAAACCGGTGGTTGAGTTGCCAAGAACTCAACATAGGAATTCAGTTGCGGTTGGCGCAAGTCTTCGTCTTGACATCCCCCTTGGCGGGATGTATTCATCACCAGGGTGCGGAGCAAGTCGGTTCGCTCATCGCTTGCACCCGTCATGGCAGCCAGAATGTCCGCCATTGTGACCGTGGGTGAAGACCCTGGTGGAGGCTGCTGTTGCGGAGCTCGCTGCTCCCGTTGTGGAGAGTTATCACCACGACCACCACTGGAACCACCCACCTCACTCATGGAATGAGTTCGCACCATTCTGCAATTGCAAGAGTTCATTATCAGTTCAACACTATCACTTGATTTATTCCATAAACAAAGTAGTGTAACACTGATAATGAAACCTCAACATGTAAGCAAAATGATTTAGGCCCAAACTGATGTATCTACAGCAAGGATTTACAAGCCGACTGATTGGTCCACAAACAGATCAGATTCTGATCCAGTTAAAAGCACTTTCGTAACTCAAGTTGAATATCAAAGTTAAAATTAACTTTAATATCTTTCCAACGAGTATCCAAAGGCCTCCTAGGGATTTTTTTCTACAGGAAGTTATGGCTTAAAAACAGAAAGGTCCAGAGAGGTTTCTGGTACTGTCCTGGTTCTGAACAGTTTGCCTTCAACTGGGCTTTTCACCAACTTAACGTGTGATTTTGCTCTGGAGGTCTACAAAGAAGTTGTAGAGCACTTAAAAATATTTCTAGAACTGTATCATACACCTTAATTGGTTAAATCTACTCGTAGTTATGCTCTGTTAAAGCTCAGCAAGAATTCCTGCCAGAAACAGAGCACTCTGTTTTTTGAAAACTTTAATATCTAGTTATACTCTCATTTGAATCTTAGCTCAAAATAAGAGTTCAATAACTAATACTTGTTTCAAACTTCCATTTTTAGTTGAAAGTTAGTTCATGACTCATTTCTTCATAGGGAAGAGGTTATTATGTGTAGTACGGTTTCGATGCACCGTAAGAACATGTCAGTACTACGTTGCCTCACCAAAAGAAAATCCTAAACCAGATTATACTGGCATGTCCGTTTTATCAGTGGCACTAAGACGGTCTCTCGCACACGTGTACTACACGGGATACGTACGTGGTTAGTACCTGCAGAAGATCACTCAATAGTGGTGCACTCAAAGTTTTTCTCATTTCAGGCAGTTCTATAATTGAAAGTAAATACAAACGCCCGTATCATTGTCATACGGCCGTCCTTGAGTTAAGTCACGTCTCAAGGTACATGATCATGTTTCAACACCACACGACGGGGAACCCGAGTATGTCATGAACGGGTCGTCACGGTTGGGAATGTTATCAACCCAACGGATACCACCTACTGCCCTGCAGGGCACGCCGATGGCAAGCGCTGCGTATGTTCTCCTGGGCTATTTCCAGACGAACACACTATCGTGTTACTGACCACACGATGGGGTCGCCACTTACTTGCCTAATGCACGCTAGGGATCAGCGTTTCATATGAACTCAGGAACATGGAAAGTTCAAGAGTTTCATATTGACGTCTCACACCGAGCTGTGAGACCTATCCCTGAACCACTTTCCTCGTCAGGGGAGCTAACCAAAATTGAACCGCTTTCGGTGGCGTTCCTTACCATTCTTACTTGAACGTAGGTGCGTCGTTACATAATCGAAATTCAGAATTATAACAAATATGTTAATGCTGCCACCTTAAATAACTATACTACTATAGTCCTTATATGGGCCTAATACTGTCTCCTCACCGTATCCTAAGTTTTTGTCGTAATACGATCCTTATTCAGTGTGCTATTACCAATGCGGCTCTGATACCACGCTGTGAGGGCCCCGCCGTCCCGATCACTCACGGGGACGGGACACCTCGCCCGGGAATCGCATTGGGTGGTGCCGTGCGATGCGGCACCCAACAGCACACATAATAAAGCATCATATTACATAAAACAAGCGGAAGCTTACAAAGTGTTGATTTTACAAATACTTCTCAAAATAAACTACAGCGGAAGTCTATTACAACTCACGTCTCATACCTATGCTAAGCAACAGAGAAGGTGTCCAGCCCGCGGACCCTTCTCGCTAGCAACACTGTCATAATAGCAGCGGCAGGGGTTACCCTGAGTTCATCACTCGGAGAGCTCCGAGTCTCATCAGGTACCCGTACATCACAGCGTACAATTAATACCTGCAAAACAACTTGTGCAGTATCTGTGAGCACGAAGCTCAGCAAGACTGACCCGTCACCCTAGTCATGAAACTCTATATGATGGAAATAGAGGGCTGATTATAGAAATTTGCGCAAACGACCAACTTGAGCTAAAGGGGAGTCCTTACTTCAAGTTTTAAGCAACTTTTATAGCCCTCGCGCAATTTACATCGAGACTCCACAATCAAACAAGAAACGCTTCATCTCGATGTCACTTGCCCGAGGTGAAAGTAACTTTAGTGAGCTACCCTAGACTCATACAGACCTTGCGCCATTACCGTCGAGACTCCACAATCAAACAAGAAACGCTTTGCCTCGACGCTACTAGCCCAAGGTGGAAAGTAAATTTAGTGGAGTATTGATCTTTCCTCATCTCCATTATGAGGATTACTCACGAAGCATATTAAACGTTTCCCACTTTATTACTACGTCACGACTCAGTGTACAAGTATGCTCACTACCGCGAGCGACGGTGATTGCAATAAAAAACACCCGCTGACACGACACGTACACCCGTACTCGACGTTGCACACAGCAACCGTCACTGACGCCGTACGTGGCAACCTTTCACACGACACCCAAATGTCGAACCGGTCCCACCTACTGGGATTAAGTCTCTCTACGGCAAACCCTCGTAGAGCCGACTTCTCTATCCTTTCAGCATCGGCATCAGACGGTGAGGTATTCCTCGACACCCAAGTTAACATGTTACATCGGTTTCCTGGGTCCCATATTGCCATTATGCATCCGGTACACATCTCAAACTTGTCTAGCGGGGCCGCACACGAGAACGGGCCTTAATCGACTCAGACATAGACTAGGCTCACAGGACCACGTCCTTGACCTTCCATCCACTGCCCGGTCTCCATTCCCAACTATGAGGATCAATTCCCAACTCTTCCGATTGATCCCCCTTAAACCCGGTTCACGAGTAGGAATCTGCCCACTCGAGTTATGCCTCTTTTAATCCACTTTTGTTGAGATCAGCAGTTATAATTAATCGATAACATATCCTACATTAAACTCCAGGGTTTTCTGGGTCATGCATTTGGAGTTTCATACCATCTAGACGTAATGCAATAAATACAATGCTAGACGTATGAAGTGATTACAAATAAAAACTTGTAAATTTGATGCAAACCGGGGCTTGCCTTTGTTTTGCATGTGACTTATATATATATGCAGTTAGTGAAGACCACTTGGTGCTTGATCAACCTCTTTCCTCCTTCCTTGATTTCTACTCCGATGACTTCAACCCCTCCACGTAGATACTACACGTGATGAATATGCATATCGTTTAATTGTAAAGACTTTGCTACAAGTCCTAATAACAAATTTTCAAAAACTGGAACTCTGTTTAAGAATTTAAAATGACACTGGTGCTAGTGGTTTAGGTTTGGATCTAAACACATGATTAAATGCTAAGTGGTTTTCCCCCTCTTCTATATTGATCACCTAAAGAGGTTAAAAGCACAGGGGTGATCCATGACTCCAATGGAGCTGAAAATTTTTATGTGAGTTCCTTGTCACAAGAAAGTCCTCTGGACCAAAAATTAGCACTTTTCATTGAGTGGTTTGTTCAGAATAGTTTTCTAAGCAATTAAGCAAAGCAGAATTAATTCTGAGATCCCACCCATGTTCATGCAAAAATTAGTGAACCACAATTTCAATTATAGCTCATAGAGTTTGCATGAATTTTCCAAGCATTTTTGGAGCTAAGATCTGCCCAGAACTGAATTTCCAAGTTTTGGAAATTCTCTGAAAATGTTTCTGTATTATTTGAATACAGCATCTTCAAATATAAATTTCCCTGATCAAATCAACTCAAATTGAGCTGAAACTTTTATAGGGGTTCACTAATACACTAAAGACGATTATGGCAAAATTTGAGTATTTTTGAATCAACCAAACTCCCTCTAAAATTCTTTTTCTAAAAAGCTTTAAAGAGTTTTACAGAATTAAATAAAGGGTTTCATACAAATTGGGTTCTACATTTGGATAGTACTCTATAAGAGGAATCCAACAAAATTTGTTTCGCAATTTTTGGATTCTCCTACCCAAAGTTGTAGCTATTCAAAGTTTGAACTGAAAACTGAAATTCCCCAAAATGTTCAAATACTGGCTGTGGGTCCAGGGGACAGGTGTCACGCGTCGGGGCAAGCCACACGGGGCTAATGAGTATTTCCCGTGCCGCCACACGCGATCCCCGCGCCACAGCCGATCAGAACTTCGACTCCTGGTCGCTGACAGACGGGACCCGCCGGGTCGTCTTCTACCTCCGGCCACCCGCACCCGCGCGCCGCCGGGCTCGCCGGAGTTCGACGGATTCTGGCCTCCCGGCCATCCCCCGAGCCTCGGTGCCCGGCGGAATTCGTCAAATTGTGATCAAACGACGCGGCAACACCACGGTGGATCACTTTTGCTGTGGATCACTTGCTCAGCGGAGGATCAACGCCGGTTTTGCAATCGGCCGAACGGGGAGCGGCGCCGGCAGGTCTCTGCTGTGCGCGCGGATGGGGACTGAGGCGACGTGCGAGCTGAGGTGATAAGCGCGGGGAAGAACAGGTTGCCAGCGCGAAATGGGAGCAGGAGGTGGAGCCTTCGGCGAAGGGGGCGGTCGCTCGGTGTTGCCCGCGGGTGAAACCCCGGTGGAGTGAGGAACAGTGAAAAAGACTTAAGGGTTAAGTCTACTCATTCCTATGACATGTGGGCCCCACAATTCAGTACCTCTTTTCCTCAAAATATCTCCAAAGTTTGACAATTATCCAACCAAATGTTTGAAAGTTGGAAACTGAGCTCTTTTGAATAGTTTGGACAAATTCCATCCAAATTCAAATATTTATTTGAATTCTTTGCACATTTGACTCCATTTGGAAAAATGGGTAGCAAACCTTTTCAAAAATTAATGAAACTTTGCCTCCCCACTAATTTGGACCTAAGGAATCTAAATATGCCACTTGATTCTTGTGTTAGCTGCTGCAAACAATAGTTTGGACACAACAGTTTTGAATTCCCATTGTGTCCTCCCCTCACTTGAATTTTGAATCTTCATTTAGTTCGTCACTGATTTTTAAACCCTTCTATTGCACTTGAGCTCTTCATTTCTGTGGTTTTAATCCACATGAGGTCCATCCATGCAATAGCCCTAAGTTTGTTTAGAAGAACCTCACACATGTTATCATATGAGGAAAAAGTTTCAACTAAGCCCCTTTTTCATACACATGACTCCAACATTTGTGCAAACTCATGTTTCTTAGTATTCACATTTTTGGGACCTTTACAGAAAACCGCTGGAATTACTTAGAGGCTCAAATATTGACCAAATGGGCTTTTATTTGTACAAGGTTCAAATGAACTTTGTTTCAAATGAAACTTGGTCAAGACTCTGGTTAGGACCCTACCAAGCCAACATAAAAGTTTCAGAACCACAGGGGAGGGCTAGCTAGAGTTATTAGTAATTATGTATTCAAGTTTACACATTGCATATAAATTGGCATGTAGTATTTCATTAAACATGTAGTCGCTGAAGAAGAGACTCCGGAAGTGCTGGACTTCCTACTTCTGGAAGAAGAACTAACTACTGACCAGCAGCAACAAGGCAAGCCCCGGTTTGCATTAACCTTTTTATAAGTTTTACTTTGTTTACATGTGTCATATGAAGTATGAATGTGCATTAGGTATAGGATGGATGGAACCCCACTTGCATACCAAAAAGTTTCCTATAAGAGTGAGGGTAGTGTCTAAGACCTCGAATAGACAGGCTATGCTTAATGAGTCATAGAACTTCGGTACAAGTCGAGTAGTTGGAATCTACTCGCGAGATAGGCTTGGGACACACGGGATTGGTTCGAGTGATGCGAGATCATTTTAGTAATGAAAATGAGACTAGGCAGGGACTAGGGCGCAGCAAGAGGGAGTCTTGTGTGCGCGGCCCTGTCCGTGTCGATTGAGGACCGATCCGTGTGCAGCCCACGCTGATCAAGTTTGAACGTACCGAAGGCATATCAGATATATGGGCCCCGATAAACCGATGTAGCCTAAACCTCCGGGCGTCGAGGCATAACGCACCGATTTGTAGGTGTAGGCTGAGGGCAGCAAGGTGGAAATCTGCCAACGGGCATAGAGAGATGCTCCGTGTGGGGAACCTTCTGCTCGTTTCGGTGCGACCGGTTCGATGTTTGGGATGTTGGGTGAAAGGTTGTCCCGTACGACATCGAGTGAGCGTGCTGTGCAGCTCCACGGGTGGGCGTACGTGACGTGCTCTTTGGGTTTCCCTGCAGGTGTATATCGAGTCGATTCGCCGTCCCTCGCGGTGAAGAGTACCACTTGGTCACTGAATCGTGACGTAGGCTAATGTATGAAATATGATGATTCAATATTGCTGATTGATATAATTGCATTGCTACATGTGTGCCACCAAATATTGCTTACTAAATTTCAGCTTCCTGAACAGTTAACTTGTTGCTAAAAGATGAACTAAGGATGAACTTGTAGGCGTGTCCATTTGCTGCAACATTACTATCCTATGTCATTGTACACCTCATGTAGAGTTTCATGCTTAGGTGAGTCGGTTAAGCCTTGTTGAGACATCGTGCTCACGGTTGCTGCTTAAGTGTTTTTCAGGTGAGGAGCCACCCACGGACTCGGAGTACGAGTCCACCGGCGAGGGTTACCCTCCGTCGGGGACCACGGCTGAGTGGGAGCCGTACACGCCGCAATGAGCTGAGACGTGCAGCTAGTGTGGGTTGCCCTAGGGGGGGCAACCGACTTTTGCTAGATAGACGGGCGTGAGTTGTACAAAAGAAACTTCCGCTGTGTAATAAAGACCCTAGTTTGTAACTGAGAAGTGTACTACTTTGTACATTCAGTTTGTTTTTCCCATGTAATATAATATGTCCTTATGACGTGTGCTGTCGGGTGTCGCATCGCGCGGCACCACCCTCTGCGATCCTGGATGAGCGGATTCCGGTCCGCCACACAACCATCTTCGAGAACACCCTGGCATCAACTAGTTGATCAGTTAAACCATCAATGCGGGACAGGATCCTTATTCTTTATAATGACGGCATTGAGTGAACGATAATCAACACTTAATCTTAGTGTCTGGTCGCTCTTCTTAACGAACAGCGCAGAGCAACCCCAAGGTGATGAGCTTGGTCGTATAAAACCTTTGCTCATAAGTTCACTTAGTTGCTCCTTCAACTCCGCTAGTTCATTGGGTGCCATCTTATACAGCCTTCGTGAAATCGGTGTTGTTTCCGGCGTCAGTTCAATTCTGAACTTGACGTCTCGTTACCCGGTATGCCTGGTAATTCATCGGAAACGCATCAGTTCTTCACGACCCACCGGAAACTCCTCGAGTTTAATCACTTCCGTGGGATAGGCCTAACCTGTTCTCTTTGCTGTACAGAACGGACTCTTCTGCCCTCACCCAGCTTTTGATCCGTTTAACGGCATTTTCATAACTCCGGTTGAATACCAACGTTAAAGTTAACTTCAGTATCTTTCCAACGAGTACTCAAATGCTTCCAGATCATCTCTGGATCAAAAGTTATGATTTCTCAAAGTTGACAGAATTCCTGGATAAAATTTGCCCGCATCACCTTTGTATGTGGCTACTTTTATCACAGTTGTATATGAAAATACAATAAGAATCTGCGCAAACTTTGAACTACAACAATGTTGCAAATTTCATAACCTTTCCAAAGGTGTATCATAGGCTCCTTAAGGATTTTTTTCTACAAGAAGTTATGGCTTAAAAACAGAAAGGTCCAGAGAGGTTTTCGTTGCTGTCCTGGTTCTGAACAGTCTGCCTTCAACTGGACTTTTCACCAACTTAACGTGTGATTTTGCTCTGGAGATCTACAAAGAAGTTGTAGAGCACTTGAAAATCTTTCCAGAACTGTATCATACACCTTAATTGGGTCAAGATACTCAGAGTTATGTTCTGTTAAAGTCCAGCAAGAATTTCTGCCAGAAACAGAGCACTCTGTTTTTGAAAACTTTGGCGCCTAGTCATGCTCTCATTTGAATCTTAGCTCAAAATAAGAGTTCAGTAACTAATACTGGTTTCAAACTTCCATTTTTAGTTGCAAGTTAGTCCATGAATCATTTCTTCATAGGGAAGATAATTATATGTTTAATACGGTGTCGATGCACCGTAAGAATCATGTCGGTACTACGTTATCGCACGAAAGAAAATCCTAAACCAGATTATACCGGCATATCTGTTTTATCAGTGGCACTAAGACGGTCTCTCGCACACGTGTACTACACGGGATACGTACGTGGTTAGTACCTGCCGAAGAACACGCAATAGTGGTGCACTCAAAGGGATGAAGTACCTCGCCCGGGGATCGCATTGGGTGGTGCCGTGTTATGCGGCACCCAACAGCACACATATAAGGAACAATGTACTACATAAATCAAAGCGGAAGCTTACAATTGTTCTTTGTAAATAATTTACACAAAATAGCTACAGTAGGAGTCTATAAACATCTCACGTCGAGTATCTAAGAAGCACTCGAGAAGAGGTCCAGCCCGCGGACTCCTCTCGCTAGGAACACGAAGACATGGCAGCGGATAGGTTCTCCAAGTGTGACATGACTCGGAAGTTCCCGAGTCTCACCGGACAACCTTCTTTACAGCGTCGAGGTTTACCTGCAAAACCACTTATATGGCAAGAGTGAGCACAAAGGCTCAGCAAGACTTAACCGTCTCTCCTAAAGCATGCAACTCTACATGAGGGTAACTTAAGACCTAATCCTGAAATTGGCGGAAAGACTCGCCTACGAGTTCATCCTTAACTTTCATATTTTAGCCATAATAGTAGTGACCTTGCACCCAGCAACATTGGAACTCCACAATCAAACAAGAAACGCTTCATTCCAATGTAACTGTCCCAAGGTGGAAAATAACTTTAGTTTGCTCTATCTCTACTTCAAACATGGTTTTCATGCAATTTGCATTTATCATAACAGCATTTAAAACTTTGCAAACTATTTCCACACAACTTGATTACTACGTCACAGCGCAGTGAGCAAGAGGTACTCATAACCGCGAGGGACGGTGATTTGAATCAAACACTACCTGGATAACTCGACACATACGCCCGCCTCTGAAGACCCAAATCTGGCGTCCTTCATTACGTCGTATGTGGCAACCTTTCTCAGGACACTAGACTGTAGAACCGGTCGCGCCGTCTCGGGCTCATAGGTCTAACAAGACGATGTGGTATGCCTCTACAATCCAGTGAACCCGGTACATGGGTTTTTTGGTTCCCATATATCAGTAAGCATCCGGTACATAACTCAATACTTGCCCCCAGGGCCGCATACGCTTCGGTCCTTAACCGACATAGGCAGAGCTACTCGACCAAGACCTTGTCTTGTCGCTACTTAACCCTCCTGCCCGGTCTCATCTTTAGATGTAAAGGTCCCAAAAATGTGAATACAAAGAAACATGAGTTTGCACAAATGTTGAAGTCATGTGTATGAAAAAGGGGCTTAGTTGAAACTTTTTCCTCATATGGTAACATGTATGAGGTTTCTTCTAAACAGACTTAGGGTCACTGCATGGATGGACCTCATGTAGATTAAAACCCCAGAAATGAAGAGCTCAAGTGCAAGGGAAGGGTTTAAAAATCAGAGATGGACTAAAGGTAAATTCAAACTTCAAGTGAGGGAAGGACACAATGAGAAATTCAAAACTGGTGTGTCCAAACTATTGTTTGCAGCAGCTAGCACAAGAATCAAGTGGCATATTTGGATTCCTTAGGTCCAAATTTGTGGGGAGGCAAAGTTCCATTAATTTTTGAAAAGGTTTGCTACCCATTTTTACAAATGGAGTTAAATGTGCAAGGAATTCAAATAGACATTTGAATTTGGATGGAATTAGCCCAAACTATTCAAATGAGCTCAGCTTCCAACTTTCAAACATTTGGGTTGGATAATTGTCAAACTTGGAAGATATTTTGAGAAGAATTGGTACTGACTAGTGGGGCCCACATGTCATTGGGGGAAATGGGTGTGCAAAAGATCTTCAGCTCAGGCAGTGCACGGTCTCTGTTTTTCTCCTCCTCGCAAAGTCATCGCGCCACCGAGACCGCCTCGGTCCTTCTCACCGTGCGACACCGGGGCAAGGCCGACGCCACCTCTCCCTCGCGACCTCTGTGCTGGCGAGCTGGTTTCCCCCCTCCTTATCACGCAGCTCGCGCGTTGTCCTCGGTTCCCACTCTCTCGCGCACAACAGGAACCTCCCGGCACCGTTTCTCGTTCTGCCTGTTGCAAACCGCGTCGCCCCCTCCACTGCCCGAGTGATCCACAGAAGAAGTGAGCGCCAGCGTGTGCTCTAGCGACCCATCGCTCTACTCCGTGGCGTTGCCACATCGTTTGATCACAATTTGACGAATTCCACCGGGCACCGAGGCTCACCATCGGGAAACCGAGCTGGTCTCACGTGGACAGCCCCACCGAGAGCTTCTCAGGCCCGAGCTAGAGCGCCCTCGGATGCGCTGGGAGCCCCTGATGCTCGTCCCCGAAGCTCAAGCCATGAGATGATCTACCGGGCTCGAATTTGGGAAAAGATCGCCGTCGGGCACCATCCGACCTTCTGTACGGTAATACCAAATTCGATCGTCCCTCTCGTTCTTAGGCCGTGAAACCTTGCACACAGGACCGCCACTAACCGGCGATCAGTAGTCCTTCACAACCCTAGTTGGAAAGATGCACATAGACCGCATGAAATCCAGAATTTCCGACCTCAAACGTGGAGGAGGTTTCGGGTGCACGGTGAGACACCATTAGCCGCCGGTCCCGAGCAGTTTTGAGTCTAGGTCGAGCATCCCCATGGTCCACTGGTGCTGTAGTGCCGTTCCAACGAGGTCTGGGCAGGCTAGGATGACCGGGCGACGTTGCCGAACCGGTCCAGAGCCGCCGCGCCGTGGCCAGCTAGCTTAGAGCCATCGCCAACCGGGGAAGAGGGTTCCATCGTGTTCAGCACGGGAAATTAGGCCCTAGCGGCGAGGGAGAGCTCGGGGATGGCTGGGAGGCCGGAATCCGTCGAACTCCGGCGAGCCCGGCGGCGCGCGGGCGCGGGTGGCCGGAGGTAGAAGACGACCCGGTGGGTCCCGCCCGTCAGCGACGGTTTTTCAAATATCTGATCAGCTGTGGCGCAGGGATCGCGTGTGGCGGCGCGGGAAATACCCTGTAGCCCCGTGTGGCTTGCCTCAGCGAGTGACACCTGTCCCCGGACCCACAGCCAGTATTTGAACATTTTGGGGAATTTCAGTTTTCAGTTCAAACTTTGAATAGCTACAACTTTGGGTAGGAGAATCCAAAAAATTTGAAACAAATTTTGTTGGATTCCTCTGGTAGAGTACTATCCAAATGTAGAACCCAATTTGTATGAAAACCTTTATTTAATTCTGTAAAATTCTTTAAAGCTTTTTAGCAAAAGAATTTTAGAGGGAGTTTGGTTAATCCAAAAATCATCAAATTTTGCCAGAATAGTCTTTAGGGTATTAGTGAACACCTGTAAAAGTTTCAACTCATTTGGGAGTTGATTTAGTTAGTTTAATTCTGATTTTAAGTTTCTGTATTCAAATGAATACAGAAACATTTTCAGAGAATTTCCAAAAACTTGGAAATTCAGTTCTAGCCATTCCTTAGCTCCAAAAATCCTAGGAAATTCAGGCTTACTCCCTGAGCCATGTATGAAATTAGAGTTCAATTGAATTTGCATGAAAGTGCAAGTTTAATCAGAATTAATTCCTTTATGCCTAAATGCTTAGGAATTGTTCTGGGTGACCTAATCAGTGAAACATTCTGAATTTTTGTCCAGAGGGCTTTCTTGTGACAGGGAACTCACAAGAAAATTTCCAGCTCCATTGAAGCCTTGGATCATGGTGTCCTGTTCAACCTCATTAGTTAATCCTCACCCAAGTGATGAAATCCCACTCATCACTTGATCCTAGTGCTTAAACACAAACCCAAACCACTAGCACCAGTTGCATTTTAAATTCTTAAACAGAGTTCCAGTTTTGAAACTTGTTGTTAGAACTTGTAGCAAAGTTTTACAATTAAACATATGTGCATATGCATTACGTGTAGCATCTACGTGAAGGACTTGAAGTCATTGGAGTAGAGATCAAAGGAGGGAGGCAAGGGATCAATTCAAGTGGTCTCCACTAACTGCATATATATATAAGTCACCTGCAAAACCAAGGCAAGCCCCGGTTTGCATCAAATTACAAGTTTTTATTTGTATTCACTTCATACGTCTAGCATTGTATTTATTGCATTACGTCTAGATGGTATGAAACTCCAAATGCATGACCCCGAAAACCCTGGAGTTTAATGTAGGATATGTTATCAATTAATTATAACTGCTGATCTCAACAAAAGTGGATTAAAAGAAGCAAAACTCGAGTGGGCAGATTCCTACTCGTGAACGGGGATTTAGGGGGATCAATCGGAAGAGTTGGGAATTGATCCTCATAGTTGGGAATGGAGACCGGGCAGTGGATTGAAGGTCAAGGACGTGGTCCTGTGAGCCTAGTCTATGTCTGAGTCGATTAAGGCCCGTTCTCGTGTGCGGCCCGTTGGGCAAGTTTGAGTTGTGTACCAGATGCATACTGGCTATATGGGACCCAGGAAACTGATGTAACATGTTAACCTGGGTGTCGAGGCATACCTCACCGTCTGATGCCGATGCTGAAAGGATAGAGAAGTCGGCTCTACGAGGGTTTGCCGTAGAGAGACTTAATCCCAGTCGGTGGGACCGGTTCGACATTTGGGTGTCGTGTGAAAGGTTGCCACGTACGGCGTCAGTGACGGTTGCTGTGTGCAACGTCGAGTACGGGCGTACGTGTCGTGTCAGCCGGGTGTTTTTGATTGCAATCACCGTCGCTCGCGGTAGTGAACATACTTGTTCTCTGCGTCGTGACGTAGTAATAAACTGGGAAACATTTAACATGCTTCGTGGGTAATCCTCATAATGGAGATGAGGAATGATCAACACTTCACAAAATTTAATTTCCACCTTGGGCTAGAAGCGTCGAGGCAAAGCGTTTCTTGTTTGATTGTGGAGTCTCGACGTTGATGGCGCAAGGTTAGTATGAGTCTAGGGTAGCTCACTAAAGTTACTTCCACCTCGGGCAAGTGACATCGAGATGAAGCGTTTCTTGTTTGATTGTGGAGTCTCGATGTAAGTTGCGCGAGGGTTATAAAAGCTGCTTAAAAACTTGAAGTAAGGACTCTCCTTTAGCTCAAGTTCATCGTTTGTGCAAACTTCTATAATCAGCCCTCTATTTTCATCATGTAGAGTTTCATGACTAGGGTGACGGGTCAGTCTTGCTGAGCTTCGTGCTCACAGATACTACCTAAGTTGTTTTGCAGGTAATAACTGTAGGCTGATATGTACGGGTGCCCGATGAGACTCGGAACTCCCCGAGTGGTGAACTCATGGCAACCCCTGCCGCTGCTATTATGACAGTGTTGCTAGCGAGAAGGGTCCGCGGGCTGGACACCTTCTCTGTTGCTTAGCATAGGTATGAGACGTGAGTTGTAATAGTCTTCCGCTGTAGTTTATTTTGAGAAGTATTTGTAAAATCAACACTTTGTAAGCTTCCGCTTGTTTTATGTAATATGATGCTTTATTATGTGTGCTGTTGGGTGCCGCATCGCACGACACCACCCAATGCGATTCCCGGGCGAGGTGTCCCATCCCCGCTAGTGATCGGGACGGCGGGGTCCTCACAGCGTGGTATCAGAGCCGCATTGGTAATAGCGCACGGAATAAGGATTGTATTACGACAAAAACTTAGGATACGGTGAGGAAACGGTATTAGGCCCACATAAGGACTATAGTAGTATAGTTACTTAAAGTGGCAGTACTAACATACTTGTTATAATTCTGAAATTTTTATTACGTAACGACGCACCTACGCACAGGTAAACATGGTAAGGAACGCCACCGAAAGCGGTTCAATTTTGGTTAGCTCCCCTGACGAGGAAAGTGGTTCAGGGCTAGATCTCACAGCTTGGTGTGAGATGTTAATATGAAACTCTTGAACTCTTCATGTTCCTGAGTTCATATGAAACGCTGATCCCTAGCGTGCATTAGGCAAGTAAGTGGAGACCCCATCGCGTGGTCAGTAACGCGAGAGTGTGCTCGTCTGGAAGTAGCCCAGGAGGACATACGCAGCACTTGCCATCGGCGTGCCCTGCAGGGCAGTAGGTGGTATCCGTTGGGTTGATAACATTCCCAACCATGACGACCCGTTCATGACATACTCGGGGTCCCCGTCGTGTGGTGTTGAAACACGATCACGTACCTTGAGACGTGACTTAACTCAAGGACGGCCGCATGGCAATGATACGGGTGTTTGTATTTACTTTCAACTATAGAACTGCCTGGAATGAAACAACCCTTGAGTGCACCACTATTGAGTGTCTTCTGCAGGTACTAACCACGTACGTATCCCGTGTAGTACACGTGTGTGAGAGACTGTTTAGTGCCACTGATTATACGTATATACCGGTATAATCCGGTGTAGGATTTTCTTTTGGAGAGACAACGTAGTACCGACATTGTTCTTACGGTGCATCGACACCGTACCACACATAATAACCTCTTCCCTATGAAGAAATGATTCATGAGCTAACTTTCAACTAAAAATGGAAGTTTGAAATGAATATTAGTTACTGAACTCTTCTTTTGAACTAAGATTCAAATGAGAGAGTGTCTAGGTGTTAAAGATTTCAAAAACAGAGTGCTCTGTTTCTGGCAGAAATTTTTGCTGGACCTTTACAGAGCATAACTCTGAGTAGCTTTAACCAATTAAGGTGTATGATACAGTTCTGGAAAGATTTTCTAGTGCTCTACAACTTTATTGTAGACCTCCAGAGAAAAATCACAGATTAAGTTGGTGAAAAGTTCAGTTGAAGGCAAACTGGTCATAACCAGGACAGTAACAAAGCCTCTCTGAACCTTTCTGTTTTTAAGCCATAACTTCCTGTAAAAAAAATCCCTAGGAGGCCTTTGGATACTCGTTGGAAAGATATTAAAGTTAACTTTAACTTTGATATTCAACTTGAGTTACGAAAGTGCTTTTAACTGGATCAGAATCTGATCTGTTTGAGGACCAATCAGTCGGCTTGTAAATCCTTGCTGTAGATACATCAGTTTGCGCCTAAATCATTTTGCTTACATGTTGAGGTTTCATTATCAGTGTTACACTACTTTGTTTATGGAATAAATCAAGTGATAGTGTTGAACTGATAATGAACTCTTGCAATTGCAGAATGGTGCGAACTCGTTCCATGAGTGAGGTGGGTGGTTCCAGTGGTGGTCGTGGTGATAACTCTCCACAGCGGGAGCAGCGAGCTCCGCAACAGCAGCCTCCACCAGGGCCTTCACCCACGGTCACAATGGCGGACATTCTGGCTGCCATGACGGGTGCAAGCGATGAGCGAACCGACTTGCTCCGCACCCTGGTGATGAATACATCCCGTCAAGGGGGATGTCAAGACGAAGACTTGCGCCAACCGCAACTGAATTCCTATGTTGAGTTCTTGGCAACTCAACCACCGGTTTTCATTGAATCTGAGGATCCTCTGGTGGCGGATAGCTGGATCCATACCATTGAGTCTAAGTTCGGCTTGCTCCAATGCACCGAACAGCAGAAGGTTTCATACGCAGCGCAACAACTTCACGGGTCCGCCAGTGCATGGTGGGCAAATCAACTCGCCTCCTTACCAGATGGAGATGACGTTTCATTGGCAGAATTCCGGAAGGCGTTTCTCGCGTATCATGTTCCTTCCGGAATAATTCAGCGGAAACTCGAGGAGTTTCTGGCCTTCAAACAAGGAGGGAGGGGTGCATACGAGCATTCGCGAGTGTTCAACAAGCTGGCGCAGTATGCGCCTCAACATGTAAACACCAAAGCACAAAAGTGTGAATGGTTCTTCCGCAGCCTCAATCCCAAGCTAAAAGAGAGACTCGTTTTAGCTGATCGAAAGAACTTCAACGAATTGATGAGTGCTTCCATCATGGTTGAAGATGCTCAGCGGGAAGTGCAGGCTGAGAAAAGAAAGAACCATGTACCACCGGAGAGCAGCAGTAGTGCTCCGCAGAAATACAGGGTGGTAGACAGTACCTTGAACTGTCAGCTGATGCAGCTGGCTCGACGACTCCAGAAACATTCGGGTCGTTCGTCCCAATACTTTGAATTCGGACAGCTGCAACAACGGTATAGGCAGCCACGTTATTCTGCTCCTCAAGTGTTCTTGCCGCAGCAGAATACCACTAATGTCCATGCACAGAGCAACCAGGAACCGGCTGAGAAACCGTGCTTCACGTGCGGGTACTTGGGTCACATCAGCAGAAAGTGTCCAGAAAGGATACGCCACAGAGAAACTACACCGGGACGGGGTATAAGTCAACCCTGTGCTCAGCTTCAAGGAACAGCACCAAAATCCAGGTGCATTTATCATACAACTCTAGAGGATGTGCCACATGGGGCACCTGTACTAGCGGGAATGTTCACCCTCAATGGACTGCCCGTGTTAATTTTATTTGACTCTGGAGCTACACACAATTTCATCAGCAGGTTGTTTGTGTGCAAAGCTGAGCTTTCCACCTCTACACCGAAGGATCACTACCTTATCCGCTCACCGGGTGGAAATATAGCTGTTAATGAAGTAGTGATCAAAGTACCCTTGTGCTTAGGTGGAAACTTATACCCCACAACCCTCATTGTGTTAGAGGGGCAGAAGATCGACGTGATTCTAGGAATGGCGCGGATGAACTACCACGGGGCTGTTCTCGATATTGGTCCACGGATTGTTAGTTTGGACTCTCCAATCTACGGTCTCCAAACGCTCATACTTGAAGCCGTGGATTCTAAAAATCCAGTGGTGTACCACAGTGTGACCACGAAACTGGAGGATATTCCAGTGGTCCGTGAGTACCCAGATGTGTTTCCCGACGATCTTCCAGGGATGCCGCCTGAGAGGGATGTGGTATTCAAGATCGAGTTAGCACCGGGAACCACACCAATATCTCGGAGGCCGTACAAAATGTCTCCGAAGGAATTAGCTGAACTAAAAGAACAGCTAAAGGACTTAATGGACAAAGGGTTCATCCGACCAAGCTCATCGCCATGGGGCTGTTCAGCCCTCTTTGTGAAGAAAAAGGATGAGTCACTTCGATTATGTGTGGATTATCGGCCGCTGAATGCAGTGACGATCAAAAATAAATATCCGTTGCCGCGGATCGATATATTATTTGATCAGTTAGTGGGTGCCAAGGTATTCTCCAAGATGGACTTACGGTCTGGTTATCATCAGATAAAGATCAGAGCGGAGGATATACCGAAGACGGCTTTCTCGACTAGATACGGGCTCTATGAGTATCTAGTCATGTCTTTCGGGCTAACAAATGCACCCGCACACTTCATGTATCTCATGAATTCTGTATTCATGCCAGAGTTGGATCAGTTCGTCGTGGTTTTCATCGACGACATTCTCGTATACTCCAAATCGGAGGAGGAGCACACCAAACATCTCCATATTGTGCTCCAACGCCTACGAGAACATAAGCTGTATGCAAAATTCAGCAAGTGTGAATTTTGGATCAGCAAAGTACCATTCTTAGGCCACATTATTTCAGCAGAGGGTGTGGCCGTGGATCCAACTAAAATTGAGCAAGTCTTGAAGTGGGAGTCTCCAACATCTGTTCATCAAATCCGCAGTTTTCTAGGGCTAGCGGGTTACTATCGGAGATTTATTCCCATCTTCTCAACAGTGGCTAAACCAATGACAGAGTTGTTGAAGAAGAGCAGCAAGTATATGTGGACAGAGGCCTGTGAAGAGGCATTTCAAACATTGAAGAAACATCTCACAACGGCACCGGTGTTAGCCCAACCGGATACAACAAAGCCATTTGATGTTTATTGTGATGCCTCAGGCATTGGACTTGGCTGCGTCTTAATGCAAGATAGACGCGTGATCGCGTATGGGTCTCGACAACTCCGCAACCACGAGCAGCACTACCCCACTCATGACCTAGAACTTGCTGCAGGGGTGCTTGCGTTGAAGATGTTGAGGCACTACTTACTTGGAAATTTAGTGCACCTCTACACCGACCATAAGAGCCTCAAATATATATTCACTCAGAAGGATATTAATATGAGGCAGCGGAGATGGCTGGAATTAATTAAATACTATGAGCTCGAGATCCATTACCATCCGGGCAAAGCTAACGTGGTGGCTGATGCACTCAGTCGTAAGTCCCACGTTAATAACTTGGCAGTTGTTCCGGATGAGGATGAAGAACCAAGCTTGCGGGTGATTCCGTATGGAGCGTTGTATAATCTTGCTCTGGTGCCTACCATTAGAGAAGAGATTGTACAAGCCCAGAAGAGGGATAAAGGAATGCGGAAAATCCGGGCAAGAATCAATGAGGATAAAATGAAATGTTTCCGGGAAGATGAACAAGGTGTGTTATGGTTTAACAACCGTATCGTGGTGCCCCGGAACCTGAAGCTAAGGAAGAAAATCCTCGATGAAGCTCATACGTCCAAGTATTCGATACATCCAGGGAGCAATAAGATGTATCAAGACCTGAAGACAAAATTTTGGTGGACTCGGATGAAGCGAGAAATTGCCAAGTATGTATCCGAGTGTGATACATGTCGGCGAGTCAAAGCTGACCACATAAAGAAAGCAGGAATGCTACAACCATTAAGTATTCCGGCATGGAAGTGGGAGGACATCAGCATGGACTTTATTGTTGGACTACCTCTCACATCCAGAAAGCATGACTCCATTTGGGTGATTGTTGATCGCTTAACAAAATCAGCCCACTTCATCCCAGTGAGTACAAGATTTTCAACTAAGCAATATGCAGTGTTGTATCTTTCAAGGATTGTGTGCTTACATGGAGTCCCCAAGACCATCATATCGGACCGAGGTTCAATATTTGTTGCTCATTTCTGGGAGCAACTACATGAATCTCTAGGAACAAAATTAATCAGAAGCTCAGCATACCATCCCCAGACTGACGGTCAAACGGAGAGGGTGAACCAGATTTTGGAAGATATGCTAAGGGCATGTGTCATAGATCATGGAAAGAACTGGGATAACCATTTGCCATTAGCAGAGTTCTCCTACAACAATGGTTACCAATCCAGTATTAAAATGACACCATACGAAGCACTTTATGGCAGGAAGTGCCGCACACCACTCAATTGGTGTGAATCAGGCGAGAGGGTGATTTTCGGCATTGATCTTGTAAAAGATGCCGAAGAGCAGGTCCAGCTGATTCAAGAAAACCTCAGGGCCGCTCAATCTCGCCAGAAAAGCTATGCGGACCAGCGACGCCGACCCTTGTGTTTTGAAGTCGGAGATCACGTCTATCTCGGAGTATCCCCGATGAAGGGAATTCATCGATTCAGGGTCAAGGGAAAGCTAGCTCCTCGCTTTGTGGGTCCGTTCCTTATTACAGAACGGTGTGGGCCGGTAGCCTACCGTTTGGATCTGCCGCCATCCTTATCGGGCATCCATGACATCTTCCATGTCTCACACTTGAGAAAGTGTTTGAAGAAACCGACGGACATCCTTTCGGAAGACATGGAAATATTGCAACCGGACCTCACCTACACCGAGAAGCCCATCAAGATTATCGACGAGAAGAGCCGGATCATTCGAAATCGGGCTTTGAAATTTTACAAAATCCTGTGGAGTAATCACACACCGGAAGAAGCGACTTGGGAGAGTGAAGATTACCTCCACAAGAACTATCCGGAACTTCTGTCGTAGTTGTTGTATTTACCTTCCGTCTCATCTTTCTTTTGTAATCTCGGGACGAGATTCTTTTAAGGGGGAGGATTGTAAAGGTCCCAAAAATGTGAATACAAAGAAACATGAGTTTGCACAAATGTTGAAGTCATGTGTATGAAAAAAAGGCTTAGTTGAAACTTTTTCCTCATATGGTAACATGTATGAGGTTTCTTCTAAACAGACTTAGGGTTACTGCATGGATGGACCTCATGTAGATTAAAACCCCAGAAATGAAGAGCTCAGGTGCAAGGGAAGGGTTTAAAAATCAGAGATGGACTAAAGGTAAATTCAAACTTCAAGTGAGGGAAGGACACAATGAGAAATTCAAAACTGTTGTGTCCAAACTATTGTTTGCAGCAGCTAACACAAGAATCAAGTGGCATATTTGGATTCCTTAGGTCCAAATTTGTGGGGAGGCAAAGTTCCAATAATTTTTGAAAAGGTTTGCTACCCATTTTTACAAATGGAGTTAAATGTGCAAGGAATTCAAATAGACATTTGAATTTGGATGGAATTTGCCCAAACTATTCAAATGAGCTCAGCTTCCAACTTTCAAACATTTGGGTTGGATAATTGTCAAACTTGGAAGATATTTTGAGAAGAATTGGTACTGACTAGTGGGGCCCACATGTCATTGGGGGAAATGGGTGTGCAAAAGATCTTCAGCTCAGGCAGTGCACGGTCCCTGTTTTTCTCCTCCTCGCAAAGTCATCGCGTCACCGAGACCGCCTCGGTCCTTCTCACCGTGCGACACCGGGGCAAGGCCGACGCCACCTCTCCCTCGCGACCTCTGTGCTGGCGAGCTGGTTTCCCCCCTCCTTATCACGCAGCTCGCGCGTTGTCCTCGGTTCCCACTCTCGCGCGCACAACAGGAACCTCCCGGCGCCGTTTCTCGTTCTGCCTGTTGCAAACCGCGTCGCCCCCTCCACTGCCCGAGTGATCCACAGAAGAAGTGAGCGCCAGCGTGTGCTCTAGCGACCCATCGCTCTACTCCGTGGCGTTGCCACATCGTTTGATCACAATTTGACGAATTCCACCGGGCACCGAGGCTCACCATCGGGAAACCGAGCTGGTCTCACGTGGACAGCCCCACCGAGAGTTTCTCAGGCCCGAGCTAGAGCGCCCTCGGATGCGCTGGGAGCCCCTGATGCTCATCCCCGAATCTCAAGCCATGAGATGATCTACCGGGCTCGAATTTGGGAAAAGATCGCCGTCGGGCACCATCCGACCTTCTGTACGGTAATACCAAATTCGATCGTCCCTCTCGTTCTTAGGCCGTGAAACCTTGCACACAGGACCGCCACTAACCGGCGATCAGTAGTCCTTCACAACCCTAGTTGGAAAGATGCACATAGACCGCATGAAATCCAGAATTTCCGACCTCAAACGCGGAGGAGGTTTCGGGTGCACGGTGAGACACCATTAGCCGCCGGTCCCGAGCAGTTTTGAGGCTAGGTCGAGCATCCCCATGGTCCACTGGTGCTGTAGTGCCGTTCCACCGAGGTCTGGGCAGGCTAGGATGACCGGGCGACGTTGCCGAACCGGTCCAGAGCCGCCGCGCCATGGCCAGCTAGGTTAGAGCCATCGCCGACCGGGGAAGAGGGTTCCATCATGTTCAGCACGGGAAATTAGGCCCTAGCGGCGAGGGAGAGCTCGGGGATGGCTGGGAGGCCGGAATCCGTCGAACTCCGGTGAGCCCGGCGGCGCCCGGGCGCGGGTGGCCGGAGGTAGAAGACGACCCGGTGGGTCCCGCCCGTCAGCAACGGTTTTTCAAATATCTGATCGGCTGTGGCGCAGGGATCGCATGTGGCGGCGCGGGAAATACCCTGTAGCCCCGTGTGGCTTGCCTCAGCGAGTGACACCTGTCCCCGGACCCACAGCCAGTATTTGAACATTTTGGGGAATTTCAATTTTCAGTTCAAACTTTGAATAGCTACAACTTTGGGTAGGAGAATCCAAAAATTTTGAAACAAATTTTGTTGGATTCCTATGATAGAGTACTATCCAAATGTAGAACCCAATTTGTATGAAAACCTTTATTTAATTCTGTAAAATTCTTTAAAGCTTTTTAGCAAAAGAATTTTAGAGGGAGTTTGGTTAATCCAAAAATCCTCAAATTTTGCCAGAATAGTCTTTAGGGTATTAGTGAACACCTGTAAAAGTTTCAACTCATTTGGGAGTAGATTTAGTTAGTTTGATTCTGATTTTAAGTTTCTGTATTTAAATGAATACAGAAACATTTTCAGAGAATTTCCAAAAACTTGGAAATTCAGTTCTAGCCATTACTTAGCTCCAAAAATCCTAGGAAAATTCAGGCATACTCCCTGAGCCATGTATGAAATTAGAGTTCACTTGAATTTGCATGAAAGTGCAAGTTTAATCAGAATTAATTCCTTTATGCCTAAATGCTTAGGGAATTGTTCTGGGTGACCTATTCAGTGAAACATTCTGAATTTTGGTCCAGAGGGCTTTCTTGTGACAGGGAACTCACAAGAAAATTTCCAGCTCCATTGAAGCCTTGGATCATGGTGTCCTGTTCAACCTCATTAGTTAATCCTCACCCAAGTGATGAAATCCCACTCATCACTTGATCCTAGTGCTTAAACACAAACCCAAACCACTAGCACCAGTTGCATTTTAAATTCTTAAACAGAGTTCCAGTTTTGAAACTTGTTGTTAGAACTTGTAGCAAAGTTTTACAATTAAACATATGTGCATATGCATTACGTGTAGCATCTACGTGAAGGACTTGAAGTCATTGGAGTAGAGATCAAAGGAGGGAGGCAAGGGATCAATTCAAGTGGTCTCCACTAACTGCATATATATATATATATAAGTCACCTGCAAAACCAAGGAAGGCCCCGGTTTGCATCAAATTACAAGTTTTTAATTGTATTCACTTCATACGTCTAGCATTGTATTTATTGCATTACGTCTAGATGGTATGAAACTCCAAATGCATGACCCCGAAAACCCTGGAGTTTAATGTAGGATATGTTATCAATTAATTATAACTGCTGATCTCAACAAAAGTGGATTAAAAGAAGCAAAACTCGAGTGGGCAGATTCCTACTCGTGAACGGGGATTTAGGGGGATCAATCGGAAGAGTTGGGAATTGATCCTCATAGTTGGGAATGGAGACCGGGCAGTGGATGGAAGGTCAAGGACGTGGTCCTGTGAGCCTAGTCTATGTCTGAGTCGATTAAGGCCCGTTATCGTGTGCGGCCCGTTGGGCAAGTTTGAGTTGTGTACCAGATGCATACTGGCTATATGGGACCCAGGAAACCGATGTAACATGTTAACCTGGGTGTCGAGGCATACCTCACCGTCTGATGCCGATGCTGAAAGGATAGAGAAGTCGGCTCTACGAGGGTTTGCCATAGAGAGACTTAATCCCAGTCGGTGGGACCGGTTCGACATTTGGGTGTCGTGTGAAAGGTTGCCACGTACGGCGTCAGTGACGGTTGCTGTGTGCAACGTCGAGTACGGGTGTACGTGTCGTGTCAGCCGGGTGTTTTTGATTGCAATCACTGTCGCTCCCGGTAGTGAGCATACTTGTTCTCTGCGTCGTGACGTAGTAATAAACTGGGAAACATTTAACATCCTTCGTGGGTAATCCTCATAATGGAGATGAGGAATGATCAACACTTCACAAAATTAATTTCCACCTTGGGCTAGAAGCGTCGAGGCAAAGTGTTTCTTGTTTGATTGTGGAGTCTCGACGTTGATGGCGCAAGGTCAGTATGAGTCTAGGGTAGCTCACTAAAGTTACTTCCACCTCGGGCAAGTGACATCGAGATGAAGCGTTTCTTGTTTGATTATGGAGTCTCGATGTAAGTTGCGCGAGGGTTATGAAAGCTGCTTAAAAACTTGAAGTAAGGACTCTCCTTTAGCTCAAGTTCATTGTTTGTGCAAACTTCTATAATCAGCCCTCTATTTTCATCATGTAGAGTTTCATGACTAGGGTGACGGGTCAGTCTTGCTGAGCTTCGTGCTCACAGATACTACCTAAGTTGTTTTACAGGTAATAACTGTAGGCTGATATGTACGGGTGCCCGATGAGACTTGGAACTCCCCGAGTGATGAACTCATGGCAACCCCTGCCGCTGCTATTATGACAGTGTTGCTAGCGAAAAGGGTCCGCGGGCTGGACACCTTCTCTGTTGCTTAGCATAGGTATGAGACGTGAGTTGTAATAGTCTTCCGCTGTAGTTTATTTTGAGAAGTATTTGTAAAATCAACACTTTGTAAGCTTCCGCTTGTTTTATGTAATATGATGCTTTATTATGTGTGCTGTTGGGTGCCGCATCGCACGGCACCACCCAATTCCCGGGCGAGGTGTCCCGTCCCCGTTAGTGATCGGGACGGCTGGGTCCTCACATTAGAAATGTAAACTTTGGTTTGCCTCTCTTTCCAACCACCCTTATGTGATCCTGAAACAAAGCTCCCGAGTAGATTCCAACTACTCGTCTTCTACCGGATGTCCTAGCCTATTTAGCATGGCCTTATTCTACAGCAATGACACCCTTCTACCTTTGACCTCAGGGTTCATTTTTGGTTATGCAAGTGGAGTGTAAAACATCCTTGACCTAATGCACATACAAACTTTGACCCATAGTGGTAAACAAAGGAAAACTTTAAAACAACTTAAATGCAAATCGGGGCTTGCCTTGGTTTTGCAGGTGACTAAAGTCAGATAATATGAGGTTGGTTGCTGATGTCTTGAAGTTCAACTCCTGCCCTTCTTGCTCCTTGATCCAAGCTTAACTCCTCCTTATTCACTTTCCACGTTTAATCACTACACGTTATGAATATGCATACATGTTTAATTATAAAACTTTTACTAACAAGTTCTAAATACAAGTTTAAAACTGGAACTATGTTTAAGAATTTAAAATGACACTGGGGCTAGTGGTTTGGTTTGGGTGAAGCAACCTGATAAAGTGATAATTACATTTCAACACTTGTGTGCTACTCATCTAAGTAGGTTGAACATGATAGTGGTGATCCAGAGCTCCAATGGAGATGGAAATTTTCCTGTGAGTTCCTTGTCACAAGAAATTCATCTGGACCAAAATTCAGAATATTTCCATGAGTAGATCACTCAGAACAATTTCCTAAGCATTTAGGCAAAAAAAGGAATTAATTCTGAATAAATTTGCACTTTCATGCAAACTCAAGTGAAATACAATTTCAAACATAGCTCAGGGATCATGCATGAATTTTCCTAGGATTTTTGGATCTAATAATTTCCTAGAACTTAATTTCCATGTTTTGGAAATTCTCTGAAATTGTTTCTGTATTTATTTGAACACAGAAACTTGATTTCAGAATTATCCTCACTAAATCAACTCCAAATTAGATGAAACTTTTACAGGAGTTTACTATCATCCTAAAGAATATTCTGGCAAAATTTGGGGATTTTCGGATGAGTCAAACCCCTCTAAAATTCTTTTGCTGAAAAGCTTTAAAGAATTTTCCAGAACTTTCTATTGATTTTCTTACAAATTGGGTTGCATATTTGGATAGAGTTTTTCACCCTGAATCCAACCCAATTTGAATCACTAAATTTGGAGCCTCCTAGCAAAATTTATGCGGTTCTAAAGTTTGAACTAAATCTGGAAATCTAAATAAATCGGGGAAAAGTTTAAATCTGACCGTGGCCCATCGCACACGTGTCAGCTGCTGGAACTGAGCCACACGAGGCCACAGAACCTTTCCCGTGCAGCCACACTGGATCCCAGGGCCGCAGCCGATCAGGAATTTAACTTTTCGCCACTGACACGTGGGACCCGCCCGACCTTCTTCCTCCTCGGGCCGTTTTCTTTCCCGCGCCGCCCCCTCACCGGAGTCTCGTCTGAGCTCGCCGGAGTCGGCTTCCCGGCCGTCTTCCGGCTCGGTACTTGCCGCCTGGGGGTTTCCAGCTACGAGCACTCCACTGGTGCGGTGCTCTCGGGCTGCCGGCGACCGGAAATCGGTCGGTGACATGCGCACCCCTCGGTGAAGCGTCGGCGCCGTGGCCCGAGCACCCTAGCCCGCCACAGGTCCGGGGGACTTGCTCTAAAGCATCAGTGGAGGTCATGCTAGCTCGGCAAGGCCTCAATATTGCTTGGAAACGGCGGCAAGTGGGGGTGCACCGTGTGCCCGAGTGTCCCCGCCATGGCCGCCGATGGAAGAACTCGAAATTAGCCGCCACTCCTCACTTCTAAGCTAAGGTTGCGAAGGAAAAAGGTTCCCTATCCTCTCTAGCTCCTGTGTGCGCAAAATGAGCAGCTCTAACCGAAAATTAAGCGTCGATTTTTGAAAATCTTACCCGCGGGTAGGTTTTCCTCGTCCGAGAGGAAAACTTGAAATTCCCGAGCTACGTTGCACGGCTCGAGCTGAAACTTGGGGGAGAGCAGCGTGAAGTCCCGGCACGTCTCAGAGGGTGTTCGCTTGGTTGTGGAAAGCCTCGGTGCAAGCCCACGGCGACCCGAGTTGCCCCTCCGCCGATGAGCTTCGGTTTCTCGTGCTCAGTGCTGATTTGTGCGCGCCACAAACCAGGAACATCGGAGCCGAGCTGTGGAGGATCTTGTACGCTTGTTAGCGCTCCCTTCTTGTGTGGACGGCTCGAGCAAAAGGGGATGCGAGCTGATGGGCAACCGCAAGAAACAGAGGCGTCGCCGGCGGCTGTTGTTCGGGCGCGTGAGCAGACGAAGGCCACGAGCACGAGTGAGAGACTTCGTGTTTGCTTCGGTGGGAGAGATAAGCACCGGGCAAAAACCGCCTCTGGCGCCCACGCGTGGGGGGAAAGCTCGAGCAGGAGGTGGCGGTAGCGCCCGCGGTGGCGTTCTGTGATCGACTTGATCGAGCTCGTGTCTGAACAGAGCCAAAACTTAGGCAGTAAGTCTCCCCCCCTCTCAATGACAGTTGGGTCCCACTCATCTCCTCTCCTAAATATCCAAATTTTTGGCACATTGTAAACTTCAGCTATGAGGGACTCAAATTCAAAGCCATTTGGCAATTTGACCAGTTTTGCCTCAGTTTCAAATTTGAATTCAAATTTCGGTGAAATTTACAAGTCCTTTTGATATACATATCAAAGTATCTCCACATTTCCTCAAAATTTGCCTCCCTCATAATTTGGACCTGAGGAATCCAAATATGCCCTCTGATTCTTGAGTTGGCCATTGCAAATACAACTTCTTAAACCACAGTTTGAATTTCCTCCTTTTGGACGTGGCTTCCTCTTCCTTGAAGTGAACCATTTAATTCAAACTGAATATTTAAGTACTCTTTTGTGATGACCCATCTGAATTTGGGTGAAAAACTTTGGTTTGCTCCTAGCCCATGCTTGATCAACCTTAGTCCTAATCTGAACTTCACAAGTTCAGTTTGACTATGCCCCTCAAATTTGGGTTTGAAGGTGATCTCAAATCATGCTTTGAACACAGGGTATATGAGCTCCAAATTTCTCCAAATTTAGAACTTAAGCTCTTTTATATCTGAGGACTGCAAAGGTCATCTCACATATAGGCCTTTGGACCATCTGAACATGAATGCTTTGCAAGGGTTCAAAAATGGGGTTTAAACTTCCCTCCCCTCTGCTCATAGAGAATGTGCCTATGAGTTAGGTTTTGGGAGTGAAATTCTTCCCTAGGTTAACATGTGTTCAGTATGAGCTAAAGAACATTGTAGCTCTCCCCACATGTCCATGTTTGAGTTTATCATTTCATGTGACATAACTCAAGTCATTCCCTTGCCTTAACACGTTTTGAATTCAGCATGAACTCAACATGATCATAATCCATTCCTTTTTAGCTCACCCTCAAATCAGAAGGTTGCCACCATTATCTCCTCAATTTCAAGTGTATGAGGTTCCATGTGTATACAAAAGTTTGGCGGCAATTTGAGCTGAGCCTTTGGATCTAAAGACCTTATCTTTATTCTTTCTCATCCACATGTATGATTACACATGAGTTTAACTTCGCCTTGGTCCAGCACATTCAAATGAATGCTTGAACCCATGTTGTTGAACCTCACGTAGACCATCTCATGTAAGAAAGTTTTTTTAAGTCCCATTTTTCATGAACCAGAAACACGATGACGTTCAATCACCCATTTCTTTGCATTCACGTTTTTGGGACTTTTACAGTTTTGTTTTGCGAAAAGGTGTGTGTGCTGAGTCAAATATGATGGGAAACCCTTTTATAGGAGTTTACTAGTTTTGGTTAAACCACCCTTGTCGCCTGGGAAGTTTATGAGTCGGGTATGGTTTTTGCTTTTATGCTTCGCTGAGTCCATGGGATTGGGAAGCGAGATAGATGTGTCTAGCTAACTGCACTCGTAATGATAATGAGAAACTGATGTTGTTAATGAACATGGATCGGAGGGAGATCTAGGCAAGCCTGGGTTTGTGCATGAGGTAGACTCAGATGGTGGTTACTTGCCGTAGATCTAAGGACCGGTTCATGCGAGCACATGCCAGGATAACAGTGCCACCACAAGGCCAAGTATGGGTGACACGACCCCATTGGTCCTGTCGAGCCAGGATCACGCTGAGGGGTGCTGCGTTGCACAGCACCATATAACACACGTCAAAGGTGCAAAACGGAAGCGGAAGTTTTATTACATAAACAAGTTTATGAACATGTTTACATCAAAATAAGTTCAGTCTACACTCGCGGGCGTAGACTAAGCATCAAGTGCACGTTCAGCCCTCGAACGTGTCCTTGCTAGCACACACGCACACTAACTCGGCGGTGTGCACGACTCCCACTCGACGGGGTTCTCCTCCTGGGGTTCCGTCTCCTCTTCGGGAGTCCCTTCCTCATAGAACCCTGCAAAAGCTTCAAACACAAGCAGTGAGCACGAAGGCTCAGCAAGTCTAACCCGTCTCACCTAAACATGGAACTTCTACATGAGGTAATGGGTTGCATGAGGTAAAAATCACTTGCAAGGACTCGCCTAATTAGTAGAACCTTACTTTCAAGTTTTAGCAGCAGGTTGTGGAGAACCTTACGCTAAGGCACATGAGAGAGCCGCAATCAAACAAGAAACGCATTTCTCTCATGTACTTTGCCCAAAGTTGAAAAGAACTTTAATTAGCTCTAAGCTACATCATATCATTAACAATCACTGTCCAGCTTTCAATCAGCAACATTTTAACATGTAACTAGCCTGTTCTTTCTACGTCACGGTACAGTGAACAGGTGGTACTCACTGATCGCGAGGGACGGTGATTATAATCAATTTACACCTGCAGGGTTACCCGAACAACCCGTCACGTACGCCCGTACTCGATGTTGCCTCCAACAACCATCACGGACGCTGTACGCGACTACCTTTCACCCGTCAGCCAAATATTGAACCGGTCCCATCGTCCCGAGCAAGAGGTCCCTGCACGCGCATCTCTGTGCCGCCAGCCGATTTACACCTCGAGCTCTCAACCTACCCTCTGAACGACGGGCAATGCCTCAATACCCAGCTACCCGAGTTACATCAGTTTCCCGGTTCCCATATAGCCGGTAGGTCTTCGGTACTGTTCTAGCTTGTTCAACAGGCCCGCACACGGCTCGGTCCTCAATCGACACAGGCGGAGCTACAGCACACAGGCCCCAAAGTCCTGCTGCCCTTACTCTCCGCTCGGTCTCATTTTCTTGCCATGTGTATCATGTGCTATCTCTACCCGAGCAATGTGCCTCTAGCCTATTCTCGCGAGTAGTTCCAACTACTCGACTTGTACCGAATCCTACTCTATCCTAGCAATGCAGTGGCTAACGGGGTTTTCCATCCTAAACCCAACCCATGGTTTTCTTGGCTATGCAGTTGGGTTTCCAATCAAGACTCTAATGCAAAGAACAATATTCAAAGATGTGCTCAAAACAATAAACATTTGTAAAAAGGTTAATGCAAACCGGGGCTTGCCTTGCTGCTCTTGGTCGTAGGCTAGCTGTTCCTCCGGAGTAACGAAGTCTAGGACTTCGGGTTCCTCCTCGACCTTAGCGACTACTTGATAAGAGCAATATATGTATCAATTTAAATGCATTTGTATTAACTTTGAAGTTTTGAAGTCTATAACCTTTGCTAGATAGACCTAATGACTGTGAAACTTTTACTGTGGCTTGGTTACAACCTAAACAGAGACTTGGTCAAGTTTTAGTTGCAGCAAAGCTCATTTGAGCCCTCCACAAATAATTATGTCCTTGACCTTAATTGGAACTCTTAGGGTATTCTAGGAATTTTCATGAGACAAACTATGACTTTCTGAAAACTAGATTTTCCGAGGGTTATAATGGAGTTGGTCTCACTTAATTTGGAAGTCTCTAACTAAATATATGAGCTAAACAATTTCAGATAAAATTCTGAAAATGTTTCTGAACATTTTCTATTTTCTCTGGAACAGTTTCACTAATCACACCATTAGGTGGATTAAATGAGCTCAAATGGATCTGAAATTTTTATGGTAGTTCAAGGATATTTTGGTGAACATCTCAGCAAAATTTCAGGATTTTCCTCCAAAGGATTCTCCAGTTAAAATTCCTAACAGTTTAAACTTTAAGGAATTAATTCTGGAGAAATAAGGAATTTCATGAAGTAAAACTTGATTTTCTGGAAAGTACTCAGAGATCTTAATCCAGAAAAATTTGGTTCACTCAATTTGGAGCTTTCTAGCCAAAGTTATAAGGATTTGAAGTTTGAAGGAAATCTGAAAATCGGGGAAAAGTTTAAACTCGCGCGTGGGCCCAGGGGACACGCGTCGCACGCCGAGGCAACAGCACACCGCGGCCCACAATGATTTTACGCGCCAGCACACCCGATCCCGGCCGCAGCCGGATCCCGATTCAAAATATCTCCCGCTGACAGCTGGGGTCCACCCCCTTCTTCAACCTCGCGACACCCGCGCCCCGCCGCCGAGGGATCTCGCCGGAGAGCTCGCCGCCGGCTGCTGTACAGCTCCAAACTTCTCGATTCTGGCCGCCCCTGCCTACTTTTACTCGGGGAATAGGATCCGAGGGTCAGCTGCTCATGACAACGGCCGGAGCATGGTCGGCGACGAGCCGCCACCTCGGAATGACTTCGGCCATGTCGGCTGACTTCTCTAGCACCTCAGCTACTTGGGAAATCGGTCGGGGAGCATCAGTGGACCTCAGAGAAGATCGACATTAGCTTGAGGCAGCTCGGGGAAGGCCCAAAATAGGTCCTCACCGTGCGCCCGACGCCGCCCGTTCGTTCCGCCATTAGTAGACCTCAAATTATGCCGGGCACAGAGGTTCTCCGGCCCAGAGTTGTGAAGACAACTTGTGTGTTACCGTGTCTAGCTCGTGTGAGAGCGGCCTGAGGCCCTCTAATCCTTTCTAGAGCACGAATTAAACAGAATCGTACCCGAAGGTCGTTCTGCACACAGAAAGGGGAAAAATGGAAATTCGCCGCCGGTGAGCAACCACTCGAGCTGTGGCTCGGGGATGAGCAGCACCGGTCACCTGCGCGTCCAAGGGTGCCTTGGCTCGGGCGTGACAACGCCCTGGTTGGGCTGTCCACGAGAGCCCGAGGTGCGGCGGTTCCAAGTCCCGAATTTGATCTTTCGGCACAGCCGATATCACTCGGTTTCAACCGAATTCTAGCAATGGGGAGGATGGAGGAAGGTCTCTAGTACCTTGCTGGGGCTCTGGAGTGGAAGGAGGGAGCTGTGATCGGCGTTCTCCGATCAAGTCTGAGCTGCGGAAGTTTTCGGCCGGCGCTGAGTTCTTGCGGGGAAGAACGACGGTGCCTCGGCCGAGGAGGGGGCAGGCGCCTTAAGAAGGCTCTGCACCGCCTCATGCCCGCGCGTGGGCAAGCAGCTGGTGGCGCGGCGGCTGGCCTCGGTGGCGATCACCGCTGCGGCTCGGCGACCCGAGTGAAAAAGTCTCAGTCGGTTTGATCTGAGCAGTGGCTGACATGTGGGTCCCACCTCCAGTTTTAACCTCTGAAATTTACTCCTAATCACTGTTGTAAACAGTGAACCCTATACTACCCTTGGCAATTCAAATTATTCACCCATGAGCCATTTGAATTGATCAAAGTTCAAATGAGGTTTGGTTTGAATGAATTTCAGCACAAGTTCAGTTTGAAATTCAAATAAAGTTTGAATTTCTCCCACTTAGCTCATGTCAAGATCAACTCGAAATGGAGTGAAAATTGGTGTGTGAGCTCACAAAAATGTGCTGAGTAAGAATATGCCTTCCACTTTTAAATTCATGGGATAAAAACAGTTTGAATTTGAATATGGTTTCAAACTGCCCTCTTCCTATCTATACCCAAAATGACCTCAAAAAGGTTTTGAATTTGGGTGAAACTTGGCATGGACATCCTTAGCAAAGTGTAGGAGTTTTCATATGTCCATCCCATCTATATCACATGTGGGAAATACCACTTTTGCAATGTGTAAGTTTGTTCTCTAATGAGCATGTTGATAATTGTTACTTGCTCTTCATTTGTGTTCATCATTCTTCCTCAAATGAGGTGTGTGGTGTGGTGATGAACACTGCAAATGTGTGTCAAAAACTGAGGCCCTTACATTCCTCCCCCCTTAAAAGAATCTCGTCCCGAGATTATAAGGTGAAAATGAGAGAGAGGACGGTGGAAAATTACCGGATATGCGACGTGAAAAAGTCGGGGTAGTTAGTGCGAAGGAATTCTTCGCTCTCCCATGTCGCTTCGTCCATGGAGTGATTACTCCATAGAACCTTGTAGAACCACAACGTACGGTTGCGTGTGGTTCGGGCCTTTTCATCTATAATCTGCACCGGTTCCTCCCGATAGGTGAGATCCGGTTGCAGTTCTTCAAGGTCTTCCAGCTGAACGGTAGTTGATAGCTTGAGACACTTCCTCAGCTGGGAAATGTGAAAGACGTAGTGCACACCGGAAAGTGCTTCTGGTAATTTCAGCCGGTATGCCACCGATCCACATCTTTCGGTAATCTGGAATGGACCGATGAATCGGGGTGCCAACTTTCCTCTTACCCCAAATCTGTTTACGCCCTTCATTGGAGACACCCGTAGATATACGTGATCTCCAACTTCGAATTGTAATGGGCGCCTTCTCCGGTCCGCATACTGTTTCTGACAGGATTGAGCGGCTTTTAGGTTCGCTTGAATTAGTCGAACCTTTTCTTCCGCGTTGTTGACAAGGTCAATCCCGAAGGTAACCCTTTCACCAGACTCACACCAGTTCAATGGTGTGCGGCATTTTCTTCCGTATAGCGCCTCGTAGGGCGCCATCTTGATGCTGGCTTGGTACCCATTGTTGTACAAGAACTCGGCTAACGGCAAGTGATCATCCCAATTCTTGCCGTGGTCGATAGCGCAAGCTCGTAGCATGTCTTCTAAAATTTGGTTTACCCGCTCCGTTTGCCCATCCGTCTGCGGGTGGTAGGCTGAACTACGGATCAGCTTCGTCCCCAAGGCAGCGTGTAGCTGCTCCCAAAAACGGGACACAAATAAAGTGCCCCGATCCGATATGATAGTATGGGGTACGCCGTACAAGCATAGGATCCGTGAGATGTACAGTTCAGCGTACTTCTTGGCGTTGTAGTTGGTGTTGACCGGGATGAAATGGGCAACTTTGGTGAGCCGATCGACGATCACCCACACCGAATCATGTTTCTGTAAGGTGGTGGGTAAACCGACGACGAAATCCATGCTCACGTCCTCCCACTTCCAGGCAGGAACGCCCAGTGGTTGCAGCAGTCCCGGTTTCCGCATATGATCTGCCTTCACCCTTCGACATGTATCACACTCGGACACGTATTTTGCAGTCTCCCGCTTCATCCGTGTCCACCAAAACTTGCTTCTGAGTTCTTGATACATTTTGTTGCTGCCGGGGTGAATAGAAAACTTTGATAAGTGAGCCTCATCAAAGATTTTCTTCCGTAACTCCGGGTTTCGGGGTACGACGATACGGTCCTTGAACCATAGGACGCCGTCTCCGTCCTTCCGGAAACATTTCAACTCCCCACTGTCTACACGTCTCCGTAAATGTGACATGCCCTTGTCATTCTTCTGGGCTGCCGCTATCTCTTCACGGATGGTGGGGATCAAAGCTAGGTTGTAGAGAGCTCCGTGTGGAATCACATGTAGTGGTGGTTCGCTCTCTTCCAACGGTGTGATGGTCAGAGTATTGACGTGTGACTTGCGGCTCAGCGCATCTGCCACAACGTTTGCCTTGCCCGGATGATAATGGATCTCTATTTCGTAATCCTTTATCAGTTCTAACCATCTTCGTTGCCTCATGTTCAGCTCCTTCTGAGTGAATATGTACTTGAGGCTTTTGTGGTCGGTATATAAATGTACGAGGTTCCCGAGTAGGTAGTGCCTCCACATCTTCAGTGCAAGTACCACGGCAGCGAGCTCCAAGTCGTGAGTTGGATAATTCTGCTCATGGTTCCTAAGCTGCCGTGATCCATACGCGACCACTCTTCAGTCTTGCATCAGCACACACCCGAGCCCAATGCCGGATGCGTCGCAGTACACATCGAACGGTTTTGTTGTGTCTGGCTGCGCCAAAACCGGTGCTGATGTCAGGTGCTTGACTAAAGCCTTGAATGCTGCTTCACATGCTGGACTCCAAACATATTTGGTAGCCTTCTTCAGCAGCTCTGTCATTGGCTTGGCAATCTTCGAGAAGTTCGGAATGAACCTCCGATAATATCCCGCGAGTCCGAGGAAACTCCGTACCTCATGAACAGTTCTCGGGGATTTCCAATTCAGCACTTGCGTGATCTTGCTCGGGTCCACAGCGATACCCTCCGCTGAGATGATATGCCCGAGGAAAGGCACTTGCGATATCCAAAACTCGCATTTGCTGAATTTTGCGTATAACTTGTGATCCCGCAGCCGTTGCAAGACTATACGCAGATGTTTCTTGTGATCTTCCTCCGACTTGGAATATACCAAGATGTCGTCGATGAAGACCACGACAAACTTGTCCAGCTCCGGCATGAATACCGAGTTCATCAAGTACATGAAGTGAGCTGGAGCATTGGTGAGGCCGAAGGACATGACCAGGTACTCATAAAGTCCGTACCTTGTCGAGAAAGCTGTCTTTGGAATGTCCTCCGCCCTTATCTTAATCTGATGGTACCCGGATCTTAAATCCATCTTGGAAAAGATCTTCGCTTCGACCAACTGATCAAACAACATGTCGATCCGTGGCAACGGGTACTTGTTTTTGATGGTTACGGCATTTAATGGACGGTAGTCCACGCAAAGCCGCAACGTTTCATCCTTTTTCTTGACAAATAATGCCGAACAGCCCCATGGCGAGGAGCTCGGTCTAATAAAACCCTTCTCCAGAAGGTCCGTGAGCTGAGTCTTCAGTTCCGCCAACTCCTTGGGCACCATCTTGTACGACCTTCGGGATATTGGCATGGTTCCCGGTGCGAGTTCAATCTTGAACTCCACCTCTCTATCGGGTGGCATCCCCGGCAAATCGTCCGGGAATACATCAGGAAACTCTCGGACCACCGGAATATCTTCCAATCTGATGGTCGTAGCTTGATAGACACTTGGAAGTTTTATTTCTGGACTGTCCAGAAATAATGAGTGAGAACCGTGCACTTCTGGGTTTAAGTGCACGACTCGAAGGACGGTGTCTAAAACAGCGCCGTGGCGGGTTAACCACGACATCCCTAGGATGACATCGACCTTCTGTCCCTCTAAGATAATGAGAGACGTGGGGTACACTCTACCCGCTAAGCATAATGGTGCTTTGGAGACCATTACGCTTGCTGAAATCTTCCCACCCGGTGAACAAATTAAATATGGACTATCGGTGGGTAGTATTGGCAAACTGTGTTTAGCAATGAAAGCTTGGCTAATAAAATTATGCGTGGCGCCTGAATCAAACAGTACTATAGCGGGATGGTGGTGGAGTTGGAACATACCCGCAAGGATTGGCTCGCCCTCCGGCACGTCCTCAATGGCAAGTTGGTGGACAGTGCCGGGCCTAGGGTTTGCCCGCCGCGCATTAGTAGGGTTCTGGGGTTGATTCCTCCCCGGAAACTGTGGTGCCACTCCGCCGCCTTGCCTCTCCGGGCAACTGCTCGCGAAGTGTCCTGGACGACCACACTTGTAACATGTGGCCGCTGCTGGTGGAGTACTCGGTGGACGAAAGCCCGGCATGCGTTGCGGAGGTGCAAACGCACGCGGCATCGCCCGCTGCTGCTGTTGTTGTTGCGGTGGTGCTGGCAGTGCCGACCGGAATGCCGGTGAAGAGTATGGCCGACTGCGGAACGGCATCGACCGCTGTGGTGGTTGCCAGCGTGGACCTGATGGTGGGTGATTCACCATCCGAAACTTCTGAGAAGGACCGCCTCCTTCTCCACTGTTCTGCGGCGCGCTTCGCTTTCGCTCTGCCGCCGCCAACTCCTTGCCGGAGTCCTCCTGAACAATCGCAGCATCAATGATGTCATTGAGGCTGCCGCGATTGAACATCGCCAACTTGTCCTTCAGGAGCGGGTTAAGCCCCTGGTAAAATGGTCTCGCCGCTTCTCGTCTGTATCCGCGTGATACGACGCGTAGAGCGCGAGACCATTGAACGCCCTGGAGTATTCCAGCGCGTTTCGGCTCCCTTGTTGCAGGTGTAGGAACTCCTGCGTCTTCCTCTTCATCAAACCGGGCGGTATATGATAGGCCCTGAAGGCCGTCCGGAACTCCGCCCAGGTCATCACTCGGTCGGTGGGCTGGGAAGCACAGAAGTTGGCCCACCACGCGCTCGCGGATCCTTGGAGCTGCTGAACCGCGAACTGAGTCTTGCGCTGCTCGCTGATCTGGAGCAGCTAGAACTTCATCTCTATGGCGCGGAGCCAGTTGTCCGCGTCAAGTGGTTCATCCGCCCTTGAGAATACAGGGGGATGAGTCGCCAGAAAGTCGGAGTAGGAGCTCTGTTGGCGCTCCTCACGATCTTGACGTCTCTCTGGGCGAGACGTATTGGCATTTAGAGTCTGCAGCAACTCTGTGTGCTGCTGATGCGAGCCCGCCATTGCCGCGACAATGTCGGCCAATGTAACCGTTGGTAGTGGCGGTGGCGGTGTTTGCTGTTGTAACACCCCAAAATTTTGATTCAAAACACTAAATCATGTTAAGAGGGGAATTTAAAAATTTTTGGACGTGTTGCATGTTTTGCAAAAATTCAAATTCAAACTGGAATTCAAATTAAACTCAAATCAGAAAAGAAATGGAAAAAGAAAAAGAAAAAGAGAAAACAGAAAAAAACCGGCCAGTGGGCCGAAACCCACCAGCCGGCCCAACTTACCCCACGCCAGCCCGCAGCCGCGCGCCCGCGCTTTCTCACGCTGACAGGAGGGACCCACCCGGGCTTCGTCTTCAACCTCGCGCCGCACCGGACTCTTTCTCACCGAATCCAAACCGATCGGAACTGCTGCGGATCACAGCCGAATTTCGCTCGAGGAGGATACGGACATGATCTAAACCACCTCGCCGCCCTCCCCCGTCTATAAAAACCCCGGCCCCGTTCTGTTTTTCCCACGCGATCGCCGATTTTTACTCCGGTGAGAACCGAGATTTCTCCGGTGAATTCCGGCCGATCTAAGCTCGGAAACTCTGATCTAACTCGCTGGTCTTGATCCACCGCCTCCGGGGAACCTTGCAGGTGCAGAAAACTCGGTGACTTGCGGTGTAAACACAGCGCCGACGAGCTTCGCCGTGGTTTTGCCTCGGACCTCGCCGCCGATCACCTCCCAGGACCTCCGAGCTCAAGAAAACCCCCGAGGTGAGATCCCCGACCTCCCCTCTACCGATCTATGCCATAAGATCATAGTTCTAGGCAGAATTCTCGAGGATCCGAAAGTTTCCGGCGAGATCGCCGCTTTCCGCCGCCGGCAGCGCCGCCCGCGCTCGATCAGAGCGACGTGGCCGCTTGTGCGCCGTTTATTTTAAATCGCACGGTAGACTTTAAAACCCCGCGTACCGGTTCGATGTTATAATCTCGGCCGTCGGTTTAAAATCGGACGGTCCACGTCAGCCCCGCGTTATAAAGACTGGAATTCTTACGTGCTATCCCCTGGAGTTCTCGGGAAATAAGAGCTAGCCCCGGAAACTTCTGATCTAGCCCCTGGAACTCCAGAAAATCATGTAAATTCATTTAAAAATCAGTTTTAGCCCCTGGACTTAATAGGAATTAGGAAAAACACCTCTGATAAGTGTAGCTAGACCCCTGGAAATTCTGAAAATAATATTATAGACCCTGTAATAATATTATAGCCCTGTTTAGTATTTAATTTAGAAAATTGAATATGTAACTAGTGTTTAAAAATTAAAAAGTGGGACAAACATAATTGTCAAAATTAAGTTAAAGATTTTCTCAGTGTTTAGAAAATTTTGGAGTGAGATAAAAACATATTTTGGACTGAATTGAATCTGGTTAATTTATTATTCACATTTAGGAACACATTTTTAAGTAAAGAATAGTTATAGAAAATAGGGAAAATAATTGTGAAATAGTTTACATCAGAGGAAAAGGTCAAAATATGTTATTAAATTATTTAGGACCAGAACCTATTCTGTTTAGATGATGTGTATTACTAATTTCATAATAAAATACACATTTATGCATAGGAAAATAAATCTGAAAATATAGCAACTAGTAAATGATAAATGGAGTTTCTAAAATCCAAAGAATTCAGTTTAGGGTTGGTAGAAATTCTGAAGGCACATATGGAGAAGAAAAATATATTTCATACATACTTGGTAGTGAAAAGGTGTAGTAGTTTAATATAAGGAATTTATTTAAATTTGAAACACACACATATATATATATATAGTATGTAAGTATAAATATGAACACCAAAGTAGGAATCATATACATATAAATAAAAGTGTATGCAAGCCACAAATCAACACACATAGAGTAACCACAACACATATAATGGTGAATGAATTTCATAAATATGAATGTGTGGTTTGTATGAAGTGGAAGTGTGAACTATGTCTTATGGATTGTTGTTTTTCTTTTGCTATGTGTGATGGTGTGATGTAGAACCTGCTCAAGAGCAAGTTATTCCTTTCCAAGACCAGGACTACCCATTTCAAGAGCAGCAAGAAGGAGGCAAGTGTCCTTGACCACTTTGATCCTATGCTAGGATGTGTAGATAGAATTATTTGCATTGTCAAATGAAATATGAAACCCATGCTAGGAAGTTTCCCTAGAATTGCATTACCTTGTTTCCTTGTAGCTTGGGTTGGGATTTATTTTGTCATGTCATTTATTTACATGCATATGCTTAGCCATGCTTAGAATGGGATATTTGGGATATGAGATCATCAGTTTATTTTACCATACTCTTGAATGAGCTATTGTGAGTTATGTAGAGGTAGGGATCAAGGCAAGTTGGATGTTTTGGTTGTGTGCTGGGTGCACGAGACTTGGGTTTGTGTTTAGTACTTGCCTGGATCCTAAGGACCGGTTCATGGAGCATGTAACCTGGCTTTACAGTGCCAACCACATGCTGAGATGGGGCAGCTTGGCCAATTAATTAGGTGTATCCCCGGCGTAGTATGGGTGTGTTGGATGGTGCGGGGAGTAGGTGTCAGCTGGACTACCATATGAACCGCAAGGCTCAAGAGGGGGCCACTGCAGCGGAGTTGGAGCCTCTTGTATGCTGTTAGGGGTGAAACCTCAGTGGGCCCACGCTCGTCGGGAATCCCTTTGTAAAGGCTTCGTAGTGATCTCCTGGCTACACACCTGGGAAGTGTGAATGTGGTTCGTAGCCACTGGCATAATGGAGGTTCTTTTAGTCCACCCGGCAACGGGGGATGAAATCACTACATGTGGGTACAGTGGTACAAACTCTGCAGAGTCAAAACTGTCATGACAGCCATGCTCACGGTCAAGAGCGGCTTGGACTTATTCATGATTAGAGGATTGATGGTTTTGGAAGTTAAGCGGGGAGCTTAACATTGGAAATGATGTTATGGTTATTGGATTATGATGATGGGATGGGAGATTGGGACCATTTAACCTGTGTAGCAATGTAGGTGCTTAACAAGCTAAGGTGATAGGTATTAATTGCATAGTGCTTTAACCATGAGTTCAACCTCTCCTTGTTCTAGCCATGCATGATATAATTTTCCCACACTTGCTGAGTACCCTTGGTACTCAACCTTGCATATTTGTTGGTTTATATTGCTGCTCAGGTCAAGACAATGAGGTGGTGTATAATGACCAAGACTTTGGACCCGAGGAAGGTTTCTAGGTTCATGGAGACCCCCCGGGCAACGCCTGTGATGGAGCCCTAAAGAATAATATTCTGCTGCTAGTTTATTTACTTGTGATGAACTTATTATTGTCCATCGAGACATTTACTATGTAAGACTTACTTATATTCGACACCTGGCTTGTAATAAATGATGCTTCACTATTTGTCATCACATGTATGAGAAAATGATCCTGGCATACATGTGATATTCACTTGGTTATTCTTCGGAAAAACGGGTGTGACAGAGGTGGTATCAGAGCCAAGGTTGCCCGTAGGAACGTGGACCTAGGTAGAAATGGACGTATTTAAGGGCCCTATTTTCTTAAAAACTATTTTCCAATGTGTGGGTTGAAGAGTGTTATTTAAGGAGTCATTTTCTTCATCTTACCCCAAATTTTCATTCAAAATAGGATTTTTGTTTAAAAAAAAGTTTATCTAACCTAATTTTAAATTCTTTTTGTTTTAGATGGTTCGCATGATTCGCACCGCTCGCAAGTCCACAGGAGGGAGAGTTCCCGTAGTTGCCCTTGCCGAAAGAGAAGAGAGCCGTCCAGTGACGTACCTTTCCTACGGATTGGCAGTAGGAGGCTTATTGCGCCGTCTTCGGCGTATGCTCGAAGCCGCCGGCAATACGGGCAAGCTAATCATCCACTATAACTCCACCAGGACCATCCGTGAGAAGAGGGAAGAATGGAGTTCAGAGATGAGGATAATACACGAAAATCAGCTGCTTAAGATCCACCACTCTCCAGCTTGTAGAGCGACACAGGTCGATGCGGAGAAAGATGTCACCTGGGAGGCCATCACCTGCTAGAGTCACATCTATCGTCGCCACTTGGACAAAACTGAGTACATGTATGTCCTCCAACGTGAGAGTGGTACCACGGAGTACAAGTACCCACCGGTGCAGCAAGGGACTTCCCATGAGCACATGGACTTGTGCTTGGAGGATGCTGCTATGCTCAGCACTCGACTGCAGGAGTGTCAACAAGAGCTTCAGGATGTCCGAGACACCCTGAAGGAAACGGAGGCGTTGCTGCGAGCTTGCTTAAAGGCGAGAGAAAGAGGAGATGGGAATGAACTGTGTGTCACCGTGAATGATACATGGACTCCTGACTCCTCGGATCGCCGAGCGATCAGGCGTCGTCGCACTTCTCCACCAACAGCCTCCCCACCCAAAGCAGAGTCAGAAGGTAGCCGAAATGAGGAGGAAGATCCCAAGGAGCCAGCTCAAGAGAACGAGTAGTGTAGAGTCTTTCCCTTAGCTAGCAAGAGGTCGAGTAGTCGAGTCGTTACGTAGTTAATGGTGTGATAATGCTTGGTGTGTGACGTGAGTTGTGGAAGCCATGAGCAATTGTCCACAGCCTCGTCTTCAGATTGTTTTGCTTTGGTGTGTGAACCCACAGGAAATAATAGTGCATTTATTTGGTGTGAGATATGAACCCTCGTAAAAGTATAACAAGCCTCAACACTTCAAAGTACAAACAAATGAAAGTAGTAAGATGATACTAAATGATTTCAAATTAACATTGGTTGATTCTGCCAGATGGCCGGAAGAGGAAAAGGACGTGCTGTCAACCCCGCCAACAACAACGATGAGGCATGCAATCCTCATCTTTCTGGAGGCCAGGACCGGGGTGGTCGCCAAGAAGAAGTTGATCCTCTCCACCAAATGCTGGAGAACCAAAATCAGCTCATCCAGAACTTGACTCAAGTGGTGGCCAGCTTGCATCAAGTTCCACCTCCACAAGCTGCACCACGCCAACCAAGGTTGAGTGAGTTTCTAGGAACTCAACCTCCAAAGTTTGCAAGTGCTGCTGAACCTCTGGAGGCAGATGATTGGCTGAAGACCATTGAAAGTAAGATGAGGATTATACAATGCCAAGGGTATGAGAGGGTGTTGTTTGCCTCTCATCAATTGCATGGACCTGCTGCTGATTGGTGGACCACCTACGTGGCCGCCCATCATGACCCTGAGAACATCACTTGGGAAGAGTTCAAGCGTAGCTTCCGCAACCATTACATCCCAAGAGGTGAACTCAAAAACAAGAGGAAGGAGTTTTTGGGACTGCAGCAGGGAAACATGACGGTGAGGGAATACCTCACTAGATTTACTCAACTATCCCGTTATGCTCCACGAGACATAGAGACTGATGAGCAGAAACAAGATTGTTTCGTGGAAGGACTTACCGCAGAGATGCAGTGTGCAATGTCCTCAAATGAGTATGAAAGCTTCCAAAAGATGGTGGACAGAGCATTTGTGGTAGAAAGGAAGCTAAAGGCCCTGGAAAATGAGAATAAGAGGAAGGCCGGGTGGTCACATCAAGCCTCAGGGAGCAACACCCGCCCACGTATGATGCAGCAACCTACGGGGCAGACGAGCCGTGCTGCGGTACCCTATTCAGCACCAAGAGGGTACAACCCAAACTACAGGCCTCCCGCAGCACCAGCACAGCCGCAACGTCAGTTTGTGCAGCAGCCTCGCCCCACATATCCACCTCGACCAGCAGTGCAAGGACCCCCAAACCAACCCCAAGACAACAAAGGCCAGGCATCTAAGATTGGGGTGCAATGTTTCAGCTGTGGTGAAGTGGGGCACTACGCCCATAAATGCCCAAAGAAGAAGCCTGCGCCGCCACAACAGCAGAATGTAATGAGAGGACGGGTGAACCACGTCACTATGGAGGAAGCACAAGAGGCACCCGACGTGGTAGTTGGTAAGTTTCCTGCCAATTTACACCTTGCAACTCTGCTGTTTGATTCTGGTGCTACCCACTCGTTCATTGCTCAAGGGTTTGTTGAGAAGCATGACCTAGCAACCACACAAATGAACCATATGCTAGCGGTAAACTCTCCAGGTGGAGAAATAAGGACAAGACAAGTGTGTCCCAAAGTGAACCTAGACATTAATGGGGTAGTATTTACTGCTAACCTCATAGTGATAGATTCACAAGGGATAGATATTATTTTGGGTATGGATTGGTTGACCAAACATAAAGGAATCATCCATTGTTCGACCAGAACGGTGGAACTAACTCACCCTAGTGGCACAAGAGTAAAGTTCATAACGATACACGAGCCTAGGAGGGACATTAAATTAAATCAAGTGGAGGTGAAAGTTGAAGAAATCAGGACTATCAGGGAATATCCAGATGTTTTTCCGGAGGAGTTGCCAGGTATGCCTCCCGACCGTGACGTGGAATTCGCAATTGAGCTAGTACCGGGAACAGCCCCGATATACAAGAGACCTTATAGAATGGACTCCAAGCAGCTGGAAGAGCTCAAGGATCATTTGAGAGAATTGACGGAGAAGGGGTATATTCGCCCTAGTTCCTCACCATGGGGAGCTCCGGTGATATTTGTGCCCAAGAAAGACGGAACCCAAAGGTTATGCGTGGATTACCGTGCTTTGAATGAGGTAACCATCAAGAACAAGTACCCATTGCCTCGCATTGAAGACTTGTTTGATCAATTGAGGGGGGCTTGTGTGTTCTCGAAAATTGATCTCAGGTCGGGATACCACCAACTCAAGATAAGGCAATCTGATTATCCCAAGACAGCTTTCGTATCTCGGTACGGACTGTATGAATACACTGTCATGCCTTTCGGGCTAACCACTGCCCCGGCATACTTCATGTACCTCATTAACAAAGTATTCATGGAATATCTGGACAAATTTGTGGTGGTTTTCATAGATGATATTCTCGTCTTCTCCAAAGATGAAGAAGAACATGAGAAACATCTAAGGTTGGTGTTGCAGAGGCTGAGAGAACATCAACTATATGCCAAGTTGAGCAAGTGTGAGTTTTGGCTGAAGAGAGTTCCCTTTTTAGGACATATAATCTCGGAGGGAGGAATCTCCATAGATCCCGCCAAAATCGAGGATATCCAGAAGTGGAAGACCCCTGAAAATGTCGGGGAAGTTCGAAGCTTTTTGGGATTGGCTGGATACTATCGACGGTTTATTGAGGGATTCTCCAAGATCTCGAGACCTCTCACCAAACTGTTGGAGAAGGGAATCACATTCACCTGGACGCCACAGTGCGAGACGAGCTTTCAGGAGTTAAAGAAGAGATTGACAACAGCCCCAGTGTTGGTTATGCCAGATATGCAGAAGAATTTCATAGTGTACTGCGATGCCTCTGGAAATGGGTTGGGATGTGTTCTCATGCAAGAAGGACATGTCGTGGCATATGCATCCCGGCAGCTTCGGAAGCACGAGAAGAACTATCCTACACATGACCTAGAACTAGCCGCAGTGGTACACGCGTTGAAAATTTGGCGGCACTATTTGATGGGGAAGAGGACAGAGATATATACGGATCATAAGAGTTTGAAGTACATATTCACACAGCCAGATCTCAACCTCAGACAAAGGAGATGGTTAGAGCTAATCAATGACTTTGATGTGGGCATCAACTATCATCCCGGGAAAGCAAACGTCGTGGCCGATGCTTTGAGTCGGAAAGTGCAGGTCAATAAGTTGAGCTTGAAGGACATGCCTGCAGAATTGAAGGACGAGGTTATAAGGCTCAATCTATGTCTAGTAAATAGTGGTGAAGCCATCGCCATGGAAGTGGACTCCACACTCGAGCGAGACATACGCGAGGGCCAAAAGAATGATGAGAAGATACAAGAGATCAGACAGCTCATCAAGGAAAATAAAGCTCCTGGTTTTAGAGAGGATGAACAAGGAACGGTGTGGCACGGGAAAAGGATTTGTGTGCCAGAAGTAAAGGAGATCCGTGAATTAATTTTGAAGGAGGCTCACGATTCCGACTATTCCATTCATCCTGGGAGTACGAAGATGTACCAGGACCTCAAGAGCAGGTATTGGTGGTATGGCATGAAGCGAGATGTCACGGAACATGTTGCCCTATGTGACACATGTCAGTTGGTGAAAGCAGAACATCAACGACCCGCGGGATTATTGCAACCACTCAAAGTGCCTGAATGGAAATGGGAAGAAATCAGCATGGATTTTTTGTCGTGGGATTGCCTAGGACCCAATCCGGGTATGATTCAATATGGGTCATTATTGATAGGCTAACCAAGGTAGCTCATTTCATCCCCGTGAAAGAAAGCTAAAGCGGATCCAAATTGGCAGAATTGTACATGTCAAGGATCGTGTGTTATCATGGAGTGCCAAAGAAGATAGTGTCGGACCGAGGGACATAGTTCACCTCGAGGTTTTGGCAGAAGTTGCATGAAACCATGGGAACCCATCTGAACTTCAGCTCTGCCTATCATCCCCAAACTGACGGGCAGACGGAGAGAACCAATCAGATCCTTGAAGATATGTTAAGGGCATGTGCACTCAAAAACAATAGGAGTTGGGACAAGAACTTACCGTATGCGGAGTTTTCCTATAACAACAGCTATCAAGCTAGTATGAAGATGTCACCGTTTGAAGCTTTGTATGGAAGGAAGTGCAGAACTCCCCTAGTTTGGAACCAAACAGGAGAAAGTAAAGTGTTTGGTCCAGAAGTGCTACAAGAAGCCGAGGCAAAGGTGAGGGAGATTCGCAACAACTTGAGGATAGCACAAACACGCCAAAAGAGCTATGCCGATGTACGAAGAAGAGAGCTCGTTTTCAACGTGGGAGACTATGTTTATCTCAAGGTGTCCCCTATCAGAGGACTTCATCGGTTCAAGGTGAAAGGGAAGTTGTCACCTCGATACATCGGACCCTTTCAAGTTTTGGAAAAGAAAGGCGAAGTGGCGTACCAACTAGAGTTACCGGTTCATCTATCGGACGTGCACGATGTATTCCATGTGTCACAACTCAAGAAATGTCTGAGGACGCCTGAAGAGGTGTTACCCATGAATGAAGTGGATGTAGCTGAGGATTTGTCTTATGCCGAGCAACCATACAAGATTTTGGAGACAATGGAACGCCTCACCAGAAATAAAAGAATCCGGATGTGCAAGGTGCAGTGGAAGCATCACTCAGAAGAGGAAGCCACCTGGGAACGGGAAGATGAGCTCAAGGCACAATTTCCGGAATTGTTTTCTTAGAAACACCAATCTCGAGGACGAGATTTCTTTTAAGGGGGGGTAGAGCTGTAACACCCCAAAATTTTGATTCAAAACACTAAATCATGTTAAGAGGGGAATTTAAAATTTTTTGGACGTGTTGCATGTTTTGCAAAAATTCAAATTCAAACTGGAATTCAAATTAAACTCAAATCAGAAAAGAAATGGAAAAAGAAAAAGAGAAAACAGAAAAAAACCGGCCAGTGGGCCGAAACCCACCAGCCGGCCCAACTTACCCCGCGCCAGCCCGCAGCCGCGCGCCCGCGCTTTCTCACACTGACAGGAGGGACCCACCCGGGCTTCGTCTTCAACCTCGCGCCGCGCCGGACTCTTTCTCAGCGAATCCAAACCGATCGGAACTGCTGCGGATCACAGTCGAATTTCGCTCGAGGAGGATACGGACATGATCTAAACCACCTTGCCGCCCTCCCCCGTCTATAAAAACCCCGGCCCCGTTCTGTTTTTCCCACGCGATCGCCGATTTTTACTCCGGTGAGAACCGAGATTTCTCCGGTGAATTCCGGCCGATCTAAGCTCGGAAACTCCGATCTATCTCGCTGGTCTTGATCCACCGCCTCCGGGGAACCTTGCAGGTGCAGAAAACTCGGTGACTTGCGGTGTAAACACAGCGCCGACGAGCTTCGCCGTGGTTTTGCCTCGGACATCGCCGATCACCTCCCAGGACCTCCGAGCTCAAGAAAACCCCAGAGGTGAGATCCCCGACCTCCCCTCTACCGATATATGCCATAAGATCACAGTTCTAGGCAGAATTCTCGAGGATCCGAAAGTTTCCGGCGAGATCGCCGCTTTCCGCCGCCGTGCGCCGCCGGCAGCGCCGCCCGCGCTCGATCAGAGCGACGTGTCCGCTTGTGCGCCGTTTATTTTAAATCGCACGGTAGACTTTAAAACCCCGCGTACCGGTTTGATGTTATAATCTCGGCCGTCGGTTTAAAATCGGACGGTCCACGTCAGCCCCGCGTTATAAAGACTGGAATTCTTACGTGCTACCCCCTGGAGTTCTCGGGAAATAAGAGCTAGCCCCGGAAACTTCTGATCTAGCCCCTAGAACTCCAGAAAATCATGTAAATTCATTTAAAAATCAGTTTTAGCCCCTGGACTTAATAGGAATTAGGAAAAACACCTCTGATAAGTGTAGCTAGACCCCTGGAAATTCTGAAAATAATATTATAGACCCTGTAATGGGGTGAGTTCATCATTTTAGCCCTGTTTAGTATTTAATTTAGAAAATTGAATATGTAACTAGTGTTTAAAAATTAAAAAGTGGGACAAACATAATTGTCAAAATTAAGTTAAAGATTTTCTCAGTGTTTAGAAAATTTTGGAGTGAGATAAAAACATATTTTGGACTGAATTGAATCTGGTTAATTTATTACTCACATTTAGGAACACATTTTTAAGTAAAGAATAGTTATAGAAAATAGGGAAAATAATTGTGAAATAGTTTACATCAGAGGAAAAGGTCAAAATATGTTATTAAATTATTTAGGACCAGAACCTATTCTGTTTAGATGATGTGTATTACTAATTTCATAATAAAATACACATTTATGCATAGGAAAATAAATCTGAAAATATAGCAACTAGTAAATGATAAATGGAGTTTCTAAAATCCAAAGAATTCAGTTTAGGGTTGGTAGAAATTCTGAAGGCACATATGGAGAAGAAAAATACTTTTCATACATACTTGGTAGTGAAAAGGTGTAGTAGTTTAATATAAGGAATTTATTTAAATTTGAAACACACACATATATATATAGTATGTAAGTATAAATATGAACACCAAAGTAGGAATCATATACATATAAATAAAAGTGTATGCAAGCCACAGATCAACACACATAGAGTAACCACAACACATATAATGGTGAATGAATTTCATAAATATGAATGTGTGGTTTGTATGAAGTGGAAGTGTGAACTATGTCTTACGGATTGTTGTTTTTCTTTTGCTATGTGTGATGGTGTGATGTAGAACCTGCTCAAGAGCAAGTTATTCCTTTCCAAGACCAGGACTACCCATTTCAAGAGCAGCAAGAAGGAGGCAAGTGTCCTTGACCACTTTGATCCTATGCTAGGATGTGTAGATAGAATTATTTGCATTGTCAAATGAAATATGAAACCCATGCTAGGAAGTTTCCCTAGAATTGCATTACCTTGTTTCCTTGTAGCTTGGGTTGGGATTTATTTTGTCATGTCATTTATTTACATGCATATGCTTAGCCATGCTTAGAATGGGATATTTGGGATATGAGATCATCAGTTTATTTTACCATACTCTTGAATGAGCTATTGTGAGTTATGTAGAGGTAGGGATCAAGGCAAGTTGGATGTTTTGGTTGTGTGCTGGGTGCACGAGACTTGGGTTTGTGTTTAGTACTTGCCTGGATCCTAAGGACCGGTTCATGGAGCATGTAACCTGGCTTTACAGTGCCAACCACATGCTGAGATGGGGCAGCTTGGCCAATTAATTAGGTGTATCCCCGGCGTAGTATGGGTGTGTTGGATGGTGCGGGGAGTAGGTGTCAGCTGGACTACCATATGAACCGCAAGGCTCAAGAGGGGGCCACTGCAGCGGGGTTGGAGCCTCTTGTATGCTGTTAGGGGTGAAACCTCAGTGGGCCCACGCTCGTCGGGAATCCCTTTGTAAAGGCTTCGTAGTGATCTCCTGGCTACACACCTGGGAAGTGTGAATGTGGTTCGTAGCCACTGGCATAATGGAGGTTCTTTTAGTCCACCCGGCAACGGGGGATGAAATCACTACATGTGGGTACAGTGGTACAAACTCTGCAGAGTCAAAACTGTCATGACAGCCGTGCTCACGGTCAAGAGCGGCTTGGACTTATTCATGATTAGAGGATTGATGGTTTTGGAAGTTAAGCGGGGAGCTTAACATTGGAAATGATGTTATGGTTATTGGATTATAATGATGGGATGGGAGATTGGGACCATTTAACCTGTGTAGTAATGTAGGTGCTTAACAAGCTAAGGTGATAGGTATTAATTGCATAGTGCTTTAACCATGAGTTCAACCTCTCCTTGTTCTAGCCATGCATGATATAATTTTCCCACACTTGCTGAGTACCCTTGGTACTCAACCTTGCATATTTGTTGGTTTATATTGCTGCTCAGGTCAAGACAATGAGGTGGTGTATAATGACCAAGACTTTGGACCCGAGGAAGGTTTCTAGGTTCATGGAGACCCCCGGGCAACGCCTGTGATGGAGCCCTAAAGAATAATATTCCGCTGCTAGTTTATTTACTTGTGATGAACTTATTATTGTCCATCGAGACATTTACTATGTAAGACTTACTTATATTCGACACCTGGCTTGTAATAAATGATGCTTCACTATTTGTCATCACATGTATGAGAAAATGATCCTGGCATACATGTGATATTCACTTGGTTGTTCTTCGGAAAAACCGGGTGCGACAGCTGTTGCTGTTGCTGCTGCTGTCCCGAGGAGTCCTCGGGAGGTGGTTGGGAGATCTCTCCCCCTTGACTGGTACCCCCAACGTCAGGGTTGGCACGAGTACGCGTCATTCTGAAATTCAAAACAGCAGCAATTAGCACATGTCTTACTAAAAATTCCATACGCAACAGTAGGTATTGAAGTGACACATGATCAATTTGCACAACATTCACATATATTGATAAAGCATAAACTTTATACAAGATACATTATTCTCGGATCTCCGAGAAGTCGTGCTCATGTCGTCACTACCTATACATACGCTACTGTCTACACGACATGTCACCGGTTACAAAAGTTGGGTTACGCTACCCTAGCTGCCCTACTTGGCAACCGTAACCTCCTACTCGGAGTAGAACTCGACCTCCTGTGGGTCGTCCTCCTCCGGTACCTCTGCTGGTGGCTCGGGGTCTACCACCTCTTCTCCCATTCCGGGTTCTCCCATGGCTGGAAGACCCAAGACTACCGATATGCCCAATACTGGGGGCACGAGGTCCTGCAAGGCATGCACCTCGTCCATAGCTTGGTTGTAGTCCTCTTCCCAGCCTTGTCCTTCCTCAATAGCGTCGTCCCGCTCTTGAGCAAGGTCCACATTCTGCTGGGTTAGGGTCTGCACCAGCTCTTGCAACGCTGCGATGTCAACACGGCTCTTCTTCTTTGCCTTCTTCAGACGACGCAACTGATTGTGTTGTTCATTCAGTCGCTTGATCGTCGGAAGGAGCACATTGCGGAGTGCGCTGTGAGCACCCTCAAAATGATCTCCACGGCTTGTGCTCTCCTTGAGCTTGGTGGCGAGATGCTCCGTATGAACAGCTTGGCTGTCCATCACAGCGTTTCCCGCCCTCATTTGGAGGCTGAGGTTTGCCTCCGCGGGGTTGTACCTTGGGCAACTCGGGTCTGTTGCCTCCAGGTACCTCTCTTCCCACACATGCTGAGCTCGTCCCTCCACCGGAACGAGTGCGTATGGAGTGCCCTCCATAGCCTGCACGTGTAGTTGGCAGAAACGTGACATAGTGTCACGGGCTGCCACTTGCCACATCCCTTCCGGTTGTCTTCCTCTCACCGTGACGGTGAATGGCACCCAACCGGGTGGCGTAGGTCCTGCAGGAACCTCGACATGGATCGTCCACGTCTTGTTCCCCTCTTCGCCTTCTTCCTTGGCGAAGTATTGCGGCATCTGGTTGTACCCGAAATATTGGAGCATTTGCCACAATGCTTCCGGGTAGCCGCTACGGTCAGAGCAGTGGGAACTACCCACCCGTTCTCCAACCGTTTATCTGCTGCCATCTGTAAAAATATATTTGAGAAATGTCAAATATTTATTTAAACAGTAAACCATCGAGTTATAACATAAGATATGTCCTTGAACTCATAACACTTGGAAACATAGTTCAAATTTTTAAACAAATTTGACTGCTGATCTGCTGTTCCCATGACAGCCTTGACCAGTTTCCATTTCAACCTGATTTAGGCCAGGTTAAAAGCAAAACCAGTCCTGGAGCTCAACATCAAAGTTGAAGCTAACTTCAATAGCTTTCCATCCAGTATTTGCTTGGCCTAATATCTGTCCTGGTTCAAAAGTTATGAGATGTCAAAGTTAACAGAATTTCTGGGAACAATTGGACAGCACCTCCCTGCCTTAGGTACTGATTTGATCCAACAATCTCAGTTACTTCTGTTCCTAATCTGACAAAACTTTCTGTTACAAAGTTGTAACCCATCTCATAAGATTTCCAGAACTACCTCATTTTCTATTTTTGGATTTTTATGCAGGAAGTTATGCTTAATTTACAGAGAGTCTACAGAGAGTCTTTACCCTGTCCTGTTTTCTGGACAGTTCCAACTCTACTGCATTTTTCGAGTGGTTAGGGGATGAAACACCTCTGAACCTCAACAGAAAAGTTGTAAAGCTCTTCCAAAGATTTCCAGAAATGTATCATACGACCCCAATCTCGAAAGAACTCAACCTCTAGCCTCTGATTAACTTCAGCCTTGATTCAGCTGAAAACAGAGTGCTCTGTCCTTAACAACCTATAAGTTGAAAACTTGTTAACTTTAAATATCCTGTTCAAGGGAAGGAGTTACATCAAGTTTTACTACTTTGGAGCAAAACTTTCAATTTTTAAATGAATTTGTTCATTTAGTTGGGTGTGACATCGATGCATCACCAGATTATGTCGGTACTACGTCCTCACAAAGAAAAACCTATACCGGACTTAGCCGGCTTCGTTATTTCAGTGGCACTACTCGTCACTCGCACACGGATGCTACACGTCTACCGTTTTGTGGTCAGGTTACCTGCAGAAACTCAATCAATCGTCAGACTCGGCTGCACACCGAGCCCGGAATCCATACAGTTCGTACACCCGGCCGTCATCACTCGCCCAGATGTTCTCAAGCCAAACACGCCTTGAGTTACGTGTTCACGTTTCAGACCACGTGACGGGGTCTCCCATGTTGCACCACGCACGCCAGGGACAGACGTTGCTTGAATACCCCAAACGACATTAAGAGTCGTAGAGGATATCAAAGCGGGTCGGGTTACCTGCCACCCGTGGGGCTCCACCCTTCAGCTTGTGCGCACTGGTGGACAGCGCTTACGTGCACCCCCCAAGACATGAACGTCCCGAGATGCACGATTTTCCGACATAACAAATAGGTTAATATGCCACTTTCTATATGCTAATAACATCCTTATACGGGCTACTAACTCGTTCCTCACTGGATTTTTGAAAAAGAAGACCTTTGTACTGTGTTAAACCTCAAGCGAGCTCTGATACCACGCTGACACGACCCCATTGGTCCTGTCGAGCCAGGATCACGCTGAGGGGTGCTGCGTTGCACAGCACCGTATAACACACGTCAAAGGTGCAAAGCGGAAGCGGAAGTTTTATTACATAAACAAGTTTATGAACATGTTTACATCAAAATAAGTTCAGTCTACACTCGCGGGCGTAGACTAAGCATCAAGTGCACGTTCAGCCCTCAAACGTGTCCTTGCTAGCACACACGCACACTAACTCGGCGGCGTGCACGACTCCCACTCGACGGGGTTCCCCTCCTGGGGTTCCGTCTCCTCTTCGGGAGTCCCTTCCTCATAGAACCCTGCAAAAGCTTCAAACACAAGCAGTGAGCACGAAGGCTCAGCAAGTCTGACCCGTCTCACCTAAACATGGAACTTCTACATGAGGTAATGGGTTGCATGAGGTAAAAATCATTTGCAAGGACTCGCCTAATTAGTAGAACCTTACTTTCAAGTTTTAGCAGCAGGTTGTGGAGAACCTTACGCTAAGGCACATGAGAGAGCCGCAATCAAACAAGAAACGCATTTCTCTCATGTACTTTGCCCAAAGTTGAAAAGAACTTTAATTAGCTCTAAGCTACAGCATATCATTAACAATCACTGTCCAGCTTTCAATCAGCAACATTTTAACATGTAACTAGCCTGTTCTTTCTACGTCACGGTACAGTGAACAAGTGGTACTCACTGACCGCGAGGGACGGCGATTATAATCGATTTACACCTGCAGGGTTACCCGAACAACCCGTCACGTACGCCCGTACTCGATGTTGCCTCCAACAACCATCACGGACGCCGTACGCGACTACCTTTCACCCGTCAGCCAAATATTGAACCGGTCCCATCGTCCCGAGCAAGAGGTCCCTGCACGCGCATCTCTGTGCCGCCAGCCGATTTACACCTCGAGCTCTCAACCTACCCTCTGAACGACGGGCAATGCCTCAATACCCAGCTACCCGAGTTACATCAGTTTCCCGGTTCCCATATAGCCGGTAGGTCTTCGGTACTGTTCTAGCTTGTTCAACAGGCCCGCACACGGCTCGGTCCTCAATCGACACAGGCGGAGCTACAGCACACAGGCCCCAAAGTCCTGCTGCCCTTACTCTCCGCTCGGTCTCATTTTCTTGCCATGTGTATCATGTGCTATCTCTACCCGAGCAATGTGCCTCTAGCCTATTCTCGCGAGTAGTTCCAACTACTCGACTTGTACCGAATCCTACTCTATCCTAGCAATGCAGTGGCTAACGGGGTTTTCCATCCTAAACCCAACCCATGGTTTTCTTGGCTATGCAGTTGGGTTTCCAATCAAGACTCTAATGCAAAGAACAATATTCAAAGATGTGCTCAAAACAATAAACATTTGTAAAAAGGTTAATGCAAACCGGGGCTTGCCTTGCTGCTCTTGGTTGTAGGCTAGCTGTTCCTCCGGAGTAACGAAGTCTAGGACTTCGGGTTCCTCCTCGACCTTAGCGACTACATGATAAGAGCAATATATGTATCAATTTAAATGCATTTGTATTAACTTTGAAGTTTTGAAGTCTATAACCTTTGCTAGATAGACCTAATGACTGTGAAACTTTTACTGTGGCTTGGTTACAACCTAAACAGAGACTTGGTCAAGTTTTAGTTGCAGCAAAGCTCATTTGAGCCCTCCACAAATAATTATGTCCTTGACCTTAATTGGAACTCTTAGGGTATTCTAGGAATTTTCATGAGACAAACTATGACTTTCTGAAAACTAGATTTTCAGAGGGTTCTAATGGAGTTGGTCTCACTTAATTTGGAAGTCTCTAACTAAAGATATGAGCTAAACAATTTCAGATAAAATTCTGAAAATGTTTCTGAACATTTTCTATTTTCTCTGGAACAGTTTCACTAATCACACCATTAGATGGATTAAATGAGCTCAAATGGATCTGAAATTTTTATGGTAGTTCAAGGATATTTTGGTGAACATCTCAGCAAAATTTCAGGATTTTCCTCCAAAGGATTCTCCAGTTAAAATTCCTAACAGTTTAAATTTTAAGGAATTAATTCTGGAGAAATAAGTAATTTCATGAAGTGAAACTTGATTTTCTGGAAAGTACTCAGAGAGCTGAATCCAGAAAAATTTGGTTCACTCAATTTGGAGCTTTCTAGCCAAAGTTATAAGGATTTGAAGTTTGAAGGAAATCTGAAAATCGGGGAAAAGTTTAAACTCGCGCGTGGGCCCAGGGGACACGCGTCGCACGCCGAGGCGACAGCACACCGCGGCCCACAATGATTTTACGCGCCAGCACACCCGATCCCGGCCGCAGCCGGATCCCGATTCAAAATATCTCCCGCTGACAGCTGGGGTCCACCCCCTTCTTCAACCTCGCGACACCCGCGCCCCGCCGCCGAGGGATCTCGCCGGAGAGCTCGCCGCCGGCTGCTGTACAGCTCCAAACTTCTCGATTCTGGCCGCCCCTGCCTACTTTTACTCGGGGAATAGGATCCGAGGGTCAGCTGCTCATGACAACGGCCGGAGCATGGTCGGCGACGAGCCGCCACCTCGGAATGACTTCGGCCATGTCGGCTGACTTCTCTAGCACCTCAGCTACTTGGGAAATCGGTCGGGGAGCATCAGTGGACCTCAGAGAAGGTCGACATGAGCTCGAGGCAGCTCGGGGAAGGCCCGAAATAGGTCCTCACCGTGCGCCCGACGCCGCCCGTTCGTTCCGCCATTAGTAGACCTCAAATTATGCCGGGCACAGAGGTTCTCCGGCCCAGAGTTGTGAAGACAACTTGTGCGTTACCGTGTCTAGCTCGTGTGAGAGCGGCCTGAGGCCCTCTAATCCTTTCTAGAGCACGAATTAAACAGAATCGTACCCGAAGGTCGTTCTGCACACAGAAAGGGGAAAAATGGAAATTCGCCGCCGGTGAGCAACCACTCGAGCTGTGGCTCGGGGATGAGCAGCACCGGTCACCTGCGCGTCCAAGGGTGCCTTGGCTCGGGCGTGACAACGCCCTGGTTGGGCTGTCCACGAGAGCCCGAGGTGCGGCGGTTCCATGTCCCGAATTTGATCTTTCGGCACAGCCGATATCACTCGGTTTCAACCGAATTCTAGCAACGGGGAGGATGGAGGAAGGTCTCTAGTACCTTGCTGGGGCTCTGGAGTGGAAGGAGGGAGCTGTGATCGGCGTTCTCCAATCAAGTCTGAGCTGCGGAAGTTTTTGGCCGGCGCTGAGTTCTTGCGGGGAAGAACGACGGTGCCTCGGCCGAGGAGGGGGCAGGCGCCTTAAGAAGGCTCTGCACCGCCTCATGCCCGCGCGTGGGCAAGCAGCTGGTGGCGCGGCGGCTGGCCTCAGTGGCGATCACCGCTGCGGCTCGGCGACCCGAGTGAAAAAGTCTCAGTCGGTTTGATCTGAGCAGTGGCTGACATGTGGGTCCCACCTCCAGTTTTAACCTCTGAAATTTACTCCTAATCACTGTTGTAAACAGTGAACCCTATACTACCCTTGGCAATTCAAATTATTCACCCATGAGCCATTTGAATTGATCAAAGTTCAAATGAGGTTTGGTTTGAATGAATTTCAGCACAAGTTCAGTTTGAAATTCAAATAAAGTTTGAATTTCTCCCACTTAGCTCATGTCAAGATCAACTCCAAATGGAGTGAAAATTGGTGTGTGAGCTCACAAAAATGTGCTGAGTAAGAATATGCCTTCCACTTTTAAATTCATGGGATAAAAACAGTTTGAATTTGAATATGGTTTCAAACTGCCCTCTTCCTATCTATACCCAAAATGACCTCAAAAAGGTTTTGAATTTGGGTGAAACTTGGCATGGACATCCTTAGCAAAGTGTAGGAGTTTTCATATGTCCAGCCCATCTATATCACATGTGGGAATTACCACTTTTGCAATGTGTAAGTTTGTTCTCTAATGAGCATGTTGATAATTGTTACTTGCTCTTCATTTGTGTTCATCATTCTTCCTCAAATGAGGTGTGTGGTGTGGTGATGAACACTGCAAATGTGTGTCAAAAACTGAGGCCCTTACAATGGGTGCGGCTTAGCTGACTAATTAGGTAAGTTGCTAGATTGTTATGGACCGTGGAAGGCGCAGGGAATGGGAGTCGAGTGAGGACTGCCCTGGGAACTGCATGGCACAAGAGGGGGCCCGTGGGTGGGAGAATTGGAGATTCTAGCCTGCCGGTGAAACCTTAGTGAGTCCATACATCTAGTAGCCCCTTTGTAAAGGCTATTTTGTGATCTCTTGGCCATACACCGACGGTTGTGTACTGGTATAATGGAGGTTCTGCAGTCGCCGACGGGTGGCGAAATCACAAACTTGTGGGTAAGGAGGTGCAAACTCTGCAGAGTCTAAAACTATCATGATATCCGAGCTTATGGTCACGAGCGCCTGGCCAACTTCCATAATTAGTTGGGATGGTTATTAGCTATGGTTATTGGGTATGGTTTTTGGAAGGTTTGGTTTTGGTTTTGTTTTCAGGACTGTTGAGTCCGGGTGATAAGATGGGTTGCATGACTGTTGAGTCATGACAACGAGGTTGGTCGGTGTGAGACGAAATTGTTTATGAGATGAAATGGTAGCGAATACGAGATGGTATTCGTGAGATGGTAGCGAATACGCGAAGGTATTCGTGAACAAGAATGAGGTTGATTAATGTCTGGTTGGGACATGGAAGGTAATGAACATAATGGAGGTATGATTGGTATTTTAGTACATGTTGGGATTACATTCGCTTAAAGATAAGTTGTTGTTTTATCATGGTTTTAATAAATAACTTTGCTTTCTGCAATGAGCCTTTTTATACCTACCTTGTTGTGAGCTACATATCATATTTTCCCGCACTTGCTGAGTACGTCATTTTACTCAAACTTGCATTATTATTTCATCATCAGCAACAGGAGAAGATTACTATGAAGACCAAGTGGAGCATTAGGCGTGTAATCTGTCCTCAACCTTGCCTGTGGGGATGGAGTAGAGATGGAGCCACTGCTGCTTAGATTGCTTCCACATTAGCTAGAAGACTTCCGCTGTTAGATTAAGACTTCCGCTGTGAGCACGAGTCCAAGACTCATGAGACATTGTAATAAACTCTATTATTCGTGGTCATATATATTCTGAAATTCAGTTTGTGGATGATGTGTATATGTGTGATGAACATCCTGGGCATACATATGCATCAGTTCTTGGTTCCGTGGTTTTCCACAGAATTGAGGACGTCACAAGCACGGAGTCCCCAGTGACGCTTACGATCCTTGGCGGCGTCCATGCTAGCAGGGCCGCCGGGACTGCCAGCTTCGAGGTGCTGGTCCAGCCCCCTTCGCCCGGCTCGGCAGGCCAGGCTGTGGGCCGCAGCAACGTCCTCTTGTAGACTCCCTCGGGCACAGGGGCTCCGGTGGAAGCCTTTGTTGAGAGGTCGTCAGCCGCGGCATTGCCAGCGCATGGTACATGGCGCAGGTCCAAGGCGAGGAAGTCTTTCTCCAGCATCTGCACGTAGAGCAGATAAGCAGCTAGCTGCGGGTCATTGCAGGAGCATTCACCCTTAACTTGTTTGATGACTAGCTGGGAGTCGCCCTGTGCGAACAACTGGCGAGCGCCCAGAGACAGGGCTGTCTTTAGGCCAAAGATGAGTGCTTCATACTCTGCCATGTTGTTGGTTGCCTTGAAATTGAGACGCACCATGTACCCATACTGCTCCCCAGATGGCATGAGAAGCAGTACACCGGCACCGGTCCCCTACTTTAGCGAGGAGCCGTCGAAGAAGAACGTCCAGTGAGGCCCGGTGAAGACCGGAGCTCGGGGCTTTGGTTCACCGTCTTCGTGGCCCCCTAGGTCGGTCGTTGTTGGCGTCCACTCGGCCACGAAGTCAGCCAGTGCTTGGCTCTTGACTGCGTGGCGAGGAAGGAAGTCCAGCTCAAACTCCGCCAGCTCCGCTGCCCATTTAGCGACATTGCCGGTCGCGTTGGGGCTGTGAAGAATGGCCTTCAGCGGGTAGGAGGTGACCACCGAGATCCGGTGGGCTTGTAAGTAGTGGCGGAGTTTCCTGGATGCCACGAGTACTGCATACAGCAGCTTGTGGACCTCCAGGTACCTCGTCTTGGCGTCGTGGAGGACTTCGCTGATGTAGTATACAAGCCTATGGATGGTCCGGACCCTCTCCCCTGGGCCTGAGGTGTCCTGCTCCATTGGCTCAGGCCGACAGGAGGTAGACTGGTCCGGGGGAGCCTCCGGGAGCTGGGACCCTGGGGCTTCTAGGCCGTCTTGGACCTCCGGGAGGTCCCTTTGGACCTCCGAGAGGTTATCTTGGAGCTCCAGGAGGTCCCGTTGGACCTCCGGGAGGTCACCTTGGAGCTCCGGGAGGTCGCCTTGAGCCTCCGTGGTCTCCTGGTGCTTGTCTTCTGCTACTGGAGCAGGCTGTGGTGATGAGGGGTCCGGCCGCTCTGCGATGAGGACCATGCTCACCACCTCTGTTGTTACCGCGATGTAGAGCATCAAGTGCTCTTCGGGCTCGGGGGCTACCATGATGGGTAGGGTCGTCAGGAGCTGCTTCAACTCCTGGAATGCTTCCTTTGCTTCATCGGTCCAAACAAAAGGACCAGATTTGCGCAGAAGCTTAAAGAAGGGAAGTGCCCGCTCTGCTAGCCTCTGTATGAACCGACTCAGCGCGGCTAGGCATCCCGTGAGTCTCTGGACATCCTTGATGCGGGTGGGGGGCCGCATCAGGTCGATGGCCTTGATCTTCTCTGGGTTGGCTTCAATCCGTCGGTGTGAAACCAGGAATCCTAGGAGCTTCCTAGAGGATACGCCGAACACACATTTGTCGGGGTTCAGCTTAGTGCACGTGGAGCGCAGTTTGTCAAAGACTAGAGCTAGGTTATCTAACAAGGATGAGCTCTGCCTGACATTGACAACGATGTCATCAACATACACCTCAACTAAGTCTCTTATTAGCTCTCCAAAGGTTTTGTGCATAGCACGTACAAAGGTGGGGAGAGCGTTCTTTAGACCATAAGGCATAGAGACGTAACAATACAGGCCGTCTACTGTGATGAAAGAAGTGGGTTCTTCATCTTCTCTAGACATAGGGATTTGATGAAAGCCCGAGTAGGCGTCTAGGAAGCATAGCATATCACAGCCTGATGTAGAGTCTACTATTTGATCTATTCTAGGGAGAGAGAATGGATCTTTGGGACATGTCTTATTGAGACTGGTGTAGTCGATGCACATCCGGAGCTTCCCGCCGGCCTTCGCGACGACGACAGGGTTCGCGAACCATCGGGGGTGGTGAACTTCCCGTATGAAGCCAGCGTCCAGCAGCTTCTTGATTTCTTCACGGATGAAGTTTTGCCGCTCGATGGACTGCTTGCGGGGCTTCTGTTGGACTGGACGGGCGTCAGGGAAGATCTTCAGATGGTGCTCGATCATCTCCCTAGGGATCCCCGGCATCTGTGACGGTTGCCATGCAAACACGTCAACGTTGTGCCGGAGGAAGGTGATGAGCGCACCTTCCTATTTGTTGTCCAGGCCCCTACCCGGGTGGTCTGGGCAGCATCGGCGTCGACTTGGATGACCTTCAGGGAGACGTCACCCTCGTCGAGGGGTTGCACGCGGGGTGCTGAGGTCGAGGCGCGGTGACGTGCACTCGGGTGGAGCTGGCCCAGTTCTACACCGCTAGGGGCTGGTGCTCGGGTTGCTGCAAGTGCTTGGAGCTTCTACAAGGCTGACACTGCAGCAGTGCGGTCTCCACGAATCTTGAGAACGCCCGTTGGTGTAGGCATCTTCAAGACGAGGTAGCCGTAGTGGGCTACTGCCATGAACCGGTACAGGGCTGGCCTACCAATGATGGCGTTGAAGGGGAGGTTGATCTCCGCCACGTCGAACAAAATGTACTCTATTCGATAGCTGTCCGGTGCCCCAAAGGTCACCGGAAGGCTGATGTTGCCATAGGGGACGATTTGTCCCGGCCCTACCCCTGAGAACGGGCTCGATGGGGTGAGCTTGGCCATCGGGATCTACAGCTTCTGGAAAGCCGCGCGGCTGATGAGGTTCATCCCAGCCCCGCCATCTACCAGGACGTGGTACATCTTTACGTTGGCGATGGTGGGCACTACCAAGAGCGGTAGCTGGCCGGCCCCAGCCATGTTCCTGGGGCAGTCGGTGGCTTCGAAGCTGATGGGGGTTCCCATCCACTTGAGGTGCGGCGCGGCACTTGGGAGAGGGGCCACCGACGCTACCACTCTGCACAGAGTCTTGACTGTGCTTCGGGACGAGGGGTCAGAGGACCCGCCGTTGATGACGTAGAGCGCCTTCCGGCGCTCGTCGCCACTGGAGCTGGAGACCTCACGGTTGCGCACCGCCTTCACGGCGCGCTGAGGCTCCTGGAACTCCATGTGCTGGCCGATGTTGTCCTGGGCGTTGACCTTCTGCTTGCCCTCGCTTTGACGGAAGGGAGGGGCGTCACCGCGCAGTTGCTTCCCCCTGCGGAAGCGCTCCACGAGCTTCTGAATCTTCCGGCACTCAGCAGCAGTATGGCTGCTGGTGCTGTGCACGGGGCATGGCTCGCCTTGGTCACCATCTGGAGCTGGTGGCTGTCGCGGCCTCTTGTCGGGGCGTGGCCCCCCCCCCCCCAGCTCCGGTGGGCGCTGCAGCTGCAGCAACTGGAGCTTCAGTCGGCAGCATGATCTTGCCGATGGCCTTCTTGACCTTTATGCCGCTCCCGTGGGGAGCAACACTTGGTCTGGGCTGTTCTGCGGCTTCGGAGACTGGCTGTGAGTGCCAGTTGCGCCCTTCTGCCGCCCTGGCACACTTGTCTGCCAGGCTGAAGAGCTCTGAGACGTCGCGCACTTCTCTGGTCGCGAGCTTCTCGATCATCTTCTTGTCCCGTACACCCTGTCGGAACGCCACCATTACTGAAGCATTTTGGATATGGGGGATGGTGTTCCGTACCTGGGAGAACCGCTGGATGGAGCGTAGCGACTCTCCAGGTTGTTGTTGGATGGCGTGGAGGTCGAGCTCCATGCCAGGCCAGGTGTACGAGCTGCCGAAGTTCACAGTAAACTGCCGGCAGAGCTCTCCCCAGGAGGTTATGGAACCCTGGGGGAGATTCATGAGCCCAGATCGAGCTGGGCCGGTCAAGGCGACGGGGAAGTAGTTGGCCATGACAGCCTCATCCCCTCCTGCAGCAAGGATGGCGGTGGAGTAGATTTGGAGGTACTCCGCCGGGTTGACGCTGCCATCGTACTTCTCGGGCAGGTGCGGCCGGAACTCACGCAGCCACTTCGCGAAGCGAAGGTGTGGCGCGAGGGCCGCACATCCTGCTCCTGTTGCTGCAGGTGTTGGTGCCGCGAACGCTTGGTTCGCCGTCGGCACCGCGTACTCCGATATGGGCCACGCTGCGCCATAGACCGGGGGTGCCACTTGCAGGGCATATGGCTGAGGCATATGCTGAGTGGTGTATGCCTTGGGCAGAGACCGCGTAGCGTACGTCTGCAGGCCAGGCTGAGTCGAGGCGGTCGACATGCTATCGCCGATCTCGCGGTTGTGACGCCTCTCTCAGCGTTGCTCGATGGTCAGGCGGGCGTCTTCGCCCAGGTGACATCGCTCCAGCTCCGACCTCAGGTCCGCAGATGGGAGCCTGGTGGAGCGGGAGTCTGCCGTCTGCCCATCAACCGTCGGCGTGCGCGTCAGCGACACACCTGGTTGACTGGGACGTCGTCCCCGCTGAAGTTGAGGGTTGGCGGCGGCGACGACGAGACGGTCTACGTCACGGATCCATTGCTGGGTCGCTGACTGAGGCGCGTCCCCAGCAGGTGGATTGTGCAGTAGCGCTCGTGCTGCAGCTAGTGCACTCCCGTGGGAGACACTCAGCGCTGCAGTGGGTCTTGGGCTTGCTGGATTCGGCGCTGCCGGAGTTGGCTGCTGGCTTCCATCTTGCACCGACACGCTCCGTTGTCGAGACGTTGTTGGCTGCTGGCTGCCGGTGTCGAGACGTAGTCCCCGCTGGTCACCGTTCGTCGTGAACGTGGGCGGGGAGAGCTTGCCGCTGAAGGAAGCTTCGTCATCTTCGTTGGCGAAAGCTCGTCGCGCAAGGGAAAAAACCCCTACCTGGCGCGCCAAATGTCGAAATGTGCCGTCGACACTTCCCCCGGGCCTGCTCTGGGCAGCCCGCGGAGGTTCTTTTTCGGAGGGGCTAGTCACTCACGGAGAGCTTACGCGTTAGGGACGATGGAAGGAGTAGCTTGACACAGAGATTTTTACGTGGTTCAGGCCGCCGGAGCGTAAAACCCTACGTCCACGGTGAGGAGAGGTGCTCGTAGTATTGCTTGGAGCTCAGAACCAGGGTTCTGAGCTTGAGGATGACCTGAGTGTTCGAATGCCTAGAGCGTGAGAGTAAGTGTGCAAGGAGCCGAACCCTAGAGGGAGTTGAGCAAAGTGTGAAACCCTAGAGGGAGTTGAGCAAAGTGTCGAACCCTAGAGGGAGTTGAGCAAAGTGTCGAACCCCTGCTAACGTCGCCTACCCGAGCCTTTTATAGTCCAAGGCTCGGGTGGCTTGCAAGGTGGGCCCAGGACCCGACAGGTGGTCCCAGGGAGATTGCCTGCCATCTACCGTATATTGCAGTTACGCCGGTAGTTGTCTCTGGTGAAGGCTTCTGAGTCTTCGTTCCGCCGCCCTGCCCATGCCGCAAGCTAGTCGTAGTGGTTGATGATGGCAGGGGCGGCAGGGGATGTCTTGTCACTGTGTTTATTGGCGTACAGCCTCTGACGCCGCGTGCCAGTCTTCACTGCGATGTGACTGGGCGCAACGACACCTGATAGAGGCGCGCTCTGCGTCTCCGCGTCTTGGGAAGGCGCGGGTCTTGAATACCTTGTACGGACAAGGTATGGCGCGTCTTTACTCTTGCTGGCTACCACGCGGGGGCAGGTAGCGTGGCTCTGCTGGCCACGTGGCGGGCCCGGAGCTCTCCTCTGAAGAGAGGGAGGTCCGGCCCCGCTGGACACGTGGAGCCTTCGGAGCTCTCCACGCAGAGGGGGGATGTCCGGCTCTGCTGGCCATGTGGCAGGCCCGGAGCTCTCCTCTGAGGAGAGGGAGGTCCGACCCCGCTGGACACGTGGAGCCTTCGAAACCCTCCCCACGGAGGGGGGAGGTTCGGCTCTGCTGGCCATGTGGCGGGCCCGGAGCTTTCCTCTGAGGAGAGGGAGGTCCGGCCTCGCGGGACACGTGGCGCCTTCGGAGCTGTCCCTGCGTCCTTAGGCAGTTTCCCCTGTGCGCGGGGGTACCCCATATTGAGGGTACCGACAGTGGCCCTCGGGCCCATCTTGGGGGAGATAGCGAGCCCGAGGTGGGGCCCTCGTCTCTTCAACTTCGTGCACCTTCTCGAAGACCCGCTTTGACCGTTGCTGGAGCACGAACAGTCATGGGATCGTGGGGGCGTGAGCCCTGCTTGATGGCTGCTTTTACTGCGGCGGTTCCCAAGGCTGCCACTTCTGCACGTCGCAGCGCCTTTTCGGGAACCGTTGAAGCGTCCCATCGGATCGACTTCTCGGGAGACTGACTTCTTGGCCCGCCACTTCTGCTGGACGGGTTGGGTCCACTTATCATTGACGCTTGGTCTTGGAGCTGAAGAGGTTGTCCAAGCAGTGCATTCGAAGAGTTTCGAATAGATTTGAATCAAGTATGGGAAGTATAAAAGGGGGTCTTATCTGCATCGCAAGCTTCCCTTCGCACTTCCCCGAGCTCGAACCTTCCTTGTTCTCTGAGTTCTTGCGCCCTTGTCTTTCAAGTTCCTGAGCTTCTGTTGGCCATGGCTTCCAACCTGCCTCCAAAGGCTGACGGAGCTCGGATCGCCGACAGGGGGAGGGGCAGGGAGCCGCCCTACGGCCTGCTAGAGAAGAAACGCGCTCGGTCCCCTCCGACGGCGTAGTTCGCGCCAAGCCAGGGGACCGGAGTATCTTTGTATCCTCCTTCTGGAGGTGTTAGTTCGTCGGATGGCGGCCCCAAGAGGTCTCGGACCTTCCATTCCGACGAGACTCACCTCGGACAACGGCGGTCCAAGGGGCCCCAGGCACCCCGCCCTCCTTCTTCAAGCGGTGGAGCTTCGAGGGGGGATGTCGGTGCGGCGATGCCCGGGGGTGCGCTCAGAGCTTCGGCGCCCCGGCCAATACACGCCCCGGCGGCAGGCTCTGGCAGCTCTACCCCAGCTCGAAAGTCGGGGCTCCGTGCCCGTTGGAGCATCCACGTTCCTCAGGATTCATCGGCTACCGGGGGCGAGTCTGTTCCTCGGTCATCTCCGGCTGGCGGAGGATCCGCGCCGCAGCGTCCGGAAGCTGCAGCGGCTTCGCCGGCCCCTAGGCCAGCGCAGACTCGTCTGTGCCGGCTGGAACAACTCCTGTGACAGCGGCAGTAGCCCCCGTCTGTCCTCCGTTGCCAACTCAGAAGCCGGCGACTGCTGAGGGCTCAGCGGGGCTGACTGATGGCGCTCAGCCCTCCGGTGCTGAGGAGGTGGTGGGAGCGGCTTCTGGCCCTCCGGCGGGCAGCGAGCAGGGGCGCGTCGAAAGCGGTCCTGCTTCAGCGCCTGTCTCTCCAGATCAGCGCCTTGTCGCGGTCCTTGCTGCAGCGCCATCGTTTCCTTCTGAGGACGATGTGATGGAGGAAGTTGGGGGCGCGGCTTCGGCCTCTGCCGCCCCGCTGCCCCTGGCTGACGCCTTGGACCTTGCCCAGACGAGCGTCAGACAAGTCCTGGCCGCGCTTGAGCGTGAGCGGGAGGCACAGGTTGGGGAGAGGAATCACCTCCTCAGCTGGGGGCACCTCTTGAGGCAGCGGACTCAGGAGGTAAGGGCGAAGCTTGATGCCATAGAGGTGCTCCTCGACGTTCAGAAGAGGGCCGTCAACCGCCTGGACTCCGAAACCCGGCGGCTTCACCAGGAGGCTCGCGAGGCTTATGCCAAGGCCGAGGCGCACTCCTCTGCCCTGGAGGAGCTGCGGATGAAGCTGGTGCGCCGCGAGCGTGTCGTCGCGGACCGGGAGCGCACCTTGGCGGCTGAGGCGAAGAAGGTCGCCGCACAACTGGTGGCTAGCGAGGGCGACCTTAGGGCCCGAGCTAAGGAGCTGGAGACTCGGGAGGCTGCTCTGGTCGCGAGGGAGGAGCAGGTCTCCCGAGAGTGCCAGGCAGTGCTGGATCGGGAGCTGGCAGCCGACTTCCAGGCTTCGGAGCTGGAGCGGCTCACCCAGGGTCTCCAGCTTTGGGAAGGTTCTCTGGCGGCTCAGGAGAAGAAGTTCTCCGAGGAGGGTCCTGACGCCCTGCTAGCAATCCGCCAAGAGATGGAGGAGCTCCAGGCTTCACGGTCTGTCGAGGCCCGTGCGGTCTGGAGCTTTGTCGACCAGGCAGGATCCGCCCTGGTTCCCCTCGGCTTCAGCCCGGTGAGGACAGAGGCTCCGGCGCAGAAGGTGTCTGAGGCGATCACGGCGCTCGAGTCCATCGGCGCCAAACTGAACGGGCTCGAAGCGGTGATCACCGGCGAGCTCGAGGCAGAGGGACGGGGTCTAGCGAAGGAGGTGGCCACGCACGTGCTGGCATGCTTCCGGAGCCGGGATCCCTCCCTTTATCTTGAGCCAGTGAGGCAGGGCCCCATCGCGGAGCGGGAGGGAGTCGCCAGGGCTGAAGTCGGGGATGTGGCCGCCCTCGTGGCCTCTAGGTTCCGGCGCGAGTATGGAGACTCCTAGGGCTTGTACCTTTTCTTTTTCTCTTTTGTTGAGTCTGTAGTCCAGCTCGTGGAGCTTTGATGAATGAACAGGCTCTTTGTTTCTTGTGTCCATGCTTATCTTCTTCTTGGCTTGGCCTGGCCGAGTCCTTAGCTCCGCAAGGACCTCGGAGGTCTTCACCGATCTTGAAGTCTTTCACAGACACCTTCCTCGGGTCCCTGTTGCGTTAAGGGCCCAAGGGGTCTTCGGAGCTCGCGTCGTGAGGACGGGGAGGTCCGGATCTGCTTGGCCATGTGGCGGGCCTAGAGCTCTCCTCTAAGGGGAGGGAGGTCTGGCCCCGCGGGAAACGTGGAGCCTTCGGAGCTCGCCCCTGCTTCGGGGGCGAGGTCCAGCTCCTCCGGTCTTGTCTTGGAGTAGTCTGGAGCTCCGGTCTTTCCCTGCACGGTCCCCGCAGCTAAAGCCTGGAGGTCCTGCATACAAGTAGAGGAAGCGTAATTCTCCTCGGAGGCTCTCCCTTCCCATCTCCTAGTCTTATTTGGCTTACGGTCCTGGTCCGGTATATGGGGCTTGGGCAATTCTGTGCGCCCGGCGCCGGGGGTCCGGCTCCCTCCGAGGTCAGGGTACGACCGTCCAGCCCCTAGTACCGGACCACAACGCCGGGGAGGCAGAGTGCACAGGCTTTCGGTACGGAACTAGGCAAAGCAGGCTGTACTCCCCTAGAGCCTCCGAAGGGCAGGGCGCGCACGCTTTGGGTCAAAACCAGGCAAAGCAGGCTACGCACCCCGGACCCCCCATGCACAGCGCGGGCCTTTCCTGGAGGTGACCAACTAGCATTGCAACACCTAACTGGGGGAGGCCCGAAAGGCCCCCTGGCCATCGGCAGGTACCTCAAGCGCAACCGTCTTCTGTAGGATAGCAAATGCCGACTAGGGATGAGAGTGGGGAAGGAGAGCTAAATGTACGGTGAGCATACATGGAAAGTGCGGTCATAAAAATTAATGCGTAATTTAAATGAGCACAAAAGGAAGAGCGTGGTAGATCAGGTTTTTCCTTGTATGAGCGTCCATAGGAGGAAGACAGGCTAAACAAGGAGGCAACAACCACCCCATTATGAGGGGAAGCAAGATCCTACGCGCTTAGGGTCGGAACCAGGCCAAGCTGGACATAGTCCTGGACCGTCCCCTGGGGCTTAGTTGCTCCGAGCGCTGCTCCTAGACTCTATGGGATCTATTACAGAAAGTAAAAGACATGTGCTACTAATGCTCTGAGGATAGAACTTACAGTGGTGTTCTATGTTCCAAGGGCTCAGGAGCGGACCCCTATCCTTGGTGGGGAGGCGTGCGCACCCGGGGCGGCAAACTTTTGTGACTCAGAAGGGACCTTCCCGGCTGGGGGAGAGTTTGTCGGTCCCTTCGCGAGAAAGTATGTGCCACGGCACCAGGTCGCCTCCCTGGAGCTCCTGGACACGCTTGGTCCTTTGGCGGTAGCGCCGGAGCGCCAGCCGGGACCGTGCATTGTAGAGCATTGCTTGTATTCGTGCCTCGTCGACGAGGTCGATATCTTCACGCCGGAGCTGGCCCTACGTGGTTTCTCCCGGGAGCCCTGGGGTACCCTCCTCCATTGGCTCGTGCTGATAAGAGGTAAACAGACCCGGACCCTTCTTGGGGGACCCATGATGTCTTCCTCCATTGGCTCAGGCCGACAGGGGGTTGACAGGTCCAGGGCAGCCCCCGGGAGGTGAGGCCGAGGCACGGAGGCGTGCGCTCGGGTGGAGCTGGCCCGGTTCTACACTGCCGGGGGCTGGTGCTCGGGCTGCTGCAGATGCTTGGAGCTTTTCCAAGGCTGACACAGCAGCAGTGCAGTCTCCACAGATCTTGAAGACGCCTGTTGGTGTAGGTACCTTCAAGACGAAGTAGCCGTAGTGGGCTACCGACATGAATCATCATCGTTGGAGCTGGAGTCCTCGTGGTTGCGCACCGCCTTCACGGCGCGCTGGGGCTCCTGGAACTCCATGTGCTGGCCGATGTTGACCTGGGCGTCGACCTTCTGCTCACCCTCCCTTTGACGGAAGGGAGGGGCGTCAGTACACAGTTGCTTCCCCCTGCGGAAGCGCTCCGCGAGCTTCTGAATCTCCCGGCACTCAGCAGCAGTATGGCTGCTGGTGTTGTGCATGGGGCATGGCTCGCCTTGGTCACCATCTGGGGCTGGTGACTGTCGCAGCCTCTTGTCGGGGCGTGGTCCCCGAGCTCCGGTGGGTGCTGCAGCTGCAGCAACTGGAGCTTCGGTCGGCAGCATGATCTTGCCGCTGGCCTTCTTGACCTTTCTGCCGCACCCATGGGGAGCAGAACTTGGTCTGGGCTGTTCTTCAGCTTCGGAGACTGGCTGTGAGTGCCAGTTGCGCCCTTCTTCCGCCCTGGCGCACTTGTCTGCCAGGCTGAAGAGCTCTGAGACGTCGCGCACTTCTCTGGTCGCGAGCTTCTCGAGCATCTTCTTGTCCCGTACACCCTGTCGGAATGCCACCACCACTGAAGAATTTTGGATATGGGGGATGGTGTTCCGTACCTAGGAGAACCGCTAGATGAAGGAGCGCAGCGACTCTCCAGGTTGTTGTTGGATGACATGGAGGTCGAGCTCTGTGCCAGGCCGGGTGTAGGAGCTGCCGAAGTTCGCAGTAAACTGCCAGCAGAGTTCTCCCCAGGAGGTTATGGAACCCTAGGGGAGATTCATGAGCCAAGACCGAGCTGGGCCAGTCAAGGCGACGGGGAAGTAGTTGGCCATGACGGCCTCGTCCCCTCCTGCAGCTAGGATGGTGGTAGAGTAGATTTGGAGGAACTCCACCGGGTTGACGCTGCCATCGTACTTCTCGGGCAGGTGCGGCCGGAACTTGCGCGGCCACTTCGCGAAGCAAAGGTGTGACGCGAGGGCCGCACATCCTGCTCCTGTTGCTGCAGGTGTTGGTGCCACGAACCCTTAGTTCGCCGTCGGCACCGCGTACCCCGGTATGGGCAAGGCTGCGCCATAGACTGGGGGTGCCACTTGCAGGGCATATGGCTGAGGCATATGCTGCGTGGCGTATGCCTGGGGCAGAGATCGCGTAGCGAACATCTGCAGGCCAGGCTGAGTCGAGGCGGTCGACATGCAGTCGCCGATCTCGCGGTTGCAACGCCTCTCTCGGCGTCGCTCGATGGTCAGGCAGGCGTCTTCGCCCAGGTGACATCGCTCCAGCTCCGACCTCAGGTCCGCAGATGGGAGCCTGGTGGAGCGGGAGTCTGCCATCTGTCCGTCAACCGTTGGCGTGCGCGTCAGCGACACACCTGGTTGACCGGGACGTCGTCTCCGCCGAAGCTGAGGGTTGGCGGCGGCAACAACGAGACGGTCTACGTCGCGAATCCACTGCTGGGTCGCTGACTGAGGCGCGTCCCCAGCAGGTGGATTGCGTAGTAGCGCTCGTGCTGCAGCTAGTGCACTCCCGTGGGAGACAGCACTGCAGTGGATCTTGGGCTTGCTGGAGTCGGCGCTGCCGGAGTCGGCTGCTGGCTTCCAGCTTGCACCGACACACTCTGTCCTGAGTGTGTTGAGACGTAGTCCCCGCTGGTAACCGTTCGTCGTGAACGTGGGCGGGGAGAGCTTGCCGCTGAAGGAAGCTTCGTCATCTTCGCCGGTGAAAGCTCGTCGCGCAAGGGAAAAGCCCCCTACCTGGCGCGCCAAATGTCGAAGTCTGCCGTTGACCCTTCCCCTGGGCCTGCTCTGGGCAGCCCGCGGAGGTTCTTTTTCGGAGGGGCTAGTCGCACACGGAGAGCTTAAGCATTAGGGACGATGGAAGGAGAAGCTTGACACAGAGATTTTTACGTGTTCAGGCCGCCGGAGCGTAAAACCCTACGTCCACGGTGAGCGGAGGTGCTCGTTGTATTGCTTGGTGCTCAGAACCGGGGTTCTAAGCTTGAGGATGACCTGAGTGTTCGAATGCCAAGAGCGTGAGAGTAAGTGTGCAAGGAGCCAAACCCTAGAGGGAGTTGAGAAAAGTGTTGAACCCTAGAGGGAGTTGAGCAAAGTGTCGAACCCCTCCTAACGTCGCCTACTCGAGCCTTTTAAAGTCCAAGGCTCGGGTGGCTTACAAGGTGGGCCCGGGACCCGACAGGTGGTCCCGGGGAGATTGCCTGCCATCTACCGTATATTGCAGTTACGCCGGTAGTTGTCTCTGGCGAAGGCTTGTGTGTCTTCGTTCTGCCGTCCTGCCCATGCCGCAAGCTAGTCGTAGTGGTTGATGATGGCAGGGGCGGCAGGGGATGTCTTGTCGCTGTGTTTATTGGCGTACAGCCTCTGACGTGTAAAAGTCCCAAAACTTGTAAATAGAAAACTTGAGCTACGAATAAAGTTGAGTTTATATGCAAGAAATGGGACTTACAAAAACTTTTGTATACTCATGAAAGTGTTGGCTTGTGCAATAAAACTTTGAATTCAGTTTGAACTAAAAGGGTCACTCCAAAAAGATGAAGGCCACTTTCAAAAGGAGAAATTCAAACTGTTGTTTAAAAAGTTGTATTTGTAATGGCCTACTCAAAGATCAGAGGACATATTTGAATTCCTCAGGTCCAAATTATGAGGAAACCAAGTTTTGAGCAAATTTGGAGGGGCTTTGATAGGAATGTCAAAGGAACTTGTAAATTTCATCCCAATTTGAATTTAAACTCAAAAACTGAGGAACAACTTGTCAAATTGCCAAATGACTTTTGGATTTGAGTTCCTCAGAGCTGAGTTTGCACTAGGCAAAAAATTGAAGATCTTTTTGGGCAGAGGGGAGTGGTGGGCCCCACTTGTCATAGAGGGGGGTTATAACTTACTGCTTAAGTCTGCCTCTGTGTGTTGGTTTCCACCCGAGCTACCGAAGTCGCTCCCGACGCCACCGAGCGCACGCTGTTGCCACCTCCTCACCGAAGCAGCACGCTGGAGAGCTGCCTGGACGCCTACCCTTCCTCCCGTGCGATCTTTTGCTTCATCACCGACGCCTCGGCCGCCTTTCCTCCCTCGCACAACAAAAGAACCGAGGACGCTGCCGCCTCGGACGATCGACCGGGAACTGAGGGAAACCGAGCGTGCAGAGGCCAGCCAAGCCAAGAAACCACGCGGTGAGCTCGTCCTCCACTTCCTAAGTACAGCGTCCCACGAGTTGCTGCCTCCCCGACCCGAAATTGGCTCGTCGCCGCAGCGACTTCACTTCACCGAGGGTTGGGGCGCTCGTGCACAGCCTAACCCAGGCACTTCCACGCCAAAGCAAGGCCACCTCCGGACGCTCTGGTGAACCCTTCTGCTCCCCCCAAGCCTCAAGTCGAGATGTGAATCACCGAGAGCCAATTCCGGAATTTTCACTCGGAGGACGCAATTCGACCTTCCAGTACGAGGTGATTAAATTTGATTGCAACTCGTGTTCGTAGTTCATCAAATCATGCATGAATAAACTAGACTGGCTAGCGGTCCGATCCCCTTCACAACCCTAGCTAGAAACCCCATGTCTGCAGCAAATTCCGAGCTTTCCGCTCGGCGGCCATGGTGGGAACGCGCGGGCGCACGGTGACAACCGGGTTGCCGGCATTTCCTAGCCAGTTTGAGGCCGTGCCGAGCTTGCCTTACCCTCACTGGTGCTTTAGAGCAAATTTCCCGAGCCATTGGCGGGTTAGGGTGCTCGGGCCACGGCGTCGAAGCTGTACCGAGGGGTGCGCACGTCGCCGACCAGTTTCCGGTCGCCGGCAGCCCGAATGCACCGCACCGTTGAATTCCTCATGGCTGAAAACTCCCAGGCGGCGAGTACCAAGCCGGGAGATGGCCGGGAAGCCTACTCCGGCGAGCCCCGACGAGTTGCCGGCGAGGGGGCGGCGCGGGAAAGGGGACGGGCCGAGGAGGAAGAAGGACCAGCGGGTCCCACGTGTCAGTGGTGGAAAAATCAAATCCCCGATCAGCTGTGGCCCGGGATCCTTTGCGACAGCGTGGGAAGTATTCTGTGACCCCGTGTGGCTTAGCTCCGGCAACCGACACGTGTTGGATGGACCCACCGTCTGAGTTTGAACATTTCCCGGATAATTTGAATTCCAGATTTGGTTCAAACTTTAGAACCTCATAACGTTTGCTAGGAAGCTCCGAAATTAGTGATTCAAATTGGGTTGGATTCAGGATGAAAACCTCTATCCAAATATGCAACCCAATTTGCATGAAAACCAATAGAAAATTCTGGAAAATTCTTTAAGTCCTTTCAGCAAAAGAATTTAGAGGGAGCTTGGTTCATCCAAAAATCCCCAAATTGTGCCAGAATATGCTTTAGGGTATTAGGAGACTCCTGTAAAAGTTTCAGCTCATTTGGGGTTGATTTAGTTAGGGTAATTCTAATATCAACTTTCTGTATTAAAATGAATACAGAAACATTTTCAGAGAATTTCCAAAACTTGGAAATTCAGTTCTGGGTATTCCTTAGCTCCAAAAATCCTAGGAATATTCAGGCATACTCTCTGAGCTATGTTTGAAATTGTGGTTCACTTGAATTTTCATGAAAGTGCAAATTTATTTAGAATTAATTCCTTTTTGTTTAAATGCTTAGGGAATTGTTCTGGGTGATCTACTTAGTGAAATATTCTGAATTTTGGTCCAGAGGACTTTCTTATGACAAGGAACTCACTAGAAAATTTTCAGCTCCATTGGAGCTCTGGATCACAACTGTCCTGTTCAACCTATTTAGATAAGTAGCACACAAGTGATGAAATGTAATTATCACTTGATCATCTTGCTTCACCCAAACCAAACCACTAGCACCAGTTTCATTTTAAATTATTGAACAGAGTTCCAGTTTTGAACTTGTCTTTAGCACTTGTTAGCAAAAGTTTTATAATTAAACTTGTATGCATATTCATAACGTGTAGTGTTTAAACGTGGATAAGAGTTGAACTTGGATCAAGGAGCAAGAAGGGCAGGAATTGAACTTCAAGTCATCAGCAACTAACTTCATATCATCTGACTTTAGTCACCTGCAAAACCAAGGCAAGCTCCGGTTTGCATTTAAGTTATTTATAAAGTTTTTACTTTGTTCACATTTATGGTATAGAGTTTGTATGTGCATTAGGTCCAGGATGTTTTACACTCCAAATGCATGACCAAATGAACCCTGGAGTTGAGGGTAGAAAAGGGTCACCGCTGTAGAAGAATGCCGTGCTAAATAGCTTAGGACATCCGGTAGATGTCGAGTAGTTGAAATCTACTCGCGAGTATAGACGGGATTACCTGGGTGTAGATGGAAAAAGAGGGCAAACTAAAGTTTACATTTCCAAAGATGAGACCGGGAAGGATGGTTAGGCACCGACAAGACGAGGTCTTGGTCGAGTAGCTCTGCCTGTGTCGGTTAAGGACTGATGCGTGTGCGGCACCCAGGAGCAGGTATTGAGTTGTGTACCGGATGCTTACTGACATACGGGAATCAGGAAACCGATGTACCAGGTTCACTGGGTTGTAGAGGCATACCACATCGTCTCGTTAGACCTATGAGCCCGAGACGGCGCGACCGGTTCTACAATCTAGTGTCCTGAGAAAGGTTGCCACATACGATGTAATGAAGGACGCCAGAGTTGGGTCTTCAGAGGCGGGTGTATGTGTCGAGTTATCCGGGTAGTGTTTGATTCGAATCATCGTCCATCGCGGTTATTGATTACCGCTTGCTCCCTGTGTTGTGACATAGTTAATCAAGTTATGTGGAAATAGTTTGCAAAGTTTTAAATGCTGTTATGATAATTGGAAATTGCATGAAAACCTTGTTTGAAGTAGAGATAGAGCAAACTAAAGTTATTTTTCACCTTGGGACAAGTAACATTAGAATGAAGCGTTTCTTGTTTGATTGTGGAGTTCCAATGTTGCTGGGCGCAAGGTCACTACTATTATAGCTAAAAATTTGAAAGTTAAGGATAAACTCGTAGGCAAGTCTTTTCGCAAATGACAGGCTTAAGTCGTAGGTTACTTTCATTTAGAGTTTCATGTTTTAGGAGAGACGGTTAAGTCTTGCTGAGCCTTTGTGCTCACTCTTGCTATATAAGTGGTTTTGCAGGTAAACCTCGACGCTATAAAATAGGTTGTCCGGTGAGACTCGGGAACTTCCGAGTCATGTCACACTTGGAGATCCTAGCCGCTGCCATGTCTTCGTGTTGCTAGCGAGAGGAGTCCGCGGGCTGGACCTCTTCTCGGTTGCTTCGTAGTTATTTGACGTGAGCTATTTATAGACTTCCGCTGTAGCTATTTTATGTAAATTATTTACAAAGAACAATTTGTAAGCTTCCGCTTTTGATTTATGTAATACATTGTTCCTTATATGTGTGCTGTTGGGTGCCGCATAACACGGCACCACCCAATGCGATCCCCGGGCGAGGTACCTCGTCCCCGTGAGTGATCGGGACGGCGGGGTCCTCCTCAACGTGGTATCAGAGCTGCATTGGTAATAGTGCACAGAATAAGGATGATATTACAACAAAAACTTAGGATACGGTGAGGAAACGATATCAGGCCCACATAAGGACTATAGTAGTGTAGTTACTTAAAGTGGCAAGACTAACATATGTGTTTTAATTCTGAATTTTCATTATGTAACGACGCGCCTACGCTCAGATAAACATGGTAAGGAACACCACCGAAAGCGGTTCAATTTCGGTTAGCTCCCCTAACGAGGAAAGTGGTTCAGGGCTAGGTCTCACAGCTTGGTGTGAGACGTCAATATGAACTCTTGGACTCTTCATGTTCCTGAGTTCATATGAAACGCTGATCCCTAGCGTGCATTAGGCAAGTAAGTGGAGAACCCATCGTGTGGTCAGTAACACGATAGTGTGTTCGTCTGGAAATAGCCCAGGGGGACATACGCAGCGCTTGCCATCGGCGTGCCCTGCAGGGCAGTAGGTGGTATCCGTTGGGTTGATAACATTCCCAACCGTGACGACCCGTTCATGACATACTCGGGTTCCCCGTCGTGTGGTGTTGAAACACGATCACGTGCCTTGAGACGTGACTTAACTCAAGGACGGCCGTATGACAATGATACGGGCGTTTGTATTTACTTTCAAATATGGAACTGCCTGAAATGAAACAAACCTTTGAGTGCACCACTATTGAGTGTTTTTCTGCAGGTACTAACCACGTACTTATCCCGTGTAGTACACGTGTGCGAGAGACCGTCTTAGTGCCACTGATAAAACGGATATGCCGGTATAATCCGGTTTAAGATTTTCTTTGGTGAGGTAACGTAGTACCGACATGATTCTTACGGTGCATCGTCACCGTACTAAACATATAATCCTCTTCCCTATGAAGAAATGATTCATGGACTAACTTGCAACTAAAAAAGGAAGTTTGAAACAGGTATTAGTTATTGAACTCTTATTTTGAGCTAAGATTCAAATAAGAGAAGGTCTAGGTTTCAAAGATTTCAAAAACAGAGTGCTCTGTTTCTGGCAGAAATTCTTGCTGGACTTTAACAGAGCATAACTCTGAGTAGTTTGACCCAATTAAGGTGTATGATACATATATGGAAAGATTTTCAAGTGCTCTACAACTTCTTTGTAGACCTCCAGAGCAAAATCACACGTTAAGTGGGTGAAAAGTCCAGTTGAAGGCAAACTGTTCAGAACCAGGACAGTAGCAATAACCTCTCTGGACCTTCTGTTTTTAAGCCATAACTTCCTGTAGAAAAATCCTTAAGGAGCCCATGATACACTGTTGGAAATATACTGAAGTTTATTACAACTTTGGTATTGAACTCAAGTCAAGAATCCGTAGTTAACTTGAGTAAAATTTGGAGTTTGTGTGAACTGGTCAGGGTAGTCCCGCGGATTAGTTTAGCGTACTTAAGATTTGTTTAAACATGAATGTGGTTATGCTTTCATAAAGTTCATGACATGTTCATGTTTTACTTATCTTTACTTACTACTGAGATAGAATTTTGATTGACTCAAAATTTTGTTTCGTGCAGTATGGTACGCGCACACTCTCAAATGGAGATTGGAGGTTCAAGTCGAGGTGGGAATGACTCGACTTCATCACAAGAGCCATCGCCAACCGGATTGGCTGAAATTATGGAGAAGATGAATGAAACTCTACAAACTCTAGTTCAGCAAGGCATAGATCGAGAAGCTCAACGTCACATGCCAACCCCGAGCACGTATCTGGATTTCTTGGCGACACAACCGCCGGTATTCTCTGAGGCGGCTGACCATTGTGAAGCAAATCACTGGTTATGTGTCATTGAATCCAAGTTTGGGTTGATCCAATGTGATGAATTCTTGAAGACTCGATATGCCGCTCAGCAGCTTCACGGCTTTGCTGGAGCATGGTGGGCAGAGTACCTTGTTGTCCAACCAGCAGGGCATCGTGTCACATGGGCGGAGTTCCAGGCTGCATTTCGTGCTCGTTTCATCCCTGCGGGCATAATGCAAACAAGCCATGATGAATTCTGGAACCTAAAGCAAGGCGACATGAGCGTTATTGAGTATGCGAAGGAATTCAATCGCTTAGCTCAATATGTCCCTGACTATGTGAAATCACCATCCATGAGGGGTTATCATTTTTATCGAGGGCTGACTGCTAGGCTGCGATGTGAATTGGCTCAAGTTAGCCAAGAGAATTTTGATGAGTTTGTGAGTTGTGCTATCGCTCAAGATTATTATTCCAACCTCTACCTCAAAGAAAAGAGGGAGAGAGACTCATCACAGGACGAAGACAATCGTCTGCCTCAGAAGTATCGGTTGGTAATCCGTTCACCTTCCGGTCGAGAGATTCCACAAGAGGTGCAATCATTCTGGGAGTGTGACGACTCTTCTACTCCACAGAGGTTTTATTCACCTCCACCACAGCAGCAACTTGTTTCTCATGCACCTCAGTATCAACAAAGTGCACCAGAATATTATTGCCCTCAAGAGGTTGAAGATGAACAAGGTGATTTCTTAGCTGAACCAAGTGCTGTCCCACTTCATATTGACAATGAGCTCAACGTCAATGAAGCAACTGAACCGAGCAGCAACAATGTGTCTGCGGGTCCAGTTCCAAAAAGGGATCTTGGGCAGCCCAGAAAAGCTATGTCAAAAGTGGGAACCGTCAATTATGTGCCAGTCGATGATCTGCCAAAGGGAGGACCTGTTCTTGCCGGCAGGTTCACCTTAAAAGACAAGCCGGTTGTCATTTTATTCGACTCCGGTGCAACACATAACTTCATTAGTAGGGCAACGGTGATCCGGGATCAGATCTCCACAACTATCACCAAAGGTTCTTACCTTATTCATTCGCCAGGTGGAGACATCTCAACTAATGAAGTCGTTTCTCGAGCACCACTTTGTTTGGGTGGAAAAATTTATCCTACCACCCTCATCATTCTCGAAGACCAGGGAATCAATGCCATATTGGGAATATCATGGTTGACCTTACATAAGGCTGTTCTGGACATCGAGAACAGGAGTTTTCACTTGGACTCTCCACTTCACGGACGTCAAACATTGTATCTCGGCAAAGCGGTTTCCAAAGACCCGGAAGTATGTAATGCCGAGGCTTGCAAGTTAGAAGACATTCCGGTAGTCCGTGAATATCCGGACGTGTTTCTCGAAGATCTTCCAGGCTTACCACCTGAGCGCGAGATGGAATTCAAAATAGAGTTGATACCGGGAACCACGCCGATCTCTCGGAGACCATACAAAATGGCTCCGAATGAATTAGCCGAGCTGAAGGAGCAACTCAAAGATCTGATGGACAAGGGGTTTATTCGTCCAAGTTCATCACCGTGGGGTTGCTCAGCTTTATTTGTGAAGAAGAAGGATGAGACGCTGAGGCTATGCGTCGATTATCGTCCTTTGAATGCTGTGACGATAAAGAACAAGTATCCACTACCAAGAATCGATATCCTCTTTGATCAGCTAGTGGGTGCTAAAGTCTTCTCCAAGATGGACTTAAGGTCGGGATATCATCAAATCAAGATCCGAGCGGAAGATATCCCGGAAACAGCATTCTCGACAAGATATGGACTCTATGAGTATCTTGTCATGTCATTTGGGTTGACCAATGCTCCGGCCCACTTTATGTATCTTATGAACTCGGTGTTCATGCCGGAGCTGGATCAGTTCGTCGTGGTATTCATCGACGACATCTTGGTCTATTCCAAATCTGAAGAGGAACACGCTAAACATTTGCATATTGTGCTTCAACGCTTGAGAGATCACAATCTCTATGCAAAGTTTAGTAAATGTGAATTCTGGATCAACCAAGTGCCATTTCTTGGGCACATTATTTCAGCGGAAGGCATTGCTGTCGATCCAAGCAAGATTGATCAAGTGCTGAAATGGAAGTCTCCAACATCAGTCCATGAAGTTCGTAGCTTCTTGGGTTTGGCGGGGTATTATCGGAGGTTCATCCCGAGCTTCTCAAAAATCTCCAAACCAATGACGGAGCTACTGAAGAAGGGCATCAAGTATGATTGGAGCAAGCCATGTGAGGAAGCTTTTCAAGCGTTGGTGAAACATCTCACAACAGCCCCGGTTCTAGCTCAACCGGATACAACCAAGCCTTTTGATGTTTATTGTGATGCGTCGGGCATCGGGCTTGGTTGTGTACTCATGCAAGGAGGACGTGTGGTCGCATATGGATCACGGCAATTACGGAATCATGAACAACATTATCCAACTCATGATCTCGAGCTTGCTGCCGTGGTACTAGCTTTGAAGATGTGGAGACATTACCTATTGGGAAATCTGGTTCATCTCTACACCGACCACGAAAGTTTGAAATACATATTCACTCAGAAAGAGTTGAATATGCGACAACGGCGATGGTTGGAGCTGATCAAGGACTATGAGATTGAAATTCATTATCATCCGGGCAAGGCAAATGTGGTTGCCGATGCACTCAGCCGGAAGTCTCATATTAATAACTTGACCATTGCGCCGATAGAAGAGGAAGAGCCAAACCTCTACTTGGTTCCATATGGAGCTCTACATAATCTAGCTCTCATACCCACAATAAGAGAGGAGGTTATGGAAGCTCAAAAGCGAGACAAGGGCATGGCCCATATAAAAAGGAGGTTGCAGAACGGGGAGATAAAATGTTTCCGGTTAGATGATGAAGATACCTTGTGGTTCAAGGACCGGATAGTCGTACCCCGTGATATGAGGCTGCGGAAGAAAATTCTGGATGAAGCTCACTTATCCAAATTTTCTATTCACCCAGGCAGCAATAAAATGTACCAAGACCTCCCGCGCACTTTCTTGTCATGAGTTCTCCCTGTGCTGGCAGGGTCTCGACGGCTTCGGAGCTCAGCCTCTGAGGAGAGGGTGAGGCCTGGCATCGGAGCTCAACCCTTGTGAAAGGGGGAGGTCCGGCTTTGGAGCTCGCCTCTGAGGAGAGTTAGAGGTCCGGCTTCGGTGTTCACCCTTGTGGAGGGGGTGAAGACCGGCATCAGAGGTCACCCCTGTTGAGGGGGTGAGGTCTGGCATCGTAGCTCAACCCTGTGGAAGGGGGAGGTCCGGCTTCGGAGCTCGCCTCTGAGAAGAGGTAGATGTCCGACATCGGTGTTTACCCCTGTGGAGGGGGTGAAGACCGGCATCAGAGGTCACCCCTGCTGAGAGGGTGAACCCTGGCACCGGAGCTCGGCCCTGTGAAAGGGGGAGGTCCGGCTTCAGAGCTTGGCTCTGAGAAGAGGTAGAGGTCCGGCATCGGAGCTCGGCCCTGCCGTGGGGGCAGAGGTTCGGAAGTCATCGGAGCTCAGGCCAGCGGAGGGCGTGAAGTCCGGAGGTCATCGGAGCTCAGGCCAGCGGAGGGTGTGCGGTCTGGCATCAGGGCTCGCCTCTGAGAAGAGGGCGAGGGCTGGCATCGGAGCTCAGCCCAGCTGTGGGGGCAGAGGTCCGGTAGTAATCGGAGCTCAGCTTCTGAGGAGAGGGTGAGGTCTGGCATCGGGGCTCGCCTCAGAGGAGAGGGCGAGGGCCGGCATCGGAGCTCAAGCCAGCGGAGGGCGTGAGGTCCGGAGGTCATCGCAGCTCAGCCTCTGAGGAGGGGGTGAGGTTCGGAGGTAATCAGAGCTCGCCTATGTGAATTGGGAGACGAGGTCCATCATCGTAGTGGTTGATGATGGCAGGGGCGGCAGGGGATGTCTTGTCGCTGTGTTTATTGGCGTACAGCCTCTGACGCGGCGCGCCAGTCTTCACTACGATGTGATTGAACGCAACGGCACCTGACAGAGGCGTGCTCCGCGTCTCCGCGCCTTGGGAAGGGGCGGGTCTTAAATACCTTGTATGGGCAAGGTATGGCGCGTCTTTACTCTTGCTGCCTACCGTGCGGAGGCGGGCAGCGCGGCTCTGCTGGCCACGTGGCGGGCCCGGAGCTCTCCTCTCAGGAGAGGGAGGTCCGGCCCCGCTGGACACGTGGAGCCTTCGGAGCTTTCCCCGCGGAGGGGGGAGGTCCGGCTCTGCTGGCCATGTGGCGGGCCCGGAGCTCTCCTCTGAGGAGAGGGAGGTCCGGCCCCGCTGGACACGTGAAGCCTTCGTAGCTCTCCCCGCAGAGGGGGGAGGTCCGGCTCTGCTGGTCACGTGGCGGGCCCGGAGCTCTCCGCTGAGGAGAGGGAAGTCCGGCCCCGCTGGACATGTGGAGCCTTCGGAGCTCTCCCCGCGGAGGGGGGAGGTCCGGCTCTGTTGGCCACATGGCGGGCCTGGAGCTTTCCTCTGAGGAGAGGGACGTCCGGCCCCGCTGGACACGTGGCGCCTTTGGAGCTCTCCCTGCGGAGAAGGGTGAGGTCCTTAGGCAGTTTCCCCTGTGCGCGGGGGTACCCCATATTGAGGGTACCGACAGTGGCCCCAGGGCCCATCTCGGGGGAGATAACGAGTCCGAGGTGGGGCCCCGTCTCTTCCGCTCCGTGCACCTTCTCAGAGACCCGCATTGACCGTTGCCGGAGCACGAACAGTCGCGGGATCGTGGGAGCGTGTGCCCCACTTGATGGCAGCTTTTACTGCGGCGGTTCCCAACGCTGCCACTTCCGCACGTCACAGCGCCTTTTCGGGAACCGCCAAAGCGTCCTACCGGCTCATCTTCTTGAGAGACTGACTTCTTGGCCCACCGCTTCAGCTGGACGGCTTGGGTCCACTTGTCATCGACGCTCGGTCTTGGAGCTGAAGCGGTTGTCCAAGCAGCGTATTCGAAGAGTTTCAAATCGCTTTGAATCGCGCCTGGGAAGATTAAAAGGGGATATCACCCGTATTGCGGCTTCCCTTCGCACTTCCCTGCGCTTGCATCTTCCTTGTTTCCTTGAGCCCTTGCGCCCTTGTCTTCCCTGTTCTTGAGTTTCCATCTGCCATGGCTTCCAACTTGCCTCCGGAGAAGAAACGCGCCCGGTCTCCTCCGGCGGCGGCGTTTGCGCCAAGTCAGGGAACCAGGGTACCCGCGCGTCCTTCGCCTGGAGACGTCAGCTCGTCTGGTGGCGACTCCAAGAGGTCTCGGGCTTCCCATTCCGGCGAGAACCCACTCGAGCGTCGACGGCCTAAAGGTCCCCGGGCGTTGCGTCCTCCTTCCTCAGGAGGTGGAGCCCCGAGGGGGGGGCACTGGTGCGGTGATGCCCAGGGGCGAGTCTAGAGCTCAAGCGCCCCTGGCCTCGGGAGCTGGATCGGCGCCTAGGGGGGCTTCAGAAGCGTCCCCTGCTCCGCCGGTCCGGGTGACTGCGGGGCAGCCCTCGGCGGCGACGACGGGCTCTAGTGGACCTACCCCGGCTCGGAAGCCGGGGTTCAGAGCCCGTTGGAGCGCTCGTGTCCCTCGGTAAGTGTCACCCTTACCCGGTTCCAGAGCCTGCATTCTTTTCTTGATTCCTTAACCCGAGAGCCTCCCATGTTTGCAGGGACTCATCAAGTACCGGTAACGTTTCCGTTTCCCGGCCATCCCCGGCTGACGGGGGATCTGCGCCACAAGCCCAGAACCTGAAGCGGCTCCGGCAGCTCCCAAACCAGCACAGGCTCCTCCTGCGTCGGCCGGTCCGGCTCCTACGGCAGCGGCGACAACTCCCGCTCATCCCCCTTCGCCAGCTCGGGAGCCGGCTATTGCTGAAGGTTTAGTGGGACCGGCTGGCGGTGTCCCGCCTTCTGGTGTCGAAGCGGGAGAAGCTGCCACAGGCCCTACGGCGGGCAGTGAACCGGAGTGCGCCAGGAGCGGCCCCGCTCCAATGCCGGCTTCTCCTGATCAGCGCCTCATCCCGGTCGCCGAAGCGTCAGCTCCTCCTGATGACGACGTGATGGAGGAGGTCGGGGGCGCGGCTTCGGCCTCTGCCGCCCCGCTGCCCCTGGCGGACGCTTTTAAGCTCGCCCAGACGAGCTTCCGGCAGGTCTTGACCATGCTCGGCCGTGAACGGGAGGAGCAGGTAGGAGAGAGGGATCGCCTCCTCGGCTGGGGGAGCCTTTTGAAGCAGCGGACCGAGGAGGTCAGGGCGGAGCTTGACTCGAGGCGGACGTCGCTCGATGTCATGGAGGCGCTCCTTGACCGTCAGAAGAAGGTCGTCACCGCCTGGACTCCGAGACTCGGCGGATCCACCAGGAGACCCTCGAGGCACATGCCCGGGTCGAGGCGAACTTCTCTGCTTTGGAGGAGGTGCGGCTGAAGCTGGCGCGCCGTGAGCGCGCCCTCGCGGACCGGGAGCAAGCTGTGGCAGCTGGAGCGAGGAAGGTCACCACGCAGCTGACGGCCGGCGAGGGCGACCTGAGGGCCCGAGCTAAGGAGCTGGAGACCCGGAAGGCAGATCTGGCCGCGAGGGAGGAACAAGTCTCCCGGAAACGCCAGGCGGTCTTGGATCGGGAGCTAGCTGCCGACTTCCGGGCTTCGGAGCTGGAGCGGCTTGCCCAGAGTCTCCAGCCTCGGGAAGACTCTCTGGCGGTCAAGGAGAAGGAATTCTCCGAGGAGGGTCGTGACGCCTTGTTGGCAGCCCGCCGCGAGATGGAGGAGCTCCAGGCCTCGCGGTCCGCCAATGCCCGAGCGGTTTGGAGCTTCGTCGACCAGGCAGGGTCCGCCCTGGTCCCCCTTGGTTTTAGCCCGGTGAGGGCAGTGGCTCCGTCGCAGAAGGTGGCCGAGGTGATCCCTGCGCTCGGGTCTATTGGCGCTAAGCTGGACAGGCTTGAAGCGGTGGTCGCCGGTGAGCTCGAGGCAGAGGGACGGGGCCTGGCGATGGAGGTTGCTACGCACGTGCTGGTGTGCTTCCGGAGCCAGGATCCCTCCCTCTCTCTGGATCCAGTAAGGCAGGGCCCCGCCGCGGAGTGGGAGGAAGCTGCCAGGGCTTAAATCGGGAATGTGGCCGCCCTCGTAGCCTCTAGGTTCCGGCGCGAGCCAGGGGAATCCTAGGGCTTGTATCTTTTTTTTTTCTTCTTGCTTTTGTTGAGTGTGTAGTCCAGCTCATGGAACCTTGAATGAATAGACCTTTGTTGTTTTCTGTGTCGGTGTTCTTTTATCTTCTTCTTGTCTTGGCTTGGCCGAGTCCTTAGCTCCGCAAGGACCTCGGAGGTCTTCACCAATCTTGAAGTCTTGCACAGACACTTCCCTCGGGTACTTATTGTGTTAAGGGCCCAAGGGGTCTTTGGACCTCGCCCCGTGGGGACGGGGAGGTCCAGATCTGCCGGCCACGTGGCGGGCCCGGAGCTCTCCTCTGAGAAGATGGAGGTCCGACCCCGCGGGACACGTGGAGCCTTCGTAGCTCACCCCTGCGGAGGGGGCGAGGCCCGGCTCTGCCGGCCACGTGGCGGGCTCAGAGCCACCCTCTGAGGAGAGGGGAGCCCCGGCCCCGCCGGACACGTGGGGCCTTCGGGAACCCGCCCCATCGGAGGGAGCGGGGTCCGGCTCTGCTGGCCATGCGACGAGCCCAGGGCTATCCTCTGAGGAGAGGAGAGCTCCGGTCTGGCTGGTAAACGTGGGGCCTTCGGGGCTTGCCCCTACGGAGGGGGCGAGACCCAGATCCTCCGATCTTGCGCTGGAGTAGTCAATAGCTCCGGCCCTTCCTTGTGCGCTCCCCGTAGCTAAACCTGGAGGTCCTGCACACAAGTAGAGGAAGCGTAATTCTCCTCGAGGGCTTTCCCTTCCCCGTCTCCTAGTCTTATTTGGCTTACGGTCCTGGTCCGGTATACGGGGCTTGGGCAATTCTGTGCATGAGGCGCCGGGGGTCCGGCTCCCTCCGAGGTCGGGGTACGACCGTTCGGCCCCTAGTACCGGACCTAACGCCGGGGAGGCAGAGTGTACAGTCTTTCGGTACGGAACAAGACAAAGCGGCTGTACTCCCCTGGACCTCTGAAGAATTGGGTACACATGCTTTGGGTCGGAACCAGGCAAAGAAGGCTACGCACCCTGGATCCCCCATGCACAGCGCAAGCCTTTCCTGGAGGTGACCAACTGGCACCGCAACACCTGACTGGGGGAGGCCCGAAAGGCCCCCTGGCCATCGGCAGGTGCCTCAAGCGCAACCGCCTTCGTTAGGATAGCAAATGCTGACTATGGATGAGAGCGGGAAAGGGGAGCTAAATGTACGGTGAGCATACATGGAAAGTGCGGTCATAGAAATTAATGCGTAATTTAAATGAGCACATAAGTAAGAGCGTGGTGAACAGGTTTCTGTGTAAAAGCCCATAGGAGGAAGGTAGGCTGAACATGGAGGCAACGGCCCGCCTCATTAAGAACGGAAGCAAGAATCTACGCGCTTGGGGTCGGAACCAGGCCAAGCTGAACGTAGTCCTAGACCGTCCCCTGAGGCTTAGCTGCTCCGAGCGCTGTTCCTGGAGCCTATGGGATCTATTACAGAAAAGAAAAGGCATGTTCTACTAATGCTCTGTGGATAAAACTTACTGCGATGTTCCACGTTCCAAGGGTTCGGGAGCGGATCCCATCTTTGGTGGAGAGGCGTATGTACCTGGGGCGGCAACTTTCATGACTCGGAAGGGACCTTCCCGACTGGGGGAGAGTTTAGGTCCTTCGCGGGAAAGTGTGCGCCGCGGCACCAGGTCGCCTTCTTGTAGCTCCCAGATGCACTTGGTCCTTTGGCGGTAGCGCCGGAGCACCAGCCGGGACCGTGCGTTGTGGAGTGTTGCTTGTGATCGTGCCTCGTTGACGAGGTCGATACCTTCACGCCGGAGCTGGTCCTGCGCGGCTCCTTCCGGGAGCCCCGGGATACCTTCCTCTATTAGACCAAGCTGACAAGAGGCAGGAAAACCCGGACTCTTCTTGGGGGGCCCAGGATATCTTTCTCCATTGACTCAGGTTGACAGGATGTAGGTGGACCCGGACCCTCCTTGGGGGACCCAGGATGTCTTCTTCCATTGGCTTAGGCCGACAGGAGGTTGACGGATCCTGGGCGGCCCCCGGGAGGTGAGGCCGAGGCACGGAGGCATGCGCTCGGGTGGAGCTGGCCCGGTTCTGCACTGTTGGGGGCTGGTGCTTGGGCTGCTGCAATTGCTTGGAGCTTTTCCAAGCTGATACTGCAGCAGTGCAGTCTCCTCAAATCATTGGGGCAGTCGTAGTGGGCTACCGCCATGACTCGTCGTCGCTAGAGCTGGAGTCCTCATGGTTGTGTACCGCCTTCACGGCGCGCTGAGGCTCCTGGAACTCCACTTGGTGGTCGACGTTGTCTTGGGTGTCGACCTTCTGCTTGCCCTCCCTTTGACGGAAGGGAGGGGCGTCAGCACGCGGTAGCCTCCCCTTGCGGAAGCGCTCTGCGAGCTTCTGAATCTCTCGGCACTCAGCAGCAGTATGGCTACTGGTGTTGTGCACGGGGCACGGCTCGCCTTGGTCACCATCTAGAGCTGGTGACCGTCGCTGCCTCTTGTCGGGGTGTGGCCCCCGAGCTCCACTGGGTGCTGCTGCTGCAGCAACGGGAGCTGCGGTCGGTGGTTTCATCTTGCCACCGCCCCGGTTCTTGATCTTCTTGCTGCTTCCATGGGAAGCAGCGCCAGATCCAGGCTGTCCTCCTGATTCGGAGGCTGGCTGTGAGTGCCAGTTCCACCCTTCTGCTGCCCTGGCGCACTTGTCCGCCAGGCTGAAGAGCTCTGAGACGTCGCGAACCTCTCTGGTCGCGAGCTTCTCGAGCATCTTCTTGTCCCGTACACCCTGCCGGAACGCCACCACCACAGAAGCATTTTGGATGTGCGGGATGGTGTTCCGTACCTGGGAGAACCGCTGGATGAAGGAGCGCAGCGTCTCTCCAGGCTGTTGTTGGATGGCGTGGAGGTTGAGCTCCGTGCCAGGCTGGGTGTAGGAGCTGCCGAAGTTCGCAGTGAACTGCCGGTAGAGCTCTCCCCAGGAGGTTATGGAACCCTGGGGGAGATTCATGAGCCAAGATCGAGCTGGGCCGGTCAAGGCGACGATGAAGTAGTTGGCCATGACGGCCTCGTCCCCTCCTGCAGCAAGGATGGCGGTGGAGTAGATCTGGAGGAACTCCGCCGGGTTGACGCTGTCATCGTACTTCTCGGGCAGGTGCGGCTGGAACTTGCGTGGCCACATCGCAAAGCGAAGGTGTGGCGCCAAGGCCGCACATCCTGCTCCTGTTGCTGCAGGTGTTGGTGCCGCGAACGCTTGGTTCGCTGCCGGCACCGTATACCCCGGTATGGGCAAAGCTGCGCCATAGACCGGGGGCACCATTTGCAGGGCATATGGCTGGGGCATATGCTGCGTGGCGTATGCCTGGGGCAGAGATCGCGTGGCGAACGTCTGCGGCTCAGGCTGGGTTGAGGCGGTTGACATGCTGTCACCGGCCTCTTGGTTGCGACGCCTTTCTCTCCGTCGCTCAATGACCACTCGGGCGTCCTTGGCCAGGTGGCGTCGTTCCAGCTCCGACCTCAGGTCCGCCGATGGGAGCCTGGTGGAGCGGGAGTCGCCGTCTGCCCGTCAACCATTGGTGTGCGCGTCAGCGACACAGCCAGTTGACTGGGGCGTTGTCCCCGCCGAAGTTGAGGGTTGGCGGCGGCGATGACGAGATGGCCTACGTCGCGAATCCACTGCTGGGTCGCTGACTGAGGTGCGTCCCCAGCGGGTGGATTGCGCAGTAGCGCTCGTGCTGCAGCTAGTGCACTCCCGTGGGAGACACTCAGCGCTGCAGTGGATCTTGGGCTTGCTGGAGCCGGCGCTGCCGGAGTCGGCTGCTGGCTTCCAGCTTGCACCGACACACTCCGTCCCTGAGTGTGTCGAGACGTAGTCCCCGCTGGTCACCGTTCATCGTGAACGTTGGCGGGGAGAGCTTGCCGCTGAAGGAAGCCTCGTCATCTTTGTCGGCGAAACCTCGTCGCGCAAGGGAAGAGCCCCCTTCCTGGTGCACCAAATGTCAAAGTGTGTAGCCGACACTTCCCCCGGGCCTGCTCTGGGCAGCCCGCGGAGGTTCTTTTTCGGAGGGGCTAGTCACTCACGGAGAGCTTACGCGTTAGAGACGATGGAGGGGGAAGCTTGACACAAAGATTTTTACGTGGTTCAGGCTGCCGGACCATAATACCCTATGTCCACGGTGAGCAGAGGTGCTCGTTGTATTGCTTGGTGCTCAGGAGCGAACCCTAAGCTTGAGGATGAGTTGGGTGCTCGGATGCTGGAGCGTAAGTATGCCAAGAGTCGAACCTCAGGTGCGAATGGCTGAGGTGCGAACCCTGCGTGAGAGTGTGTAAAAGGCGAACACCTCTAACGTTGCCTACCCGAGCCTTTTATAGTCCAAGGCTCGGGTGCCTTACAAGGTGGGCCCTGGACCCGACAGGTGGTCCTGGGGAGATTGCCTGCCATCTACCATCTCCGCAGTTACGCCGGCAGTTGTCTCTAGCGAGGGCTTCAAAGTCTTCGTTCTGCCGCCCTGCCCATGCCACCAGCTAGTCGTAGTGGTTGATGATGGCAGGGGCGGCAGGGGATGTCTTGTCGCTGTGTTTATTGGCGTACAGCCTCTGACGCGGCGCGGCAGTCTTCACTACGATGTGATTGGGCGCAACGGCACCTGACAGAGGCGTGCTCCGCGTCTCCACGTCTTTGGAAGGTGCGGGTCTTAAATACCTTGTATGGGCAAGGTATGGCGCATCTTTACTCTTGCTGCCTAACGTGTGGAGGCAGACAGCGCGGCTCTGCTGGCCACGTGGCGGGCCCAGAGCTCTCCTCTGAGGAGAGGGAGGTCCGGTCCCGCTGGACACGTGGAGCCTTCGGAGCTTTCCCCGTGGAGGGGGGAGGTCCAGCTCTGCTGGCCACGTGGTGGGCCCGGAGCTCTCCTCTGAGGAGAGGGAGGTCCGGCCCCACTGGACACGTGGAGCCTTCGGAGCTATCCCCGCGGAGGGGGGAGATCCGGCTCTGCTGGCCACGTGGCGGGCCCAGAGCTCTCCTCTAAGGAGAGGGAAGTCTGGCCCCGCTGGACACGTGGAGCCTTCGGAGCTCTCCCCGCGGAGGGGGGAGGTCCGACTCTTTTGGCCACGTGGCGGGCCCGGAGCTTTCCTCTCAGGAGAGGGACGTCCGGCCCTGCTGGACACGTGGCGCCTTCGGAGCTCTCCCTGCGGAGAAGGGCGAGGTCCTTAGGTAGTTTCCCCTGTGCGCGGGGGTACCCCATATTGAGGGTACCGACACCGTTGGTGATGGCAGGAGCGGTAGGGCATGTCTTGTCTGTGTCTTGTCGCTGCCTTCAATGGTCTGCAGCTTCAGACACTATACGCCTGTCTTGACTGTCACTGGTCACAGCGCCTCCTGACAGGCGTGCACCGTGCCTCTTCGTCTTGGGAAGGCGAGGGTCTTGAATGCTATGTACGGTAAAGGCATGGGGCGCCTTTACTCCCGCTGCCTACCGCGCCGGGCGGGCAGCGCTGCTCGTGGGCCACGTGGCGGGCCCGGAGCTTACCTCTGAGGAGAGGGGAGCTCCGGCCCCGCTAGACACGTGGAGCCTTCGGAGCTCACTCCCACGGAGGGGGGAGGTCCAACTTTGCTGGCCACGTGGCGGGCACGGAGCTCACCTCTGAGGAGAGGGGAGGTCCGGCCCCACTGGACTTGTGGAGCCTTCAGAGCTCGCCCTTGCGGAGGGGGCGAGGCCCGGCCTCCTGGGCCAGGTGGCAGGCCTGGAGCTATCCTCCGAGGGGAGGGGAGCTCCGGCCCTGCTGGACACGTGTCTCCTTCGGAGCTCGCCCCTGCGGGGGGGGGGGGGGGGGGGAGGTCCGGCCTTCTGGGCCACGTGGCAGGCCCGGAGCTATCCTCTGAGGAGAGGGGAGCTCCGGCCCTATTGGACACATGGTAACTTCGGAGCTCACCCCTGCGGAGGGGGCGAGGTCCTTAGGCGATTTCACCCTGTGCGGGGGGGGGGGGGGGGGGTACTCTGTAAAGGTCCCAAAATTATGAATACAAAGAAACACTTGTTTGCAAAAGTTGGTTTCATGTGTATGAAATTTGGGACTTGTTAAAACTTTTCCACATGTGATAACACACATGAGGGTTTTCTTCACACAAGTTCAAATGTTTAATTGATGACTTGGAACCCAAAAGGGGTCTAAAACAAAGATGGGAAGTTCCCATATGTGTGAGAAAACAAAAATCTTATTTGGAACAATGTGTTCAAAATAAAATTCAAATGAGAACAACACAATGGAATTCAAAACTGTTGTGCTGAAAATCTCATTTGCAGCAGTCAACTTTAAAATCAGATTTCATATTTGAATTCCTTGGGTCCAAATTAGGGGGTGTGCAAAATTTCATGATTTATGGAAATGAATTGCAACCCATTTTCCAAAATGGACTTTAAATGACAAAGAATTCAAATGCACATTTGAATTTGGATAAAACTTGCCCAATTATCCAAATGCCTCTCAGATTTCAACTTCCACAATTGAATTCCATCAATATTCAAATTGGGGAGATATTTTAGAAGAGATAAGGAGGGCTGACATGTGGGACCCACATGTCATTGGGAGCACCGAAATTTGCAAAAGATCTTCAGTACACAGTCTTCATTTGATTACCTCCCACGAGAAGCAATCGGCGAGCCGACAGCGGCGCTCACCGCCTCGGACGACCGCCTCCCCATGGGAACCGCCTCACCCCAGGGCTTTATTACCCCTGCCGGGCTCCTTTTTCCCTCTCATCACCAAAGCCCCGAAGCATCGGCCTGTTCTTCCTCCTCGCGCAAGAAAACCGACCGAGCGCTGCCGCCGAGCTCTCGGTCGATCAACCCTCACCTAGACCGCATGAGGATGTCAGCTAAGCAGCAAAACCACACCACAGACTCCCCTCCGGTGTCCTCGTGCCACTCCAACGTGAGTTCCGCCCCCCAAACCGAGATAAACCGGTTCCCGCAGCGGCCGGCACACAACGGCGACAACGTGCTCTCGTGGACAGCTTCAACCAGAGTGTGTCACGACCGAGCAAGGCCACTTTTGGACGTGCAGGAGCTCCATGCAGCTTCCACCCGAAGCACAGAGCTTGTCTCCGCCCCTGGCCGACGAATTTCTGGAATTCACTCCGGCCGGTGTAAACCGACCTTCCGGTATGATTCTGCAAAATTCTCGATCGATTGTTGTTTAGACACCACGAAACTTCGCACACACGGGCTACACCTGAGGGCGCACCAGTTTTCTTTTGAAACCTCGCATGAAACACACTGTGCACGGTGCAATTTCAAGCTTTCCGAAGGCAGATATGGCGGGAAGGTGCGGGTGCACGGTGAACCCTAAGTTAGAGCCATCTCTGAGCTTTTTCCTTTCCACGTCGATGATCCCTAGCGTCCGCCGGTGCTCTAGATCTTGGAAACCGAAGCCTAGAAGGCTTAGGGCGTCGGGGCGACGTCGCCGGACTTCGTCCGAACCGTTGCGCCGTCGCGGGCTAGGTTGGGGGACCTGCTAGCCCGAGAAAACCCCACCAGCGTGTTCCTCGCGTGGAATTAGGGGCTGGCGGCGAGTTTCAGCGTCAGGGGTGGCCGGACGACCGATTCCAGAGCTACTCCGGCGAGCCCGGCGGCGGGATCGCGTGGGAGCGGGAGGTTGAAGAAGACCTCGCCGGTCCCGCCTGTCAGCGGCTCAGGGGAGCGGGCTGGATATTCTGTGGCGTGGGATCGACTGTAACAGCGCGGAAAATGACCCTGTGACCAAGTGTAGCACTCCCTCAGCAGCTGACACGTGCCCCTTGGTCCCACAATCAGGTTTAAACTTTTTCCCGGATTTATTCAAATTCCAGATTTTTCCCCAAACTTTAGAAGAGCATAACTTTTGCTAGGAACCTCCAAAATTAGTGATTCAAATTGGGTTAGATTCAGATTGACAAACTCTATCCAATTATGCAACCCAATTTGTATGAAAGTCTTTATTTAATTCTGGAAAAGTCTTTAAAGCTTTTCAGCAAAAGAATTTTAGAGGGAGTTTGGTTTATCCAAAAATCGTCAAATTTTGCCAGAACATTCCTTAGGGTGTTATTAGACTCCTGTAAAAGTTTAAGCTCATTTGGAGTTGATTTGGTCAGGCGAATTCAGATTGTAAGTTACTGTGTTCAAATGAATACAGGAACATTTTCAGAGAATTTCCAAAACTTGTAAATTCAGTTCTGGGAAATTATTAGCTCCACAAATCCTTGGAAAATTCATGTAGACTCTATGAACTATAATTGAAATTTTGGTCCACTGAGTTTGACATGAACAGGGGTGTTACTTCAGAATTAATTCATCTTTGACTAAACACTTAGAGAATTATTCTGAATAAACCACTCCATGAAAAGTGCTAAATTTTGGTCCAGAGGACTTTCTTGTAACTAGGAACTCACACGAAAATTCCCAGCTCCATTGGAGCTCTGGATCATCACTGTCTTAGGTAACCTATTAAGGTGATCAACATTTAAGTTGTCGCGGGCGCACGGGAGTTATGTTGCTCTATGTATTGCTTGCTTGCGTATGAGCTGAGTGCGTAACCCGCAAGGTGGTGAAATGAGCCGAACCCCTTGCAACGTTGCCTACCCGAGCCTTTTATACTTCAAGGCTCAGACGGCTTACAAGGTGGGCCCCGGAGCCTGACAGGTGGCCCCGGGGTGATTTCCTGCCATCTACCATATCTTGCAGTGAATGCTGGTAGCTGTCTCTGGCAATGGCTTCTTGGTCGTCGACCTGCCATCCTGCCCGCGCCGCAAGCTTGGCGTAGTGGTTGATGATGGCAGGGACGACAGGGCATGTCTTATCGCTTTATTTATTGGTCTACAGCTCCTAACATGGTGCGCCTATCTTGACTGTGACTGGTCACAGTGCCTCCTGACAGGCGTGCGCCGTGCCTCCGCGTCATGGGAAGGTGCGGGTCTTGAATGCCTTGATCGGACAAGGCATGGTGTGCCTTTACTCCTGCTGCTGACCTAGCCGGGGTGGGCAGCACGGCACTGCTGGCCACGTGGCAAGCCCGGGGCTCACCTTGGAGGAGAGGGGAGGCCCGGCCCCGCTGGACACGTGGCGCATTCGGAGCTCACCCCTGAGGAGGGGGTGAGGTCCGGCTGTTCTGGCCACGTGGCAGGCCCAGAGCTCTCCTCTGAGGAGAGGGGAGCCCCGGCCCTACTAGACACGTGGCGCTTCGTAGCTCACCCCTGCGGGGGGGGGGGGGGGGGGGGTGGTGGCGGGGGTGAGGTCCGGCTGTTCTGGCCATGTGGCAGGCCCAGAGCTCTCCTCTGAGGAGAGGGGATCCCCAACCCTACTGGACACGTGGCGCCTTCAGAGCTCACCCCTGCGGAGGGGGCGAGGTCCTTAGGCGATTTTCTCCTATGCTCGGGGTACCCGGTATTGAGGGTACCGACAGGGTAAGCTGGGACATAGGAACTTTTAGCTTCTTGAAGGTTGCGAGGCTGATAACGCTGAGAGACGCCCCGCCATCGATCAGCATGTGGTAGAGCTTCACGTTGTAAATGGTCGGGGCGGCGAGGAGAGGCAGCTGCCTGGCGCCTGCCATGTTCTTGGGGCAGTCGGAGGCGTTGAAGCTGATCGGTGTCTCCATCCACTTACGATGCAGCACCGGCCTAGGGTCTTGACGGCTCGCCGGGACGAGATGCGAGAAGAACCTCCGTAAATCACGCAGAGCGTGCGAGCTATTTGACCGTCAGGAAAGCTGACCGTCTGGCTGGACCTGCCCGCTCTGGGGCGGGAGGTAACCTCGTCGTTTTCCGCCTAGAGATGACGGCGAGTTGGGTGAGAAGACTCGCAATGAGAGGTGACGTTCACCATGGTTGTGTGGAGAGCGCCAAAATGTCAGAGTGTGTAAGCTGTGACACTCCTCCCGGCCTGCTACGGAAGCATCCCGCGAGGTTCTTTGATTGGAGAGGGCTTGGCACCCTCGCGCGATTGGGCTCGAGGGAGCGGATGAACACCGAGATTTACGTGGTTCGGGCCGCCGGAGCGTAATACCCTACGTCCAAAGGAGTGCTTGCTGTATTGGTTGCTTGTATGTGTGTGAGAGGGTGTTGGGTTGCGAACCCTCTGTCGGGTGGTCACCCTGGTCCTTTTATAGTCCATGGTCGGGGTGGTTACAATGTGGCTTGGGGCCCGACAGGTGACCCCGAAGTTATGTGAACCCTATACATGATCTAGGGTTTTGTACTCTGAGTAGAGCAGTCGGTGGGGGACTTAAGTCCCGCCGCCTGGTGTGTTGAGCGCCCCTGTCCATGTGTCAGGTGATGATGAAGACGCCGTCTTGTCGCCGCATCTTCTCGCCCTGCTTGGGTGGCTTCGTGCCGTTGGGCGGTACTGTACCGCTGTCACGCCTTGTCGTGCTGTCTTGATACCGTAATGGCGAACGGGCAGAGGACGGAGGCATGCGTAGTGTGCCATGCTTCTGGGGAAGGTGCGAGACTTAAATGCGCAGCCTGACAGCGCACTTCCACCTTGACTTCATCGACCCACGGCCCACGACGGATGTGGGGCACGCGGCAGCTTCGGAGCTCTTACCGACAGGTTTGGAGCTAGGAGACACGTGGCAGCTCCGGACCTCACCTCGGCGAGGAGGCTCGGACCAGAGCCCAGGGCATGTGTCAGCTCTGGAGCTTTCCTCAGCAGAGAGGATGCTGTGAGCTAGGAGACACGTGGCAGCTCCGGACCTCACCTCAGCGGGGAGGCTCGGACCGGAGCCCAGGGCACGTGTGAGCTCCGGAGCTCTCCTCAGCAGGGAGGATGCTCTGAGCCAGGAGACACGTGGTAGCTCCGGACCTTACCTCAGCGGGGAGGTTCGGTCCAGAGCACAGGGCACATGTCAGCTTTGGAGCTCTCCACAGCAGGGTGGAGGCTCTGAGCCAAGAGACACGTGACAGCTCCGGACCTCACCTCAGCGGGGAGGCTCTGACCGGAGCCCAGGGAACATGTCGGCTCTAGAACTCAAGCGCAAGTGGCAGCCCGAGGGCTGACCTCGGGGCCAAGGACACGTGGCTACGCCAGAGCCTGCCTCAGCAGGGAGGCGGGGCCCAAGCTGTCTTTTACCCTCTATGTGGGGGTACCCAGTCTGCAGGGTACCAACAAATCATGGTCATGGAAAATGATTAGTAGAGTTATGCTATGAGATTTGGAAGGTCTACATCATTGATGATGGTTTGTGTCGGTACCCTCAATATGGGGTACCCCCGTGCACAGGGGAAACTGCCTAAGGACCTCGCCCTTCTCCCTAGGGAGAGCTCCGAAGGCGCCACGTGACCCGTGGGGCCGGACCTCCCTCTCCTTAGAGGAAAGCTCTGGGCCCGCCATGCGGCCAGCAGAGCCGGACATCCCCCCTCCGCAGGGAGAGCTCCGAAGGCTCCATGTGTCCAGTGGGGCCGGACCTCCCTCTCCTCAAAAGAGAGCTCCGAGCTCGCCGCGTGGCCAGCAGAGCTGGACCTCCCCCCTCCGCGGGGAGAGTTCCGAAGGCTCCATGTGTCCAGCGGGGCCGGACATCCCTCTCCTCAGAGGAGAGCTCCGGGCCTGCCACATGGCCAGCAGAGCCGCGCTACCTGCCCCCGTGTGGTAGGCAGCAAGAGTAAAGACGCTCCATACCTTGCGCGTACAGGGTATTCAAGACCCGCGCCTTCCCAAGGCGTGGAGACGCGGAGCACGCCTCTGTCAGGTGCCGTTGCACCCAGTCACGTCGCAGTGAAGACTGGCACGCCGCGTCAGAGGCTGTACGCCAATAAACACGGTGACAAGACATCCCCTGCCGCCCGTGCCATCATCAACCACTGTGGGGGACCGGAATCCGTCCATCCAGAATCGCAGAGGGTGGTGCCGCACGATGCGACACCTGACAGCACATGTCATAAGAACACAATATATTACATGGGAAATACAACTGAACTGTACAAAGTAGTACAAACTCCAGTTACAAAATATTATTTATCTTACACAGCGGAAGTCTACACTATACAACTCACGCCCGCCTATCTAGCAAAAGTTGGCTGCCCAGCCCAAGGGCAACCCACACTAGCTGCACTCTTCAGCTCAGCGCGACGTGTACGGCTCCCACTCAACTGTGGTCCCCGACGGAGGGTAACCCTCGCCGGTGGACTCGTACTGCGAGTCCGTGGGTGGCTCCTCACCTAAAAACACTTAAGCAGCAACCGTGAGCACGAAGGCTCAGCAAGGCTTAACCGACTCACCTAAACATGGAACCCTACATGAGGTGTACAATGACATAGGATAGTAATATTGCAGCAAATGGACACGCCTACAAGTTCATCCTTAGTTCAGGTTTTAGCAACAAGTTAACAGTTCAGGAAGCTGAAATTTAGTAAGCAATATTTGGTGGCAACCATGTAGCAATACAATATTATATCAATCAGCAATATTGAATAATCATATTTCATGCATTAGCCTACGTCACGACTCAGTGACCAAGTGGTACTCTTCACCGCGAGGGACGGCGAATCGACTCGATATACACCTGCAGGGAAACCCAAAGAGCACGTCACGTACGCCCATCCGTGGAGCTGCACAGCACGCTCACTCGACGTCGTACGGGACAACCTTTCACCCAATAGCCCAAACGTCGAACCGATCGCACCGAAACGAGCAGGAGGTTCCCCACACGGAGCATCTCTCTATGCCCGTTGGTAGATTTCCACCTTGCTGCCCTCAGCCTACACCTATAAATCGGTGCGTTATGCCTCAACGCCCGAAGGTTTAGGTTACATCGGTTTATCGGGGCCCATATATCCGATATGCCTTCGGTACGTTCAAACTTGATCAGCATGGGCCGCACACGGATCGGTCCTCAATCGACACAGACAGGGCTGCGCACACAAGACTCCCTCTTGCTGCGCCCTAGCCCCTGCCTAGTCTCATTTTCATTACTAAAGTGATCTCACATCACTCAACCGAACCCGTGTGTCCCAAGCCTAAACTCGCGAGTAGATTCCAACTACTCGACTTGTACCGAAGTTCTATGAAACATTAAGCCTAGCTTGTCTACGCGAGATCTTAGACACTACCCTCACTCTTATGGGGACTTTTGGTCATGCAAGTGGGGTTTTCATCCATCCTACACCTAATGCACATTCACACTTCATATGACACATGTAAACAAAGTAAAACTTATAAAAGGTTAATGCAAACCGGGGCTTGCCTTGTTGCTGCTGGTCAGGGGATAGTTCTTCTTCCGGAAGGAGGAAGTCCAGCACTTCCGGAGTCTCTTCTTCAGTGACTACACGTTTAATGAAATACGACATGTAAATTTAAATGTAATGTGTAAACTTGAATACTTAACTACTAATAACTCTATCTAGCCCTCCCCTTTGGTTCTGAAATTTTTATTGTGGCTTGGTAGGGTCCTAACCCGAGTCTTGACCGAGTTTCATTTGAAACAAAGTTCATCTGAACCTTGTACAAATAAAAGCCCATTTGATCAATGTTTGAGCCTCTAATTAATTCCAGAGGTTTTCATGGCTCCAACCATTACTTTCTGGAAACTAGAATTTAGGATGGTTCTAATGGAGTTGGTTTCATGTCATTTGAAGACTTCTACTGAAAGTTATGTCCTAATTAAGATTGGAGAAAATCTGAAAAATGTTTCTGTACATTTTCTATTTTCTCAGGGCAGTTCTCCTAATCACCCCATTAGGGTAACTAAATGAACTTGGATGAGTCTGAAAATTTTACTGGGATTCAGGGATTTTCCATTAAACCTCTCAGCCAAATTTCAGAATTTTTCATAAAGTAGTTCTCCCGATAAAATTCCCAACAGTTTAAATTTTAGGGATTTAATTCTGGAGAACTTTTCACTTTCATGAGCTGAATTTGGTATTGCTGGAAAGTACTCAGAATTCTGACTTTAGCAAAATTTGGTCATCGAATTTGGAGTTTCCTAGCAAAAGTTCTATGCATTTGAAGTTTGAACTAAAACTGGAAATTCCAAAAATGTTTAAATCCTGTGGGTGGGTCCATCGCACACGTGTCGACCGCTGGAGCCGAGCCAAACGGGGCCACAGAATCCTTCCAGCGCGGCCGCACTGGATCCTGGACCACAGAGAATCCCGACCATTTATCTCCAGCCGCTGACGAGTGGGGCCTCCCCCCTTCGTCTTCCTCCGGCCACCCGCGTGACCCCGCTGCCGAGCTCGCCGGAGCTCTCGCCGGAGAGGGGTTCCGGCCCTCGAAGCTTGCTGATTCTCGCCGCATGTTCCTATCCCGGCCTGGGCAACACGGTGGTGCCCTCCCCAGAGCTTGACAACAACCAGAACAGTGCTCCCGCCAGCAACAGCGGCCGGGAGCTCACCGGCGATGTCCAACTCGGCATCCCCTGCACCTTTTTCGATGCGGTTTGCTCGGGGAGCTCCGCTGACACCTGCTGGTAATGGACATGGACACCGATCCCTGTGAAAACGGCTGCAACTACGACCTCATCGGTGACCTAGGCCGGATATCGGCTGTGCTCAGAAAACTTCGAAGAACCGTAACCCTAGCCCACGGTTCTTACTGGTTTTCGATCCTAGGTGGTCGTGGCAGTGTATAGAGCGTGTGCGCGACTCGGCATGCCTGGTGATGAGCTAACCCCCACGAATTTTTGGGATTTGGTGGGGGCTCGGTCTTAGGACCACCGAAACTTCCCCGGCGAAATACTCCCCCGACAGCCCCTGAAATGAAGAACGGTTGGAACCAGAAGAATCAGCACCTCAAGGCGGTCCTTTCTTGTGTTGCTCGTCGGGCACGAGAGCGCCTGTGCTGGCCGGACGCCGGCGATCAGTGAGGTCGGCTTTTCTGTGCTCGTGCGGAATCGAGAAAGAAGCTCGGGTGGGGGTGGTTCTCGTTCGGTAAACAGGAGGAAAGGCGGCGTGGGCTGTGCGCTGGCCTTTGAGCCGCGGTTTTGGCACCGTGAGGTGGCCGTTTGCTGCCTCGGTGGCTCGCCACCGCTCCCGTGTCTTGCGCGCGAAGCCGAGGTCGGCTGCAGCAACCAACTGCACCCTCGCATGTGCAACTGACCTGTGGGCCTCCCCTTTACTCCATTTTCTCTAATATTTCTTTTCTGTTTTTGCTAATTATCCCACCAGCTACTCACAATTTAATGTGAGACTTAGCCCCCAAGTTTTGGTTCAAATTTGAGTTCTCCAATTTGAAATTTGGTTGGTCCAATTTGCTTCATATTTAAACTGAATTTCAAATTCAGTTTTGAATTATTGCAAATTTGGCTCCCGACAAGATGAACTCCAATGGGGATGAAATTTGGTGGGCTAACTCAGAAAAATGTGCTGAGCTTGAATATAAAGCTAACTTTTGAATTTGGTTGATGAAAGTTGCTGCAATTTGAATTTACATTCAAATTGGCCTCTTTTTCAAATAACCCAAAAAGTGCCTCAAAAACTGTTGGATTTGCATGAAACTTGGCTTGAACCCTCCCAAGACATTTTAAGTTCTAGGGGTGAGCTCAACCTCTCATGTTCATGTGTCCAAATCCCACTTTGTGAAAATGAAGGCTTTCCCCTCTAATCACTCTTTTGATGGAGGTTACTTGCTCTTCACAATATTTCCTAAGATCTCCAATATAAAAACTGTGGTGTTGTGAGGTGAAGAAAAGTTTTTGCAAGTCCCTTTTCTTGGGCTTTTACATCCCTCCCCCCTTAAAAGAATCTCGTCCCGAGATTACAAAAGAAGAGATAGCGATGTACTAGGGAGTTACCCGTGTTGAGACGCCATGAACTCCGGGTAATTTGAGCGAAGGAATTCCTCGCTCTCTCACGTTGCTTCTTCGGCGGTGTGGTTGCTCCAGAGTATTTTTTAGAACCACAACGTTCTGCTACGCGTGGTTCGGGCTTTCTCATCAAGAATTTCCACCGGATACTCATCATATGTTAAATCCGGTTTCAGCTCGCCGATGTCTTCGGTCGGGACAGCAGCATTGTGCTTTAGACATTTTCGCAGTTGCGAAACATGGAACACGTCATGTACACCAGCAAGGGATGCCGGTAACTCCAATCAATACGCCACTGGTCCACACTTCTCAGTGATGGCATAGGGTCCAATAAAACGGGGAGCGAGCTTACCCTTCACACTGAACCGGTGCACGCCCTTCATCGGAGACACACGGAGGTACACGTGTTCACCGACGTCAAAGTGCAATTGTCTACGCCTCTTATCAGCATAGCTCTTCTGCCGGGATTGAGCGGCCTTCAAGTTAGCTTGAATCATCCGAACGCGCTCTTCGGCGTCGTTCACCACATCAACCCCGAATGTGACCCTTTCACCGGACTCGCACCAGTTTAATGGGGTGCGTCATTTGCGACCGTAGAGAGCTTCATAGGGTGCCATCTTGATACTCGCCTGATAGCCGTTGTTGTACGAGAATTCTGCCAATGGTAGGTGATTATCCCAGTTCCTACCATGGTGGATGGCACATGCTCTCAGCATGTCTTCTAGAACTTGATTCACCCTCTCTGTCTGGCCATCTGTCTGAGGGTGGTAGGCGGAGCTCCTGATCAGCTTAGTACACAAAGCAGCATGCAACTGCTCCCAAAAGCGAGATACAAACAATGCACCTCGGTCTGAGACTATGGTCTTGGGTACACCATGCAGGCATAGAATCCTGGCAATATATAACTCCGCATATCTGTTGGCATGGAAATGTGTATGCACGGGGATGAAGTGAGCTGACTTGGTTAGTCGGTCAACGATCACCCGAATGGAATCATGTTTGTTGGATGTTAAGGGTAATCCCACAATGAAATCCATGCTCACATCTTCCCATTTCCATGCTGGAATTTCAGGGGTTGCAACAGCCCTGATTTCCTCATATGATCCGCCTTCACTCGTCTACACGTATCACACTCGGATACGTACTTCGCTACTTCGCGCTTCATCCGTGTCCACCAAAATTTCTTTTTCAAATCCTGGTACATTTTATTGCTGCCCGGATAAATGGAGTACTTAGACAAGTGCGCTTCGTCGAGGATCTTTTTCCTCAACTCCATATCCCGGGGTACGACTATGTGGTCATTGAACCATAGCGTCCCCTCATCATCCTTCCGGAAACATTTGATCTCCCCATTGTCTATCCGTCTCCGGAGATGTGCCATGCCTTTATCAGTCTTCTGAGCTGTCATGATGTCCTCCCTAATAGTAGGGATGAGGGCAAGGTTGTACAGCGATCCATAAGGAACCAAGTATAAACTCGGCTCTTCCTCCTCCACCGGTGTAATGGTGAGGTTATGGATATGTGATTTCCGACTCAACGCGTCGGCAACCACATTCGCTTTGCCGGGGTGGTAATGGATCTCAATTTCATAATCCTTGATCAGTTCTAACCACCTCCTTTGCCTCATGTTCAGCTCCTTCTGGGTGAAAATATATTTCAAGCTCTTGTGGTCGGTGTAGAGATGCACCAGATTCCCCAGGAGATAGTGCCTCCACATTTTTAGCGCCAACACCACGGCAGCAAGCTCAAGATCATGAGTAGGATAATGCTGCTCATGGTTCCAAAGTTGGCGTGAGCCATAGGCGACCACACGTCCTTCTTGCATCAACACGCAGCCAAGCCCAATATCGGACGCGTCACAATACACGTCGAAGGGCTTTGTTGTATCCGGCTGAGCTAAGACCGGGGCTGTGGTGAGATGCTTCACCAATGCTTGGAACGCTCCTTCACACGCCGTGTTCCAAACATATTTCGTCCCTTTCTTCAGCAATTCTGTCATTGGCTTAGCGAGCTTGGAGAAGCTTGGAATGAATCTCCGATAGTATCCCGCTAACCCGAGGAAGCTTCTGACTTCATGAACTGAAGTGGGAGCTTTCCATTTCAGCACTTGCTCTAGCTTGATTGGGTCAACTGCAATGCCTTCCGCTGAGATGATATGTCCCAAGAATGGCACTTGGCTGATCCAAAACTCGCATTTACTGAACTTGGCGTAGAGCTTATGGTCTCGCAATCGTTGAAGAACGATCCGCAAGTGTTCGGCATGTTCGGCTTCTGTCTTGGAGTAAACCAAGATATCATCGATGAACACTACCACGAACTTGTCCAGCTCTGGCATGAACACCGAGTTCATGAGATACATGAAATGGGCTGGAGCGTTTGTGAGACCAAATGACATGACGAGATATTCATATAATCCGTATCTCGTTGAGAAGGCCGTCTTTGGAATCTGCCCGGATCTTTATCTGGTGATATCCAGAGCGAAGGTTCATCTTTGAGAACACACTTGCACCCACAAGTTGATCAAACAATATGTCGATGCGGGGCAGTGGGTACTTGTTCTTGATGGTGACGGCGTTGAGCGGCCGGTAATCCACACACAGCCTTAAGGTTTCATCCTTCTTTTTAACAAACAGCGCCGAGCATCCCCAAGGCGAGGAACTCGGCCTAATGAAACCCTTGCTCAACAGATCCTTGAGCTGTTCTTTCAGTTCAGCCAGCTCATTTGGGGCCATTTTATATGGTATCCGTGATATGGGCGTAGTCCCAGGTGCAAGTTCAATCTTGAACTCGACATCCCGCTCAGGTGGCATGCCCGGAAGATCATCCGGGAACACGTCAGGATACTCCCGGACTACGGGGATGTCTTCTAACTTGAGAGCTTCAGCATTATTAATTGCTGAAATTTCCCGGCTGGCATGTCTAACCCCATGGAATACGGACGGTGGAATGGAGAGTTTAAATAAACCGTCCGTGTCCGAGTCTCCAGGACAGCGCCATGGTATTTTAGCCATGACATCCCTAAGATTGCATCAATCTTTTGCCCCTAAGATTATCAAGGTGGTGGGATATAGTTTCCCACCTAATCACAGAGGTGCCTTTGGGATCATCATATTTGCTGAGATCTTCCCTCCCGGTGAGCAGATCATATAGGTGCAGTCGGTTGGGAAGACTTGCATTTGATGCTTAGCCACATAGGATGCACTTATAAAGCTGTGGGTTGCACCAGAATCAAACAATATGACGATGGCTTGATTGTTGAGAGTAAACGTACCCGCCAGCACGTTGTCTCCCTCCGGGGCGTCCTCATTGTCGAGGTTGCGGACACCCCCAGTCCGCTGACCAACCTTCTTCACCGGAGGTCGGCCTCGAGCACCGCCCTGGAACTGGGCTTGCCCGCTGCTCTGCTGCCCCTGGGGACAGTCCTTCGCGAAGTGGCCCGCCTGGCCACACGTGAAGCAGGTGAAACGGGGTGGTCCCCCGCTAATCGGTGGACGGAATCCCGGGACGCGTTGTGGCGGTGGAAACGCCCAGGGTACCGTCTGCTGTTGCTGTCTTGGTGGTGGCATCGGCGGACGGAACGGAGGTGACTGAAAAGGACGTCCCCCGAACCGTTGAGGTCACGCCGGTGGATGTCACTGCTGTCCGGATGGTGTCCAATACACCATGCGGTACTTCTGGAGAGCGCCAACCCCACTGCTGGTTGGAGCGCTGCGCTTCCTCTGCTCAGCTGCCAACTCCCGCTGAGCGTCTTCTTGCATAATCGCGGCATTGACTAGGTCATTTAATGTGCCGCGATTCCACTGAACGATATGGGTCTTCATTTCGGGATGTAACCCCCGATAGAAGTGTTCTCGCTTCTTCTCCTCAGTGGAGATGTAGTCTGACGCATATTGCGCCAGATGGTTGAAGGCACGGGAGTAGTCATGGGCACTCCTCCCGCCCTGCTTCAGTTCCAAGAACTCTTGGAACTTCCTCTTCATGATCCCAGGAGGGATATGATAGGCGCGGAACGTCTCCTGGAATTCCTCCCATTCCACGACATGGCCAGCCGGACGTGAGGCGACATAGTTCGCCCACCACGCACCAGCGGCACCGTGGAGTTGCTGCGCTGCGAACAGGGTCTTCTGCCGCTCCATACATTGGAGCAGCCTGAATTTGGACTCGATAGTCCGCAGCCAGTTGTCAGCCTCCAGTGGTTCTTCAGCTTCGGTGAACACTGGAGGGCGCGTACTCATGAAGTCCGAGTACGACACTTCACGGGGCTCACGAGGCCCTCTGTCTTAACGCCCCCCCCCCCCCCCCCCCCCGCCTGGGACGTATTCTGCACGATCATGCGGAGCAGGTCGGTCTGCTCCTCACGACCTCCCACCAGTGCCGCTATCACATCCGCCAGAGTAAGCGGAGGCGGCGGTGGTGGCTGCTGCTGCGGGGTGCTGTCGTAGGCCGGTGGCTGGGAGTCATCACCTCCCTGTTGGCTAGAGCCACCAACCTCGTGTGTGGTCCTAGTACGAACCATCTGCAACCATACGACAATAACATCAGTCCCACAACATATTGCATGCAGTACAATAAATATAGGCGTAAAACATAATGACAATAAAACATGCGATACATCTCGTAGGGAGATAATGTAATAACTTGGCATAAGCTACACCATTACCAGACTAAATACAAGCTAGTTACATCCAACTTGATGAACCTCCTCTTTGGAAGCTCACCATAACTAGGTTTGGTCACTACGAGACATTACTATCGCGTTGTCATCACGTATACCACCCTTAGGGTACAACACCCTCTCCAATGAGTTCAACTGTCACTCCTCTATCAGAATGATCAGTTTCTACCTATTCCAAGTTTTGATCTGGTTCTGGGCATTTTCATAACTCAAGCTGAATACCAAAGTTAAAGTTAACTTTAGTATCTTTCCAACGAGTACCCATTTGCCCCCAGATCAGCTCTGGTTAAAAAGTTATGTTAATTCAAAGTCAGCAGAATTTCTGGAAGAATTTTAACAGCACCTCCCTTGGAAAGTTGCTGTTTTCAACTCCGGTTTCCACTGAAATCTGTGCTGAAATTTCAGAAACTTTGAATTGCAAAGATGTAACACATATTCTACCCTTTCTAAGGATGTATCATATGAAAATTTTTTATTTTTCTTCTGGGAGTTATCATTGAAAAACAGAACAGTCCAGATAATGTTTCACTCTGTCCTGGTTCTGGACAGTTTACATTTCTCTGGGAATTAAGCCATCTTAAGGTGTGTTTCAGCTCTGGAAGTCTACAACAAAGTTGTAGAGCACTTAAATACCTTCCCAGAACTATATGCCACACCTCCCTCGGCTAACAGACCTGTGAGTTGTGCTCTGTTGAAGTTCAGCAACCTTGCTGCCCAAAACAGAGCACTCTGCTTTTCATCCCTTTGGCTATCCTGCTCCACTATCCCATTCTTATACCCAACCAGGGTCCTAAATGTTGAACCTATAGATTTTAATTCCTTGTTATCATTATTTTTCATGCATATGCCTACAATATCTTGGTACTACGTTCCTCACAAAAGAAAATCCTAACCGGCTTATACCGATATATACGTCTCAAGTGTGGCACTAAACGGTCTCTCGCACACGTTTACTACACGGATACATACGTGGTTAGTACCTGCAGAAGACCACACAATAATGGTGCACTCACGGGTTGTTTTCATTTCAGGCAGGACCATATTTGAAAGTAAATACAAACACCCGTATCATTGTCATACGGCCGTCCTTGAGTTAGGTCACGTCTCAAGGTACGTGATTGTGTTTCAACACCACACGACGGGGAACCCGAGTAGGTCATGAACGGGTCGTCACGGTTGGGAATGTTATCAACCCAACAGATACCACCTACTGCCCTGCAGGGCAAGCCGATGGCAAGCGCTGCGTATGTCCTCCTGGGCTACTTCCAGACGAACACACTCTCGCGTTACTGACCACGCGATGGGGTCTCCACTTACTTGCCTAATGCACGTTAGGGATCAGCGTTTCATATGAACTCAGGAACATGAAGAGTCCAAGAGTTTCATATTGACGTCTCACACCAAGCTGTGAGACCAATCCCTGAACCACGTTCCTCGTCAGGGGAGCTAACCGAAATTGAACCGCTTTCGGTGGCGTTCCTTACCATGCTTACCAGAGCGTAGGTGCGTCATTACATAATTGAAATTCAGAATTATAACACATAAGTTAGTCTTTGCCACTTTAAGTAACTAGGCTAATATAGTCCTTACTTGGGCAAACTACCGGATCCTCACCGTAAACCTAAGTTTTCTCATAATACAGTTCTTAAGTATTGTGCTATCCCCAATGTAGCTCTGATACCAGGCTGTGGGGGACCGGAATCCGCCCATCCAGAATCGCAGAGGGTGGTGCCGCACGATGCGACACCTGACAGCACACGTCATAAGAACACAATATATTACATGGGAAATACAACTGAACTGTACAAAGTAGTACAAACTCCAGTTACAAAATATTATTTATCTTGCACAGCGGAAGTCTACACTATACAACTCACGCCCGCCTATCTAGCAAAAGTCGGCTGCCCAGCCCTAGGGCAACCCACACTAGCTGCACTCTTCAGCTCAGCGCGGCGTGTACGGCTCCCACTCAACTGTGGTCCCCGACGGAGGGTAACCCTCGCCGGTGGACTCGTACTCCGAGTCCGTGGGTGGCTCCTCACCTAAAAACACTTAAGCAGCAACCGTGAGCACGAAGGCTCAGCAAGGCTTAACCGACTCACCTAAACATGGAACTCTACATGAGGTGTACAATGACATAGGATAGTAATATTGCAGCAAATGGACACGCCTACAAGTTCATCCTTAGTTCAGGTTTTAGCAACAAGTTAACAGTTCAGGAAGCTGAAATTTAGTAAGCAATATTTGGTGGCAACCATGTAGCAATACAATATTATATCAATCAGCAATATTGAATAATCATATTTCATGCATTAGCCTACGTCACGACTCAGTGACCAAGTGGTACTCTTCACCGCGAGGGACGGCGAATCGACTCGATATACACCTGCAGGGAAACCCAAAGAGCACGTCATGTACGCCCATACGTGGAGCTGCACAGCACGCTCACTCGACGTCGTACGGGACAACCTTTCACCCAACAGCCCAAACGTCGAACCGGTCGCACCGAAACGAGCAGGAGGTTCCCCACACAGAGCATCTCTCTATGCCCGTTGGCAGATTTCCACCTTGCTGCCCTCAGCCTACACCAATAAATTGGTGCATTATGCCTCGACGCCCGGAGGTTTAGGCTACATCGGTTTATCGGGGCCCATATATCCGATATGCCTTCGGTACGTTCAAACTTGATCAGCGTGGGCCGCACACGGATCGGTCCTCAATCAACACAGACAGGGCTGCGCACACAAGACTCCCTCTTGCTGCGCCCTAGCCCCTGCCTAGTCTCATTTTCATTACTAAAGTGATCTCACATCACTCAACCGAACCCGTGTGTCCCAAGCCTAAACTCGCGAGTAGATTCTAACTACTCGACTTGTACCGAAGTTCTATGAAACATTAAGCCTAGCTTGTCTACGCAAGATCTTAGACACTACCCTCACTCTTATGGAGACTTTTGGTCATGCAAGTGGGGTTTTCATCCATCCTACACCTAATGCACATTCACACTTCATATGACACATGTAAACAAAGTAAAACTTATAAAAGGTTAATGCAAACCGGGGCTTGCCTTGTCGCTGCTGGTCAGGGGTTAGTTCTTCTTCCGGAAGGAGGAAGTCCAGCACTTCCGGAGTCTCTTCTTCAGTGACTACACGTTTAATGAAATACGACATGTAAATTTAAATGTAATGGGTAAACTTGAATACTTAACTACTAATAACTCTAGCTAGCCCTCCCCTTTGGTTCTGAAATTTTTATTGTGGCTTTAATGAAACAGCCTCTTACAGAAATGCAGGGAAAGGCTGCGTACAAAAGACCCAAGTGGGTCGGACCCTTCCCCGGACCCTGCGCAAGCGGGAGCTACATGCACCGGGCTGCCCTTTCCTTTCTTTCTTGGTAGGTCCTAACCCGAGTATTGACCAAGTTTCATTTGAAACAAAGTTCATCTAAACCTTGTACAAATAAAAGCCCATTTGGTCAATGTTTGAGCCTCTAATTAATTCCAGAGGTTTTCATGGCTCCAACCATTACTTTCTGGAAACTAGAATTTAGGATGGTTCTAATGGAGTTGGTTTCATGTCATTTGAAGACTTCTACTGAAAGTTATGTCCTAATTAAGATTGGAGAAAATCTGAAAAATGTTTCTGTACATTTTCTATTTTCTCAGGGCAGTTCTCTTAATCACCCCATTAGGGTAACTAAATGAACTTGGATGAGTTTAAAAATTTTACTGGGATTCAGGGATTTTCCAATGAACCTCTCAGCCAAATTTCAGAATTTTTCATAAAGTAGTTCTCCAGATAAAATTCCCAACAGTTTAAACTTTAGGGATTTAATTCTGGAAAACTTTTCACTTTCATGAGCTGAATTTGGTATTGCTGGAAAGTACTCAGAATTCTGAGTTCAGCAAAATTTGGTTCATCGAATTTAGAGTTTCCTAGCAAAAGTTCTATGCATTTGAAGTTTGAACTAAAAGTGGAAATTCCAAAAATGTTTAAATCCTGCGGGTGGGTCCATCGCACACGTGTCGACCGCTGGAGCCGAGCCACACGGGGCCACAGATTCCTTCCCGCGTGGCCTCACTGGATCCTGGACTACAGAGAATCCCGACCATTTATCTCCAGCCGCTGACGAGTGGGGCCTCCCCCCTTCGTCTTCCTCCGGCCACCCGCGCGACCCCGCCGTCGAGCTCGCCGGAGCTCTCACCGGAGAGGGGTTCCGGCCCTCGGAGCTTGCTGATTCTCGCCGCCTGAGCCTATCCCGGCCTGGGGAACACGGTGGTGCCCTCCCCAGAGCTTGACAACAACCGGAACAGTGCTCCCGCCGGCAACAGCGGCCGGGAGCTCACCGGCGACGTCCAACTCGGCATCCCCTGCACCTTTTCCGATGCGGTTTGCTCGGGGAGCTCCGCTGACACCTGCTGGTCACGGACATGGACACTGATCCCCGTGAAAACGGCTGCAACTACGACCTCATCGGCGACCTAGGCCGGATATCGGCTGTGCTCAGAAAACTTCGAAGAACCGTAACCCTAGCCCACGGTTCTTACTGGTTTTCGATCCTAGGTGGTCGTGGCAGTGTATAGAGCGTGTGTGCGACTCGGTATGCCCGGTGATGAGCTAATCCCCACGAATTTTTGGATTTGGTGGGGGCTCGGTCTTAGGACCACCGAAACTTCCCCGGCGAAATACTCCCCCGATAGCCCCTGAAATGAAGAACGGTTGGAACCAGAAGAATCAGCACCTCAAGGCGGTCCTTTCTTGTGTTGCTCGTCGGGCACAAGAGCGCCTGTGCTGGCCGGATGCCGGCGATCAGTGAGGTCGGCGTTTCTGTGCTCGCGCGGAATCGAGAAAGAAGCTCTGGTGGGGGTGGTTCTCGTTCGGTAAACAGGAGGAAAGGCGCCGTGGGCTGTGCGCTGGCCTTTGAGCCGCGGTTTTGGCACCGTGAGGTGGCCGTTTGCTGCCTCGGTGGCTCGCCGCCGCTCTCGTGTCTTGCGCGTGAAGCCGAGGTCGGCTGCAGCAACCGACTGCACCCTCGCATGTGCAACTGACCTGTGGGCCTCCCCTTTACTCCATTTTCTCTAATATTTCTTTTCTGTTTTTGCTAATTATCCCACCAGCTACTCACAATTTATTGTGAGACTTAGCCCCCAAGTCTTGGTTCAAATTTGAGTTCTCCAATTTGAAATTTGGTTGGTCCAATTTGCTTCATATTTAAACTGAATTTCAAATTCAGTTTCTGAATTATTGCAAATTTGGCTCCCGACAAGATGAACTCCAATGGGGATGAAATTTGGTGAGCTAGCTCAGAAAAATGTGCTGAGCTTGAATATAAAGCTAACTTATGAATTTGGTTGATCAAAGTTGCTGCAATTTGAATTTACATTCAAATTGGCCTCTTTTTCAAATAACCCAAAAAGTGCCTCAAAAAGTGTTGGATTTGCATGAAACTTGGCTTGAACCCTCCCAAGACTTTTTAAGTTCTAGGGGTGAGCTCAACCTCTCATGTTCATGTGTCCAAATCCCACTTTGTGAAAATGAAGGCTTTCCCCTCTAATCACTCTTTTGATGGAGGTTACTTGCTCTTCACAATATTTCCTAAGATCTCCACAATAAAAACTGTGGTGTTGTGAGGTGAAGAAAAGTTTTTGCAAGTCCCTTTTCTTGGGCTTTTACAACCACTACGACTAGCTTGCGGCATGGGCAGGGCGGCAGAACAAAGACTCAGAAGCCTTCTCCAGAGACAACTACTGGCGTAACTGCAATATACGGTAGATGGCAGGCAATCTCCCCGGGACCACCTGTTGGGTCCCGGGCCCACCTTGTAAGCCGCCCGAGCCTTGGACTATAAAAGGCTCGGGTAGGCGACGTTAGCAAGGGTTCGCTCCTCAGCCATTCGCATCTGAGGGTTCGACTCTTTGCACACTTGCTCCCTAGATATTCTAGCACTCAGGTCATCCTCAAGCTCAGGACTCCGGTTCTGAGCTCCAAGCAATACTACGAGCACCTCTGCTCACCGTGGGCGTAGGGTTTTACGCTCCGGCGGCCTGAACCACGTAAAAATCTCTGTGTCAAGCTTCTCCTTCCATCGTCCCTAACGCGTAAGCTCTCCGTGAGTGACTAGCCCCTACGAAAAAGAACCTCCGCGGGCTGCCCAGAGCAGGCCCGGGGGAAGTGTCAACAACACACTTCGACATTTGGCGCGCCAGGAAGGGGGCTTTTCCCTTGCGCGCCGAGCTTTCACCGGCGAAGATGCCTAAGCTTCCTTCAGCGGCAAGCTCTCCCCGCCCACGTTCACGATGAACGGTGATCAGCGGGGACTACGTCTCGACACACTCAGGATGGAGTGTGTCGGTGCAAGCTGGAAGCCAGCAGCCGACTCCGGCAGCGCCGACTCCAGCAAGCCCAAAATCCACTGCAGCGCTGAGTGTCTCCCACGGGAGTGCACTAGCTGCAGCACGAGCGCTACTGCGCAATCCACCTGCTGGGAACGCGCCTCAGTCAGCAACCCAGCAGTGGATTCGCGACGTAGACCGTCTCGTCGTCGCAGCCGCCAACCCTCGACTTCGGCGGGGACGACATCCCGGTCAACCAGGTTTGTCGCTGACGCGCACACCAACGGTTGACGGGCAGACGGCAGACTCCCGCTCCACCAGGCTCCCATCTGCGGACCTGAGGTCGGAGCTGGAGCGATGTCACCTGGGCGAAGACGCCCGCCTGACCATCGAGCGACGCCGAGAGAGGCGTCGCAACCGCGAGATCGGCGACAGCATGTCGACCACCTCGACTCAGCCTGGCCTGCAGACGTACGCTACGCGACCTCTGCCTCAGGCATACGCCACGCAGCATATGCCTCAGCCATATGCCCTGCAAGTGGCACCCCCGTTCTATGGCGCAGCCTTGCCCATACCGGGGTACGCGGTGCCGACGGCGAACCAAGCGTTCGCAGCACCAACACCTGCAGCAACAGGAGCAGGATATGCGGCCCTCGCGCCACACCTTCGCTTCACGAAGTGGCCGTGCAAGTTCCGGCCGCACCTGCCCGAGAAGTACGATGGCAGCGTCAACCCGGCGGAGTTCCTCCAAAGCTACTCCACCGCCATCCTTGCTGCAGGAGGGGATGAGGTCGTCATGGCCAACTACTTCCCCGTCGCCTTGACCGGCCCAGCTCGGTCTTGGCTCATGAATCTCCCCCAGGGTTCCATAACCTCCTGGGCAGAGCTCTGCCGGCAGTTTACTTCAAACTTCGGCAGCTCCTATACCCGGCCTGGCACGGAGCTCGACCTCCACGCCATCCAACAACAACCTGGAGAGTCGCTGCGCTCCTTCATCCAGCGGTTCTCCCAGGTACGGAACACCATCCCCCATATCCAAAATGCTTCAGTGGTGGTGGCGTTCCGACAGGGTGTACGGGACAAGAAGATGATCGAGAAGCTCGCGGCCAGAGAAGTGCGCGACATCTCAGAGCTCTTCAGCCTAGCAGACAAGTGAGACATGGCAGAAGAAGGGCGCAACTGGCACTCACAGTCAGTCTCCGAAGCCGGAGAACAGCCCAGACCAAGTGCTGCTCCCCACGGGAGCGGCAGAAAGGTCAAGAAGGCCGGCGACAAGATCATGCTGCCGACCGAAGCTCCAGTTGCAGCAGCTGCGGCACCCACTGGAGCTCGGGGGGCCACGCCCCGACAAGTGGCCGCGACGGTCACCAGCCCCAGATGGTGACCAAGGCGAGCCGTGCCCCGTGCACAACACCAGCAGCCATACTGCTTCTGAGTGCCGGGAGATCCAGAAGCTCACGGAGCGCTTCCGCAGGGGGGAGCAACTGCGTGCTGACGCCCCTCCCTTCCGTCAAAGGGAGGGTGAGCAGAAGGTCGACGCCCAGGTCAACGTCGGCCAGCACATGGAGTTCCAGGAGCCTCAGCACGCCGTGAAGGCAGTGCGCAACCACGAGGACTCCAGCTCCAGCGACGACGATTCATGTCGGTAGCCCACTACGGCTACTTCGTCTTGAAGGTGCCTACACCGACAGGCGTCTTCAAGATCAGTGGAGACTGCACTGCTGCTGTGTCAGCCTTGGAAAAGATCCGAGCATCGGCAGCAGCCCGAGCAACAGCCCCCGCAGTGCAGAACCGGGCCAGCTCCACCCAAGCGCACGCCTCCGTGCCTCGGCCTCACCTCCCGGGGGCCGCCCTGGACCTGTCAACCCCCTGTCGGCCTGAGCCAATGGAGGAAGACATCCTGGGTCCCCCAAGAAGGGTCCGGGTCTATTTACCTCTTGTCAGCACGAGCCAATGGAGGAGGGTACCCCGGGGCTCCCGGGGCTCCCGGGAGAAGCCACGCAGGGCCAGCTCCAGCGTCAAGATATCGACCTCGTCGACGAGGCACAATTACAAGCAACGCTCTGCAACGCACAGTCCCGGCTAGCGCTCCGGCGCTACCGCCAAAGGGCCAAGCGTGTCCAGGAGCTCCAGGGAGGCGACCTGGTGCCGCGGCGCATACTTTCTCGCGAAGGGACCGACAAACTCTCCCCTAGCCGGGAAGGTCCCTTCCGAGTTACAAAAGTTTGCCGCCCCGGGTGCGCACGCCTCCCCACCAAGGATGGGGATCCGCTCTCGAGCCCTTGGAACGAAGAACACCACTGTAAGTTCTATCCTCAGAGCATTAGTAATGCAGGTCTTTTCCTTTCAGTAATAGAACCCATAGAGTCTAGGAACAGCGCTCGGAGCAACTAAGCCCCAGGGGACGGTCCAGGACTACGTCCAGCTTGACCTGGTTCCGACCCTAAGCGTGTAGGATCTTTCTTCCCCTCATAATGGGGTGGTCGTTGCCTCCATGTTTAGCCTGTCTTCCTCCTATGGACGTTCATACAAGGAAAAACCTGATCTACCACGCTCTTCCTTTTGTGCTCATTTAAATTACGCATTAATTTTTATGACCGCACTTTCCATGTATGTTCACCGTACATTTAGCTCTCCTTTCCCACTCTCATCCCTAGTCGGCATTTGCTATCCTACTGAAGACGGTTGCGCTTGAGGTACCTGCCGATGGCCAGGGGGCCTTTCGGGCCTCCCCCAGTTAGGTACTGCGATGCCAGTTGGTCACCTCCAGGAAAGGCCCGCGCTGTGCATGGGGGGTCCGGGGTGCGTAGCCTGCATTGCTTGGTTCCGACCCAAAGCGTGTGCGCCCTGCCCTTCGGAGGTCCAGGGGAGCACAGTCGCTTTGCCTAGTTCTGTACCGAAAGCCTGTGCACTCTGCCTCCCCGGCGTTGCGGTCTGGTACTAGGGGCCGGATGGTCGTACCCTGACCTCGGAGGGAGCCGGACTCCCGGCGCCGGGCGCATAGAATTGCCCAAGCCCCGTATACCGGACCAGGACCGTAAGCGAAATAAGACTAAGAGACAGGGAAGGGGGAGCCACCGAGGAGAATTATGTTTCCTCTACTTGTATGCAGGAACTCAAGGCTTTAGCTGCGGGAACCGCGTAGGGAAAGACCGGAGCTCCAGACTACTCCAAGGGAAGACCGGAAGAGTCGGACCTCGCCCCCTCCACAGGGGCGAGCTCTGAAGGCTCCACGTGTCCCGCGGGGCCAGACCCCCCTCTCCTCAGAGGAGAGCTCCGGGCCCGCCACGTGGTCAGCAGATCCGGACCTCCCCGTCCTCACGGCGCAAGCTCCGAAGACCCCTTGGGCCCTTAATCCAACAGGGACCCGAGGAAAGTGTCTGCGCAAGACTTCAAGATCGGTGAAGACCTCCGAGGTCCTTGCGGAGCTAAGGACTCGTCCAGGCCAAGCCGAGAAGAAAATAAACGCAGACGCAACAATCAAGAGTCTATTCATTCAAGGCTCCATGAGCTGGACTACAGACTCAACAAAAGCGAAAAAGAAAAGGTACAAGCCCTAGGAATCCCCGGACTCATGCCAGAACCTAGAGGCCACGAGGGCGGCCACATCCTCGACTTCAGCCCTGGCGACTCCCTCCCGCTCTGCGACGGGGCCCTGCCTCACTGGCTCCAGAGAAAGGGAGGGATCCTGGCTCCGGGAGCACGCCAGCACGTGCGTGGCAACCTCCTTCACCATACCCCGTCCCTCCGCCTCGAGCTCGCCGGTGATCACCACTTCGAGTGCCCAGTTTGGCGCTGATGGACTCGAGCGCCGGGATCGCCTCAGCCACCTTCTGCGTCGGAGCCTCTGTCCTCACCGGGCTGAAGCCGAGGGGAACCAGGGCGGATCCCGCCTGGTCGACAAAGCTCCAAACCGCACGGACCTCGACGGACCGTGAAGCCTGGAGCTCCTCCATCTCTTGGTGGATTGCCAGTAGGGCGTCGGGACCCTCCTCGGAGAACTTCTTCTCCTTAGCCACCGGAGAATCTTCCTGAAGCTGGAGACCCTGGGCTAGCCGCTCCAACTCCGACGCCCGGAAATCGGCTGCCAGCTCCCAATCCAGCACTGCCTGGCGCTCCTGGGAGACCTGCTCCTCCCTCGCGACCAGAGCGGCCTCCCGAGTCTCCAACTCCTTGGCTCAAGCCCTCAGGTCGCCCTCGCCAGCCACCAGTTGTGCGGCAACCTTCTTCGCCTCAGCCGTCAAGGCGCGCTCCCGGTCCGCGACGACGGCTCGCGGCGCACCAGCTTCAGCCGCAGCTCCTCCAGGGCAGAGGAGTGTGCCTCGGCCTTGGCATAAGACTCGCGAGCCTCCTGGTGAAGTCGCTGGGTTCTGGAGTCCAGGCGGTTGACAGCCCTCTTCTGAGCGTCAAGGAGCACCTCGATGGCGTCAAGCTTTGCCCGCCTCGAGTCGAGCTTCGCTCTGACCTCCTGGGTCCGCTGCCTCAAGAGGTGCCCCCAGCTGAGGAGGCGATTCCTCTCCTCAACCTGTGCCTCCCGCTCATGCTCAAGCGCGGCCAGGACCTGTCTGACGCTCGTCTGAGCAAGGTCCAAGGCGTCCGCCAGGGGCAGCGGGTCGGTAGAGGCCGAAGCCGCACCCCTGACTTCCTCCATTACATCGTCCTCAGAAGGAGACGATGGCGCTGCAGCAGGGACCGCGACAAGGCGTTGATCTAGAGAAACAGGCGCCGAAGCAGGACCGCTTTCGACGTGCCCCTGCTCGCTGCCCGCCAGAGGGCCAGAAGCCGCTCCCACCACCTCCTCAGCACCGGAGGGTTGAGCACCGTCAGTCTGCCCTGCCGAGCCCTCGGCAGTCGCCGGCTTCTGAGTTGGCGATGGAGGACGGACGGGAGCTACTGCCACCGTCACGGGAGTTGTTTCAGCCGGCACAGCTGAGGCCTGCGCTGGCCTAGGTGCCGGCTAAGCTGCTGCAGTTCCTGGACGCTGCGGCGCGGGTCCTCCGCCAGCCGGAGATGGCCGGGGAACAGACTCGCCCCCGGTAGCCGATGAATCCCAAGGGACGCGGACGCTCAAACGTGCACGGAGCCCCGGCTTCCGAGCTGGGGTAGAGCCGTCGGGCCGTGCGTTGGCCGGGGCGCCTGAGCCCTGGGCACACCCCCGGGCATCGCAGCACCGGCATCCCCCCTTGAAGATCCACTGCCTGAAGAAGGAGGGCGGGGTGCCCGGGACCCCTCGGATCACTGCTGTCCGAGGGGAGTCTCATCGGAATGGGAAGCCCGAGACCTCTTGGGGTCGCCACCCGACGAACTAACACCTCCAGAAGGAGGATGTGAAGATACCCTGGTCCCCTTGCTTGGCGCGAACGACGCCGTCGGAGGGGATCGGGCGCGTTTCTTCTCTGGCAGGTTGGAAGCCATGGCCAACAGAAGTGCGAGAACTCAGAGAACTCTGGAGGGTTCAAGCTCGGGGAAGTGTGAAGGAAAGCCTGCGATGCAGATAAGATCCGCTTTTATACTTCCCATACTTGATTCAAATCAATTCGAAACTCTTCGAATGCACTGCTTCGACAACCGTTTCAGCTCCAAGACCAAGCGTCAATGACAAGTGGACCCGAGCCGTCCAGCAGAAGCGGTGGGCCAAGAAGTCAGTCTCCCGAGAAGTCGATCCGGCGGGACGCTTCGGCGGTTCCCAAAAAGGCGCCGCGATGTGCAGAAGTGGTAGCCTTGGGAACCGCCGCAGTAAAAGCAGCCATCAAGCAGGGCACACGCTCCCACGATCCCACGACTGTTCGTGCTCCGGCAGCAGTCAAAGTGGGTCTTCGAGAAGGTGCCCGAAGTTGAAGAGACGGGGGCCCCAGCTCGGGCTCACTATCTCCCCCAAGATGGGCCCGGGGGCCACTGTCAGTAACCTCAATATGGGGTACCCCCGCGCACAGGGGAAACTGCCTAAAGACCTCACCCTTCTCCACAGGGAGAGCTCCAAAGGCGCCACGTGACCCGCGGGGCCGGACCTCCCTCTCCTCAGAGGAAAGCTCCGGGCCCGCCACGTGGCCAGCAGAGCCGGACCTCCCCCCCTCCACGAGGAGAGCTCCGAAGGCTCCACGTGTCCAGTGGGGCCGGACCTCCCTCTCCTCAGAGGAGAGCTCCGGGCCTGCCGCGTGGCCAGCAGAGCCGGACCTCCCCCCTCGGCGGGGAGAGCTCCGAAGGCTCCACGTGTCCAGCAGGGCCGGACCTCCCTCTCCTCAGAGGAGAGCTCCGGGCCTGCCACGTGGCCAGCAGAGCCGCGCTACCTGCCCCCGCGCAATAGGCAGCAAGAGTAAAGACGTGCCATACCTTGCCCGTACAGGGTATTCAAGACCCGCGCCTTCCCAAGGCGCGGAGACGCGGAGCATGCCTCTGTCAGGTGTCGTTGCGCCCAGTCACGTCGCAGTGAAGACTGGCACGCTGCGTCAGAGGCTGTACGCCAATAAACACGGTAACAAGACATCCCCTGCCGCCCGTGCCATCATCAACCACTACGACTAGCTTGCGGCATGGGCAGGGCGGCAGAATGAAGACTCAGAAGCCTTCTCCAGAGACAACTACCGGCGTAACTGCAATATACGGTAGATGGCAGGCAATCTCCCAGGGACCACCTGTCGGGTCCCGGGCCCACCTTGTAAGCCACCCGAGCCTTGGACTATAAAAGGCTTGGGTAGGCAACGTTAGCAAGGGTTCACTCCTCAGCCATTCGCATCTGAGGGTTTGACTCTTTGCACACTTGCTCCCTAGACATTCTAGCACTCAGGTCATCCTCAAGCTCAGGACTCCGGTTCTGAGCTCCAAGCAATACTACGAGCACCTCTGCTCACCGTGGACGTAGGGTTTTACGCTCCGACGGCCTGAACCACGTAAAAATCTCTGTGTCAAGCTTCTCCTTCCATCGTCCCTAACGTGTAAACTCTCCGTGAGTGACTAGCCCCTCCGAAAAAGAACCTCCGCGGGCTGCCCAGAGCAGGCCCGGGGGAAGTGTCGACAACACACTTCGACAGTTTGGGATGAGTTTGACCCCACTTAATAACTATATGTCGCTTTTATAACTTTGTGAACTAAATATGATTTTGTGCAATGAACCTTTATTACCATACCATACTTGTCTTGACAGCATGTTACTCTTTTTCTACACTTGTTGAGTACGACAAGTACTCACACTTGCTACCTTCTCGCCACACATCTACAGAAGAATATTGGGAGGGCCATGGAGAAGACTATGTGGAGTACTAGGCGCACATTATTCACCGTCGGTTGCCTGTGGAATTGGAGCCGCCGGCGCAAGTTTATTTTCCGTTGCTATTGTAATAAAGACTCGTTATGAGCTATTTTAATAAATGTACTCTTATGATATGGTTGTAATCTGTTTTATCATCAATAATATCATGAAGTATATGTGGAACAGAATTCTAGACACACATACGTCACTCCTGATTTGATTCAAATATCGGATGTGACAAGCCAATACCTGATCTAAAATGCAGCGCAAGGTCTCGGAATGGCAGTAATGCTCACAAAACCAAACAAGGTCACGGCGACCGGATTCTGAACATCACCTTGCATTCTCTTTCCAAGTCATCAGTCAACCAAAGGCGCCTCAGGTACGTTACGAACATCTCAAGAGAACAGTGCACATAAAAAATCGGCAAAGCAACAGCCACTGCCTTCCCTAGCCGTGTGACCGGAGCTAGTGACGAAGGGCCGGGTGGCGTTGTACCGTTGCTGGTCGCCGGTTTCTCTGCAGGACAGGTGAATCCGCACAGGCTAGGTCTGATGATTCGGCAGATGCCTTTACTCGTCACGAGGAAGATGTCCTTGTTGTCGTCCTCCCCAAACGTGAAAATGTAGCCGAGTGGTCGGGGCTCCTGACGGTGGATCCACATGCAAATAGGCAATCGGAGAGTTCTTGGAGCAGCTCATTGGGACCATGGATGTGGTGTAGTTGCCACTGCCCTTTGAGTCTCTGTGCCAGTTGACACGACCCCACGGTCTTGTCGAGCCAGGATCACGCTGAGGGGTACTGTGTTGCACAGCACCGGATAACACACATCAAAGGTACAAAGCGGAAGCAAAGTTTATATTACATAAAGTAGTTTATGAACATGTTTACAGCAAAATATGTCCAGTCTACACTCACGGGCGTAGACTACGCATCAAGTTCACGTTCAGCCCTTGAACGTGTCCTTGCTAGCACACACGCACACTAACTCTGCGGCGTGCACGGCTCCCACTCGACGGGGTTCCCCTCCTGGAGTTCCGTCTCCTCTTCGGGAGACCCTTCCTCATAGAACCCTGAAAAAGCTTCAAACACAAGCAGTGAGCACGAAGGCTCAGCAAGTCTGACCCGTCTCACCTAAACATGGAACTTCTACATGAGGGTTGATAGGTTACATGAGGTAAAAATCATTTGCAAGGACTCGCCTAATTAGTAGAACCTTATTTTCAAGTTTTCGCGGCAGGTTGTGGAGAACCTTACGCTAAGGCACATGAGAGCCGCAATCAAACAAGAAACGAATTTCTCTCATGTACTTTTCCCAAAGTTGAAAGGAACTTTAATAAGCTCTAAACTACAGCAAATCATTAACAAGCAAAGTCCATCTTTCAATCAGCAACATTTTAACATGTAACTAGCCTGTTCTTTCTACGTCACGGTACAGTGAACAAGTGGTACTCACTGACCACGAGGGACGGCGATTATAATCGATTTACACCTGCAGGGTTACCCGAACAACCCGTTACGTACGCCCGTACTCGATGTTGCCTACAACAACCATCACTGACACCGTACGCAACCACCTTTCACCCGTCAGCCAATTATTGAACCGGTCCCATCGTCCCGAGCAAGAGGTCTCTGCACGCGCATCTCAGTGCCGCCAGCTGATTTACACCTCGAGCTCTCAACCTAGCCTCTGAACGACAGGCAATGCCTGAATACCCAGCTACCCGAGTTACATCGGTTTCCCGGTTCCCATATATCCTGTAGGTCTTCGGTACTGTTCTAGCTTGTTCAACAGGCCCGCACATGGCTCGGTCCTCAATCAACACAAACGGAGCTACAGCACACAGGCCCCAAAGTCCTGCTGCCCTTACCCTCCGCTCGGTCTCATTTTTCTTGCCATGTGTATCATGTGCTATCTCTACCCGAGTCGAGTGCCTCTAGCCTATGCTCGCGAGTAGTTCCAACTACTCGACTTGTACCGAATCCTAAACTATCTTAGCATTGCAGTAGCTAATGGGGTTCACAAATCCTAAGCCCAACCCAGGGTTTTCTTGGCTATGTAGTTGGGTTTCCAAACAAGACTTTAATGCAAGGAATCATAGTATTCAAGTATGTGCTCAAAACAATAAAAATTTGTAAAAAGGTTAATGCAAACCGGAGCTTGCCTTGCTGCTCTTTGTCGTAGGCTAGCTGTTCCTCCGGAGTAACGAAGTCTAGGACTTCGGGTTCCTCCTCGACCTTAGCGACTACATGATAGCAGAAGCACATGTATCAATTTAAATGCATTTGTATTAAGTTTGAACTTGTGAAGCTTATAAGTCCCACTAGACAGACTCAATGACTATGAAACTTTTACTGTGGCTTGGTTACAACCTAAACAGAGACTTGGTCAAGTTTTAGTTGCAGCAAAGCTCATTTGAGCCCTCCACAATTAATTATGTACTTGACCTTAGTTGAAGACTTTTAGGGTGTTCTAAGGATTTTCATGAAACAAACTATGACTTTATGAAAACTAGATTTTCAGAGGGTTCTAATAGAGTTGGTCTCACTTAATTTGAAGGTTCCTAGCTAAAGATATGAGCTAAACAATTTCAGAGAAAATTCTGAAAATGTTTCTGAACACTTTCTATTTTCTTTGGAACAGTTCCACTGATCACACCATTAGGTGGATCAAATGAGATCAAATGGATCTGAAAATTTATGGTAGTTCAGGGATATTTTGGTGAACATGCTAGCAAAATTTCAGGATTTTCCTCCAAAGGATTCTCCAGTTAAAATTCCAAACAGTTTAAATTTTGAGGAATTAATTCTGGAGAAATAAGGATTTTCATGAAGTGAAACTTGATTTGCTGGAAAGTACTCAGAGAGCTGAATCCAACAAAATTTGGTTCACTCGATTTGGAGCTTTCTAGCCAAAGTTATGAGGATTTGAAGTTTGAATGAAATCTGAAAATCGGGGAAAAAGTTTAAATCTGTCGGGGCCCGCGGGGACACGTGCTGAGCGCCGAGGCGACCGCACACTGCGGCCCACAGGGTCTTTGTGCGCCAGCACACCAGATCCCGGCCACACCGGATCCCGATTTCAAATTTTGAGCCGCTGACGCGTGGGCCAGCCGGCTTCGTCTACCTCTCGACGCGCCCGCGCGCCCGCGCCGCCGCCCCTCGCCGGAGCAGACCCGGAGCTCGCCGGCTCGCCGCTGCCGGCCCTCCCATGGTCTGAAACTCGCCGCCAGGGGGTTGTCGACGTCGAGGAACACGTCGGTGGTGTCAGTTCGGGCTGGCGGTGACCGGAAATAGCCCGGTGACGTGTCGCGGCCTTGGTTGAGGTTCAGCGCCGTCGACCGTGGGTTCTAACCCGCCAACACCTCGAACAATCGGTTCTACAGCATCAGTGCACCTCTAGGAAGCTCGACAAGGTGTCAAAAGGGTTCAGGGATGGCGGCAAGTCGGTCGGCACCGTGTGACCGATCGTGCCCGCCATGATCGCCCTTGATCGAGCTCGAAATTCGTCACTCCTAGACAGTTTCACGCTACGGATGCAGAAAAGAACTTGATCGCCGGCTAGTCCAGCATCTATGTGCAAGATTTGATAGCTAGAGAAGGATCTTAGAGCGAGAATTTGAAGGATCCGTACCGGAAGCTCAGTTTAAGGTCGCCGGAGCAAAAACTGAGAATTCGCCGTGGTTTCTTCACGGTTTGCTTCCAAACTTGGAGGAGAGCAGCACGGTGGTCGCGCGCTCCTGTTGCCTATCTTGCTGGACCGTGAAAATGCCTGTGGAACGCTGTCCACGGGCGCCTGACTCTCGGCTGAGGCTAGGTCGCCGCGGTGGCGATCGTTTTCGGGCAAAGGAGGTCGGAGCTCAGGGTTTCTGGCGTTGGGGAGATAGAGGGTGAGCTCAGGTTGCTGTCTAGCAGCTCAGGAACGAAGGAGGAGATCGTTTGCTGGTTTTCCCGATCGAGCAGTGAGCTGCGGGGAGAAGAACTGCCGCTGCTCGGGTTCACACTCGAGGAGATAAAGCCAGCCGACTTCTGCTCGGGCTGAGGCGGTGCCGGTCGCGTGGAGGCGTGAGCAAGCCGCCCTGGGCACCAGCGCGCGACGAGGGAAGCAGCTGGTGGCGCCGGTGGCTGCTCGGTGGCACAGCCGACAGCTGCTCGGTGGAATTTCCCACCGAGGCTGTGACTTTGTGTGCAAGTCTTCCCTCCTTCTCTCTATGCCATGTGGGTCCCACCCGGGGTTTTAACCTCTGAAATTTACTCCTAATCACTGTTGTAAACAGTGAGCCCCATAATACCCCTGGTGGTTCAAATTATTCACCCATGAGCCATTTGAATTGATTAGAATTCAAATTGCGTTTGGTTTGAATGAATTTCAGCACATGTGCAGTTTGAAATTCAAATAAAGTTTGAATTTGCCCCACTTAGCTCATGTCAAGATCAACTCCAAATGGAGTGAAAATTGGAGTGTGAGCTCACAAAAATGTGCTGGATAAGAATATGTCTCCCACTTTTGAATTCATGGGATAAAAACAGTTTGAATTTGAATATGGTTTCAAACTGCCCTCTTTCTAACTATACCCAAAATGACCTCAAAAAGGTTTTGAATTTGGGTGAAACTTGGCATGGACATCCTTAGCAATGTGTAGGATTTTTCATATGCCCAGCCCTTCTATATCACATGTGGGAAATACCACTTTTGCAATATGTGAGTTTGTTCTCTAATGAGCATGTTGATGGTGGTTACTTGCTCTTCATTTGTGTTCATCAACTTACTTCAAATGAGGTGTGTGTGTATGGTGATGAACACCTCAATTATGTGTCAAAAACTGAGGCTCTTACATTCCTCCCCCCTTAAAAGAATCTCGTCCCGAGATTATATGGTGAAAATGAGAGAGAGGACGGTGGAAAATTACTGGATATGCGACGTGAAAAAGTCGGGGTAGTTAGCGCGAAGAAATCCTTCGCTCTCTCATGTCGCTTCGTCCATGGAGTGATTACTCCATAGAACTTTATAGAACCACAACGTACGGTTGCGTGTGGTTCGGGCCTTTTCGTCAATAATCTGAACCGGTTCCTCCCGGTAGGTGAGATCCGGTTGGAGTTCTTTAATGTCTTCCAGCTGAACGGTAGTTGATAGCTTGAGACACTTCCTCAGCTGGGAAATGTGAAAGACGTCGTGCACACCGGAAAGTGCTTCTGGTAATTGTAGCCGGTATGCCACTGATCCACATCTTTTGGTAATCTGAAATGGACCGATGAATTGGGGTGCCAACTTCCCTCTCACCCCGAATCTGTTTACGCCCTTCATTGGAGACACACGTAGATATACGTGATCCCTCACTTCAAATTGTAATGGGCGTCTTCTCCGGTCCGCATATTGTTTCTTACGGGATTGGGCGGCTTTTAGGTTCGCTCGAATCAGTCGAACCTTCTCTTCCGCGTCGTTGACAAGGTCAATCACGAAGGTAACCCTTTCGCCAGACTCACACCAGTTCAATGGTGTGCGACATTTTCTCCCGTATAGCGCCTCATAAGGCGCCATCTTGATGCTGGCTTGGTACCCATTATTGTACGAGAACTCGGCTAACGGCAAGTGATCATCCCAATTCTTGCCGTGGTTGATAGCGCAAGCTCGTAGCATGTCTTCTAGTATCTGATTCGCCCGCTCCGTTTGCCCATCCGACTGCGGGTGGTATGCTGAACTACCGATCAGCTTCGTCCCCAATGCAGCGTGCAGCTGCTCCCAAAAACGGGAAACAAATAAAGTGCCCCGATCCGATATGATGGTACGGGGTACGCCGTACAAGCATAGGATCCGTGAGATGTACAGTTCAGCGTACTTCTTGGCGTTGTAGTTGGTGTTGACCGGGATGAAATGGGCAACTTTGGTGAGCCGGTCGACGATCACCCACACAGAATCGTGCTTCTGAAAAGTGGTGGGTAAACCGACGATGAAGTCCATGCTCACATCCTCCCATTTCCAGGCAGGAGCACCCAGTGGTTGCAGCAGTCCCGGTTTCCGCATATGGTCTGCCTTCACCCTTCGACATGTATCACACTCGGACACGTATTTTGCAGTCTCCCGTTTCATCCGTGTCCACCAAAACTTGTTTCGGGGTTCTTGATACATCTTGTTGCTGCCGGGGTGAATAGAAAACTTTGACAAGTGAGCCTCATCAAAGATTTTCTTCCGTAATTCCGGGTTACGGAGTACGACGATCCGGTCCTTGAACCATAGGACGCCGTCTCCGTCCTTCCGGAAACATCTAAGCTCCCCACTATCTACACGTCTCCGCAAATGCGACATGCCCTTGTCATGTTTCTGAGCTGCCGCTATCTCTTCTCGGATGGTGGGGATTAAAGCTAGGTTGTAGAGAGCTCCATGTGGAACCACATGTAGTGGTGGTTCGCTCTCTTCCAACGGTGTGATGGTCAGATTGTTGACGTGTGACTTGCGGCTCAGTGCATCTGCCACTACGTTTGCCTTGCCCGGATGATAATGGATCTCTATTTCGTAATCCTTTATCAATTCTAACTATCTTCGTTGCCTCATGTTCAGCTCCTTCTGAGTGAATATGTACTTGAGGCTTTTGTGGTCGGTATATAAATGTACGAGGTTACCGAGTAGGTAGTGCCTCCACATTTTCAGTGCAAGTACCACGGCAGCGAGCTCCAAATCGTGGGTTGGATAATTCTGCTCATGGTTTCTAAGCTGCCGTGATCCATACGCAACCACTCTTCGGTCTTGCATCAGCACACATCCGAGCCCAATGCCGGATGCATCGCAGTACACATCGAACGGTTTTGTTGTGTCTGGCTGCGCCAAAACCGGTGCTGATGTCAGGTGCTTGACTAAAGCCTTGAATGCTGCTTCACATGCTGGACTCCAAACATATTTCGTAGCCTTCTTCAGCAGCTCCGTCATAGGCTTGGCAATTTTCGAGAAGTTCGGAATGAACCTCCGATAATATCCCGTGAGTCCGAGGAAACTCCGTACCTCGTGAACAGTTCTCGGGGATTTCCAATTCAGCACTTGAGTGATCTTGCTCGGGTCTACAGCGATACCCTCCGCTGAGATGATATGCCCGAGAAAAGGCACTTGCGATATCCAGAACTCGCATTTGCTGAATTTTGCGTATAGCTTGTGATCCCCCAGCCGTTGCAAGACTATGCGCAGATGTTTCTTGTGATCTTCCTCTGACTTGGAATATACCAGTATGTCGTCGATGAAGACCACGACAAACTTGTCCAGCTCTGGCATGAATACCGAGTTCATCAAGTACATGAAGTGAGCTGGAGCATTGGTGAGGCCGAAGGACATGACCAGGTACTCATAAAGTCCATACCTCGTTGAGAAAGCTGTCTTTGGAATGTCCTCCGCCCTTATCTTAATCTGATGGTACCCGGATCTTAAGTCCATCTTGGAAAAGATCTTTGCTTCGACCAACTGATCAAACAACATGTCGATCCGTGGCAACGGGTACTTGTTCTTGATGGTTACGGCATTTAATGGACGATAGTCCACGCAAAGCCGTAACGTCTCATCCTTCTTATTTACAAATAATGCCGAACAACCCCATGGCGAGGAGCTCGGCCTAATAAAACCCTTTTCCAGCAGGTCCGTTAGCTGGGTCTTCAATTCAGCCAATTCCTTGGGCGCCAAATTGTACGGCCTTCAGGATATTGGCATGGTTCCCGGTGTAAGTTCAATCTTGAACTCCACCTCTCTATCGGGCGGCATCCCCGGCAAATCGTCCGGGAATACGTCAGGGAACTCTCGGACCACTGGAATATCTTCCAATCTGATGGTTGTGGCTTGGTAGACAACTGGAAGTTTTATTTCTGGACTGTCCAGAAATAAAGAGTGAGACCCGTGCACTTCTGAGTTTAAGTGCACGGCTCGAAGGACGGTGTCTAAAACAGCGCCGTGGCGGGTTAACCACGACATCCCTAGGATGACATCGACCTTTTGTCCCTCTAAGATTATGAGAGACGTAGGGTAGACTCTACCCGCTAAGTATAATGGTGCTTTGGAAACCATTACGCTTGCTGAAATCTTCCCACACGGTGAACAAATTAAATATGGACTATCGGTGGGTAGTATTTGCAAGCTGTGTTTAGCAATGAAAGCTTGGCTAATAAAATTATGTGTGGCGCCTGAATCAAACAATACGAAGGTGGGATGCTGGTGGAGTTGGAACATACCCGCAAAGATTGGCTCACCCTCCGGCACGTCCTCTATGGCAAGCTGGTGGACGGTGCCGGGCCTAGGGTTTGCCCGCTGCGCATTAGTAGGGTTCCGGGGTTGATTCCTCCCCGGAAACGGTGGTGCAACTCCGCCGCCTTGCCTCTCCGGGCAACTGCTCGCGAAGTGTCCTGGACGACCACACTTGTAACATGTGGCCGCTGCTGGTGTAGTGCTCGGGGGACGAAAGCCCGGCATGCGTTGCTGAGGTGCATACGCACGCGGCATCGTCCGCTGCTGCTGTTGTTGTTGCGGTGGTGGTACTGGCAGTGCCGGCCTGAATGCCGGTGAAGAGTACGGCCGACTGCGGAAAGGCATCGACCTCTGGGGTGGCTGCCAGCGTGGACCTGATGGTGGGCGATTCACCATCCGAAACTTTTGAGAAGGACCGCCTCCTTCTCCGCTGCTCTGCGGCGCGCTTCGCTTTCGCTCCGCCGCCGTCAACTCCTTGTCGGAGTCCTCTTGAACAATCGCAGCGTCAATGATGTCATTGAGGCTGCCGCGATTGAACATTGCCAACTTGTCCTTCAGGAGCGGATTAAGCCCCTGGTAAAAGTGGTCCCGCCGCTTCTCGTCGGTATCTGCGTGATACGACGCGTAGAGCGCGAGATCGTTGAACGCCCTGGAGTATTCCAGCGCGTTCTGGCTCCCTTGCTGCAGGTGCAGGAACTCCTGCGTCTTCCTCTTCATTAGACCTGGCGGTATGTGATAGGCCCTAAAGGCCGTCCAGAACTCCGTCCAGGTCATAACTCGGTCGGTGGGCTGTGAAGCACAGAAGTTGGCCCACCACGCGCTCGCGGATCCTTGGAGCTGCTGGACCGCGAACTGAGTCTTGCGCTGCTCACTTATCTGGAGCAGCCCGAACTTCATCTCTATTGCGCGGAGCCAGTTGTCCGCGTCAAGAGGTTCATCCGCCCTTGAGAATACAGGGGGATGAGTCGCCAGGAAGTCGGAGTAGGAGCTCTGTTGACGCTCCTCACGGTCTTGACGTCTCTCTGTGCGAGACGTATTAGCGATGAGAGTTTGCAGCAACTCCGTGTGCTGCTGATGGGAACCCGCCATTGCCGCGACGATGTCGGCTAACGTAACCGTTGGCAGTGGCGGTGGTGGTGTTTGTTGTTGCTGTTGTTGCTGCTGCTGTCCCGAGGAGTCCTCGGGACGCTGTTGGGAGGTCTCTCCCCCTTGGCTAGTACCCCCAACGTCAGGGTTGGCACGAGTACGCGTCATTCTGAAATTCAAAACAGCAGCGATTAGCACATGTCTTACTTAAAATTCCATAAGCAACAGTAGGTATTGAAGTGACACATGAATAATTTGCACAACATTCACATATATTGATAAAGCATAAACTTTATACAAGATACATTATTCTCGGTCTCCGAGAAGTCGTGCTCATGTCGTCACTACTTATACATACGTTACTGTCTACACGACATGTCACCGATTACAAAATTTGGGATACACTACCCTAGCTGCCCTACTTGGCAACTGTAATCCCCTACTCGGAGTCGAACTCGACCTCCTGCGGGTCTTCCTCCTCTGGTACCTCTGCTGGTGGCTCTGGATCTACCACCTCTCCTCCCATCTTGGGTTCTCCCATTGCTGGAAGGCCCAAGACCACCGGTATGCCCAATATCGGAGGTACGAGGTCCTGCGAAGCATGCACCTCGTCCATGGCCTGGTTGTAGTCCTCTTCCCAGCCTTGCCCTTCCTCAATAGCGTCGTCCCGCTCTTGAGTAAGGTCCTCGTTCTTCTGGGTCAGATTCTGCACCAGTTCTTGCAACGCCGCGATGTCGACACGGCTTTTCTTCTTCGCCTTCTTCAGACGGCGCAACTAATTGTGTTGTTCATTCAGTCGCTTGATCGTCAGAAGGAGCACATTACGGAGTGCGCTGTGAGCACTCTCAAAATGGTCTCCACGTCTCGTGCTCTCCTTGAGCTTCGTGACGAGATGCTCCGTATGAACAGCTTGGCTGTCCATCACGGCGTTTCCCGGCCTCATCTAGAGGCTAAGGTTTGCCTCCGCGGGGCTGTACCTTGGGCAACCCGGATCAGCTGCCTCCCGGTACCTCTCTTCCCACACATGTTGAGCCCGTCCCTCCACCGGAACGAGCGCGTATGGAGTGCCCTCCATAGCCTGCACGTGTAGTTGGCAGAAACGTGACATGGTGTCACGGTCTGCCACTTGCCACATCCCTTCCGGCTGTCTACCTTTCACCGTGACGGTGAACGGCACCCAACCAGGTGGCGTAGGTCCTACGGGGACTTCGACATGGATTGTCCACGTCTTGTTCCCCTCTTCGCCTTCTTCCTTGGCGAAGTACTGCGGCATCTGGTTATATCCGAAATATTGAAGCATCTGCCTCAATGCTTCCGGATAGCCGCTGCGGTGAGAACAGTGGGACACCACCCACCTGTTCTCCAACTGCTTTTCTGCTGTCATCTGTAAAAATTATATTTGAGAAATGTCAAATATTTATTTAAACAGTAATCCATTGAGTTATAACATAAGACATGTCATTGAACCCATAAAACTTGGAAACATAGTTCAAATTCAAACAAATTTGACTGCTGATCTGCTGTCCAACATGACAGCCCTGACCAGTTTCCATTTCAACCTGATTTAGGCCATGTTAAAGGCAAAACCAATTCTGGGGCTCAACATCAAAGTTAAAGCTAACTTCAATAGATTTCCAGAAAGTATTTGCTTGGCCTATGATCGGTCCTGGTTCAAAAGTTATGAGATGTCAAAGTTATCAGAATTGCTGGAGAAATTTGGACAGCACCTCCCTGCTTTAGGTACTGATTTGATCCAAGAATTCCAGCTAATTCTGCTCCCAATCTGACAACACTTTCTGTTACAAAGTTGTAACCCATCTCATAAGCTTTCCAGAACTACCTCGTTTTCTATTTTTGAATTTTTATGCAGGAAGTTATACTCAATTTACAGAGAGTTTACAGAGAGTCTTTACTCTGTCCTGTTTTCTGGACAGTTTCAACTCTACTGCATTTTTTTATGGGTCAAGGGATGAAACACCTCTGGACATCAACAGAAAAGTTGTAAAGCTCTTCCAAAAGCTTTCCAGAAATGTATCATATGACCCCAACCTCGAAAGAACTCAACCTCTAACCTCTGATTAACTTCAGCCTTGATTCAGCTGAAAACAGAGTGCTCGGTCCTTAACAACCTAGAGGTTGAAAACCTGTTAACTTTGAATATCCTGATTAAGGGAAGGAGTTACATCAAGTTTTACTGCTTTGGATCAAAACCTTCAAGTTTTACAATGAAGTTGTTCATTTAGTGGGGTGTGACGTCGATGCGTCGCCAGAGCATGTCGGTACTACGTCCTCACAAAGAAAAACCTATACCGGACTTAGCCGGCTTCGTTAGTTCAGTGGCACTAAACGTCACTCGCACACGGAGGCTACACGTCTACCATTTCGTGGTCAGACTACCTGCAGAAAACTCAAACAATCGTCAGACTCGGCTGCACACCGAGCCCGGTATCCATACAGTTCGTACGCCCGGCCGTCATCACTCGCCCGGATGTTCTCAATCTAAACACGCCTTGAGTTACGTGTTCACGTTTCAGACCATGTGACAGGGTCTCCCAAGTTGCACCATGCATGCCAGGGACAGACGTTGCTCGAATATCCCAAACGACATGAAGAGTCGTAGAAGATACTAAAGCGGGTCGGGTTACCTGCAACCCGTGGGGCTCCACCCTTCAGCTTGTGCGCACTGGTGGACAGCGCTTACGTGCACCCCCCAAGACATAAACGTCTCGAGATGCACGATTTTTTGACATAGACAGATAGGTTAGTATGCCACTTTCTATACACTAATAACATCCTTATATGGGCTACTAACTCGTTCCTCACTGGATTTTTGAAAAAGATGACCTTTTTAGTGCGTTAAACCTCAAGCGAGCTCTGATACCAACGCTGGCACGCCCCCACGGTCTTGTCGAGCCAGGATCACGCTGAGGGGTACTGCGTTGCACAGCACCGGATAACACACATCAAAGGTACAAAGCGGAAGCAAAGTTTATATTACATAAAGTAGTTTATGAACATGTTTACAGCAAAATATGTCCAATCTACACTCACGGGCGTAGACTACGCATCAAGTTCACGTTCAGCCCTTGAACGTGTCCTTGCTAGCACACACGCACACTAACTCTGCGGCGTGCACGACTCCCACTCGATGGGTTCCCCTCCTGGAGTTCTGTCTCCTCTTTGGGAGCCCCTTCCTCATAGAACCCTGCAAAAGCTTCAAACACAAGCAGTGAGCACGAAGGCTCAGCAAGTCTGACCCGTCTCACCTAAACATGGAACTTATACATGAGGGTTGATAGGTTACATGAGGTAAAAATAATTTGCAAGGACTCGCCTAATTAGTAGAAAATTATTTTCAAGTTTTAGCAGCAGGTTGTGGAGAACCTTACGCTAAGGCACATGAGAGAGTCGCAATCAAACAAGAAACGCATTTCTCTCATGTACTTTGCCCAAAGTTGAAAGGAAATTTAATAAGCTCTAAACTACAGCAAATCATTAACAAGCAAAGTCCATCTTTCAATCAGCAACATTTTAACATGTAACTAGCCTGTTCTTTCTACGTCACGGTACAGTGAACAAGTGCTACTCACTGACCGCGAGGGACGGCGATTATAATCGATTTACACCTGCAGGGTTACCCGAACAACCCATTACGTACGCTCGTACTCGATGTTGCCTACAACAACCATCACTAACACCGTACGCAACCACCTTTCACCCGTCAGCCAATTATTGAACCGGTCCCATCATCCCAAGCAAGAGGTCTCTGCACGTGCATATCAGTGCCGCCAGCCGATTTACACCTCGAGCTCTCAACCTACCCTCTGAATGACGGACAATGCCTCAATATCCAGCTACCCGAGTTACATCGGTTTCCCGGTTCCCATATATCCGGTAGGTCTTCGGTACTGTTCTAGCTTGTTCAACAGGCCCGCACACGGCTCGGTCCTCAATCGACACAAACAGAGCTACAGCACACAGGCCCCAAAGTCCTGCTGCCCTTACCCTCCGCTCGGTCTCATTTTTCTTGCCATGTGTATCATGTGCTATCTCTACCCGAGTCGTGCCTCTAGCCTATGCTCGCGAGTAGTTCCAACTACTCGACTTGTACCGAATCCTACACTATCTTAGCATTGCAGTAGCTAACGGGGTTCGCAAATCCTAAGCCCAACCCAGGGTTTTCTTGGCTATGCAGTTGAGTTTCCAAACAAGACTTTAATGCAAGGAATCATAGTATTCAAGTATGTGCTCAAAACAATAAAAATTTGTAAAAAGGTTAATACAAACCGGAGCTTGCCTTGCTGCTCTTGGTCGTAGGCTAGCTGTTCCTCCGGAGTAACGAAGTCTAGGACTTCGGGTTCCTCCTCGACCTTAGCGACTACATGATAGCAGAAGCACATGTATCAATTTAAATGCATTTGTATTAAGTTTGAACTTGTGAAGCTTATAAGTCCCACTAGACAGACTCAATGACTATGAAACCTTTACTGTGGCTTGGTTACAACCTAAACAGAGACTTGGTCAAGTTTTAGTTGCAGCAAAGCTCATTTGAGCCCTCCATAATTAATTATGTACTTGACCTTAACTGAAGGCTTTTAGGGTGTTCTAAGGATTTTCATGAAACAAACTATGACTTTCTGAAAACTAGATTTTCAGAGGGTTCTAATGGAGTTGGTCTCACTTAATTTGAAGGTTTCTAGCTAAAGATATGAGCTAAACAATTTCAGAGAAAATTCTGAAAATGTTTCTGAACACTTTCTATTTTCTTTGGAACAGTTCCACTGATCACACCATTAGGTGGATCAAATAAGCTAAAATGGATCTGAAATATTTATGATAGTTCAGGGATATTTTGGTGAACATGCTAGCAAAATTTCAGGATTTTCCTCCAAAGGATTCTCCAGTTAAAATTCCAAACAGTTTAAATTTTGAGGAATTAATTCTGGAGAAATAAGGATTTTCATGAAGTGAAACTTGATTTGATGGAAATTACTCAGAGAGCTGAATCCAACAAAATTTGGTTCACTCGATTTGGAGCTTTCTAGCCAAAGTCATGAGGATTTGAAGTTTGAATGAAATCTGAAAATCGGGAAAAAAGTTTAAATCTGTCAGGGCCCGCGGGGACACGTGTTGAGCGCCGAGGCGACCGCACACTGCGGCCGACAGGGTCTTTGCGCGCCAGCACACCTAATCCCGGCCACACCCGATCCTGATTTCAAATTTTGAGCCGTTGACGCGTGGGCCAGCCGGCTTCGTCTACCTCTCGACGCGCCCTCACGCCCGCGCCGCCGCCCCTCGCCGGAGCAGACCCGGAGCTCGCCGGCTCGCCGCTGCCGGCCCTCCCATGGTCTAAACTCGCCGCCAGGGGGTTGTCGACGTCGAGGAACACGTCAGTGATGTCAGTTCGGGCTGGCGGTGACTGGAAATAGCCCGGCGACGTGTCGCGGCCTCGGTTGAGGTCCGGCGTCGTCGACCGTGGGTTCTAACCCGCCAACACCTCGAACAATCGGTTCTACAGCATCAGTGTACCTCTCGGAAGCTCGACAAGGTGTCAAAAGGGTTCAGGGATGGCGGCAAGTCGGTCGGCACCGTGTGACCGATCGTGCCCGCCATGACCGCCCTTGATCGAGCTCAAAATTCGTCACTCCTAGACAGTTTCACGCCATGGATGCAGAAAAGAACTTGATCGCCGGATAGTCCAGCGTCTATGTGCAAGATTTGATAGCTAGATAAGGATCTTAGAGCGAGAATTTGAAGGATCCGTACCGGAAGCTCAGTTTAAGGTCGTCGGAGCAAAAACTGAGAATTCGCCGTGGTTTCTTCACGGTTTGCTTCCAAACTTGGAGGAGAGCAGCACGGTGGTCGCGCACTCCTGTTGCCTCTCTTGCTGGACCGTGAGAACGCCTGTGGAACGCTGTCCACGGGCGCCTGACTCTCGGCTGTGGCTAGGTCGCCGCAGTGGCGATCGTTTTCGGGCAAAGGAGGTCGGAGCTCGGGGTTTCTGGCGTTGGGGAGATAGAGGGTGATCTCAGGTTGCTGTCTAGCAGCTCAGGAACGAAGGAGGAGATCGTTTGCTGGTTTTCCCGATCGAGCAGTGAGCTGCGGGGAGAAGAACTGCCGCTGCTCGGGTTCACACTCGAGGAGATAAAGCCAGCCGACTTCTGCTCGGGCTGAGGCGGTGCCGGTCGCGTGGAGGCGCGAGCAAGCCGCCCTGGGCGCCAGCGCGCGATGAGGGAAGCAGCTGGTGGCGCCGGTGGCTGCTCGGTGGCACAGCCGACAGCTGCTCGGTGGAATTTCCCACCGAGGTTGTGACTTTGTGTGCAAGTCTTCCCTCCTTCTCTCTATGACATGTGGGTCCCACCCGGGGTTTTAACCTCTGAAATTTACTCCTAATCACTGTTGTAAACAGTGAGCCCCATAATACCCCTGGTGATTCAAATTATTCACCCATGAGCCATTTGAATTGATTAGAATTCAAATTGGGTTTGGTTTGAATGAATTTCAGCACATGTGCAGTTTGAAATTCAAATAAAGTTTGAATTTGTCTCACTTAGCTCATGTCAAGATCAACTCCAAATAGAGTGAAAATTGGAGTGTGAGCTCACAAAAATGTGCTGGATAAGAATATGTCTCTCACTTTTGAATTCATGGGATAAAAACAGTTTGAATTAGAATATGGTTTCAAACTGCCCTCTTTCTAACTATACCCAAAATGACCTCAAAAAGGTTTTGAATTTGGGTGAAACTTGGCATGGACATCCTTAGCAATGTGTAGGAGTTTTCATATGCCCAGCCCTTCTATATCACATGTGGGAAATACCACTTTTGCAATATGTGAGTTTGTTCTCTAATGAGCATGTTGATGGTGGTTACTTGCTCTTCATTTGTGTTCATCAACTTACTTCAAATGAGGTGTGTGTCTATGGTGATGAACACCTCAATTATGTGTCAAAAACTGAGGCCCTTACACCAGTCCACATTGACGATGAGTACAGATCAGTGAAAAAGGTACCTGGCAAAGCGTGGGCAGACAGGATTGTCAATCACAGCTGGGCATACCAAACGCTAGTGTAGGATTGACGAATTATTCAGTAATAACTGGAGGGAGCAAATTTTTATAAACGTAGATTTCTAAACCATGCTATGAAGTTTGCACGAACAGATTTCTTTTACCCAATGGGTGTAGACAAATATATGAAATTTTACTCAACCTGCTAGAGAAACATAGACTAGATTCTCGGCCATCACAGAACTCACTCTTAACAATGAAATATAATAGTGGCCCCACTAGGCTGTAACCTATTACCTTCCATATAAACAATGATCGGTAGACCCTCGGTATACATATCTGGCTGCAATTGATGCAGATCCAGTATTTTTGTTGACAGCAGAACGAGGACGCCGAAGAGCTTGCTGTTGAAGAAGGATTGGTCATCTTCGTCGGCGCATACCCGACGCAAGAGAGAAAAGCCCCTAACTGGCGCGTCAAATGTGGAAGTGTTGCAGTCGACACTTCCACCGGTCCTGCTTAGGAGCAGCCCGCGGAGGTTCTTTTTCGGAGGGGTTAGTTCTCTCGAGAAGGTCGCGTTGGATAAAGGAGGATTGACACAAGAATTTTTTACGTGGTTCGGGCCGCCGGAGCGTAAAACTCTATGTCCACGGGAGTTGTGTTGCACTGTGTATTGCTTGCTTGCGTATGAGCTGAGTGCGTAACCCGCAAGGTGGCGAAATGAGCCGAACCCCTTGCAACGTTGCATACCCAAGCCTTTTATACTTCAAGGCTCGTGCGGCTTACAAGATGGGCCCCGGAGCCCGACAGGTGGCCCCGGGGTGATTTCCTGCCATCTACCATATCTTGCAGTGAATGTTGGTAGCTGTCTCTGGCAATGGCTTCTTGGTCGTCGACCTGCCGTCCTGCCCGCGCCGCAAGCTAGGCGTAGTGGTTGATGATGGCAGGGATGGTAGGGTATGTCTTGTCGTTGTATTTATTGGTGTGCATGTCTTGACTGTGACTGGTCACAGTGCCTCCTGACAGGCGTGCGCCGCGCCTCCGCATCTTGGGAAGGTGCGGGTCTTGAATGCCTTGATCGGACAAGGCATGGTGTGCCTTTACTCCTGCTGCCTACCGAGCCGTGGTGGGCAGCGCGGCACTGCTGGCCACGTGGCAGGCCCGGGGCTCGCCTCGGAGGAGAGGGGAGGCCCGGCCCCGCTGGACACGTGGCGCCTTCGGAGCTCACCCCTGAGGAGGGGGTGAGGTCCGGCTGTTCTGGCCACGTGGCAGGCCCGGAGCTCCCCTCTGAGGAGAGGGGAGGCCCGGCTCTGCTGGACACGTGGCACCTTCAGAGCTCACCCCTGCACAGGGGGGGTTGAGGTCCGCCGTGGCAGACCTGGAGCTCTCCTCTGAGGAGAGGGGAGCCCCGGCCCTACTGGACACGTGGCGCCTTCGGAGCTCACCCTTGCGGGGGTGGGGGGGTGGGGGGGAGGGGGGTGAGGTCCAGCTCTTCTAGCCACGTGGCAGGCCCGGAGCTCTCCTTTGAGGAGAGGGGAGCCCCAACCCTACTGGACACGTGGCGCCTTCGGAGCTCACCCCTGCGGAGTCAAGTGATGTATTCCCTCCATGTGGCCGTTGTGGATGATAAATATATGGGCCCTCATGTACAGGCCATCCATAGTTTCCCCCCCCTTGGTGATCAGATCTACCTCTTCGTACATGTCCTGTACATATATATAAGATAAGATACTTGGCAAACCAAAAAGCCCAGCTAACGATTAATACTGTAAAATAACATAAAAAAGGGCATACCCAGTGATGAAAGCTCCCACACATTGTGGGGTCTGGGAAAGGGAATTTCTAGGCAGCCTTCCCCTTGCTTATTTTGCAAGAGGCTGATTCGAACCCAGGACCACTAGGACACAAGTGGAGAGACTCTACCACTGCGCCAGACCTGCCCTTCAATACTGTAAAATAACATACTCGGTGAAAATAAAGCAAGATCTTTGTATTGCAATAGCTAGTATAGGTTATTAGTCCCACATATGTGCCATTCTAATACATACAATAGTAAAAATGATCACACAATACGATGCCTACGAGGCTAAAGAACCATCAATGCTTCAAGTTGGCCTTCTTTTTCATACCTGACCACAGTCTCCACAGTAGAAGTAGGAAGGGCACTCAGAATCAAAACTGCATCTCCATGGGTTGCGCAAACCCATGGCCCATATCTCTGGTTGCAAGTCACTATCATCAGCATAAGGATTGTCCTTTGGAACAGAATAGTTACCCCAAAAGCTCCCGTTAATAGTTTGACTCTGGCCTGAAACATAACAGCATTGGCATGGTTGAACAAAACCTAACAAAAACTGAAAATTATGAGTCTAAAATCTCAATGTTCATCTATATAAAAAAGAGCCTGTAAAATCTCTAAAAATTTCAGAGTTCATCTGTTATGGAAATATTAGTGGCATCTCAAAACAGTAACTTGCTTCAGATTGAAGGAAAATCAATCAGTTCAACTACCATTGCTGGCAACCAAATTAGTAACTATCATAATGATGACAAATTGGTAAAGCCGCTGTCACCAAGAATATCTTTAGCCACAATCTGCGACTATCTGTACTAGCAAACATCTGGACATAATTTTTTCTGAGGATTTTTTTGTCATTCTAATGCATCCGGGTTGATTCGTTTAGCATGATTGCTAACACCACAGTAGTACAACACTGTTATTATAGCAGAGAATGAACACATTGTTAGTTCAAACATTTCGAATGGTTATCCATAAAGTGATGAATTAGATAATATATATATATATATTATTACTGATAGGTTATATGTCTTTATCAAATGCCATACTGTTCGAATTGATCTCCAACCAGACTAGGCCAAGATGACAAGGCCAGCTCCTAAACACCCTGATCGGGGGCATCAATCAGTTTTGGTTGTAGGTCCTCATAGCACAGCACCGCTGTATAAGAGGGGGCCGCCCGTACCTCCAGTGGCGACCACCAAAAAACACTAAGACAGAAGGATCGAACCCCTTAAGGTGCTGGAGCGACAGGAAGACCCACAATCGGCGCCATTCTGAAACTTCTTTCCCAAGCTCATCGTCATGATTTCGCCATCTTCGTCATGCCCGAAGGTAATGCACCTAAGAGTCATTTGATTTATGCCTTAAGTGCTAAAATTACCCACTAGATCAGACCATTAACGATTAAGAAATTTAGCACATACTACTTGTTGGAGAGTATTTTTTTTTCGACAAACTTATAGCAGCCCGAAACTAAAATCTTGGAGCATATGAAAGGGAACAAGACAATATTAAGGAGATATAGCACAGGGGTTGAGCAAAACAAATTTAATATTACCACGGTGATCAAAATAAAATCTATAAATTAAGAAAAAAGACTTTCTAATGCAATTATTCTCAAGAATCTAACAAAAAAATTAAAAAATGTTGGAGATGTAAACATAAGAACTAAACGAATCAAAGGAGAATAAATGTCCAACAAAATGCCAATATGAATAATAATTGAAGCAAAATCCTTATTACTAACTTACTTTGTGTACCATCGATGTCAAGCCTCAATATTTTCCCCAGAAGTGATTCCTTATTCTGCGAGAAATAAAAAGGATCGCTTTTGCTTCCTTCATCCCCTATCATAAGGTAAAGGTATCCATCTGTTGGACCAAATAGTATCTGTCCTCCATAATGAGATGCAAACGGCATCCCGTTGCAAAAATCCTTCTAACTTCAGATGGATTGGCAGATGTTGCCTACAAAGGATACTAGCAATGGGCAATGTGACTACTATATCAAGATTTTTACAGGACAACATAAGAACATGCATACCATAGAAATATTTTATGAGAATTGTGCAGAATACTCTGAAACAACAACTTGGTACTGACATGGCTGAGCATTATCATGATCATCAGTACCGAGCTTTGAAGGATCACAGCCAGCACAAGAATAACATGAGCACCTGCCGGCACAGTTAGGCGACTGAGTTCTGTCACAATCATAAGAAACAAAGAAGCGTCCATTGGTGGCAAACGGTCCCGTGACCGTTGGGCCGACGTGGAGTCCACGTGGGCTCATGTCGTCCACGGCGTGGACGACAGGATGTCCACATGAACAAATCTCCACGCCGTGGACGATAGGGTAGCTACTTTTGCAAAAAAAAAATTGGATGTTATTAATATTAAATTCTTTAACAACAGTGCCAAAAATAAAAAATTTCCAACAAGTTATAAGTTCAGAGCCATCCAATCAGACGGACTGTACTTCTTGCGCCAGGAACATGACAATAATATTTTTTTACAGAATCAGTAAAGTTCTCCACAAACTGATGCCTGAACATACACCACTCTACATTCTACTATCGCATAGATACAACAACTAAAACAAGAGAGTAGTATATAAGAAGAGTTGTCAAGCTGCGCATCAAGCCATCCGGTCCGTCAGGGGCCCAGGTGGGAGGGTGGCAGGGCAGCCTGCGCTTGGCCGGATCGGGGCTGGGGAGGGTTGCGCCTCGCCTCGAAGGCAGGGAAGGGCGGCCGGGTGGGGCTGCGCCACGGGGGGCAACCGGCGGGCGGGGAGGGGGCCCGTCGGGGTGACCGGGTGACGCGGCGGCTGTAACACCCCAAAAATTTTGTTAAGACCCTAAATCATGTTAAGAGGGGAATTTAAAAAATTTTGGACGTGTTGCATGTTTTGCAAAAATTCAAATTCAAACTGGAATTCAAATTAAACTCAAAACAGAAAAGAAATAGAAAAAAAAGGAAAACAGAAAAAACCGGCCAGTGGGCCGAAACCCACCAGCCGGCCCAACCAGCCCCGCGCCAGCCCGCAGCCGCACGCGCCTCTTCCTCCCACTGACAGGCGGGGCCCGCCAGCCCTTCTTCTACCTCGCGCCCGCGTCGGGATTCTCTCACCCCGGATCAAAACCGACCCGGATTCCTGCGCATCTCCGCCGAATTCCGTTCGTAGGCGACGCAAACTCGATCTAAACCACCCCGCCGCCCTCCCCCGTCTATAAAAACCCCGACCTCGTTCTGTTTTTCCCACGCGATCCGCCGTTTTTACTCCGGTGAGAACCCGAGCCTTCTCCGGTGAATTCTAGCCGATCTAAGCTCGGAAATTCCGATCTAACTCGCTGGTCTTGATCCACCGCCTCCGGGGAAGCCTGCAGGTGCAGAAAACTCGGTGACTTGCGGTTCAAACACAGCGCCGACGAGCCTCGCCGTGGTTTCAATTCGGACCTCGTCGCCGACCATCTTCCAGGACCTCCGAGCTCAAGAAAACCCCCGAGGTGAGATCCCCGACCTCCCCTCCACCGATCTATGCCATAAAATCACAATTCTAGGAAGAATTCCCGAAGATCCGAAACTCTCCGACGAGATCGCCGCCTCCCGCCGCCGTGCGCCGCTGACAGCGCCGCCCGCGCTCGATCAGAGCGACGTGGCCGCTTGTGCGCCGTTTATTTTAAATCGCACGGTAGGGTTTAAATCCCCGCGTACCAGTTCGATGTTATAATCTCAGCCGTCTGTTTTAAATCGGACGGTCCACGTCAGCCCCGCGTTATAAAGACTAGAAATCTTACGTGCTACCCCCTGGAGTTCTCGGGAAATAAGAGCTAGCCCCGGAAACTTCTGATCTAGCCCCTGGAGCTTCAGAAAATCATGTAAATTCATTTAAAAATCAGTTTTAGCCCCTGGACTTAATAAAAATTAGGAAAAACTCCTCTGTTATGTATAGCTAGACCCCTGAAAATTGTTAAAATAATATTATAGACCCTATAGTGGGGTAAGTTTACCTTTTTAGCCCTGTTTAATATTTAATTTAGGAAATTGAATATGTGGCTAGTGTTTAAAATTTAAAAAGTGGGACAAACATATTGTCAAAATTTAATAAAAAACTTTCTCACTATTTAGAAAACTTTGGAGTGAGATAAAAACATATTTTGGGCTGAAGTGAATCTGTTTAATTTATTATTCACATTTAGGGACACATTTTTAAGTAAAAGAATAGCTCTGGAAAATAGGGAAAATAATTGTAAAATAGTTTACATCAGAGGAAAAGGCCAAAAATATATTAGCAAATATTTTAGATCAGAACCTATTCTGTTTAGATGATGTGTCTTGTTATTTTCATAATAAAGTTCACATTTAGGCATAGGAATTAAATTTGAAAATATAGCAACTAGTAAATGATAAATGGAGTTTCTAAAATCCAAAGAATTCAGTTTAGTGTTGGTAGAAATTCTGTAGACACATATGGGGAAGGAAAATACCTTTCATGCATACTTGGAAGCAAAAAAGGTATAGTAATTGAATATAAGGAAAATTACTTAAATTCGAAACTCATGTATAAAGTATGCAAGCATAAATGTGAATACAAAAGTAGGAATCATATACACATGATTAAAAGTGCATGCAAGCCACAAATCAACATACATAGAGTAACCACAACACATATAATGGTGAATGACTTTCATAAATATGAATGTGTGGTTTGTATGAAGTGGAAGTGTGAACTATGTCTTATGGATTGTTGTTTTTCTTTTGCTATGTGTGATGGTATGATGTAGAACCTGCTCAAGAGCAAGTTATTCCTTTCCAAGATCAGGACTACCTATTTCAAGAGCAGCAGGAAGGAGGCAAGTGTCCTTGAAGACTTTGATCCTATGTTAGGATGTGTAGCTAGAGTTATTTGCATTGTCAATTGAAATATGAAACTCATGCTAGGAAGTTTCCCTAGAATTACATTACCTTGTTTCCTTGTACCTTGGGTTGGGATTTATTTTATCATGTCACTTATTATTATGCATATGCTTAGCCATGCTTAGAATGGGATATTTGGGATATGAGATCATCAGTTTATTTTACCATACTCTTGAATGAGATATTGTGAATAATGTAGAGGTAGGGATCAAGGCAAGTTGGATGTTTTGGTTGTGTGCTGGGTGCACGAGACTCGGGTTTGTGTTTAGTACTTGCCTGGATCCTAAGGACCGGTTCATGGAGCATGTAACCCGGCTTTACCGTGCCAACCACATGCTGAGATGGGGCAGCTTGGCCAATTAATTAGGTGTATCCCCAGCGTAGTATGGGTGTGTTGGATGGTGCGGGGAATAGGTGTCAGCTGGACTACCATATGAACCGCAAGGCTCAAGAGGGGGCCACTGCAGCGGGGTTGGAGCCTCTTGTATGCTGTTAGGGGTGATACCTCAGTGGGCCCACGCTCGTCGGGAATCCCTTTGTAAAGGCTTCATAGTGATCTCCTGGCTACACACCTGGGAAGTGTGAATGTGGTTCGTAGCCACTGGCATAATGGAGGTTCTTTTAGTCCACCCGGCAACGGGGGATGAAATCACTACATGTGGGTACAGTGGTACAAACTCTGCAGAGTCAAAACTGTCATGACAGCCGTGCTCACGGTCAAGAGCGGCTTGGACTTATTCATGATTAGAGGAGTGATGGTTTTGGAAGTTAAGGATGTTAAGTGGGGAGCTTAATATTGGAAATGATGTTATGGTTATTTGATTATGATGATGGGATGGGAAATTGGGACCATTTCACCTGTGTAGTAATGTAGGTGATTAATAAGCTAAGGTGATAGGTATTAATTGCCTAGTGCTTTAACCATGAGTTCAACCTCTCCTTGCTCTAGCCATGCATGACATAACTTTCCCACACTTGCTGAGTACCATCGGTACTCAACCTTGCATATTTGTTGGTTTATATTGCTGCTCAGGTCAAGATAATGAAGTGGTGTTTAATGATCAAGACTTTGGACCCGAAGAAGGTTTCTAGGTTCATGGAGTCCCCCCGGGCAACGCCTGTAATGGAGCCCACAAGAATAATATTCCGCTGCTAGTTTATTTACTTGTGATGAACTTATTTTTGTCCATCGAGACATTTGCTATGTAAGACTTATTTATATTCGACACCTGGCTTGTAATAATTGATGCTTCACTATTTGTCATCACATGTATGAGAAAATGATCCTGGCATACATGTGATATTCACTTGGTTATTCTTCGGAAAAGCCGGGTGTGACAGCGGCGGCTCTGTATGGAGGCAGAGAAAGAGCTAGGGTAAAAGAAAACAAAAGAAGGATTTGGATGAGGGTAGTTTTGAGTTTTTCATCTGTTGTTTAGCCATAATAGTTATTAATATGCGGATGGTAAATGAGCGAACTGGTTGCAATTATAATGGTAAGCGAGTCATATGTTGGGAGCGGTATTCTGGTGAAGCCCAACGTTAGGAGTGGTATAATTCCAATTGTCACAGCGGAGGAAGGAGAAGGTGGCATTAGCATGGGGAGCGTTGGTTGACCAAGCCACCAAGGGGAATTTCAATGTACGGAGGAAAGGCTCGCGCTCGTTGTGCTCCAGGCATCGGGCCCTCGGTCCGCAGCTTGAGCATGGGCCGATGGGCGAACCAGTCTCTCGCAACATGGGCCGATGGGTGAGCTAGGCTAAATACAAAGCTTGGGGAAGGCTTCTTCTGTCGCGGCCTAGCAGTGAGATGGGCGGGCCAGGCTGTTGCAGTATGGGCCCGTTCGCTAAGGTCAACAACAACAAGTTATAAGTTCAAAGCCATCCAATCAGACGGAGTGTACTTCTTGCACCAGGAACACATCAATAATATTTTTTACAAAATCAGTAAAGTTTTCCACAAACTAATGCCTGAACATACATCATTCTACTATCTCATAGATACAACAATTAAAACAAGAGGTACATTACGAATAACTGCTACTCCCTCCGTTTTTTCATTTGACGATGATTAGTTCATTTTTGAACTAATCAGCGTCAAATAAACAGAGAGAGTAGTATATAAGAAGAGTTGTCAATCTGCGCATCAAGTTGTCCTGTCCGTCAGGGGTCCGGGTGGGAGGGCGGCGGGGCGGCCTGCTTCTGGGCGGATTGGGGCTGGGGAGGGCTGCGCCTTGCCTCGAAGGTGGGGAAGGGCGGCCGGGTGGGGTTGTGCCTTGGGGGGCGGCCGGCCGGGGTGGGGGGCGGGGTGAGGTGGCGGCCAAGATTAGGGGGCACCGGGGTGACCGGGTGAGGTGGCGGCGGCTCTGTATGGAGGCAGAGAAAGAGCTAGGGTAAAAAAATAAACGAAGGATTTGGATGAGCATAGTTGTGGCGGACCGGAATCCGCTCATCCAGGATCGCAGAGGGTGGTGCCGCGGGATGTGGCACCCGACAGCACACGTCATAAGAACACAATATATTACATGGGGAAAACAACTGAACTGTACAAACAGGTACAATACTCAGTTACAAACTATTGTCTTTATTACACAGCGGAAGTCTACTTTTCTACACTCACGGCCGCCTATCTAGCAAAAGTCGGTTTCCCAGCCCTAGGGCAACCCACACTAGCTGCACGTCTCAGCTCAGCGTGGCGTGTACGGCTCCCACTCAGCCGTGGTCCCCGACGGAGGTAACCCTCGCCGGTGGACTCGTACTCCGAGTCCGTGGGTGGCTCCTCACCTGAAAAACACTTAAGCAGCAACCGTGAGCACGATGGCTCAACAAGGCTTAACCGACTCACCTAAGCATGAAACTCTACATGAGGTGTACAATGACATAGGATAGTAATGTTGCAGCAAATGGACACGCCTACAAGTTCATCCTTAGTTCATCTTTTAGCAACAAGTTAACCATTCAGGAATCTGAAATTTAGTAAGTAATATTTGGTGGCACACATGTAGCAATGCAATTATATCAATCAGCAATATTGAATCATCATATTTTATACATTAGCCTACGTCACGACTCAGTGACCAAGTGGTACTCTTCACCGCGAGGGACGGCGAATTGACTCGATATACACCTGCAGCGAAACCCAAAGAGCACGTCACGTACGCCCACCCGTGGAGCTGCACAGCACGCTCACTCGATGTCATACGGGACAACCTTTCACCCAACAGCCCAAACATCGAACTGGTCGCACCGAAACGAGCAGGAGGTTCCCCACACGGAGTATCTCTCTATGCCCGTTGGCAGATTTCCATCTTGCTGCCCTCAGCCTGCACCTATAAATCGGTGCATTATGCCTCGACGCCCGGAGGTTTAGGCTACATCGGTTTATCGGGGCCCATATATCCGATATGCCTTCGGTACGTTCAAACTTGATCAGCGTGGGCCGCACACGGATCGGTCCTCAATCGACATGGACAGGGACGCACATACAAGACTCCCTCTTGCTGCGCCCTAGTCCCTGCCTAGTCTCATTTTCATTACTAAAATGATCTCGCATCACTCGAACCAATCCCGTGTGTCCCAAGCCTATCTCGCGAGTAGATTCCAACTACTCGACTTGTACCAAAGTTCTATGACTCATTAAGCATAGCCTGTCTATTCGAGGTCTTAGACACTACTCTCACTCTTATAGAAAACTTTTATGTATGCAAGTGGGGTTCCATCCATCCTATATCTAATGCACATTCATACTTCATATGACACATGTAAACAAAGTAAAACTTATAAAAAGGTTAATGCAAACCGGGGCTTGCCTTGTTGCTGCTGGTCAGTAGTTAGTTCTTCTTCCGGAAGTAGGAAGTCCATCACTTCCGGAGTCTCTTCTTCAGCGACTACATGTTTAATGAAATACTACATGTCAATTTATATGCAATGTGTAAACTTGAATACATAATTACTAATAACTCTAGCTAGCCCTCCCCTTTGGTTCTGAAACTTTTATGGTGGCTTGGTAGGGTCCTAACCAGAGTCTTGACCAAGTTTCATTTGAAACAAAGTTCATTTGAACCTTGTACAAATAAAAGCCCATTTGGTCAATATTTGAGCCTCTAAGTAATTCCAGGGGTTTTCATGGCTCCAACCATTACTTTCTGGAAGCTAGAATTTAAGATGGTTCTAATGGAATTAGTTTCATGTCATTTGAGGAATTCTACTGAAAGTTATGCCCTAATTAAGATTTGAGAAAATCTGAAAAATGTTTATGTACATTTTTCTATTTTCTCAGGGCAGTTCTCTTACTCCCCCCATTAGGGTAACTAAATGAACTTGGATGAGTCTGAAAATTTTACTGGGATTCAGGGATTTTCCATTGAACCTCTCAGCCAAATTTCAGATTTTTTCATAAAGTAGTCCTCCAGATAAAATTCCCAACAGTCTAAACTTTAGGGATTTAATTATAGAAAACTATTCACTTTCATGAGCTGAAATTGGTATTGCTGGAAAGTACTCAGAATTCTGAGTTCAGAAAATTTTGGTTCATCGAATTTGGAGTTTCCTAGCAAAAGTTCTATGCATTTGAAGTTTGAACTAAAACTAGAAATTCCAAAAATGTTTAAATCCTGCGGGTGGGTCCCCCGGATACGTGTCAGCCTCCCAGCTAACCCACACCGGAGCCCGCAGAATCACCCGCGCAGCCGCACGCGATCCCGGTGCCGCAGCAAATCCCGAGTGCTCTCAGCAGAGACTGACACGCGGGGCCCGCAAGGCTTCTTCAACCTCGCGCTCCCGCGGCTCCCCGCCGCCCACCTCGCCGGAATACTCGCCGCCGGGCGTTCTGCTGCCCGACCTCCAACGAAACTCGCCGCCTGTGCCTATCTCGGCCTGGGGAACACGGTGGTGCCCTCACCAGAGCTTGACAACGGCCAGAACAGTGCTCCCGCCGGCAACAGCGGCCGGGAGCTCACCGGCGACGTCGAACTCGGCAGCCCCTGCACATTTTCGATGCGGTTTGCTCAGTGAGCTCCGCTGACACCTGCTGATCGCGGACATGGGCACCGATCCCCGTGAAAATGGCTGCAACTACGACCTCACCGGGGACCTAGGCCGGATATCGGCTGTGCTCAGAAAACTCTGAAGAACCGTAACCCTAGCCCATGGTTCTTGCTGGTTTTTGATCCTAGGTGGTCGTGGCAGGGTGTAGAGCGTGTGTGTGGCTCGGTATGCCCAGTGATGAGCTAGTACCTGCGAATTTCCGGATTTGGTATAGCTCGGCCTTAAGAACACCGAAACGTTCCCGGGAGAAATTCTCCCCTGACGGTGCATGAACTGCTGAACGGTAGGGATGAGCAGAACCAGCACCTTATGGCGGTCGTTTCTTGTGTTGAGCGTCGGGCACGAGAACGCCTGTGTTGCTCAGACGCCGGCGATAGATGGAGGTCGGCGTTTCTGTTCTCGCGCGGAACCGAGGAGGAAGCTCGGGTGGTGGTCTTTCTCGTTCGGAAAACGGGATAAGGGACGGCGTGGGGTGTGCGCTGGCCTTTGAGCCGCGACTTTGGCACCGTGAGGTGGCCGTTCGATGCCTCGGTGGCTCGCCGCCTCTCCCGTGCCTTGCGCGCGAAGCAGAGGCCGGCTGCAGCAACCGACTGAACCCTCGTATGTGCAACTGACATGTGGGCCTCCCCTTTACTCCTTTTCTCCAATATTTCTTTTCTGTTTTTGCTGAATATCCCACCAGCTACTCACAATTTAATGTGAGACTTAGCCCCCAAGTTTTGGTTTAAATTTGAGTTCTCCATTTTGAAATTTGGTTGGTCCAATTTGCTTCATATTTAAACTGAAATTCAAATTCAGTTTTTGAATTATTGCAAATCTAGCTCCCTACCAGATGAACTCTAATGGGGATGAAAATTGGTGGGCTAATTCAGAAAAATATGCTGAGTTTGAATATGAAGCTAACTTTTGAATTTAAGTGATGAAAGTTGCTGCCATTTGAATTTACATTCAAATTGGCCTCTTTTTCAAATACCTCCAAAAGTGCCTCAAAAAGTGTTGGATTTACATGAAACTTGGACTGAACCTTCCCAAGACTTTTTAAGTTCTAGGGGTGGGCTCAACGTCTCATGTTCATGTGTAGAAATCCTACTTTGTGAAAGTGTAGGCTTTCCCCTCTAATCACTCTTTTGATGGAGGTTACTTGCTCTTCATAATTCTTCACAAGATATTCACCACAAAACTGTGGTGTTTTGAGATGATGAAAAGTTTTTGCAAGTCCCTTTTCTTGGGCTTTTACATCCCTCCCCCCTTAAAAGAATCTCGTCCCGAGATTATAAAAGGAAAGATAGCGATGTAGCAGGGACTTACTCGAGTTGAGACGCCATGAACTCTGGGTAATTTGAGCGAAGGAATTCCTCGCTCCCCCACGTCGCTTCTTCGACGGTGTGGTTGCTCCAGAGTATTTTGTAGAACCACAACGTTCTGCTACGCGTGGTTCGGGATTTCTCATCAAGAATTTCCACCGGATACTCATCATATGTCAAATCCGGTTTCAGCTCGCCGATGTCTTCAGTAGGAACAGAAGCTGTATGCTTTAAACATTTTCACAGTTGCGAAACATGGAAAACATCATGGACACCAGCAAGAGATGCCGGTAACTCCAATCGATACGCCGCTGGTCCGCACTTCTTGGTGATAGCATAGGGTCCAATGAAACGGGGAGCGAGCTTCCCCTTGACACCGAACCGGTGCACGCCCTTCATCAGAGACACACGGAGGTATACGTGTTCACCGACGTCAAAGTGCAACGGTCTACGCCTCTTATCAGCGTAGCTCTTTTGCCAGGATTGAGCGGCCTTCAAGTTAGCTTGAATCGCCCGAACGCGCTCTTCGGCGTTGTTCACCACATCAACCCCGAATGTGACCCTTTCACCGGACTTGCACCAATTTAATGGGGTGCGGCATTTGCGACCGTAGAGAGCTTCGTAGGGTGCCATCTTGATACTCGCCTGACAGCCGTTGTTGTACGAGAATTCCGCCAATGGTAGATGATCATCCCAGTTCCTACCATGGTGGATGGCACATGCTCTCAACATGTCTTCCAGAACCTGATTCACCCTCTCTGTTTGGCCATCTGTCTGAGGGTGGTAGGCAGAGCTTCTAATCAGTTTAGTACCCAAAGCAGCAGGCAACTGCTCCCAAAAGCGAGATACAAACAATGCACCTCGGTCTGAGACTATGGTCTTGGGTACACCATGTAAGCATAGGATTCTGGCAATATATAACTCCGCATATCTGTTGGCATGGAAATGTGTATGCACGGGGATGAAGTGAGCTGACTTGGTTAGTCGGTCAACGATCACCCAAATGGAATCATGTTTGTTAGATGTTAGGGGTAATCTCACAATGAAATACATGCTCACATCCTCCCACTTCCATGCTGGAACCTTCAGGGGTTGCAACAGCCCTGATTTCCTCATATGATCCGCCTTCACTCGTCTACACGTATCACACTCAGATACGTACTTCGCTACCTCCCGCTTCATCCGTGTCCACCAAAACTTCTTTTTCAAATCTTGGTACATTTTGTTGCTGCCCGGATGAATGGAGTATTTAGACAAGTGAGCTTCATCGAGGATCTTCTTCCTCAGTTCCATATTCCGGGGTACGACTATACGGTCATTAAACCATAGCGTCCCCTCATCATATTTCTAGAAACATTTGATCTCCCCATTGTCTATCCGTCTCCGGAGATGTGCCATACCCTTGTCAACCTTCTGAGCTGCAATGATGTCCTCCCTGATGGTAGGGACGAGGGCAAGGTTGTACAGCGACCCATAAGGAACCAAGTATAAACTCGGCTCTTCCTCCTCCACCGGTGTAATGGTGAGGTGATGGACATGTGATTTCCAAATCAGCGCGTCGGCAACCACATTCGCCTTGCCGGGGTGGTAGTGAATCTCAATTTCATAATCTTTGATCAGTTCTAACCACCTCCTTTGCCTCATGTTCAGCTCCTTCTGGGTGAAAATGTATTTCAAGCTCTTGTGGTCAGTGTAGAGGTGCACCAGATTCCCCAGGAGATGGTGCCTCCACATTTTTAGCGCCAAAACCACTGCAGCAAGCTCAAGATCATGAGTCGGATAGTGCTGCTCATGGTTCCGAAGTTGGCGTGAGCCATAGGCGACCACACGTCCTTCATGCATCAACACGCAGCCGAGCCCAATACCGGACGCGTCACAATACACGTCGAAGGGCTTTGATGTATCCGGCTGAGCTAAGAGTGGGGCTGTGGTGAGATGCTTCACCAATGCTCGGAACGCTCCTTCACACGCCGTGTTCCAAACATATTTTGTTCCCTTCTTCAGCAATTCTGTCATCGGCTTAGCGAGCTTGAAGAAACTTAGAATAAATCTCCGATAGTATCCCGCTAACCCGAGGAAGCTTTTGACTTCATGGACTGAAGTGGGAGCTTTCCATTTCAGCACTTGCTCTTCTTGCTTGGGTCAACCGCAATGCCTTCCGCTGAGATGATATGTCCCAAGAATGGCACTTGGCTGATCCAAAACTCGCATTTACTGAACTTGGCGTAGAGTTTGTGGTCTCGTAATCGTTGAAGAATGATCATCAAGTGTTCGGCATGTTCGGCTCATGTCTTGGAGTAAACCAAGATATCGTCGATGAACACTACCACGAACTTGTCCAGCTCCGGCATGAACACCGAGTTCATGAGATACATGAAATGGGCTAGAGTGTTTGTGAGACCAAAAGACATGACGAGATATTCGTATAAGTCGTATCTCGTCGAGAAAGCCGTCTTCGGGATATCCTCCGCCCGGATCTTGATCTGATGATATCCAGAGCGAAGGTCCATCTTGGAGAATACACTTGCACCCACAAGTTGATCAAACAAAATGTCAATGCGGGGCGTGGGTACTTATTCTTGATGGTGACGGCGTTGAGCGGCCGGTAATCCACACACAGCCTCAAGGTTTCATCCTTCTTTTTAACAAACAGCGCCGAGCATCCCCAAGGCGAGGAACTCGGCCTAATGAAACCCTTGCTCAACAGATCATTGAGCTGTTCTTTTAGTTCAGCCAGCTCATTGGGAGCCATTTTGTATGGTCTCCGAGATATGGGCGTAGTCCCGGGTGCAAGTTCAATCTTTAACTCGACATCCCGCTCAGGTGGCATGCCCGGAAGATCATCCGGGAACATGTCGGGGTACTCCCGGACTACGGGGATGTCCTCTAACTTGAGAGCTTCAGTATTGTTGAATGTTGAAACCTCCCGGACTGGATTATCTAATAGGAGGGACTGCGGACGGTGTAATGGGGAGTTGAGGTGAACCGTCCGTGCTAGAGTTTCCAGGACAGCGCCATGGTAGCTTAGCCATGACATTCCCAAGATTGCATCAATCTTCTGCCCCTCAAGGATAATCATAGTGGTGGAATATATCTTCCCACCTAAGCACAGTTGTGCTTTTGAAACCATCATAGTTGCTGAAATCTTTCCTCCCGGTGAGCAGATCACATAAGAACACTCGGTTGGAAAGCCTTCCAGCTGATGCTTAACCACATATGATGCACTTATAAAGTTGTGGGTTGCACCAGAATCAAAAAGTATGATGATGGCTTGATGGTTGAGAGGGAACGTACCTGCCAGTACGTTGTCTCCCTCTGGGGCGTCCTCATTGTCGAGGTGGCGAACGCCCCTAGTCCGCTGACCAACCTTCTTGACCGGAGGTCGGCCTCGAGCACCGCCCTGGAACTGGGCTTGCCCGCTGCTTTGCTGCCCTTGGGGACAGTCCTTCGCGAAGTGGCCCGCCTGGCCACACGTGAAGCAAGTGAAACGGGGCGGTCCCCCGCTGATCGGTGGACGGAAACCCGGGGCGCGTTGTGGCGGTGGAAACGCCCGGGGTGCCGTCTGCTGCTGCGGCTGCTGTCTTGGTAGTGGCATCGGCATACGGAACGGAGGTGACTGAAAAGGACGTCCCCCGAACCGTTGAGGTCGCGCCGGTGGATGCCACTGCTGCCCGGATGGTGTCCGATACACCATGCGGTACTTCTGGGGAGCGCCACTCCCACCGCTAGGTGGAGCGCTGCACTTCCGCTGCTCAGCTGCCAACTCCCGCTGAGCGTCCTCTTGCATAATCGCGGCATTGACTAGGTCGTTGAAGGTGCCGCGATTCCATTGCACGAGATGCGTCTTCATTTCGGGGTGTAACCCCCGATAGAAGTGCTCCCGCTTTTTCTCCTCGGTGGATATGTAGTCTGACGCATATTGCGCCAGGTGGTTGAAGGCACGGGAGTAGTCATGGGCACTCCTCCCGCCCTGCTTCAGCTCCAAGAATTCTTGAAACTTCCTCTTCATTATTCCGGGAGGAATGTGATAGGCGTGGAACGCCTCCCGGAACTCTTCCCATTCCACGGCATGGCCAGCCGGACTTGAGGCGACATAATTCGCCCACCATGCCCCAGCGGCATGGTGGAGTTGCTGCGCTGCGAACAGAGTCTTCTGCCGCTCCGTGCATTGGAGCAGTCCGAACTTGGACTCGATAGTCCGCAGCCAGTTGTCAGCCTCCAGTGGTTCTCCAGCTTCTGTGAACACTGGAGGGTGCGTACTCATGAAATCCGAGTACGACACCTCACGGGGCTCACGGGGTCCCCTCTCTTTACGTCCCCCGCCTGGGACGTATTCTACACGATCGTGTGGAGCAGGTCGGTCTGCTCCTCACGACCACCCACCAGTGCCGCTATCACATCCGCTAGAGTAAGCGAAGGCGGCGGTGGTGACTGCTGCTGCGGGGTGCTGTCGTGGGCCGGTGGCTGGGAGTCATCACCTCCCTGCTGGCTAGAGCCACCAACCTCATGTGTGGTCCTAGTACGAACCATCTGCAACCATATGACAATAAACATCAGTCCCGCAACATATTGCATGCAGTCCAATAAAAATAGGCGTAAAAACATAATGACAATAAAACATGCGATACATCTCGTGTGTAGATAATGTAATAACTTTATACAAGCTACACCATTACCAGACCAAATACAAGCTAGTTTAATCCAACTTGATGAACCTCCTCTTTGGAAGCTCACCACAACTAGGTTTGGTCACTACGAGATATTACTATCGCTTTGTCATCACGTAAACCACCCTTTTATCTTCAATATGACACAAACATGGTCTCTAGTAAAAGAAACTTGAGTGAGACCTACACTCAAATCTTTCACTAGTTGAAGACAAGCTCTCATGAGTATGTTCTACCCCATTGGCAGTACTTAAACCACCTCTAGGGTACAACCATCTCTCCCATGAGTTCAACTGTCATGCCTCTGTCAGGATGACCAGTTTCTACATATCCAAGATTTTGATCTGGTTCTAGGTATTTTCATGACTCGAGTTGAATACCAAAGTTAAAGTTAACTTCAGTATCTTTCCAAGGGTACTTATTTGCCCTCAGATCAGCTCTGGTTAACAAGTTATGGTCATTCAAAGTCAACAGAATTCCTGGAAGAATTTCAACAGCACCTCCCTTGGGAAGTTGCTGTTTTCAACCCTGATTTCCACTGAAATCTGTGCTGAAATTTCAGAAACTTTGAATTGCAAAGATGTCACACATCTTCTACTATTTCTAAGAATGTATCATATGAAAATTTCTGATTTTTCTACTAGGAGTTATGTTTGAAAAACAGAACAGTCCAGAGAATGTTTTAACTCTGCCCTGATTCTGGACAGCTTACATTTCTCTGGGATTTAAGCCATCCTAAGGTGCGTTTCAGCTCTGGAAGTCTACAACAAAGTTGTAGAGTACTGAAATACCTTCTCAGAACTATATGCCACACCTCCATCGGCTAAAAGACCTGTGAGTTGTGCTCTGTTAAAGTTCAGCAACCTTGCTGCCCAAAACAGAGCACTCTGTTTTTCATCCCTTTGGCTATCCTGCTCCACTATCCCATTATTATACCCAACCATGGTCCTAAATGTTGAACCTAGAGATTTTAATTCCTTGTTATCATTATTTTTCATGCATATGCCTATGATATCTCGGTACTACGTTTCTCACAAAAGAAAATCCTAACCGGATTATACCGGCATATACGTCTCAAGTGTGGCACTAAATGGTCTCTCGCACACGTTTTCTACACGGATACATATGTGGTTAGTACCTGCAGAAGACCACACGATAGTGATGCACTCAAAGGTTTTGTTTCCATTTCAGGCAGTACCATATTTAAAAGAAATACAAACGCCTGTATCATTGTCATACGGCCGTCCTTGAGTTAGGTCACGTCTCAAGGTACGTGATCGTGTTTCAACACCACACGATGGGGAACCCGAGTATGTCATGAATGGGTCGTCACGGTTGGGAATGTTATCAACCCAACGGATACCACCTACTGCCCTGCAGGGCACGCCGATGGCAAGCGCTGCGTATGTCCTCCTGGGCTATTTCCAGACGAACACACTCTCACGTTACTGACCACGCGATGGGGTCTCCACTTACTTGCCTAATGCACGCTAGGGATTAGCGTTTCATATGAACTCAGGAACATGAAGAGTCCACGAGCTTCATATTGACGTCTCACACCCAGCTGTGAGACCTATCCCTGAACCACGTTCCTCGTCAGGGGAGCTAACCGAAATTGAACCGCTTTCGTTGGCGTTCCTTACCATACTTACCAGAGCGTAGGTGCGTTGTTACATAATTTAAAATTCAGAATTATAACACATAGGTTAGTCTTTGCCACTTTAAGTAACTATGCTAATATAGTCCTTACTCGGGCAAACTACCGGATTCTCACCGTAAACCTAAGTTTTCCCATAATACAGTCCTTAAGTATTGTGCTATCCCAATGCAGCTCTGATACCAGGCTGTGGCGGACCGGAATCCGCTCATCCAGGATCGCAGAGGGTGGTGCCGCGCGATGCGACATCCGACAGCACACATCATAAGAACACAATATATTACATGGGGAAAACAACTGAACTGTACAAACAGGTACAATACTCAGTTACAAACTATTGTCTTTATTACACAGCGGAAGTCTACTTTTCTACACTCACGCCCTCCTATCTAGCAAAAGTCGGTTGTCCAGCCCTAGGGAAACCCACACTAGCTGCACGTCTCAGCTCAGCGCGGCGTGTACGGCTCCCACTCAGCTGTGGTCCCCGACGGAGGGTAACCCTCGCCGGTGGACTCGTACTCCGAGTCCGTGGGTGGCTCCTCACCTGAAAAACACTTAAACAGCAACCGTGAGCACGATGGCTCAACAAGGCATAACCGACTCACCTAAGTATGAAACTCTACATGAGGTGTACAATGACATAGGATAGTAATGTTGCAGCAAATAGACACGCCTACAAGTTCATCCTTAGTTCATCTTTTAGCAACAAGTTAACCGTTCAGGAAGCTGAAATTTAGTAAGTAATATTTGGTGGCACACATGTAGCAATGCAATTATATCAATCAGCAATATTGAATCATCATATTTCATACATTAGCCTATGTCACGACTCAGTGACCAAGTGGTACTCTTCACCGCGAGGGACGGCGAATCGACTCGATATACACCTGCAGGGAAACCCAAACAGCACGTCACGTACGCCCACCCGTGGAGCTGCACGGCACGCTCACTCGATGTCGTACGGGACAACCTTTCACCCAACAGCCCAAACGTCGAACCGGTCGCACCGAAACGAGCAGGAGGTTCCCCACACGGAGCATCTCTCTATGCTTGTTGGCAGATTTCCACCTTGCTGTCCTCAGCCTACACCTATAAATCAGTGCGTTATGCCTCGACGCCCGGAGGTTTAGGCTACATCGGTTTATCGGGGCCCATATATCCGATATGCCTTCGGTATGTTCAAACTTGATCAGCGTGGGCCGCACACGGATCGGTCCTTAATCGAAACGGACAGGGCCTCGCACACACGACTCCCTCTTGCTGCGCCCTAGTCCCTGCCTATTCTCATTTTCATTACTAAAATGATCTCGCATCACTCGAACCAATCCCGTGTGTCCCAAGCCTATCTCGCGAGTAGATTCCAACTACTCGACTTGTACCGAAGTTCTATGACTCATTAAGCATAGCCTATCTATTCGAGGTCTTAGACACTAACCTCACTCTTATAGGAAACTTTTTGGTATGCAAGTGGGGTTCCATCCATCCTATACCTAATGCACATTCATACTTCATATGACACATGTAAACAAAGTAAAACTTATAAAAAGGTTAATGCAAACCGGGGCTTGCCTTGTTGCTGCTGGTCAGTAGTTAGTTCTTCTTCTGGAAGTAGGAAGTCCAGCACTTCCGGAGTCTCTTCTTCAGCGACTACATGTTTAATGAAATACTACATGTCAATTTATATGCAATGTGTAAACTTGAATACATAATTACTAATAACTCTAGCTAGCCCTCCCCTTTGGTTCTGAAACTTTTATGGTGGCTTGGTAGGGTCCTAACCAGAGTCTTGACCAAGTTTCATTTGAAACAAAGTTCATTTGAACCTTGTACAAATAAAAGCCCATTTGGTCAATATTTGAGCCTCTAAGTAATTCCAGGGGTTTTCATGGCTCCAACCATTACTTTCTGGAAACTAGAATTTAAGATGGTTCTAATGGAATTGGTTTCATGTCATTTGAAGAACTCTACTGAAAGTTATGCCCTAATTAAGATTTGAGAAAATCCGAAAAATGTTTCTGTACATTTTTCTATTTTCTCATGGCAGTTCTATTACTCCCCCCATTAGGGTAACTAAATGAACTTGGATGAGTCTGAAAATTTTACTGGGATTCAGGGATTTTCCAATGAACCTCTTAGCCAAATTTCAGAATTTTTCATAAAGTAGTCCTCCAAATAAAATTCCCAACAGTTTAAATTTTAGGGATTTAATTCTGGAAAACTATTCATTTTCATGAGCTGAAATTGGTATTGCTGGAAGGTACTCAGAATTCTGAGTTCATAAAAATTTGGTTCATCGAATTTGGAGTTTCCTAGCAAAAGTTCTATGCATTTGAAGTTTGAACTAAAACTGGAAATTCCAAAAATGTTTAAATCCTGCGGGGTGGGTCCCCCGGATACGTGTCAGCCTCCCAGCTAACCCACACCGGAGCCCGCAGAATCACCCGCGCAGCCGCACGCGATCCCGGTGCCGCAGCAAATCCCGAGTGCTCTCAGCAGAGACTGACACGCGGGGCCCGCAAGGCTTCTTCAACCTCGCGCTCCCACGGCTCCCCGCCGCCCACCTCGCCGGAATACTCGCCGCCGGGCGTTCTGCTGCCCGACCTCCGACGAAACTCGCCGCCTGTGCCTATCTCGGCCTGGGGAACACGGTGGTGCCCTCACCAGAGCTTGACAACGGCCGGAACAGCGCTCCCGCCGGCAACAGCGGTCGGGAGCTCACCGGCGACGTCGAACTCGGCATCCCCTGCACCTTTTTCGATGCGGTTTGCTCGGGGAGCTCCGCTGACGCCTGCTGATCGCGTACATGGGCACCGATCCCTGTGAAAACGGCTGCAACTACGACCTCACCGGCGACCTAGGCCGTATATCGGCTGTGCTCAGAAAACTCCGAAGAACCGTAACCCTAGCCCATGGTTCTTGCTGGTTTTTGATCCTAGGTGGTCGTGGCAGGGTGTAGAGCGTGTGTGTGGCTCGGTATGCCCGGTGATGAGCTAGTACCCGCGAATTTCCGGATTTGGTATAGCTCAGCCTTAAGAACACCGAAACGTCCCCGGGAGAAATTCTCCCCCGACGGTGCGTGAACTGCTGAACGGTAGGGACGAGCAGAACCAGCACCTTATGGCGGTCGTTTCTTGTGTTGAGCGTCAGGCACGAGAACGCCTGTGTTGCTCAGACGCCGGCGATCGATGGAGGTCGGCGTTTCTGTTTTCGCGCGGAACCGAGGAGGAAGCTCGGGTGGTGGTCTTTCTCGTTCGGAAAACGGGATAAGGGACGGCGTGGGGTGTGCGCTGGCCTTTGAGCCGCGACTTTGGCACCGTGAGGTGGCCGTTCGATGCCTCGGTGGCTCGCCGCCTCTCCCGTGCCTTGCGCGCGAAGCAGAGGCCGGCTACAGCAACCGACTGAACCCTCGTATATGCAACTGACATGTGGGCCTCCCCTTTACTCCTTTTCTCCAATATTTCTTTTCTGTTTTTGCTGAATATCCACCAGCTACTCACAATTTAATGTGAGACTTAGCCCCCAAGTTTTGGTTTAAATTTGAGTTCTCCATTTTGAAATTTGGTTGGTCCAATTTGCTTCATATTTAAACTGAAATTCAAATTCAGTTTTTGAATTATTGCAAATCTAGCTCCCTACAAGATGAACTCTAATGGGGATGAAAATTGGTGGGCTAATTCAGAAAAATGTGCTGAGTTTGAATATGAAGTTAACTTTTGAATTTGAGTGATGAAAGTTGCTGCCATTTGAATTTACATTCAAATTGGCCTCTTTTTCAAATACCTCCAAAAGTGACTCAAAAAGTGTTGGATTTACATGAAACTTGGACTGAACCTTTCCAAGAATTTTTAAGTTCTAGGGGTGGGCTCAACCTCTCATGTTCATGTGTAGAAATCCTACTTTGTGAAAGTGTAGGATTTCCCCTCTAATCACTCTTTTGATAGAGGTTACTTGCTCTTCACAATTCTTCACAAGATATTCACCACAAAACTGTGGTGTTGTGAGATGATGAAAAGTTTTTGCAAGTCTCTTTTTTTGGCCTTTTACAGTAGTTTTGACTTTTTCATCTGTTATTTAGCTATGACAATTATTGAAAATATGCGGATGGTAAATGAGCGAATTAGTTGTAGTTATAATGGTATTTTAGCGAGTCATCTGATTAGAATAGTATTCTGGCGAAGCCCAACGTTGGGAGTGGTATAATTTCAATTGTCTCAGCAGAGGAAGGAGAAGGCGACATTGGCATGGGGAGTGTTGGTTGACCAAGCCATCAAGGGAAATTTGAATGTACGGAGGAAAGGCTTGCGCTCGCTGCGCTCCAGGCCTCGGGCCGCAGTCTGCGCATGGGCGAACCAGTCTCTCGCAACATCGGCCGATGGGCGGGCCAGGCTAAATACAAAGCTTGGGGGAGGCTTCTTGTGTCGCGGACTAGCGGTGAGATGGGCGGGCTAGGCTGTCACAGTATGGGCCCGTTCGCTAAGATCAACAACAAGTTATAAGTTCAGAGCCATCCAATCAGACGGACTGCACTTCTTGCGCTAGGAACACAACTAGCGGTGAGATGGGCGGGCTAGGCTGTCACAGTATGGGCCCGTTCGCTAAGATCAACAACAAGTTATAAGTTCAGAGCCATCCAATCAGACGGACTGCACTTCTTGCGCTAGGAACACAACAATAATATTTTTTACAGAATCAGTAAAGTTCTCCGCAAACTGATGACTGAACATACATCACTCTACATTCTACTATCTTATAAGTACAGCAACTAAAACCAGAGCTACATTACAAATAACTGTTGCTCTTAGTTTATTTTTAAACTAACCAGTGTTAAATAAAAAGAAACAAGAGTAGTATATAAGAAGAGTTGTCAAGCTACGCATGAAGCGTGAAAGGAACAGACAAGACAGATTAGCATCTCATGTGTATAATGCTGCACATACAAAAAGCACCAAAGCTGCCGCCATCCACCTCCGGAACCGTGTCGCTGGAGCACATGACGCAGACCCCGGCGACGTCGTTCCGTTGGTGGTCGCCGGTTTCTCCGCGGAACAGGTGTAGCCGCACAGGCTAGGCCTGACAACTCGGTAGACGCCCTTGCTTGCCAGAATATAGATGTCCTTGCTATTGTCCTCTCCAAAGGAGAAGACGTAACCGAGCAACGGGTCGTGGCTCCCAGCTGTGGATTCACAGGCTATCGGAGAAGTCTTGGAGCAACTCAATGGAGTCAGAGATGAGGTGTAGTTTCCACTGCCCTCTGGGGTCTCTGTTCCAGTCCACATAGCCGATGAATACAGATCCGTGTAAAGGTACCTGGAATGGCATTGGCAGATATGAATATGATAGCCAAACCAAATTCAAAACTGATGCAAACCTTTTGAAAACCAAAATTGGTGGTGGACCGATGAACTATTGAGTCAAAGTCAGAGGGCAAAAATACTAAACTTTCGCATGTCCTCTACTAAGAAACTTGCCACAAGTGCCTACATTTGATAGACATAGTGCCACATGTAAATCTTATAACTCCTGAAAGACTCAGTTTGTGTTGTCAAGATATTATGATAAGGGGCATGAAAGTGGTACGGTTTGTTTTTAAATCATGAAATGAAGTGTCAGCAAGCACAAGTACAATCTCAAGCTGATTTCTTTTACCTAAATAGACCACAAAAGTATTCAAGAATTACTCGAGCAGACTAAAGAAAAATATGGGCTAAATTCTGTCATTCTAGCTCCAATTCCAAAACAATGACCCTCAGAAGTGGCTGCTGGGCAGTAGATGCATACCTTCCATACAAGCAAGGATCAGTAGACCCTCGATAAACATATCCGCCAATAATTGATGCAGATCCAATGTTTTTGTTGACAGAAGAATGGTTGTAGCCCATGATAGGGAAGATGGCATTTATGGAGTCAACTGATGTATTCCCTCCAGGTGACTGTTGTGGATGAAAAATATATGGGCCCTCATATACACGCCAACCATAGTTTCCACCCTTGGAGATCAAATCGACCTCTTCGTACTCGTCCTAAGAGAATAATGTAAAGATGAACAAAATTAAAATAACAAAAAAATATCATCTGTGTTAGACTGTGTAATTAAGTGAGCTAATCAGGGGCATTTTGGTCTATTGTAGGGGATTAGGGTTAGGGGCAGTTTACTTTTTCCTTCACCTAATCTCTCTATATAATATACCCTTGACACTCAGATTAATCATCTCATTCTATTCCCTCTAATATGGTATCATTAGCTAGATAATTAGGATCAGCTAACCCTAACCCTAATGGCTGCACCGCAGCCACAGCCCTAGGCCGCCGCCGCCGCCGGCTCAACCCCCGCCGAGCACCCAGCCGCCGCGGGGGAACCCAACCCTGCCGCCTGGCCCACCACCGCCGTCGCCCCTTGGACCGCCGCCGCCGCTGGGGGCGCCGCCTCTGCAGCACCCCACGACGGCGCCCCCTGGTCCGCCGCCACCCCTCGGCCCGCCGCCAACTCTGCACCAGCCGCCCCCTGGGCCGGCACCGCCTCTGCACCAGCCGCCCCCTAGGCCGCCGCCACCGCAGCAGCCAGGGCGCACGGGGGGTCCTTCGCCGCCGCCTTGGGAGGTGTTTCCCCAGGGGGGCCGTGGCCGCTGCTGGATCGGCTGCCGCCTACCTCCCTCGGCCGGCCGTCGCTTCTATTTCGAGAGGTGTTGTCGCCCCTCCTATGTCTCGGAGGGCGGACCTCTTGTAGGTACCACCGGCAAACCCGCCACCGTTGTCGTTTTCATGGCAGGTATCTTTGGGCCACGTGATTCTACCGTCACCGGCCTCGACATCGACTGGAGCACCACGACCACCGTCCCGCCGATCCCGTTTCCATTCTTTGGCGCCACTGCTGAGAGTGCAATTACTTCTTTCTACGGCACCGACACGACGGACACCTCCGACATCGCCGCAGCTCTGGCTGCCTCTCGCGAGCGAGAGCGGGTACTCGCTCTCGCCCTGGAGCAGGAGCGTGCCTCTGTGGCCGCTCTATCTCACCAACTGGAGGAGAGTTTTCACCGACCGATGAGTGCTGCCCACAAGCCTCACTCGGACACTGGTACATACTCAGCTTCACTTGTGGCTGCTCTTCATGCGCAGGCCGCCGGGATTCAAAACATCCGGACGCTTGTGCCGGTTGTCCTGAGCTCCGAGTCTACCTCATATGCCCTGTGGCGTGACCTGGTGCTCCTCACACTGAGGCGCTTCCGCCACGACGACCACGTCCTTCAGGACGGCTCTTCAGTGGATGTCTCCTAGATCAGCATGGACAGCCTGGTCCTATCCTGTATCCTTGGCTCCCTGTCGGAGGAGTTACAGGACATCGTCAGGCAGTGCGGTGGTGGCACCGCTAGACGGGCCTGGCTGGTCCTTGAGCAGCGGTTTCTGGGGAACCGCGCGACTCGAGCCCTCCACATCAGCGCTCGGTTTCAGAATACCGTCTAGGGTGACCGCTCTGTCTCCACCTACTGTCGGGAGATGAAGGGCATGGCGGATGCTCTACGTGACCTTGGCGAGCCGGTCACCATAGCGCTCTCGTTCTTCGGGTCCTTCAGGGCCTGAATGAGCGCTATTGTCACCTACAGACGTGGCTACTCCGTCTGGAGCCACCCCCTACCTTCGAGAAGGTATAGTCTGACCTTGAGCTTGAGGAGATCACCGCAGGAGACTCTACTGGCTTTGGGTCTGCCACAACCTTTTATGGCTCTGGGCAGTCCCCTCGTCCACCCTCACCAGCTGCCGGTGGACCACCGTCACGACCACCTTCCACCCCAGGCACTCCTGCTAGTACTGGAGGTGAAAATCGTCGCTGCTAAGGCAAACACAACGGCCGTGGTGGAGGTAGCAGTGCAGGCGGCACTCCTACACCCACTACTCCGGCTACTGGTGGTAGTAGTACCGGTCGGGGAGGTGCACCCTAGCCCACACCCGATAACCCTGGACTGGCCCGATCTAAATGTGGCATGGGCCGTCTCCGGGTTCTCAGCCTCCACGACCACCATGCCCCCAGTCGGCGTTCGTAGCCACCCCGGGCTACAGTGGACCAGCCTACGGTGCTGGTGGGCCGCCGACTCAGGCCTACGGTGGGCCTGGTTACCCTTTTGGGGGACAGTCAGTCTCGACCTACGGAGCCACCAACTATCCTGTTGGGTACTCGGAGCCGTCGGTACCTCTCTAGGAGCCACCCTCCACGTGGGATCGACAGTCGCTGGCCTCTTCCTTCAGCACCATGCACCTTACTCCACCAGGTGCTGAATGGATAGTTGACTCCGGAGCATCATACCATACCTCTCCAAATGCTGGTATACTCTCTTACATCCACCCTCCAATCCCTCTTTTCCTTCATCTATCGTTGTTGGGAATGGCTTTGTTCTTCCGGTCACCTCAGTAGATGATTCCGGTTTCCCGGGTTCTTTCTAGGTTAAAAACATTCTTGTCACTTCGGATATCATTCAAAACTTGCTTTCTGTCCGTCGTTTTACCACTGACAACAATGTTTCCATTGAGTTTGATCCATTTGGTTTGTCTGTGAAAGATTTTTCTACCCGACGACCTCTTTTTCGATGTGATAGCTCGGGGCCCCTGTACACACCTCGACTTCCTACTTTCGCTGCATCACCGCCTTTTACTTTGACTACGACAGCTTCATCCACCATTTGGCATCGCCGGCTTGGCCACCCTGGTGCAGATGCTATGTTGAAGTTGTCCAGTAGTTCTGTTATCTCGTGTTCTAGGGGCACACATGACTCCTTATGGCATGCTTGTCAGCTTGGTCGCCATGTTCTGCTCCCTTTTCCCACTTCTGTGACTCATGTTGAGCACACTTTTAATCTTATACATTGTGATTTGTGGACATCACCCATTACCAGTGTATCAGGCTTTAATTATTACTTGTTGATCATTGATGATTTTTCTCACTTTTACTGGACTTCTCCATTACGATTGAAGTCTGAGACTTTCGTTACTCTTTCTCACTTCTTCGTTTGGATTTTCACTCAATTTGGACGCACCATCCGAGCTGTCCAGTGTGATAACGGACGTGAGTTTGATAACTCTGCGTTTCGTAACTTTCTCTCCGCGCATGGGGTACAGCTGCGCATGTCTTGTCCGTATACCTCTCCTCAAAACGGCAAGGCAGAGCGCATGATTCGCACCACCAATGATGTCATGCGCTCTCTGATGTTCCAGGCATATGTTCCAGCCCGATACTGGGTAGAGGCTCTCCATACTGCCACACTTCTGATTAATCGCCTTCCTACCAAGGAAATTTGTGCCTCCATGTAAAAGCCCAAGAAAAGGGACTTGCAAAAACTTTTCATCACCTCACAACACCACAGTTTTTGTTGTGGATATCTTGTGGAGAATCGTGAAGAGCAAGTAACCTCCATCAAAAGGGTGATTAGAGGGGAAAGCCCTAACTTTCACAAAGTAGGATTTCTACACATAAACATGGGAGGTTGAGCTCACCCCTAGGACTCAAAAAGTCTTGGGAAGGTTCAGTCTAAATTTCATGCAAATTCAACACTTTTTGAGGCACTTTTGGAGGCATTTGAAAAAGAGACCAATTTGAATGTAAATTCAAATTGCAGCAACTTTCATCACTCAAATTCAAAAGTTAGCTTCATATTCAAACTCAGCACATTTTTCTGAGTTAGCCAACCAATTTTCATCTCCATTGGAGTTCATCTTGTCGGGAGCTAAATTTGCAAGAATTCAAAACTGAATTTGAATTTCAGTTCAAATGTGAAGCAAATTTAGCCAAACAAATTTCAAATTTGAGGACTCAAATTCAAACCAAGACTTGGTGATTAAGTCTCACATTCAATTGTGAGTAGCTGGGGATATTTTGGCACAAACAGAAATGAGAAAAATTAAAAAGGATTTAGAGGGGAGCCCCCACTTGTCAGCAGCCTTAAGACTGAAGTTTCCTCGGTGATCTTTCTCCCCTCGGCCGAGAACCCACGCCAGCTGCGGCCAGCGTCGGCGCCCGACCCTCTCTCCCTACCACCTCCTGCTCGGCGACCAAACGCACGGGTGCAGAACGCGGTTAAAGCTCCAACCCACGTGAGTCCGGCCTCATCCCCTCCGCTCTGCCCGCTCACAACCGAAACGAAAAACGTCGCCAGCCGCTCTCCTCGGCTCCTCGTCGCGCCGCTGATCTAGGCGTTCTCGCGACCGGAGCTCAACAGCAAAGAGACGCGCCGGAGACTGCTCGAACTTCCGGTGAAGATCTTACCCCCTCTCGTGCTCTGTAGGGAGAGTATTTCCCCGTCTAGTCCTCGGTGTTCAACAAAACGAGCGAGCAGAGAATCTGAAATTCGTGGTGATCGGTCCTTCACTGCGTAAACCCAGCCAAGCTCATGTTCTACAAGTCCCCACGGCCACCTAGGATCAAAAACCATCGAAAACCGTCGGGTCTTGGCACTGCTAGTTAAGTTTTCCGAGCAACCGCCGTTTTAGCCCTAGGTCGACGGTGAGGTCCTAGCTCCGGCCGTTTCCATGGCCAACCGAGCTCATATTCGTGCTCAGCATGCCACAACGGAGCTGTAGGAGCAAACCGTTTGAAGAATAAGGCCCTGAGTAGCCGGGGCGACATCGCCGGAGTAGAGAGAACCACTGTCACCGTCGCGGGCATGGTTCCGGCCATCGCCGAGCTTCGGTGAAGGCACCAGCGTGTTCTCCGAGCCAAGTTAGGCCCAGGCGGCGAGAACCGTCGAAGGTCGTGCAGCGAAACGGCCGGCGGCGAGAACTCCATCGAGGCACCGCCGCGGGAGCCGCGGGAGGGCGCGAGGTAGACGAAGGAGGGTCGGGTCCACCGGTTAGTCTCTGTTCTCGCGCGGGGATCCGTTTGCGGCGGGAATTCAGTGCGGCAGCGCAGGTAAAACCCCGTGGGCCGCGGTGTGGCCGTATTCTCAGTGGGCCGGTTTAATGAGTGGGCCCCACCTGCAGAGTTTAAACATTTTGAGAATTTTCAGTTTTAGTACAAACTTCAAATGCATATAACTTTTGCTAGGAAGCTCCAAATTCAGTGAACCAAATTTTGCTGAACTCAGAATTTTGAGTACTTTCCAGCAATACAGATTTCAGCTCATGAAACTTAATAGTTTTCCAGAATTAAATCACTAAAATCCAAACTGTTGGGAATTTTTATCTGGAGAATTAATTCATGAAAAATTCTGAAATTTGGCTGAGAGGTTCATTGGAAAATCCTTGAGTTACAGTAAAATTTTCAGACTCATTCAAGTTCATTTAGTCCCCCTTATGGTGTGATTAAGGGAACTGCCCTGAGTAAATAGAAAAATGTACAGAAACATTTTTCAGCTTTTCTCAAATCTTGTTTAGGCCATAACTTCCTCTAGAATTCTTCAAATGACATGAACCCAACTCCATTAGAACCATCTCAAATGCTAGTTTTCAGAAAGTAATGATTGGAGCCATGAAAACCCCTGGAATTACTTAGAGACTCTAATATTGACCAATTAGGCTTTTATTTGTACAAGGCTCAAATGAACTTTGTTTCAAACAAAACTTGGTTAAGACTCTGATTAGGACCCTACCAAGCCACCATAAAAGTTTCAGAACCCAAGGGGAGGGTTAGCTAGAGTTATAGTGGTTACTTATTCAAGTTTACACATTGCATTGAATTGACATGTAGTATCTCATTAACGTGTAGTCGCCGAAGGCGAGGAGACTTCAGAAGTACTTGACTTCCTCCTTCCGAACGAAGATTTAACCACTGAGCAGCAGCAACAAGTCAAGCCCCGGTTTGCATTAACCCTTTTATATGTTTTGCTTTGTTTACATGTGTCGTATGAAGTATGAATGTGCATTAGGTATAGGATGTATGGAACCCCACTTGCATAACCAAAAGTTTCCTATAAGAGTGAGGGTAGTGTCTAAGCCCTCGAGTAGACAGGCTATGCTTAATGATTCATAGGACTTCGGTACAAGTCGAGTAGTTGGAATCTACTCGCGAGTTTAGGCTTGGGACACACGGGTTCGGTTGAGTGATGTGAGATCACTTTAGTAATGAAAATGAGACTAGGCAGGGGCTATAGCGCAGCAAGAGGAAGTCTTGTGTGCGCAGCCCTGTCCGTGTCGATTGAGAACCGATCCGTGTGTGGCCCTGCTGAGCAAGTATTGAACATACCGAAGGCATATCGGATATAGGCCCCGATAAACCGATGTAACCTAAACCTTCGAACGCCGAGGCATAGCACACCGATTTATAGGTGTAGGTTGAGGGCAGCAAGGTGGAAATCCGCTAACGGGCAGAGAGATGCTCCGTGTAGGGAACCTCCTATCCGTTTCGGTGCGACCGGTTTGACGTTTGGGCTGTTGGATGAAAGGTTGTCTCGTACGACATCGAGTGAGCGTGTTGTGCAGCTCCACGGGTGGGCGTACGTGACGTGCTCTTTGGGTATCCCTGCAGGTGTATATCGAGTCGATTCGCCGTCCCTCGCGGTGACTAGTACCGTTTGTTCACTGAGTCGTGACGTAGGCTAATGTATGAAATGTGATGATTCAATACTGTTGTTATGATATAATTGTATTGTTACATGGGTGCCACCAAATATTGCTCACTAAATTTCATATTCATGAACTATTAATTTGTGGCTAAAAGATGAACTAAGGATAAACTATAGGCGTATCCATTTGCCGAAATCTTACCATCCCATGTTATTGTACTCTACATATAGAGTTTCACACCTAGGTGAGTCGGTTAAGTCTTGTTGAGCCATCGTGCTCACAGTTGCTGCTTAAGTGTTTTTCAGGTGAGGAGCCACCCACGGACTCGGGTTATGAGTCCAACGGCGAGGGCTACCCTCCGTCGGGGACCACGGCTGAGTGGGAGCCGTACACGGCGCGCTGGGCTGAGGAGTGCAGCTAGTGTGGGTTGCCTAGGGCGCAACCGAATTTTGCTAGATAGGCGGGCGTGAGTTGTACAATTTAGACTTCCGCTGTGTAATATAAACAATAGTTTGTAACTGAAGATTGTACCTGTTTGTACAGTTCAGTTGGTTTCTCATGTAATAAAAGGTGTCCTTATGATATGTGATGTCAGGTGTCGCATCGTGCGGCACCACCCTCTGCGATCCTGGATGAGCGGATTTCGGTCCTTTACAGCCTGGTATCAGAGCGGTATTGGGGATAGCACATTAATTAAGGACTATTTTACGAAAAAACTTAGTTTTACGGTGAGGATTCGGTAGTTTGCCCAAGTAAGGACTATATTAGCATAGTTACTTAAAGTGGCAAAGACTAACCTATGTGTTATAGTTCTGAATTTTAATTGTGTAACGGCGCACCTACGCTCTGGTAAGAATGGTAAGGAACGTCACCGAAAGCGGTTCAATTTCGGTTAGCTTCCCTGACGAGGAACGTGGTTCAGGAATAGGTCTCACAGCTTGGTGTGGGACGTCAATATGAACCTCTTGGACTCTTCATGTTCCTGAGTTCATATGAAACGTTGATCCCTAGCGTGCATTAGGCAAGTAAGTGGAGACCCATCGCGTGGTCAGTGACGGTCGTATGGCAATGATACGGGCGTTTGTATTTAATTTCAAATATGGTCCTGCCTGAAATGGAAACACAACCTTTGAGTGCATCACTAATGTGTGGTCTTCTGCAGGTGTTAACCACGTATGTATCCGTGTAGTAAACATGTGCGAGAGATCGTTTAGTGCCACACTTGAAACGTATATGCCGGTATAATCCGGTTAGGATTTTCCTTTGTGAGGAACGTAGTACCGACATATCATAGGCATGTGCATGAAAGGTAATAATAACAAGTAACTAAAATCACTAAGTTGCAACATTTAGGACCCTGGGTGGGTAGAAAAATTTGATAGTTGATCAGTGTAGTTCTAAAGGATTGAAAATCAGAGTGCTCTGTTTCGACAGCAAGTTTGCTGAATTTTAACAGAGCATGCCTCACAGGTCTTTTAGCCCAGGGAGGTGTGGTATATAGTTCTGGAAAAGTATTTAAGTACTCTACAACCTTGTTGTAGACTCCCAGAGCTGAATCACATCTTAAGGTGGCCTAAATTCTAGAAGGATGTAAACTGTCTAGAACCAGGACAGAGTTAAACACTCTCTGGACTGTTTTGTTTTTCAAGCATAACCCCCAGTAGAAAATTAAAAAATTGTCATATCATACATCTTTAGAAAGGGTAGGAGATGTGTTACATCTTTGTAATTCAAAAGTCTGTATTTGCAGCACGAAATTCCGTGAAAACCAAAGTTGAAAACAGCAACTTCCAAAGGAGGTGCTATTGAAATTCTTCCAGGAATTCTGTTGACTTTGAATTACCCTAACTTTTAAACCAGAGCTGATCTGAGGGCAAATAAATACTCGTTGGAAAGATACTGAAGTTAACTTTAACTTTGGTATTCAACTTGAGTCGTGGAAATGCCCAGAACCAGATCAAAATCTTGCATATGTAGAAACTGGTCATTCTTGTTGGATTGTACATGTATTAGGGGGCAGTTTAGTCTTTTGTATTAAGGTTACTTGGCCCTTAAGCTGTGTGCCCCTATATATGTACCCTCCTTGACAGCCTGTTAATAAACTAATCACTTTCCCTAATCTAATTTGGTATCAGAGCACCACCCCGGGCTTGTTCGGCGCGACTTCCTCACCGGCCACCACCCCGAGCCTGTTCGGAAGCACCTCCGCCACCGGTACCGCACCAAATCTGTTCGGCGCCGCCGCCTCTTCCGCTGCATCCACGCCAAGCCTCTTCTCTGCCGCGCCGCCAGGCCACGCCGCCCTCCTCGCGTGCCGCCGCCGCGCCGCCAGGCCGCAGCTACCTCCTCTCTTCCCTGATGGACTGTGCGCCTCTACCGTTGTACGCTGGCGCCCCTTTGCTGCCACCCACCGGCGCACCCCTGCTGCTGCCCGCTGGCGCACCCGTGCTCCCGTCCACCGCGAACCCGCTGTTGGCCGCCGGCGCTCCTGCAGCCCCCAGCGCTGCCACCCCTCGAGCCGCTGCTGCCGCTTGGCCTGCCGTCGTCGCCTCTGCAGCACCCCACGATGGGGCCGCTACCTAGCCCGCAGCAGCTGCAGCCGCCCCTTGGGCCGCTGGTCCTGCAGCCCCCCACAACGGTGCCGCCTGGCCCGCCGCCGTTGCCTCTACAGTGCCCCATGACGGCGCAGCTGCCTGGCCCGCAGCAGCTGCAGCCGCTCCTTGGGCCACTGGTCCTGCAGCCCCCCACGAAGGCGCCGCTTGGCCTGCTGCCGCCCTGGGAGGTACTTCTCGGCCGCCATCGGCTGATGTACCTGGATCGGCTTTTGCCTACTCGGTTGGCACCACCGTCGAGGGTCCAAGCGTGTTGTCTTTTTTCTCGGCGCCGCCACCGCCGGGGCAATGTCGCGACCCGTTCTACACCATCGATCTACCTGCGGGGTCTCACGCCGTCTGGCCCTGACTGGGTGGTGGACTCCGGTGCCTCGTACCACACTACCCCTGATGTCGGTATCCTCTCCTCTACACGCCCTTCCCATCCCTCTGATCCTTCATCTATCGTTGTTGGGAATGGGACGGCCCTTCCAGTCACCTCAGTAGGTAACTCGGGTTCATCGGATTCGTTTCAGCTACGTGATGTTCTTGTTGCTCCTGACATCATTCAGCATCTTCTTTCGGTTCGTCGTTTTACTACTGACAACCATGTTTCCCTTGAGTTTGATCCTTATGGTGTAACTGTGAAGGATCTTACTACTCGACGCATTCTCTTTCGTTGTGATAGTACGGGTCCCCTGTACACGATGCGTCTTCCTGCTTCCGCTCCGTCTCTTGCCCTGACTACGACAGCTTCTTCGACCATTTGGCATCGTCGGCTTGGCCACCCTGGTGTTGATGCTATGTCGAAGTTGTCTGGTAGTTCAGTGATTTCGTGTACTCGGGGTACTCATAAGTCTCTTTGCCATGCTTGTCAGTTGGATCGTCACGTTCGACTTCCTTTTCCGCATTCTGTCACTCGTGTCGAGCACATCTTTGATTTGATTCACTGTGATCTTTGGACTTCACCTGTTCTCAGTGTTTCTGGATATAAGTATTACTTGGTGGTCGTTGATGATTTTTCGCACTATTCGTGGACTTTTCCCTTGCGACAAGTCTGATACATTCGGCACTCTTTCTCACTTCTTCGCTTGGGTGTCCACAAAGTTTGGGCGCACGATCCGTGCGGTCCAGTGCGATAACGGGCGCGAGTTTGACAACTCCGCGTTCCGTGACTTTCTGCTTTCTCGCGGTGTTCAGTTGCGCATGTCTTGCCCGTATACTTTCCCCCAGAACGGCAAGGCTGAGCGCATGATTCGGACCACCAACGATGTCATGCGCTCCCTGATGTTTCAGGCTACTACCCCTGCTCGTTACTGGGCGGAGGCACTTCACACCGTCACCTACCTCATTAATCGCCTTCCTACTAAGGCGATTAGTGCTCCCACCCCTCACTTCGCTTTGTTCGGCACCCTCTACGACCACCTTCGAGTGTTCGGGTGCGCTTGCTACCCTAACCTCTCCGCCACGGCTCCCCATAAGCTAGCGTCTCGCTCGACTCGGTGTGTTTTCCTTGGGTACTCCCCTGACCAAAAGGGGTACCGGTGCCTTGACCCTACCACCCGTCGTATCTTAATCTCCCGACACGTCGTCTTCGACGAGTCTTCCTTTCCCTTTTCCACCTTGTCTTATGACTCCGTCGCTGAGTTGGATTCCCTCTTCTCCACTGACCCCGAGGCCGCTCCTATACCGCGACCTTGTCTTTTACCTCTTGCAGGTTACCCTCCCGCTGCGCCACGCGCAGCTTCGACGTCTTCCACGCCATCTGCTGTGCCTTACGTGGCACCGACGTCCCTGACGCCACCCGCTGCGCCACGCACGGCCCCGACGTCCCCGACGACGCCTACTGCGCCGAGCGTGGTTCCGGCGTCTCTGCAGACGCCTACTGCGCTGAGTGCGGCCTCGACGTCCCCGACGCCAGCAGTCGCGCCGTGCGCGGCCTCGGCGTCCCCGACTTTGACTACTGCACCGCGCGCGACTCCTGTGGCGCGGTACGCCGACCCCGCTCTTGTCTATCAGCGACGTGCGCGGGTTGGTGCTCCAGCCACTTCCCGCCCCGAGCCTCCGGTGTACCACCCTCCACTACTCCATCGGGACCCCCGTCACGTTCACCCGATGGTGACCCGATGGGCCGCTGGGGTTCTCCGGTCGGTGGAGCGTTTTTTCGGGGTCGTCCTCTCGTCGTCGACCCCCCCACCGCCTACCTCGTCACCCATCTCGCCTATCCCCTCTTCTGTTCGTAGTGCCCTCGCCGATCCTCACTGGCGTCGGGCTATGGAAGAAGAGTATGCGGCCTTGCTAGCCAACTGAACCTGGGACCTGGTTCCCCGTCCTGGTTGTGGCAATGTTGTCACGGGCAAGTGGGTGTTCACGCATAAGAGGAAGGCGGATGGGTCTCTTGAGAGGTATAAGGCACGGTGGGTGCTTCGCGGTTTCATGCAGCGTCCCGGCGTCGACTACGACGAGACTTTCAGCCCAGTGGTGAAGCCGGCGACGGTTCGCACTGTTCTGTCGCTGGCTCTGTCGCGTTCTTGGCCTGTCCACCAGCTGGACGTCAAGAACGCCTTCCTCCACGGGATGTTGACAGAGACTGTGTACTGCAGTCAGCCGACAGGGTTCGTTGATTCAGCACGTCCAGACATGGTCTGCCTGCTGAACAAGTCCCTGTACGGACTGAAGCAGGCGCCTCGGGCCTGGTATAGCCGGTTCGCTTCCTTCCTGGCCTCGCTCGGCTTCGTCGAGGCCAAGTCGGACACTTCGCTCTTCGTCTACAGGCGTGAGGATGACACTGTCTACCTCCTCCTGTACGTGGACGATATTGTCCTCACGGCGTCCAGCCCGGCTCTTCTTCAGCGCACGATCTCCGCCCTGCAGCGCGAGTTCGCGATGAAGGATCTCGGCCAGCTCCACCACTTCCTGGGCGTTGCAGTCGAGCACCGCCCGGGTGCTCTGTTCCTCCGCCAGCGCCAGTACTGCCTGTATATTCTCGAGCGAGCGGGCACGACTGATTGCAAGCCGTGCTCCACTCCCGTGGACACCCAGGCGAAGGTGTCTTCGGCCGACGGCGCCCGGTCGCCGACCCCACCACTTACAGGAGTCTTGCAGGTGCACTGCAGTACCTCACCTTCACCAGGCCGGACATCTCCTACGCGGTTCAGCAGGTGTGTCTTCACATGCATGATCCGCGGGAGCCGCACCTCACGGCGGTGAAGCGGATCCTTCGGTACCTGCGTGGTACCCACGACTACGGCCTTCTTCTACGGCGAGACTCTGCCTCCGAGCTGGTTGTCTACACCGACGCTGACTGGGCGGGTTGCCCAGACACCCGCCGGTCCACCTCCGGCTACGCCGTCTTCCTGGGTGGCAACCTCGTCTCCTGGTCCTCGAAGCGGCAGCACGTGGTGTCCCGCTCGAGTGTCGAGGCGGAATACCGCGTCGTGGCCAACGGTGTGGCCGAGTCCTCCTGGCTTCAGCAGCTGCTTCAGGAGCTACACTCCCCCCTCGCCCGGAGTACGTTGGTCTACTGCGACAACGTCAGCGCCGTCTACCTCTCCACCAACCCGGTGCAGCATCAGCGCACGAAGCACGTAGAGATCGACCTTCACTTCGTTCGTGAGCGGGTGGCTCTTGGGGAGGTGTGAGTCTTGCACGTTCCGACGTCGTCGCAGTTCGCTGACATCTTCACCAAGGGACTCCCTTCGACGGTGTTCACCGAGTTTCGGTCCAGTCTCAACATCTGTCGTGGCTAGATGTTGGGACTGCGGGGGGTGTTGGACTGTACATGTATTAGGGGGCAGTTTAGTCTTTTGTATTAGAGTTACTTGGCCCTTAAGCTATGTGCCCCTATATATGTACCCTCCTTGACGGCCTGTTAATAAACTAATCACTTTCCTTAATCTAATTATTCTGACAGAGGGATGACAGTTGAACTCATTAGAGAGATCGTTGTACCCTAAGGGGGTTTAAGTACGTCCAATGGGGTAGAACATACTCATGAGATGATATCTTCAACTAGTGAAAGATTTGAGTATATGCCTTACTCAAGTTCTTTTGCTAGAGGTCATGTTTGTGTCGTATTGAAGATAAAAGGGTGGTATACGTGATGACAAAGCGATAGTAACGTCTCGTAGTGACCAAACCTAGTTGGGGTGAGCTTCCAAAGTGGAGGTTCGTCAAGTTGGATTTAACTAGCTTGTATTTGGTCTGGTAATGGTGTAGCTTGTACAAAAGTTATTACATTATCCGTATACGAGATGTATCGCATGTTTTAATGTCATTATGTTTTACGCCTATTTTATTGGACTGCATGAAATATGTTGCGGGACTGATGTTTAATGTTGTATGGTTGCAGACGGTTCGCACTTGGACCACGCAGGAGACTGGTGGCTCTAGCCAGCAGGGAGGCGATGACTCCCAGCCACCACCGCCGCCGCCTCCGCTTACCCTAGCGAATGTGATAGCGGCACCGGTGGGGAATCGTGAGGAGCAGACCGACCTGCTCCGCACGATTGTGCAGAATACGTCCTAGGCGGGGGGCGTCAAGAGAGGGGGCCTCGTGAGCCCCGTGAGGTGACGTACTCGGACTTTATGAGTACGCACCCTCCAGTGTTCACTGAAGCAGAAGAACCACTGGAGGTCGACAATTGGCTGCGGACAATAGAGTCCAAGTTCGGGCTGCTCCAATGCACGGAGCGGCAAAAGACTCTGTTCGCGGCGCAGCAGCTTCACGGTGCCGCTGGTGTGTGGTGGGCGAACTATGTCGCCTCACGTCCGGCTGGCCATGCCGTGGAGTGGGAAGAGTTCCGGGAGGCGTTCCGCGCCTATCATATTCCTCCCGGGATAATGAAGAGGAAGTTCCAAGAATTCTTGGAGCTGAAGGAGGGCGGGAGGAGTGCTCACGACTACTCCCATGCCTTCAACCATCTGGCGCAATATGCGTCGGATTACGTCTCCACCGAGGAGAAGAAGCGGGAGCATTTCTATCGGGGGTTACACCCCGAGATGAAGACACATCTCGCCCAAAGCAATCGCAGCACCTTCAACGACCTCGTCAATGCCGCGATAATGCAAGAAGATGCTCAGCGGGAGTTGGCGGCTGAGCAGCGGAAGCGCAGCACTCCACCCAGCAGTGGGGGTCGCGCTCCCCAGAAGTACCGCATGGTGTATCGGACACCATCCAGACAACAGTGGCATCCACCGGTGCGACCTCAGCGGTTCGGGGGTCGTCCTTTTCAGTCACCTCCGTTCCGACCAGCGATGCCACCACCGAGACAGCAGCAGCAGCAGACGAACCCTCGGGCGTTCCCACCGCCACAACGCGCCCCGGGTTTCCGTCCGCCGATCAGCGGAGGACCGCCCCGCTTCACTTGCTTCACGTGTGGCCAGGCGGGCCATTTCGTGAAGGACTGTCCCCAGGGGCAGCAGAGCAGCGGGCAAGCCCAGTTCCAGGGCGGTGCTCGAGGCCGACCTCCGGTCAAGAAGGTTGGTCAGCGGACTGGGGGCGTTCGCAACCTCGACAATGAGGACGCTCCGGAGGGAGACAACGTGCTGGCGGGTACGTTCACTCTCAACAATCAAGCCATCATCATATTGTTCGATTCTGGTGCAACCCACAGTTTTATAAGTGCATCCTATGTGGCTAAGCATCAAATGCAAGTCTTCCCAACCGACTGCACATATATGATCTGCTCATCGGGAGGGAAGATTTCAGCAAATATGATGATTCCAAAAGCACCTCTGTGCTTAGGTGGGCAGCTATATCCTACCACCTTAATAATCCTTACGGGGCAAAAGATTGATGCAATCTTAGCGATGTCATGGCTAAACTACCATGGCTCTGTCCTGAACACTCGGACACGGACGGTTCATCTGAATTCTCCATTCCACTGTCCACACTCCATGGTGTTAGACAATCCAGTCCGGGAAGTTTCAGAAATTAATAGTGCTGAAGCTCTCAAGTTAGAGGACATCCCCGTAGCGGGAGTACACCAACGTGTTCCCGGATGATCTTCCGAGCATGCCACCTGAGCGGGATGTCGAGTTCAAGATTGAACTTGCACCCGGGACTACGCCCATATCACGAAGACCATACAAAATGGCTCCAAATGAGCTGGCTGAACTGAAAGAATAGCTCAATTACCTGTTGAGCAAAGGTTTCATTAGGTCGAGTTCCTCACCTTGGGGATGCTCGGCGCTGTTCGTGAAGAAGAAGGATGAAACCTTGAGGTTGTGTGTGGACTACCGGCCGTTCAACGTCGTCACCATCAAGAATAAGTACCCACTGCCCCGCATTGACATATTGTTTGATCAACTTGTGGGTGCAAGTGTGTTCTCCAATATGGACCTTCGCTCTGGATATCATCAGATAAAGATCCGGGCGGAGGATATCCCGAAGACGGCTTTCTCGACGAGATATGGCTTGTACGAATATCTCGTCATGTCTTTTGGTCTGACAAATGCTCCAGCACATTTCATGTATCTCATGAACTCGGGGTTCATGCCGGAGCTGGACAAATTCGTTGTGGTGTTCATTGATGATATCTTGGTTTACTCCAATACAGAGGCAGAACACGCCAAACACTTGAGGATCGTTCTTCAACGATTGCGAGACCACAAGCTCTACGCGAAGTTCAGCAAATGTGAGTTTTAGATCAGCCAAGTGTCATTCTTGGGGCATATCATATCAGCGGAAGGCATTGCGGTTGACCCAAGCAAAATAGAGCAAGTGCTGAAATGGAAAGCTCCCACTTCAGTCCATGAAGTCAGAAGCTTCCTCGGCTTAGCGGGATACTATCGGAGATTCATTCCGAGTTTCTCCAAGCTTGCTAATCCGATGACGGAGTTGTTGAAAAAGGGGACAAAATACGTTTGGAACACGGCGTATTCGACCGGTCTTAGCTCAACCGGATACGACCAAGCCCTTCGACGTGTATTGTGACGCGTCCGGTATTGGGCTCGGTTGCGTGTTGATGTAGGAAGGACGTGTGGTCGCGTATGGCTCACGCCAACTTCGGAACCATGAGAAGCAATATCCGACTCATGATCTTGAGCTTGCTGCTGTGGTGTTGGCGTTGAAAATGTGGAGGCACTGTCTCCTGGGGAACTTAGTGCATCTATACACCGACCACAAGAGCTTGAAGTACATTTTCACCCAGAAGGAGTTGAACATGAGGCAAAGGAGGTGGTTAGAACTGATCAAAGACTATGAGATTGAGATTCACTACCACCCCGGCAAGGCGAATGTGGTTGCCGACGCGCTGAGTCGGAAATCACATGTCCATAATCTCACCATTACACCGGTGGAGGAGGAAGAGTCGAGTTTATACTTAGTTCCTTATGGATCGCTCTACAACCTTGCCCTCATCCCTACTATTAGGGAGGACATCATTGCAGCTCAGAAGATTGATAAGGGCATGGCACATCTTCGGAGACGGATACACAATGGGGAGATCAAGTGTTTCCGAAAAGATGATGAGGGGACACTATGGTTCAATGACCGCATAGTCGTACCCCGGAATATGGAACTGAGGAGAAAAATCCTCGATAAAGCTCACTTGTCTAAATACTCCATTCATCCAGGTAGCAACAAAATATACCAAGATTTGAAAAAGAAATTTTGGTGGACGCGGATGAAGCGGGAGGTAGCGCAGTACGTATCCGAGTGTGATACGTGTAGACGAGTGAAGGCTGATCATATGAGAAAATCAGGGTTGTTGCAACCCCTGAAGATCCCGACATGGAAATGGGAAGATGTGAGCATGGATTTCATTGTGGGGTTACCCCTGACGTCCAACAAGCATGATTCTATTTGGGTAATCGTTGACCGGTTAACCAAGACGGCTCACTTCATCCCGGTACATACACATTACAATGCCGGCAAATACGCGGAGCTGTACATAGCGAAGATTCTATGCTTATATGGTGTACCCAAGACCATCGTCTCAGATCGAGGTGCATTATTTGTATCTCGCTTTTGGGAGCAGTTACACGCTGCATTGGGTACCAAGCTGATTAGGAGCTCTGCCAGATGGGCAAACAGAGAGGGTGAATCAAGTACTAGAAGACATGTTGAGGGCGTGTGCCATCCACACGGTAGGAACTGGGATGCTCACCTACCGTTGGCGGAATTCTCGTACAACAACGGCTATCAGGCGAGTATCAAGATGGCACACTACGAAGCTCTCTACGGTCGCAAATGCCGCACCCCATTAAACTGGTGCGAGTCCGGTGAAAGGGTCACATTCGGGGTTGACGTGGTGAACGACGCCGAAGAGCGCGTTCGGACGATTCAACCCAACTTGAAGGCCGCTCAATCCCGGCAGAAGAGCTACGCTGATAAGAGGCGTAGACCGCTGCACTTGGTCGTCGGAGAACACATGTATCTCCGTGTGTCTCCGATGAAGGGCGTGCACCGGTTCGGCGTGAGGGGGAAACTCGCTCCCCGTTTCATTGGACCCTATACTATCACCGAGAAGTGCGGACCAGCGGCGTATAGACTGGAGCTACCGACATCTCTTGCTGGTGTTCATGACGTTTTCCATGTTTCCCAACTACGAAAATGTCTGAAGCATACCGCTGTTGTCCCTACCGAAGACATCGTTGAGTTGCAACCGGATTTGACGTATGATGAATATCCGGTGGCAATGCTTGATGAGAAAGCCCAGACCACGCGTAGCCGAACGTTGTGGTTCTACAAAATACTCTGGAGCAACCACACCGCCGAAGAAGCGACGTGGGAGAGCGAGGAATTCCTTCGCTCAAATTACCCGGAGTTCATGACATCTCAACAGGGGTGAGTTCCTATTACATCGATGTCTCTTCTTTTGTAATCTCGGGACGAGATTCTTTTAAGGGGGGGATGTAAAAGCCCAAGAAAAGGGACATGCAAAAACTTTTCATCACCTCACAACACCACAGTTTTTGTTGTGGATATCTTGTGGAGAATCGTGAAGAGCAAGTAACCTCCATCAAAAGGGTGATTAGAGGGGAAAGCCCCACTTGTCAGCAGCCTTAAGACTGAAGTTTCCTCAGTGATCTTTCTCCCCTCGGCCGAGAATCCGCGCCAGCTGTGGCCAGCGTCGGCGCCCGACCCTCTCACCCTGCCACCTCCTGCTCGGCGACCGAACGCACGGGTGCAAAACGCGGTTAAAGCCCCAGCCCACGTGAGTCCGGCCTCATCCCCTCCGCTCTGCCGGCTCACAACCGAAACGAAAAACGTCGCCAGCCGCTCTCCTCGGCTCCTCGTCGCGCCGCTGATCCAGGCGTTCTTGCGACCGGAGCTCAACAGCAAAGAGACGCGCCGGAGACTGCTCGAACTTCCGGTGAAGATCTTACCCCCTCTCGTGCTCTGTAGGGAGAGTATTTCCCCGTCTAGTCCTCGGTGTTCAACAAAACGAGCGAGCAAAGAATCTGAAATTCGTGGTGATCGGTCCTTCACTGCGTAAACCCAGCCAAGCTCATGTTCTACAAGTCCCCACGACCACCTAGGATCAACAACCATCGAAAACCGTCGGGTCTTGGCACTGCTAGTTGAGTTTTCCGAGCAACCGCCATTTTAGCCCTAGGTCGACGGTGAGGTCCTAGCTCCGGCCGTTTCCATGGCCAACCGAGCTCATATTCGTGCTCATCATGCCACAGCAGAGCTGTAGGAGCAAACCGTTTGAAGAATAAGGCCCTGAGTAGCCTGGGCGACATCGCCGGAGTAAAGAGAACCACTGTCACCGTCGCGGGCATGGTTCTGGCCATCGCCGAGCTCCGGTGAAGGCACCAGCGTGTTCAACGAGCCAAGTTAGGCTCAGGCGGCGAGAACAGTCGAAGGTCGTGCAGCGAAACGGCCGGCGGCGAGAACTCCGGCGAGGCACCGCCGCGGGAGGGCGCGAGGTAGACGAAGGGGGGCCAGGTCCACCGGTCAGCCTCTATTCTCGCGCGGGGATCTGTTTGCGGCCGGGATTCAGTGCGGTGGCGCGGGTAAAACCCCTGTAGGCCGCGGTGTGGCCGCATTCTCAGTGGGCCGGTTTAATGAGTGGGCCCCACCCGCAGAGTTTAAACATTTATGGAATTTCCAGTTTTAGTGCAAACTTCAAATGCACATAACTTTTGCTAGGAAGCTCCAAATTCAATGAACCAAATTTTGCTGAACTCAGAATTTTGAGTACTTTCCAGCAATACAAATTTCAGCTCATGAAACTTAATAGTTTTCCAGAATTAAATCCCTAAAGTCCAAACTATTGGGAATTTTTATCTGGAGAATTAATTCATGAAAAATTCTGAAATTTGGCTGAGAGGTTCATTGGAAAATCCTTGAGTCCCAGTAAAATTTTCAGACTCATCCAAGTTCATTTAGTCCCCCTAATGATGTGATTAAGGGAACTGCCCTGAGAAAATAGAAAAATGTATAGAAACATTTTTCAGCTTTTCTCAAATCTTGTTTAGGTCATAACTTCCTCTAGAATTCTTCAAATGACATGAACCCAACTCCATTAGAATCATCTCAAATGCTAGTTTCCGGAAAGTAATGGTTGGAGCCATGAAAACCCCTAAAATTACTTAGAGACTCTAATATTGACCAATTAGACTTTTATTTATACAAGGCTCAAATGAACTTTGTTTCAAATGAAACTTGGTCAAGACTCTAGGACCCTACCAAGCCACCATAAAAATTTCAGAACCCAAGGGGAGGGTTAGCTAGAGTTATAGTGGTTACTTATTCAAGTTTACACATTGCATGTAGTATCTCATTAACGTGTAGTCGCCGAAGGCGAGGAGACTCCGGAATTACTTGACTTCCTCCTTCCGGATGAAGATTTAACCACTGAGCAGCAGCAACAAGGCAAACCCCGGTTTGCATTAACCCTTTTATAAGTTTTGCTTTGTTTACATGTGTCGTATGAAGTATGAATGTGCATTAGGTATAGGATGGATGGAACCACACTTGCATAACCAAAAGTTTCCTATAAGAGTGAGGGTAGTGTCTAAGCCCTCGAGTAGACAGGCTATGCTTAATGATTCATAGGACTTCGGTACAAGTCGAGTAGTTGGAATCTACTCGCGAGTTTAGGCTTGGGACACACGGGTTCGGTTGAGTGATGTGAGATCACTTTAGTAATGAAAATGAGACTAGGCAGGGGCTAAGGCACAGCAAGAGGAAGTCTTGTGTGTGCACCCCTGTCCGTGTCGATTGAGGACCGATCCGTGTGCGGCCCTGCTGAGCAAGTATTGAACGTACCGAAGGCATATCGAATATATGGGCCCTGATAAACCGATGTAACCTAAACCTCTGGACGTCGAGGCATAGCACACCGATTTATAGGTGTAGGTTGAGGGCAGCAATGTGGAAATCCGCTAACGGGCATAGAGAGATGCTCCGTGTAGGGAACCTCCTGTCCGTTTCGGTGCGACCGGTTCGACGTTTGGGCTGTTGGGTGAAAGGTTGTCCTGTACGACATCGAGTGAGCGTGATGTGCAGCTCCACGGGTGGGCGTACGTGACGTGCTCTTTGGGTATCCCTATAGGTGTATATCGAGTCGATTCGCCATCCCTCACGGTGACGAGTACCGCTTGTTCACTGAGTCGTGACGCAGGCTAATGTATGAAATGTGATGATTCAATACTGTTGTTATGATATAATTGTATCGTTACATGTGTGCCACCAAATATTGCTCACTAAATTTCATATTCATGAACTGTTAATTTGTGGCTAAAAGATGAATTAAGGATAAACTATAGGCGTGTCCATTTGCCGAAATCTTACCATCCCATGTTATTGTACTCTACATATAGAGTTTCATACCTAGGTGAGTCGGTTAAGTCTTGTTGAGCCATCGTACTCACAGTTGCTGCTTAAGTGTTTTTCAGGTGAGGAGCCACCCACGGACTCGGGTTATGAGTCCACCGGCGAGGGTTACCCTCCGTCGGGGACCACGGCTGAGTGGGAGACGACGAGCCGTACACGCCACGCTGAGCTGAGGAGTGCAGCTAGTGTGGGTTGCCCTAGGGCTGGGCAACCGACTTTTGCTAGATAGGCGGGCGTGAGTTGTACAATTTAGACTTCCACTGTGTAATATAAACAATAGTTTGTAACTGAAGATTGTACCTGTTTGTACAGTTCAGTTGGTTTCCCATGTAATAAAAGGTGTCCTTATGATGTGTGTTGTCAGGTGTCGCATCGTGCGGCACCACCCTCTGCGATCCTGGATGAGCGGATTCCGGTCCGCCACACTCCACCCCCCTACTTTGCTTTATATGACACCGATCCTCTTTACGATCACCTTCGAGTTTTCGTGTGCGCTTGCTACCCTAACCTTTCCGCCACTACCCCGCCTAAGCTTGCGCCCCGCTCGACATGGTGTGTTTTTCTCGGGTATTCCCTTGATCATAAGGGGTACCGGTGCTTAGATCTCACTACTCACCGCCTTTTGATCTCTCGGCACGTCGTCTTCGACGAGTCCTCCTTTCTCTTCTTCACCACCTCTTCCGGTTCCATCACAGAGCTGGATTCCCTTTTTCCCACTGACCTCGAGGCTGCTCCCCAGCTGCCTTGGCCTCTTTCTTCTGCAGGTTCGAAACGCGCTACGCCTTAGGTGCCCCCGGCGTCACCTGCTGCACCATGTGCGGCATCGACACCTCCAGCGTCACCTGATGTACCTCGAGTGGCCCCAACGTCACCAGCTACGCCACGCGCGACATCGATGTCTCCGGCGTCGCCTAGCGCCTCGGGTAACCCCTACGTCACCAGCTGCGCCACGCGCGGCCTCGGCTTCCCCGACGTCACCTGCAGCGAGGCCGACATCCCCAACGTCACCACTCGCACTAGACGCAACACCGCAACGACTTCTCGCTTCGCCGACCCCGCACTTGTCTACCAGCGACGAGCGCGGGATAGGGCCCCAGCTCCAGTTGCGCCGCGCGTGGCACCAGAGCCCTCTACACCACTCGTTGCGCCACGCGCGGCCTCGAGACACACTCTCGTCTACCCACGACGAGAGAAGGTTGTTGTGCCTGAGCGCCCGGTGTACAACCCTCCTCTTCTCCACAGGAATCCTGGTCACGTCCACCCGATGGTAACTCTGACGTGCGTCCGGGAGTCTCCGACCGGTTGAGTGCTTCTTCGGAGCTGCCTTCTCGTCGACGACGTCTCCACCAACCGACTCTTCTTCGATCTCGCCCATACCGACTTCCGTCCGTAACGCCCTCGCCGACCCTCACTGGTGTCGCGCTATGGAGGAAGAGTGTGAGGCCCTGCTTGCCAACCGGACCTGTGACCTGGTTCCCCGCCCCAGTCGTGGCAATGTTATCATGGGCAAGTGGGTATTCACACATAAGAAGAAGGCGGACGGTACCTTGGAGAGGTACAAGGCTCGGTGGGTACTTCGGGGCTTCACTCAGCGCCCTGGAGTCGACTACGACGAGACCTTCAGCCGCGTGGTGAAGCCGGCGCCGGTTCGTACCGTTCTATCGCTGGCTCTCTCGCGTTCTTGGCCCGTCAACCAGTTGGACGTCAAGAATGCCTTCCTCCACGGTATACTGACCGAGACGGTGTGCTGCAGTCAGCCGACAGGATTTGTTGACTCAGCTCATCTAGACATGATCTGTAAGCTGAACAAATCCCTGTACGGTCTGAAGCAGGCACCGAGAGCCTGGTATAGCCGGTTCGCCTCCTTCTTGGTCTCACAGGGCTTCGTCGAAGCTAAGTCGAACACTTCACTGTTTGTCTATCGACGTGGCATTGACACTGGTTACCTTCCACTGTACGTCGATGACATTGTACTGATAGCGTCCAGTCCGGCTCTTCTTCGGCGCACTATTTCTGCTTTACAGCAGGAGTTCGCTATGAAGGACATGGGCCGCCTCCACCACTTTCTGGGTATTGCGGTTGAGGTTCGACTAGGCAGCTTGTTCCTTCACCAGCGACAGTACTGCCTGGATATCCTGCAGCGAGCGGGCATGGCTGAGTGCAAGCCGTGCTCCACTCCAGTGGATACTCAGGCGAAACTCTCCGCTACCGACGGGACACCCGTCACTGACCCTACTGCTTACAGGAGTCTTGCAGGTGCTCTTCAGTACCTCATCTTCACTAGGCTAGATATCTCCTATGCGGTTCAGCAGGTGTGCCTCCACATGCACGACCCGAGGGAGCCGCACCTCATCGCTGTGAAGCGGATTCTTCGGTACCTACGTGGCACCCTCAACTACGGTCTCCCCCTTCGACGTGACGCGACCTCCGAGCTGGTCATGTACATCGACGCTGACTGGGCAGGCTGCCTGGACACTCGCCGATCTACCTCTGGGTACGCCGTCTTCCTGGGCGATAATCTCGTCTCCTGGTCCTCGAAGCGACAGCACGTGGTGTCGCGTTCAAGTGCTGAGGCGGAGTACCGCGCGGTGGCTAACGGCGTGGCTGAGGCTTTCTGGCTTCAGTAGCTGCTTCAGGAGCTCCACACTCCCGTCGCCAGGAGCACCCTGATCTACTGCGATAACGTCAGCGCCGTGTACCTCTCCACCAACCCGGTCCAGCATCAGCGCACGAAGCATGTGGATATTGACCTACACTTTGTTCGTGAGCGGGTTGCACGTGGTGAGGTTCGGGTATATCATGTCCCGACGACGACACAGTTCGCCGACATCTTCACAAAGGGCCTCCCGTCGTCGCTGTTCTCCGAGTTAGAGTTAGGGGCAGTTTAGTCTTTTCTCCTCACCTAATCCCTCTATATAATGTACCCTTGACCCTCAGATTAATCATCTCATTCTATTCCCTCTAATAGTCTGGAAGAGGTCAAGCTACAAATATACCTTTTGTTCATAAGCGCGTCTAATTTCTTTAGTTTAAGAACTGCTAGTTGTTACTGAAGGATAACTTTCTGTAAACTGACAAAATTGATAAAATAGGCTAAGATAGTAATGCTACTACGGTTGCATATACAATAATTCAGGAGACCAATGTTAGCCTCATGGATGCAGTATTCGGAAACAAAGTGTACAAAAAATTTCTCATGCCCATACGAGGCCTAAAGAAGACAGTCACCGCTCCAATTTTTCTTATCTTAAAAAGCCGAATGTGTTGACAAACATGGAATCATACCTGACCTACATCCCCACAGTAGAAGTAGGAAGGCCTCTCAGAATCAAAACTGCATCTCCATGGGTTGCTAAAACCCAAGGCCCATATCTCGGGTTGTAAGTCAATATCATCAGCAAATGGGTTGTCCTTTGGAACAGAATAGTTACCCCACAGGCTTTGGTTGCTGGTTGGACTCTGGCCTGAAAGAAAGAAAAAAAAAAGACAATGTTAGAAATATTGACCAAAACCTAAAAAAATAAAAACTTTTCTACATGTAAAATCACTGTTCCTCTGATACAACTACTTCAACTGACATTTCAAATGGTTACTAGCCATCAGAATGACAACCAGTTGATTTCTTTTGCCAGTGCTGGACCATCATATTAGTCAATAATGTGATCATTCTGATGTCAAATTAATTGAAAGACACTAAACTTCTGCTGCTACCTAAATTTTTGTAACCACATGCCAGATTTCTGATGACTTTATTATTCTAATGTTTGAGTTAGATTCATTTAGCATCATAAACTGTAGAAACGTTTTAAGGTTTCCCATAAAGTGACTAATTGTCAATTACTAAATATATTTACTTGCCTGTAGATCTTGATGAAGTGCCAGTGTCGGTACCCTCAATACCGGGTACCCCCGCGCACAGCGTAAAACTTCGTAAGGACCTCGCTCCCTCTGCAGGGGCGAGGTTTGAAGGCGCCACGTGTCCAGCGGGGCCGGAGTTCCCCTCCCCACGGAGGATAGCTCCGAGCCTGCCACGTGGCCCAGGAGGCCGGACCTCACCCCCTCCGCAAGGGCGAGCTCCGAAGGCGCCACGTGTCCGGCAGGGTCGGGGCTCTCCTCTCCTCAAAGGATAGCTCCGAGCCTACCACGTGGCCCGGAAGACCGGACCTCGCCCCCTCCGCGGGGGTGAGCTCCAGAGGCTCCACGTGTCCAGGGAGCCGGAGCCCCCCCTCTCCTCAGAGGAGAGCTCCGGGTCCGACACGTGGCCAGCAGAGCAGTGCTGCCGCCCGGCGCGGTAGGCAGCAGGAGTAAAGGTGCGTCATGCCTTTACCGTACAAAGCATTCAAGACCCGCACCTTCCCAAGACGCGGAGCACGCCTCTATCAGGTGTCGTTGCGCCTAGTCATATCACAGACTGGCGCGCCGTGTCAGAGCCTGCCAGCCAATAAACACAGCGACAAGACATCCCCTGCCGGCCCCGCCGTCATCAACCACTACGGCTAGCTTGCGGCATGGGCAGGGCGGCAGAACGAAGACTCGGAAGCCTTCGCCAGAGACAACAACCAACATAACTACGGATACGATAGTCAGCAGGAAATCTCCCCGGGACCACCTGTCGGGTCCCGGGCCCCCCTTGTAAGCCACGCGAGCCTTGGACTATAAAAGGCTCGAGTAGGCAACGTTAGCAAGGGTTGGCACTCCAGCAACTCATACACTAGGCATACTCACCCTCAAGCTCAGGACTCCGGTTCTGAGCAACAAGCAATACAGCGAGCACCTCAGCTCACCGTGGACGTAGGGTTTTACGCTCCGGCGGCCCGAACCACGTAAAACTCGCCGTGTCAAGCTCCTCCTTAACTCGTCCCTACGCTTAAGCTCTCCGCAAGTGACTAGCCCCTCCGAAAAAGAACCTCCGCGGGCTGCCCAGTGCAGATCCGGGGGAAGTGTCGACCACACACTTCGACATTTGGCGCGCCAGGTAGGGGGCTTTTCCCTTGCGCGATGAGTTTCTGCCGACGAAGATGACGAAGCTTCCTTCAGCGGCAAGCTCTCCTCCCCCGCGGTCACGGCGAACCGTGACCAGCGGGGAATACGTGTCGACGCACTCAGGACGGAGTGTGTCGGCGCAAGCTAGAAGCCAGCAGCCGACTCCAGCAACGCCGACTCCGGCAATGCAGGCTCCAACCAGCGTGAGATCTTCTGCAGCGCTGAGCGTACCCCACGGAGGTGCGCTAGCTGCAGCAAGAGCGCTACTGCGCAATCCCCCTGCTGGGGACGCACCCCATTCAGCGACCCAGCAGTGGATTCGCGAGGTAGACCGTCTCGTCGTCGCCGCCGCAAACCCTCGACTTTGGCAGGGACGATGCTCCGGCCAACCGGCTGTGTCGCTGACGCGCATGCCAACAGTTGACGGGCAGACGGCGGATTCCAGCTCCACCAGGCCTCAGTCGACGGACCTGAGGACAGAGCTGGAACGGTTCCACCTGGGCCAGGATGCCCGGGTGTACCTCGAGCGACGTCGAGAAAGGCGTCGCAACCAAGAGGTTGACGACAGCATGACGTCAGCCTCGACCCAACCTGAGGCGCAGACCTTCGCCACGCGATCTCCGCCCCAGGCATACGCCACGCAACATATGCCACGGTCATATGCCCTGCAAACGGCACCCCCGGTCCATGGCGCAACCTTGCCCATACCGGGGTACACAGTGCCAGCGGCGAACTAAGCGTTCGCGGCACCAACGCCTGCAGCAACAGGAGCGGGATGTGCGGCCCTGGCGCCCCACCTTCGCTTCGCGAGGTGGCCGCGCAAGTTTCGGCCGCACCTGCCCGAAAAGTACGACGGCAGCGTCAACCCGGCGGAGTTCCTACAGATCTACTCCACCGCTGTACTTGCCGTAGGAGGGGATGAGGCCGTCATGGCCAACTACTTCCCCATCGCCTTGACCGGCCCAGCCCGGTCTTGGCTCATAAACCTCCCCCAGGGTTCCATAACTTCCTGGGGAGAGCTCTGCTGGCAGTTCACCACCAACTTCGGCAGCTCCTACACCCGTCCCGGCACGGAGCTTGACCTCCACACCATCAAGCAACAACTGGGGAATCACTGCGCTCCTTCATTCAGCGGTTCTCCCAGATAAGCAACACCATCCCCCACATCTCGAATGCATCAGCAGTGGTCGCATTCCGACAAGGTGTGAGGGACAAGAAGATGCTCGAGAGGTTGGCCACCAGGGAGGTGCAAGACATCTCGGAGCTCTTCAGCCTGGCGGACAAGTGCGCCGGAGCAGAAGACAGGCATCATTGGCACTCACTGCCAGCTTCCGAAGTCGGAAGACAGCTCAAAGACGACGGAGTTCAAGCTGAGCTCCCGACCACGTCAGATAGTCAAGAGCCAAGCACTGGCTGACTTTGTGGCTGAATGGACGCCAACGAAGGTTGACCCAGGGGGCCACGAAGACGGTGAACCAAAGCACCGAGCTCCGGTCTTCACCGGGCCTCACTGGACGCTCTTCTTCGACGGCTCCTCGCGAAAGCAAGGGGCCGGTGCCGGCGTACTGCTTCTCATGCCATCGGGGGAGCAGTCTGGGTACATGGTGCGTCTCAATTCCAAGGCAACCAACAACTTGGCAGAGTATGAAGCACTCATCTTGGCCTAAAAGACAGTCCTGTCTCTGGGCGCTCGCCAGTTGTTGGCGCAGGGCGACTCCCAGCTAGTTATCAAGCAAGTTAAGGGTGAATGCCCCTGCAATGACCCACAGCTAGCTGCTTATCTGCTCCACGTGCGGATGTTGGAGAAAGACTTCCTCGCCTTGGACCTGCACCATGTACCGCGCGCTGGCAAGGCCGCAGCTGACGACCTCTCAACGAAGGCCTCCACCGGAGCCCCTGTGCCCGAAGGAGTCTTCGAGAGGACGTTGCTGCGGCCCACAGCCCGGCCCGCCGAGCCGGGCGAAGGGGGCTGGACCAGCACCTCGAAGCTGGCGGTCCCGGCGGCCCTGCAGCCATGGACGCCGCCAAAGGATCGTAAGCGTCACTGGGGACTCCGTGCAACCCAGCGCTCAAGATCCAGAAGCTCAAGTAGTCTCGATGCATGGACCACGGAGGTCCGGGACTCCTTGAAGGACATCCTTCCTGATGAACGTGCATTTGCTGAACGGATTGTGCGGATGGCTAAGTGCTACGCGCTGGTATCTTTACTGGCGTGGCGCCACGGCATCCTATTGCGGTGCATAACCCAGGAGGAAGGCCGCGACTAGCTCGCAGTAGTCCACGGAGGCGAGTGCTGGGAACGCTCATCGTCCCGCACGCTGGTCGCTTAAGCCACCCGGCATGGCTCCTACTGACCGAGAGCCACCTGGACGCCGTCAAACCGGTTAGGAGATGCAATGCGTGCCAGGTCCACGCCAAGCAGACCCACACAACCGGTGTAGACGCGCACCCAAAGCCGTCGGGGGATACCGGCTCCTCTATGTCGAGGGTCAGCCGGACTTCCCAGGGCCAGGTCACGGGAACTACCCTTCTACATGGTGTGCGGGGCCGAAGCCATGCTTCCTCCTGAGATCGCCATGGGGGTCCCCCCGTGTCCGAGCGTACGACGAAGCCACGCATGACCCGCTCTGCGTGATGACATGGCGCGCCGACGCTACCCCAGTAAGTTCACCATGCTTACTTAGGTGTTTATTTAAATTACGCATTAATTTATATGATCACCTTCCCACGCTCTAGACAGTGTACATCCATTGTACACTCGGTTCCTCTTTCCTGCGCTCATGCATAGTCGATATTTGCCATCCTGCCGAAGGCGGTAGTGCTTGGGGTACCTGCCAGAGGCTCGGGGGCCTTTCGGACCTCCCCCTGTAAGGGTATTGTACCGCCAGTTGGTCTCCTCCGAGAAAAGACCTACGTTAGACCAGGGGGTCAGGAGCCTTGCTTTGCCCGGTCCTGCACCCAAAGCATGCGCACTCTGCCCCCCAGCGCTACGGTCTAAGTACCAGGGGCCGGACGGTTGCACCCTGACTGGGGTTGGGGGCCAGACCTCCGGGACCAAGTGCACTGGATTACCCAAGCCCCGTATTCTGGCCCGGGACAGTAAGCCAAATGAGACTAAGGGACAGGAAAGAGAGGACTTCTGAGCAGTACCGGACTCCGCCCCCACAGCTGCGCCGAGCTCCGAGGCCAGCCCTCGCCCTCCTTTTAGAAGCGAGCGCTGATGCCGAACCTCACGCCCTTCGCTGGTCTGAGCTCCGATGACTTCCGGACCTCACGCCCTTCGCTGGCCTGAGCTCTGATGACTTCCGGACCTACGCCCCCACAGCTGGGCCGAGCTCCGAGGTCAGCCCTCGCCCTCCTTTCAGAGGCGAGTGCTGATGCCGGACCTCACGCCCTTCGCTGGCTTGAGCTCCGATGACTTCCGGACCTCCGCCCCCCCCCCCACCGCAGCTGGGCCGAGCTCCGAGGCCAGCCCTCGCCCTCCTTTCAGAGGCGAGCGCTGATGCCGGACCTCACGCCCTCCGCTGGCCTGAGCTCCGATGACTTCCGGACCTCCGCCCCCCGCAGCTGGGCCGAGCCCCGAGGCCAGCCCTTGCCCTCCTTTCAGAGGCGAGCGCTGATGCCGGACCTCACGCCCTTCGCTGGCCTAAGCTCCGATGACTTCCGGACCTCACGCCCTTCGCTGGCCTGAGCTCCGATGACTTCCGGACCTCCGCCCCCACAGCAGGGCCGAGCTCCGATGCCAGCCCTCGCCTTCCTTTCAGAGGCAAGTGCTGATGCCGGACCTCACGCCATTCGCTGGCCTGAGCTCCGATGACTTCCAGACCTCCGCCCCCCACAGCTGGGCCGAGCTCCGAGGCCAGCCCTCGCCCTCTTTTCAGAGGCGAGCGTTGATGCCGGACCTCACGCCCTTCGCTGGCCTGAGCTCCGATGACCTCCGGACCTCACGCCCTTCGCTGGCCTGAGCTCCGATGACCTCCGGACCTCACGCCTTTCACTGGCCTGAGCTCCGATGACCTCCGGACCTCACGCCCTTCGCTGGCCTGAGCTCCGATGACTTCCGGACCTCACGCCCTTCGCTGGCCTGAGCTCCGATGACTTCCGGACCTCACGCCCTTCGCGGGCCTGAGCTCCGATGACCTCCGGACCTCACGCCTTTCACTGGCCTGAGCTCCGATGACCTCCGGACCTCACGCCCTTCGCTGGCCTGAGCTCCGATGACTTCCGGACCTCCCCCCCCCCCCCACCACCACAGCTGGGTCGAGCTCTGAGGCCAGCCCTCGCCCTCTTTTCAGAGGCGAGCGCTGATGCCGGACCTCACGCCCTTCGCTGGCTTGAGCTCCGATGACTTCCGGACCTCACGCCCTTCGCTGGCCTGAGCTTCGATGACCTCCGGACCTCACGCCCTTCGTTGGCCTGAGCTCCGATGACTTCCGGACCTCACGCCCTTCGCTGGCTTGAGCTCTGATGACCTCCGGACCTCACGCCTTTCGCTGGCCTGAGCTCCGATGACCTCCGGACCTCACGCCCTTCGCTGGTCTGAGCTCCGATGACTTCCAGACCTCACGCCCTTCGCTGGCCTGAGCTCCAATGACTTCCGGACCTCCGCCCCCCACAGCTGGGCCGAGGTCCGAGGCCAGCCCTCGCCCTCCTTTCAGAGGCGAGCGCTGATGCCGGACCTCACGCCCTTCGCTGGCCTGAGCTCCAATGACCTCCGGACCTCACGCCCTTCGCTGGCCTGAGCTTTGATGACTTCTGGACCTCCGCCCCCGCAGCTGGGCCGAGCTCCGACGCCAGCCCTCGCCCTCCTTTCAGAGGCGAGCCCTGATGCCGGACCTCACGCCCTTCGTGGGCCTGAGCTCCGATGACTTCCCGGACCACCCCTCTTCTCAGAGGCGAGCTCTGAGGCCGGACCTCCCCCTTTCACAAGGGCAGAGCTCCGATGCCAGGCTTCACCCTCTCCTTAGAGGCTGAACTCCGAAGCCGTCAAGACCCTGACAGCACAGGGAGTACTCAATACAAGGAAGTGCGCGGGTAGGAGAAGGCCCCACCTCGGGCTCGTTACCTCCCCCGAGGTGAGCCCGGGGGCCACTGTCGGTACCCTCAATACCGGGTACCCCCGCGCACAGCGTAAAACTTCCTAAGGACCTCGCTCCCTCTGTAGGGGCGAGGTTTGAAGGCGCCACGTGTCCAGCGGGGCCGGAGTTCCCCTCCCCACGGAGGATAGCTCCGAGCCTGCCACGTGGCCCAGGAAGCCGGACCTCACCCCCTCCGCAAGGGCGAGCTCCGAAGGCGCCACGTGTCCGGCAGGGCCGGGGCTCTCCTCTCCTCAAAGGATAGCTCCGAGCCTGCCACGTGGCTCGGAAGACCGGACCTCGCCCCTCCGCGGGGGTGAGCTCCAAAGGCTCCACGTGTCCAGGGGAGCCGGAGCCCCCCCTCTCCTCAGAGGAGAGATCCGGGTCCGACACGTGGCCAGCAGAGTAGTGCTGCCACCCGGCGCGGTAGGCAGCAGGAGTAAAGGTGCGTCAATGCCTTTACCGTACAAAGCATTCAAGACCCGCACCTTCCCAAGACACGAAGACGCGGAGCACGCCTCTGTCAGGTACCGTTGCGCCCAGTCATATCACAGACTGGCGCGCCGTGTCAGAGCCTGCCAGCCAATAAACACAGCGATAAGACATCCCTTGCCGGCCCCGCCGTCATCAACCACTACGGCTAGCTTGCGGCATGGGCAGGTCGGCAGAACGAAGACTCGGAAGCCTTCGCCAGAGACAACCACCAACATAACTGCGGATACGATAGTCAGCAGGAAATCTCCCCGGGACCACCTATCGGGTCCGGGGCCCCCCTTGTAAGCCACGCGAGCCTTGGACTATAAAAGGCTCGGGTAGGCAACGTTAGCAAGGGTTGGCACTCCAGCAACTCATACACTAGGCATACTCACCCTCAAGCTCAGGACTCCGGTTCTGAGCAACAAGCAATACAACGAGCACCTCAGCTCACCGTGGACGTAGGGTTTTACGCTCCGGCGGCCCGAACCACGTAAAACTCGCCGTGTCAAGCTCCTTCTTAACTCGTCCCTACGCTTAAGCTCTCCGCAAGTGACTAGCCCCTCCGAAAAAGAACCTCCGCGGGCTGCCTAGTGCAGATCCGGGGGAAGTGTCGATCACACACTTCGACAGCCAGATTGAAGAAAAAAATTGATCACTATGAACAAACTCTTAACCTATAAGATTAACAACTGGAAACTTAAGGAATAGTATGTAATATCCCTCTAATGGAATACTAAAATAACAACAGACATGGTGAACATAAGACTACAAGCACACAAATTAAATGGAGGAGGGTTGTGATAGGCTTGGCGACCCAGCATCAAAACCAGCCATTTCTATGGATATGAAAGTCGGTTTGAGTTTCATATCTAGCCTACCTCAACGTGCTTGAGACAAAGGCTTTGTTGTTGTTGGTATCTCAATATGAACAACGATGCAAAAAAATATTATTGATAACTTACTTTGTGTTCCATCAACATCAAGCCTCATTATTTTCCCCAAAAGTGATTTCTTATTTTGCGAGAAATTGAATGGATCGCCTTTGCTTCCACCATCTCCCATCATAAGGTAGAGGTATCTATCTGTTGGTCCAAATAGTATTTGTCCTCCATGGTGAGCTGTATATGGGAGTCCCATAGTAAATACCCTTCTAACCTCAGACGGATTTGCAGATGTTGCCTAGAAAACAAAACAACAGTAAGCACTGTAACTATAGTATCAAAACTTTTACAGGAGAAAGTAAGCAAATGCATACCGCAGAAATATTCGATGAGACCTTTGCAGAATACTCCGAAATGACAACTTGGTACTTGCATGGCTGTGCACCATTATCTGTGCCAAGCTTTGAAGGATCACAGTCAGCATCAGAATTACATGAACACCTACCAGCACAGCTAGGTGATTGAGTTCTATCACAATTATAGGACACAAAGAAGCGCCCATTGGTCGTGAACTTTGGATGAAATGCCAACCCCATGAGCCCAAACTCAGAATCAAAATACACTTCATCAGTAAGATCAAGAAATGGGTTAGCCTCATCAATTTGAAGAGCACCTCCAGAGCCTTGTTCTGGGATGGTCGTCAACCATATCTTTCCAGCTTGACTAGATACAAAAGCCCTGTTGGATCCATCTGGATGCGGAGCCAAGTTAAGGTAAGATCTGTTTCCTATTTTCTCAAGACATATCCCTTTAGGTGACGGTGAAGGTTCTTTAGCATTAAATGAGACACCGTTCCCATTGAAGCATAGAGATTGTTTATCAGACGAGCCACCAAATGATGTACAGAAGTCCTCCTCTGACTGCCATACATCAGTAAGCTTTGAAGATGAAGAGCTAGGTAGTCTTGCCTTTCCTTGCAAGCGAGGTTGAAAAGGAGAGTTCACTATAGTCACACTTTTGCAACTTTCCCATACTAGTTTGCAGTAGTCTTGTGTAGAATCTTTTGATTGGGCAGAACTTGCTGAAGAATTATTATTGCAGAGTAGAGGAACCGTATGAAGCTCAGAGCTTGAGTTAAACAACTCAGACGAAAATGGACTACATTTCTGAAGATAAAGCCAAGATTTGTTAGTCAATGAGCAACATACTAACAGTAACATGTCACTAAATAAAAAAACTTAAATGAACTGTAAGCTTTAGGCATAGAGCTTGAGCCTAAACTTGATGCATCGATTCCTAAAAATAGAACCAGACAAACTTTTTCTACCATGATTTTTTTTCTATTTCCCAAAAGAAATTCCATCTATGCCCAGAAAATAAGTACACAACTATAGGAGTATTTTTTATCTCAGTTTTATCAAATTGCACTGAACAGGTTCAGTAAACACCCACTTCTACTTTTGCAAACACAAGATACCTGAATACTCCCAACATGCAGTACCTTTTTAGTATTTTTGTTTCCTCCTTTTGGGATACCCAAGGGCGTTTCTTAATGTTTTCAAAATTCTTGGTAACCACTTGGCGTGGTGGCAGCAGACAACACGCTCATCTCTCAATGAAAGTCCAACTACTTGTGCTGTTATTTTATTTTAAAAAGGAAAAAAACTCGTGCTGGTCTCCGAGATCCAACCGTATTTGACGGGGCACACATACGGCGGATCAATGTCATCGGCAGTATAAAAGAACTACGTATGGTTTCTCGAAAACAGAAAGGAACAAATGCTACCCACATCCCCAGCTTTCCTGTCAGGCAAACCCATCGAGCAGTTGGAGTGCAACCCGGGTCAACGCAAAAAGGTTCAGGTACGCTGAGTGACGGGGCGTAGCCTAGTCGCCATTCAAATTCAACAGAGTTGGTTACCGCGCACAGGACGGACTTGACGGCGGCGGTGCAGGCGGCAACCTTCGTGGCCTCGAAGCGCCTCCGCAGCGCGGCGTCGTCGCAGCAGCTGCTGTTTCCGCTTGTTCCGCCATAGGAGGAGCAGAAGCCCAGCGTCCTGTTCAGCGGCGCCGGCGCCCCTGCGAGCACGCGAGGAACGGCCTGGTCGGAACGCGGCGCAAGGACGAGCCAGCAGAGGAGGGGAAGCAGGGGCGCGCTGACGGCTCACTTCCGTCGGTGCACAGCGGGAGGGCGAGCGCGGCCGGGACCTGTGACAACCAAGCGCCGAGGCAGCAGCAGCAGACGACGAGGAGGAGGAAGCGCGGGACGCGCCCACCCGCGACAACGAGAGGCGTCATCCGCACCACTGCTGTCCCCTCCCCCTGCCGCGGCGGAGGCGCAGGTGGATTTATTGGCAGCGCGAGGAGTCGACATGACATGTGCGTGTTGACCCAAGTTGGGTTTTAATTACTGGCGGCAAGTGGGACGAAGACATTGGCCCACAGCGAAGCGATCTACCTGTGGGATAGGATGGCGCGCCTTGTTTACATATACCCTAGGGTTCCTCGTGGGCGTTCTTCCGGCTCTTCTTCTTCCGTGACCTGCAAATGTATGCAGGGATGTCAACAACTTTCACCGTGTGGATACGCAAACGTAGGCGTAGGAAAGAAGGCTCGTTTCCAGCGAGCGAAGTGAGTAGGGGTAGCAACAGAACAGGCGAGGTCGTAGTGTTTAGTCGTCTAAGTTCGAAGTATTTCTGACATTGTTAGCGTATGATATGCTCGAGTGGCTCCTAGCATGTAGCTTGCCGACTCAATATCATAAATGACAGCAGTCAGGGTCACCTGTTGATCCCAACTAACCCCGACCCATGCTCTCCTGAACTTATGTCACCATACTCCATTATAATATCGATGATTAGTTCAAATTTTAAGTAACCAACACCGATAAAAGGATACCATTGTGTTCCTATAGGAGTAGCACATTTGTAGTATAGTACGTACTCGCTATGTTTTAAAATAAATGATGTTTAGTACAACTAATTTAGTTAAAATTAAACTATTTTTTATTGTAAACATCATTTATTTTAGAATAGAGGGATTACACAAATACTTAGATGTAGAAAATAATATCTTTCTCCCTTTACCTGTTGTTCGTAAGTCCCCCGTGTGTCGTGGGAGAACCCGATTGCCACTCCCGAGCTTTTACGGATGTGCCAAACTTTTATGGATGCGAATGGCCTAAAGGTTGAGAGCAGGATGTGTAATGTTTGAGTTTTTCCTTCTTTCTTCTTTTTTTCTGGAACGCATGGATTCCAAAAGTTGCAACTGTAACGTCAACTCTGTCGTCGTTTATGTAGTCAGCCGTCCTGGAGGCGAAACACATGAGTCAATGACAGGGACTCGGCATCGAATGGTGTGTGAAAATAGGCATGCTCCCCTCTGGATCGCTTTCCTATCGGAAACGAGGGTTTGGTCTGTGTAAACTGTACTTAATCAAAGGCAAGCCTTTGCATCGCAGGTGTCATGGAAAAACTTTCCAGGGCCATAATATACAGTGGCAAAACTCCAAAGCATGAACGGGTTTAATTAAATTTATTTTACTACACTACATATGTTGGTAGAGCACTTACCTAAGTTATGGAAAATTTCTAAGTCTTTTATTTATTTTTTAGATGATATAAAAAAACAAGATAGAGAGAAGTGTGAAACAAAATCGGTCCATCATATGGAACATGAGTCCCTAATTCTGAATCAAGAGATTTATTGTGGAATCTGTTAATTAAGTAAAGTAATAATATTAACAACTAGATCATCTAAACATTATTTGTTCATTTCAATTTTCTACAAAATTTCAAGCATGCAAAGCTGTTTGAAACAAGGTGGATCTTTACCACTAACATGGCCCTGAATTCTACAATTTGTTTTAACTTCTTTCTAAATATTCTACAGAATTTTAGTGTTTGTGGGCCTAACTAGATTTGAAGCAAAGCACGCGATGGCGCTTGCAATGAGGTAGGGCTCCTCCTTCAGCACCATAGAATAAAACTCTCTTACAAACTACCAAAAAAGGAAAAACAAAATTTAGATATTTAGACTGCCCAATTTTTATAATCAAAGGAAAAAATCGAGCGGACTAGGCAGAATAGGCTTTCCAATCATTGGGGTAGAACTTTCGACCCATAGTCTACATTATTGATAGGTCAGCGTTTTAGGCCCATATCAATATTTCAGGTTAAGCATGCCCGCCCCCATCAACCTATTTTTTATATAAAAAGGAAAATTTAGTTAAAAAGAAAGAAAACATCCACCTACGTGGTTTTCGAGTGAGACCTCTCGACCTGCACGCGTTAGTCCGAGGATATATAGGGTTAGCACCTGTCGTCCCGCTAGAACCCAACGGCGCCTCCGACTCCTCCCCATCCCAAACCGCTCCGATCGTCAGATCAAACCTAGAGCTGAAGGGAAAAGAAGCTGGCGTTCGCCACGCCAAGTCACTCCGACTCGACCCCGGCTTCGATCCTTGCTCGGACTCACGCTCGGCGCGTATATATATATATATATATATATATATATATATATATATATATATATATATATATATATATATATATATATATATATATATATATATATATATATATATATATATATATATATATCCCTTCTTGATCGGCAACACATCTCCTCCCCACCTCCCACACCACCCGACTTCTCCTCAACTCGTCTGTTCTCATGGCGGCGGAAGCGTCCCTCGCCGTGGGCGACGGCGTCGTCGTCGACGCCAGCATGAAGCTAACGTGCAGCCACGGCGGCCGCCTCGTGCCCTGCGGCCCCGACGGCGCGCCGCGGTACGTGGGCGGCGAGACGCGCGTCCTCTCGGTGCCGCGCTCCGCGTCCTTCCGCGACCTGGCGGCTAGGCTGTCGTAGATGGCTGGCGGCGCGGAGGTGCGCGCGTTCAGGCACCGTCTCACCGACACGGGTCTCGAGGACGTGATCGTGTCGGTCACCTGCGACGAGGAGCTCGCCCACATGCGCGACGAGTACGATCGCCTTCGCGCCACGCAGCCGACCGCAAGATTCCGGGTCTTCGTCGCCACCACCGCTCCAGCCTCCGCCGGCGGCGGAGTCCGCCACCAGCTACGAGCGGCTTTCGGGCTCCCGCCTCTGCCGCCGAGGATGCGGCGCGTGCAGAGCGACCAGGCGCTCGCCGCGAGCGCGCAAAGATTCCACCGGCGTCTCGCCTACCCCGTGCCGATGCGGCGCATCCAGAGCGCGCAGGAGCTCGCGACGGCCAACGGCGTGCAGCCGTCCTTCCACCACCGGGGCCACCAGCGCCGCTTCGTCTGCTAACGTCAAGATGTGTCCGCGGCACCGTACAAGTCCAGAAGGAACGTCAACGCAGTGTCTGTTGCAGCAGAGGCAGAGGCGAAGAGCAGCGAAGCCAAGTCCACCATGGACATTGAGAACAGAAGGGCGATCTGGTAATTCAAGCGAAGCGCTCGCACCACGAACTGTACTCCTTAGGTTTTGTCTTTGTGTTTGTCCTGCTGGCGACCTTGTTATCCTCGTGCCATGGTGTGAATGTAACTGTCTTGTTCAATGGAACGATCAGAGCTAAGATTATAGATTCTATTCTGTGATTAGTTGTAAACTTCAATATTAGTGTAAATACATTTTAATTCTCTCAGTGATCTTGTTGATAGCATTTGATCTTTCGAAAAAAAAGATCTTGTTGATAGCATTTTGAACATGCGTACGACGTTTTCATCACTTGTCTGAGTTAAGAAACAGATTGAGATCCATGGTTTCGTTACCGCGCATTTCCAGCATGCATGTTTACATGTTGTTAAACGGCCACAAGTAGCGCAGATACTAATTCTTAGCAAAGATTAACTACTTAAGTCCTAAATTGATGTTTATAATCTACTAATCAAATTGGAGACCTATGAAAATTATTTTTAGTGGAACCAGTGCAGTTTCTTTTTCTTTTTCTTGAGAGGGGACTGTGCAATTTCTTGTCTGCTGGACTCGGTTTCCCGACGCTGAATCGCACGAATAATGTGGGTTTACTACTTTCCTCTAGTACGATTCGTAACAAACTTTCCCAACGAAAAGAGAGAAAAAAATACGCGCGGTATCGCCGCGGTCACTCGGATTCAACACCGACTTGGACCGACTCGGACTCATGTTCGGCGTCAGGCTTGACGCGTAAGCGTGAACCCAACGCACGGCTCTCTATAAATGTTGGCCCCTGCCACTACGCCGCCCGCCAGACTTCAGTCCGTCTCTCCTCGTCGTCTTCCACGATTCTCTCGACTCGACTCATGGCGGCAGAAGCGTCCCGCGCCGTGGATGGCGCGCGCATGAAGCTTACGTGCAGCCACGGCGGGCGCCTCGTGCCCTGCATCCCCGACGGCGCGCTGCGGTACGTGGGCGGCGAGACGCGGGTCCTCGTCGTGCCGCGCGCGGCGTCCTTCCGCGACCTGGCGGCGAGGCTGTCGTCGGAGATGGCCGGCGGCGCGGAGGTGTCCGCGGTCCGCCACCGCCTCGCTGACGCGGGCCTCGAGGACGTGATCGTGTCGGTCACCTGCGACGAGGAGCTCGCCCACATGCGCGACGAGTACGATCGCCTGCGCTCCGCGCGGCCGACCGCGGGGTTCCGGGTATTCGTCATCGCCACCACCGCTTCTGCCTCCGGAGGCGGACGCCCCCATCCTCGACGAGCGGCTCCCGGGCTCCCACCTTTGGCGCCAAAGATGCGGCGCGTGCAGAGCGAGAAGGCGCTCCCCTTCGCGAGCACAGCTGCACCGGCTCCCCGCGTACCGAGCGCCGATCCGTCGCGTGCAGGAGCTTGCAGGACCCAGCCGCCTGCAGCCTTTCTTCCACCGACACCAGTACCACCGCGACGGCGGATGCCCGCCCATGGCGGCGCCGGCTGCGCGGCCGATGTACACGGTGCCCTACATGTCCAAGAAGGGCAACGGCGTGCGGCCCCTGGAAGGCATGGACATGCTCATTCGGTGCCCGCAGAGAAGGCGGCAGGGCGGAGAGTCTTCACGGTAGCTGCGCGGTTTGTTGCTGCTAGATAGGGCTTAGAGATTGTGGTGACCTTACCTCACCATTCCGATGTAAAAGCTGTAAAATCATGCACTGTGAGTTGCTAATTCAACTTCTGTTTCTTCGTCCATGATTTACCTTGGACGATTTGTTGTTTCTATGTCAGCCTCAGCAAAAGTATCAATTGTTTTATATTCTTTCCTGCAACGGGTGTAAACTTGAACCGTGCAAAACTGTGAATGCAGATTACTTTTGCCATGTGTCCTGGCAATAGTGTCGACATTGCAGTATTTTTTTTCAAAAGAACAACAATTGCATAAAAACATGCGTTCTTGAACAACTGCATATTGTCTTATAAATTCACGAGTTTAGTATAACCAACAAGATTGTACTGTTTGATCCCAGCAACCAGCAAGCCTGATTTCACGCTGGCAACCGGCCATCAAGCATAGTACAAGCAAAACAACAATCTTGATTAACTGGATAATATATTTACTAACTGTTGAGCAACTGTAATGACTAATAACCGGCAAAAGCTGATCAGAACTTCATAAGCAATGGCCTATTTAACAATGCAATGTTTCTTGAAAATTATCCAAGAGAAGAAAAGAAGAAAATTAGGCTTAAATGTGTCTGGTCTGAAAGATGGCCGCTGTGAAGCCATTGCCATGCCATGCCTACAGGCTTGGCATCATATAGGGTTAATGACAAGTATTTTCAACAAAACTTCATGCAGACTGAAACATATGAACATCGTGGAAGCTTCCACTTTAAGCTTAGGGACTTCTCGAATTTACAAACAACAAACGAGAACTTTGCAGATCCACAACCACAAGAAACAAAGAACATCTGGCAGATGTAAGCACCGAAAATTATTAACAAAATATCCAGCTGTGCACAGTAGCAAAAGCGGCAGTATTTTGACTCATTTCATTCACCAATGGGAAAAAATATGTCATAACTGAAATGCATTCTGTAGAAAGAAATACCGGATAACAACAGCCATTGCATATAAATAACATAACACAGATGGCATTCTGGGAAGGGATAAAAAAAGCTTAAAATCTACAGGCAGCACATGAAGCCTCTAGGATTCTTGGAGAACAGGATACAGATGTTACAACAACGTCAGTACAGAATCTGACCAATCAATAGTTATTCTCCTTCAGAGGTAGTCTTCTATCTGGGAGATGCCCTGATTTGTTCCTGACTAGAGGTGCAGAACTTCTCGCATTGATTTTCTCAGAGCTAGGACTATCATTGCAATGCTCCCTGTCATCAACTTTCTTTATGATCTGTTTCAAATTTAACAGCAGGTCTTCATCTCGATAAATTATCTCTCCAATGGAATTGCTAAGCCCAGTCAGCTCATGAACCAACTCGTTCCTCTCTTGAAGAACAAGAGAGGAGCGAGTTGTAACTTCCTTATGATCCTTTGCCTTCCGTAACATTTCTGCAGTAGTTTCAGCTTTGAGCTGCTCAATAAGATTCTTCAAATTTTCTGTTTGTTTTTTCTCTAGCACAAAATTTGTATGCAGGGTATCAAGTTCCCTTTCACATTCTGCAATGAGCATATCCTTGAAAACACTGTCATGCTCTTGGACAACATAAAGTGAATTCAAAGTTTCCGCAAAACCATAAAGTTGCTTAACCTCGAGCTGAACTTCTGTGACCTTTGCTGTTGCAGCTTCGAGAAGGTGCTTGACTTCCAATTGAACAGATTCAACGGTTTGTTGAATATCACGGATAGTAATTTCTTTATCTGCAATTAGTGTATACCAATCTGCTTCCTCTTGATCAAACATCTCCATCATCTCCTGCTCCCTATGAGAAAAGTTCTGCTCAATGGAACTGAGCCTTCTTTCGAGCTCCAAAAGTTTGTTGTTATACACCTCAGCAACTTCAGAGTACCTTTTGTTCACTTCTTGAACAAATTTCTCATATTCCAACTTTATAAGACTACCCAAATCAAGTTTTTGGCCCAGGTTTTCTTCTTCTAATATAGTGATATATTGCTGAAGCTCATCAATTAGCATTTCTTTCTTATTGATTATACCACATAACTTATCCTTTTCTTCTGTGCCAGAAGCCTCTGCCTCTGACTTTGCGATAATAGCAACTTCCAGATCTCTCTTCAGAATGTGTTTTTCCTCCTTACAGATCTTGAGTTCAGTTTCCATATTGATTTTCAGTTTCTCCAAATGGTCAACAGCTTGCTTTTGTTGATGGCAACTGATCTCAAATTGGCTCAACTCGCTTTTCCTCTCAGAAAGGGCAGAGTTTGCTGCATTGAGAGCACCAACTAACTTCAGCTTTTCTTCTTTAAGTAACTCCTCAGCTTCCACTTTAGCAACAAGAGCAGCATCGAGATCTCTTCTCAGTGCATAGTTTTCATCCATATAGCCCTTGAGTTCAGTCTCCATAACAATTTTTAGTTTTTCCAAATCCTCAAAATCTTGCTTTTGTTGATGAAGGTTGATTTCCAATTGGCTCAGCTCACTCTTCTTGTCAGCAAGGGCACAGTTTGCTTCATCAAGAACACCAAGTAGCTTCACCTTTTCTTCTCTAAGCAACTCATCAGCATGCATTTTGGCAGCAAGAGCAGCATCTAGATCTCTCTTCAGTATACAGTTGTCATCCATATAAACCTTGAGTTCTGTTTCCACATCAACTTTTAGTTTTCCCAAATGCTCAATTGCTTGCTTTTGCTGATGAAGGTTGACTTCTAGTTGGCTCAGCTCATTCTTCCTGTCAGCAAGGGCACAGTTTGCTTCATGAAGAACACCTAATGCATTCCTCAAATCCTCTTGCAGGCTCCTTTCCTTATCTGAAGCTTCATCTTTTAAGTAGTGGACATCTCTTGATCTGTTTTCAAGCATCTCTTTGTACTCATTGAGCTGCATTTGCATCTTTTCATGTTCTTGTTCCATATATTCTAGCTCCTCAATTCGTCCATGCAGTTTTGCTATTACCTCATAGTGTTGTTTCTGCTTAGCTTGCAACTGGGTAACAACGCAGTTTTTATCTTCCAACTGCTTTCTGGAAAGAGAAATTTCCTTCTCTAAATTTTCACAACGATGCTGCATATTCAGTCTAATAGTATCAATATATGAGCAGGAATCAAGAAGTTTAGACCGTAAAACAGCAAGAAAAACTGAAGCTTCCCAACTCTCCATATTTTGCAGCTCAAGGGACCCATTGCTATGCAGCAACTCATTTTGCAATTCATTGATAAGAATATCTCTGGATTCCAACTGTGACAAGCATCCATCAAGGTCATTTCCAAGCTTCTCCATCTGAATTCTCCATTCTGCTTCCTTATCTCTCAGCTTCTCAGTGCAGCTTCTATGTGTCTGCTCCAGAGCTCGGAACTTCTCCCGCAGACCCTTCAATGACACAACAGCATCCGTGCCACCAATCTGAGCCTCCTGGTACTCCTTCAACGACGAACGCAAATCCTCATTCTCTTGCTCAAGATGTGCCTTACTGTACCCCAGCTCCTTGAGCATTGTGGCCTTTTCTGCCAGTGTGCTCCTTAGAACTGCAATCTCTCCATCCCTCTTAGCAGTCAGCGACTCAATTGTTGATCTGGCCTCTTCAAATTCTGAGACAACATTCCCATACATGTGACGGAGCTCAGACATCTCCGCTTCAACCCGCTTCCTTCGGCCTTCCTCCCGTGCCAAGGCCTGGCTGCACATCTCAAGCCTAGACCGGAAGTCCTCCACAATCCTGGTCTTGGAGTCCAATTCAGTCTCAAGAGCAGTAATCCGATCAACCAGGGTTGACCTATCAGCGCCCCACTCCCTCTTAGCCGCCCTAAAATCATCCTGCACCTTCTTGAGCGCCTCCTCAAGGTGCCTGAACTGCTCAGCCTTCCACTTGAGCTTGCCCTCGACAGCAGCCTTGTCCTCCTCCAGCTTCACCAGCACGTCGTCCCTCATCATCACCTCCCTTGGCGCCCGCGCCCTCTGCTCGGCGTCACTGCACTTCCTCTCCTTCTCCGACAGCAGCCCCCTGAGCCGCGCGACCTCGCCGTCGCGCGCGCTCAGGGCGGCTTCCTGCTCCTGCCGCTTGGCCTCGGAGTTCTCCAGCGCCGCGAGGAGCTCCCTCTTACCGGCCTCAAGCCCCTCGGTCCTCTCCCGGAGCGTGCCCTTGAGCGCCTCGTGCGCCGCGCAGAGCTGCCGCAGCGCCTGCTCCTTCTCGGCCAGCTTTGCCGCAAGCTGCCCGCACTGCTCGCTGGCGACAGCAGCATCCTCGGCCCTCGCGGCGGCCTCCCGCTCGTGCCGCTCGGCCTCAGCGCGGACCTCGCGCAGCTTGGCGGCCTGGTCGGCGGCCGCGCGCTTGAGCCCGTCGGCTAGGTCGGACTTGGCGCGGAGCTCGGCGGTGAGCGCCTCCACCTCGGCCCGCCGGTCGTCCAGCTCCTTGCGCATCTCCTCCATTTCCCCTGCGCGAGAAATGCAAACGAACCGTCAATTCAAAGGCCAGACAAGTCAAATGTCGTGTAGGTGCCAACCTTTCTGGGACGTGCAGGTCGGGAAGAAGGGGCAGGACATGGGCTAGGGTCCCGGCATGGACGATGGGCGAGCGCGGCGGCGATCGATCGGTCGCTGGAGCGGCCGCGGCGGCGGTGGCGAACGGAACCCTAGCGGAGTGGAGGGGGAGATGGATTTCAAATTTGGTTGCCCGATTTACCTGGATCGACTTGGGATGATGCGGCAGCGGGAGGCGGACCAGATCTGGGCGGGTGGGCTCTGTTTTCACGTTCCATTGCCAGGTTTTGAAATTGGCTGCGAGGTGGCTGCTGTGACGGTGGGGGGCGGACTTGGTGGGCCCTTTTTGTATGGGCCCATATGGCGTTTGGTCCACGAATTTTTCTCACTTCTCCTGGGCCAAAATGATCATGCAGGCCTCAACGAGTCTCCAGCTTCCAAGGCCCGGAATAAATCTGTGAAAAACAATATTTTTGTCAACGACCAGACGGAGAAAGTCATCGTTAGAGCATTCAATTCTTAAAAATCACGTCGCAACGAGTAATTCATGGCCATGGACACCCAGCAAATAAAAATGAAGTGTCCCCACACGCCGGCTTGGTTGGTGCCATACAAGATACAACGCAACCACCGAGAAATGGCTCGACGCGGCTGACCAGCCAGCGTCCCGTTTCTTGCTGCTGGCATCTGTTTCTGGTTAGCATTACGCGCGCACCATTCCCGGCCCAACTACCCCCACCCCCGCCCTCGCCGGCCATGGGCTCCACGGCGCCGGAAAACTCGAGAGGCGCCGACATGGCAGAGCTGGACGCGCCGCTACACGCCCTCGGGTTCCAGATCGACGAGCTGTCCCCGTCGCGGCTCACCGGCCGCCTCCTCGTCACGCCCACCTGCTGCCAGGTCAGTTAAATTCCCAGATGCCACCACGAACGCGCGCGCGCCTTCTGCACACACACGGCTGCGCCGCGGTAAGACTTGTTGCTGACGTACGTACGCTGCCGTGTGCCCCGTGGCCGCCGCTGGGCCGCGAGCAGCCGTTCAAGGTGCTGCACGGCGGCGTGTCGGCGCTGGTGGCGGAGGCGCTGGCGAGCATGGGCGCGCACATGGCGTCTGGCTTTCGCCGCGTCGCCGGCGTGCAGCTCAGCATCAACCACTTCCGCAGCGCCGCCGCCGGCGATACCGTCCTCGCGCAGGCCGTGCCCGTCCACGTCGGCCGATCCACCCAGGTCCGTCCATCATCTCTATCCATCCATCCCTTACAGGACGCTTGCATTGTCGGTTGTTGACTAATCAGCTGGCCTGAATTGCCCATTGCAAGTGGCTAATTCTTAACCTCTGATCCTAACTTATCTACGACGCGGCGACCATGCTTATTCTATTCGATCTGATAAGTAATTTACTACTGATCGCGACTCGGGAAACGAGAGATCCGGTTGTTGTGCCATACACATAGGGCTGGACAAAGAACTCGTAGCTCACAACCTAGTTCAACTCGCCTTTGGCTTGGATTGGCTTTTGACTGTTATATCTTGCTGCTTGCTTTTGTAATATATTTTTACCCTCTCTGCACATCAAAAACCAGAAAACTTATGCGGAAATTTGGATGCAAGGTGTGGGCGGTGAGGCTGTGGAAGATGGACCCGTCGACGCGAGAGAAGGGCCCTCAAATCGCCGAATCCAGGGTCACGCTGCTGTGTAACCTGCCGCTGCCGGAGGAGCACAAGAACGCTGGAGATGCTCTGAGGAAATACGCGAAACTGTAGAACAAGAACTCGGACGGGAAACGTTCTTATGGAGTGTATGCAGATGAAACCTGATAATGTAAACGTACTGGCTGCAAAAGTTTCTCTTTTTTTTCATCTGATATATTAAATAGATGTTTTTCCTAGCCGAGCTTCCTTTCCTAGCCGGGCTAACGAAAGGAAGCTCCAATCCCTGCCGAGTACGAGTACAGCAATTTCGCTGGGAAGTACTTGGCCTTTGATGCCTTTACCTCGGCTTTCCTTTGCAAGTTGTTTGCAAGTCGTACTTACGATGAACATGCTGCTAAAAAGCCCAACCGTAAACTACAATTAACGATAGCTAGAACTACAAAGAGGATGCCAGTTAACATTACTCTCCGTTTCCCACGCATTCTTACCTTAAGTGACTAAGGTTAGTCTTGCCATAAAAGTGTGGCAGAAAATTGATGAACTAACATTAGGCAAAAGCAAAAAAAATTCAGTGTATGACATGTGGACCAATTGACTAAGAAGTTAGGCAGACCTAAGCGTGGCAGAAACCAAACACTGACCTTAAAAAACTGTGGGTGACTAAGTTTAGGCGTGGCAACTTTAGCCTCCAACCAAACATGTCGTTATGGGCAGTGGTAGAATGTAATACATACAAAACAAATCGGCGTCTCACCATAATTTCAGCCGATTGAAACATGAGGAAATCCGTTCTTTCCTATGGGTGTCCTCCTAAGATTATCGTTTAACCCTCCTTGGTTTAAAAAAATATAAGCTGTAACTTCAAGGTTATGGTTTATTCTAAACATCAAGCATAAAACACATGAAGGAAGTATCTAAACAGAGCTGACCAGACCAAACTTTGGCTCTTGTAGTCACCGACCTGATCAGTGCGATGGGCTGGTGTGTGCCGTGTGGTATATGGCTCTTTGATTGATGGAGCCTACACAGAACCTTTTTGGCAACCCGTTGCCTCTACTACGTCTGTATTACTTTCTGCCATTACTCAGCTGCTACATGTTTTCTCTTTCAGAATTGGAAGAAGATGTCCTACAATTGAATTGTTCAGGTTACCTAAACAACCCAGAGTCCACAAACGACACCATAACTGGCAAGGATGAATGGCTGCACACCGTGACTGGTTACATCAACGACAACGACGAGGTATTCGTCGTCGACAGGCAAGGATACCATCTCGCCCCCGGCCGGCCGGTGGCAAGTCATGGCCGATCAGTATGTGCACACAGAATCAGAAATGCTTGGTGAGATTCATCACGTCACGAGGACAAATTAAGCTTTGATCGGGTAAGAGACGACGACGACGCTCATGTATCACAACTCAATTCAGCTCGTCAAGTCACTCACGGTGGTTGTCCTTGTAATGCACACGATTACTGCGACAGGCAGAGGTGTTCCTTGTGGCCCGTGGTTCTTTGATGGGATGGAGCTTACACAGAACCTTTTCAGCAAGTTGTTGACTCTACTATGTATCTGTTCTCCCTTCTTCTAGACGTCACTAGGTAGGTGTTTACATATATGGCAAAAGAGATAGGTACATAACGTCAGTAGGTAGGTATCGTTTGTCACGACATGGAATCAAGCAAGGAAGGTCAATAAAGAAACGAAACGGGAACATGACACGGTCGCATGGGAAAATGCCAGCGGAGAGGGCCCTTTTTTCTTTTCTGCACCCAGTCGAGAAGACATCATTCCGTCTTTGGGCCGTGTCACGTTTGCATCTTGATCAACTCAGCTATACATACGCTCACGCGGCACATGCGTGGTCGATTCCTTGGATTTTTATTTGTTGTCAAATACTGTGGTTGTGGTTCAACAAAACTCAAGCAGATCGTCCTTGGAAAGGATTGGACCTTCCAGTGGCAGCTCATCCAAATGTGCTTGCCATGCTTGATATTTCCGTGATCAAACAGGTCGGTAATGGCTCCAATACATTATTTTGGTAGGATCACTGGTCCCGTGTCCCGCCAAATATAATTCGAAGTCGCATATACATCACACAATAGTGTCTTCCGTGGATACCAAATGGTTCATGGGAATATGGGCACAACAGATTACAAGCATATCAATGAGAGGCATTCGGGACTTGTGCGGCCGAGCACTTCAAGCAGCAGCAACAGCGGGAGGACGCAACAGGGTTATCTCCACCTTGTCATGAACACCCTGCAAAAGCAGCTCGCCGTCATAGGCGACGATCTTTCTCTTCTTGGCGGCCCTCAAGGTGCCAACTAATGCCTCAAATATGTTTGCGCACCGGTCATCATTGAACAGGACACCAAATGTGACCTGCAAATTACATCAGTTTTGTAAGGCTAAGCATGCAGGAACTAAAGGGTGGAAGGACAAATCATGGCAACAAGCCCTTCTAAACCACCTTAGATCCTCACATGATTAAGACAACTAAGAAAAAAATGCTTGGAAATAATACGAAGGATAATTAAAAAGGCTTGGAAACAATACAAAAGATCATTAAAAGGTACAAACACATTAACAAGTACGGAGTTAGTTTTATGTTAACATGACCAAATCGAAACAGAAGAGTAACAGAAGTAATCGACATCATGAATTTGTTGAGTATCCTTGAATGAAAAGGCTATGAAGAACTCTATCAGGGTTATGGATCTTAATCCCTTATACACTTATGCGCACAATTACAGTAGACATCCCCGTTAATGTATACCCCTACATACAACTGTTGAAGTACAACTGTATAACACTGTAAACGTCAGTGCCATTTGTTGAGGCTTCTTAAATTTTCCGCATTTACTTGGAATCATTGGATAGAAAGAAATTCATTGAACTGAAGATATGCTAGTCTAAACAAAATCAACATGAAAGTAAAAATCTACTCTGCAAAGCAAAAAGGTTTTATTCGGTTTTGTGACAGGTTCAATCAGACGACTAGAGTAATTGTCAGAGGTGGACAGATTACGGGATCTTCACTGCACACGTCATTTCCAGCCAACGGCCCGGCCAGATGTCCGAACATTTCTTATATGAACGAGGGCATGTGCACACATCGGCAACACCATAAGATCTCATGAAACGGACAACGCCTTCTATCTGTAGCATTGATCCGGCAGATACTGAAATTTGGGGGCACTTTCACATCACATGATTACAAATTGCGTGTCGACGTAAGCATTGTGGTAAAACACGATGAGATCGCTACCGCCTGGCCCAGACGACCCCGAGGGACGTGACAGTGCCGCGAAGCGGACCGGATGCCTCAGATCTGTGGCGGCTTCAGATGAGGGGGGGCAGGAGAGAAGCTACCTTGTAGGATCCGTCGGGCTGCCGCTGGCCGAGCCTCTGGATCTCCTCCTTGAGCTTCCCGACCTCCTCCTCCACGTTCATGGCGCCTCTCGCTGTCCGTCTGCGGGGGGCTCGTGCGCGAGTTCTTTCTTGGATCTTGGTGCGGCCGCCGGCAGGATGTTTCAGGGAGGAGGGCGCGAGGATGCGGGGTCGCTGTGGAGGCGTAGTTGGTGGGAAGCGTCACCAACCGTTGCCCGCGTGAGCCGTCTGATGGCCGTGAAATGAAGGTGGGGATTTCCTCAGTCCTCCTGCTCTTGCTTGCGGATTAGTCACGGTGCAAATTATGATCGCGGCCGTAAATAATAACCAGTCGCTAGACCATCCGATCCTAGCTTTCAGAAGTCACGACATTTTGATCAATCGGCTGAAATGTTCCTTTTATGCCTTCGGCTTAAACTCTAATCCTTGACCTGCCACTGATACTAAATCCTAATCCTTCTTATGTCTATCTTGCCAATTTTTTAGGAAAAGCATACCCATTGGATGGCAGAGGCGCAGATGCTTCTGTGACATCTGAAAAGGCCAATGCTCTACAAGCTGATTATTTCTATTAGCTTATATACTGTCAAATATCCAGATCATGGATGGTTTAATGCACTATACAAAGTCAGTATATTACATCCGCATAATCAGCAGCATCTGGATGCTTGAGCCTCTTTGTTGTATCAATAGGTACCGGGAACTTTTAGCTTCAAGAAGTCGTGGCTGTTATTTTGCGTGCTCCGGGTGCAACTGTTGAACTTTTCCACGACTCAGAACGTGCAGAGAGTACTACTACGCATACACGATACAATCTGCCGTAAGGGTCAGGGTAGTCTTGTCGCCTGGGAGGGAACTATGGTTCTAATAGGTTGGCTGGGATATCAGGCGAAAAGAATACTCCCTGCAGTTCTATTTATCTCGGACAACAGGTATAATCTCAGACAGTGGGTATGATCTCGGACACGTGTGAAGTACGAATAGACGGCATTTATCAACTGCTGTGGATAATCATTCTTTCCATGAGAAGAACAGAAGAATTTCACTCATAAATAAATAAAAAAGAAAGGACTGAAACGATGAGTGGACTTAGCATCACAAATGGGCAAAGAAATTACATACACGGGATACCTAACTAATCTAATAACATGAATAAAGAACATGTGGTAGAGTTATACTACTAACAGGGACTTCATTTGTAGTCCCATCTAACTTCAATTTTCATCAACGAAGAATGTTTTCCTTTTCAATAAGTTTCTATTGACTGATCTTGCATCCATGAATATAAGGATGGTCATAATTGATGTATTTCGTCCAGTAAGGTCGGTACTTTGTCATTGCAATCTCCAGCCATGGCTTCATGTTCCCATTGTAGTGGATGACCGCAGCATTATCTATTTCTGGGCGCTCAATGGTTGGGTTGTACCCTAAGCCAAGCACATGCCATGATTTGTCCAGAGGGTGAGTCAGCTTGTAGAAAGTTAAAAGACCTGGAGGTAGCGTCCCGAGTTTCCAGAGCAGCCTGTTTTCATTCTGTATAGGAGAAAAGAAAAATAGTACGAACTAGAGTTATGGAATTCAAAAAATGTATCCCTCTGATCAGACATCTCAGGCAGCAAATTTATGTTTCCACTAGTTTATATTGCTCAGGCAGCACATTTATGTTTACGCAAGTTTATATTGCTATCTGTTTGTGCAGATTCTGACATCTGTTAAAATAAATTCAGGTTCCAATCTAATCATACTCTTTAAGTGTAGCATGGTGAAGTTTGTACTCTGTAGGTGATAAGATGTAGTACTCTAAAGAAAAGCAAGCATGAAAGTAAAGTAAGCCTAATTTCCAACTCACCATTTTCTGCCATTTGTGGTAAATTCCAGTAATATCTTTCTTCTTCCATTCTCCCAAATCAAACATGTTCATTCCATAAGCCCAACCGCAAGCATTAGGATCAAAATTTCGGGCAATGTTTGGATTTGAAAAATTGAGGTACTTATCGAAACGGTGAAAACTCTCTCCGCATGTTTCCACAGCTCCATTCACATTTCCATTAAGATCAACCTCCCAGAGTCCAGTTAAGTCCCTCTGGACCACTATGTCATCATCCAGGAAAAGGATTTTATTCAACTTGGGGTAGACTTGAGGGAGGTAAAATCTAAGATGGTTAAGCATGGACAGGTATTTTGGGTTTCGATACTTCAGATTGGAAGAACCAGCAGAGATTGTTTTTGGACGATCAGCCTTGAAATAGTACTCTTTCATGGCTGCAGACTCAAGCTGCTTCAGAACAGGGCAGTAAGTGGAATTTAACCATTTGAAGTCATCCACATTTTCAACATGGATTGTTGCATCCCCAGGTGGATTGAGCAAAAACCACATGTTCATAGCCGCAAAGTTCAATTTGTCAGTAACAAGATGAAAGACATGTTTCTCAGGCTCCTGCAAATTTATAGAAAGAAATCAGAGGTGATACGTAATTAGATTAGTCCATTGTAGATTGATTGCACTAACCTTTGCATTCATGATGGTTGAGTTGACAACAACCGATGCTGCCAAAACATTGTCCGAGAAAAGAGCATAATGATAAAGATCAGGGTTTTCCAAGTTCTCGCTATTGGGAAACTTTTTTTTTTCTGGAGAGAGAAGGTAATAATCTATAGTTAAGCGCATGGATAGGCAATGGATGCCATTCGGAATTGTCTTAGCAGCCAGCTGGCTAAGGAAGGTGCTCTGCTTCTTTAAGCTCCGAACCTGCTCATCAGCTGACACAAGCATTGCTCTTAAACGCTGGGTAATAGCCTTGCAATCATACAATAGATCCCTTGCTTTTGATAAAACTTGACCCATTGCTTTGATTCTCTCCGAGGCACTTCACAACAATAAAGTGGAGAGAAATGGGTGAGGCAGAAAATTTTGAACAAAAGAACAGTTTGAGCAAGCATTACCTCTTAGGAAGTTCAGCATCAGCAGTAGCTTCCCCAAGAGACCTCTGGCTTTCCTTGAGCCTAGTGAGTAGCTCCTGATAAAGATCAAGCTTGTCCCTGGATTTGGCAAGCACAGAATAGATTCTAGCCATGATCATTTGATCTCGCATCAGACGGACCCTTGAATCTGCTTTCTCATTTTCATTTTCACGTCTCCATATACTATATTTTCCCAGCACAGCTGAATCAACAGCTTTTGAGCGTTCGATCCCTGCATTTTCAAGTTTAACGAGGGCTTCATCATCCTGCTGCACTAATTCCATTTTCTTCCTTACTCCAGTTCTCTGCCTTATTTTCTACATTAAGGAAATATCAAATGATCAGGACTAGACAGGCAGTATCTAATTTTAGAATATGCGGTAATCCATGATAGAAATAACACAAGAAGATGGCTAACCAGTGATGAAAATAACAAATAAATGTAACTGAAATCAACCTTATGTTGAAATTTATGACGACAATGAAGGGGGAAGATATTACCCTGTGTGTTACTTCTTCATGTCTGCCCAGGAGATGACGGCCATCTATATCAAAAGAAATTAAAATCAACATATCAAATGAGCTGCATTTAACAGATGCATGCATGTACAAATGTATAAGTAATATATGCAGGTATACCCACCCTTTCGGCTTGAGGAAAAGTTTGTGAGTTCAAAGTTTGGCTGCATACTACAGTCCCGTACCTAGTAACATCACAGAAGTCTACCAATATAGTCACTTGTATTCTTATGTAGACAAAAGCAACAATGCAGGATAATACTTAACTGACCAGATTCCCATAATAAAGTTGATCCTCTCGAGCTGTACAAAGAAAAAAACAAATGCATTAGAATGGGGTCAATGAGATAGATTTCTATAATTATGAAAAACAACTAGAAACATATTTCTTATAGCTTTCAAATACACATTTCAGCGAGTATGTTCATACTGTTTCTTTTTAATTACATGAGCAAGCTAAATGCCAACTACATCAAAAGGTTGACCTGAAATACAATCGTAGCTTTCAAAATGAACTGTTAAACAAACCATATCTGGTGGACAGGCCATAAGAGGTCAAACAAGCAAATGAAACTGAACTTCATAGGTAGCTGCTTCAATATTATAACTTGAAACTGTGGAAATAATACAGAAACAAGAAATGTATATGCCTAAAATGCTTAAGTGATTAAGATGAATTTAGCTCCTGCGTTGTTTTCCTATTTTGGAAGTATATGCCTGAAATTATGTACATGATGAATTATAACTTGAAAGTGTATGCCTGAAGTTCTTGGCATCATAACTCGGAAGTGTTTTTTCACATGCTTTTCAGGAATGATATGATGAAATTGAACCCTCATACATGAAGCAATATAGAATGAAAACCCTTCAACTAGTGGAAAATCGAAATAAAAAGGAAGATGTAATCTATGCAGCACATCAACAGATGACCTTCTTAGTTGATAATAGCACAATGCTGATGCGCAATGACCCAGATGACACAATCCTGTAAACAAATCTATTAGGCTGAATGACAAAACGCGAAGAAGCATTTATTCGCCTATTTTCTTATGGAATACAGTGATTTTTGCCTTCGATCAGTTATTCAGGTTACCGGATTAGAACTGTATGCATTTGTATATGCACCTGTGTTGATCCATTCACAATTCTGATTATTGCCATTTAATTCTCAAAGCATAGAAAGTATGCATTTAATTCTCTCGTAGCACAGAGAACATTAGGACGTGAAAAAGAAAGGTACACTAACAACAACAAAATATAACCAAAACATTAGCAAAGGAATCTACATTTTCTGAAAGTATTTTAGCCAATCAATCACTTTACACACCGAAATTCTGCAGCACCAAGACTTATGGTCCAGAATCCGTTTTACTGAAATGCTATACCACCGCAAACCACAAAATATCATGAAATTCATAACACTTCAGTGACTGCTAAAGCTAATATCTCAGATGGAAGATTTTCACTGCCTTCCAACATGCAACCCAGATGCACGCCGTCGGCCTCTAACACCCATCCCCAGATGAACCAAACTCACCACAATCACTGAAGAAATAACAGCAATCTAATCCTCGTAAACTCGGCCCAGATCCCGATTCTCAAAAGGCGCAGCCCCACACGGCGCGATCGGCGCCCGTTTCCCCGCCGCGAACGCGGAAACCGCGCAGACCATCTAGCACCGCTCCGCCGTGGCATTCCCAAGAGCACAAGGGCCCGGCGAGTTTCCCAGTAGGCACCGCACGCCCGCGAGCAAGGGGGAGGGATGGTGATTGGGTCGCGAATTGCGAATGCCGTCGTTACCTTGGAGGCAGGGGACGGCGGCGAGGAGGAGGAGGCAGGCTATGGCGAGGAGGAGGGCGGCGGAGCGGCCAGCCCTAATCGCCATGGCCGGCTGGCTCAGGTCGGATCGGAACAGATTGCACGAGGATGATGCGGGTTTCGAGGGGGAAGGGGGCTGAGTGGGCGCTGCCACTGCCCAGTGCTGACACTACTCCACCCACCAGTCACTGACAAGGTCCGCTTGACATCTGGTGCTGTCGGTGGGTGCCGTACGTGTGTTTGACAGGTTCCAAATGAACAATTTTGAATTGGGTGAATTGTGTTTTATCCATAATTTTAGAAATCTTGATCTAGATTCTGTTTTTTAAATTTTGTGTTTTAGCCACAAATTTTTTTCAGCTGAAACTGTCATCTACGACAATTTCTTAACACCGTTAGTTGACTCGTAACATACTGAGTAAAAAAAGAAAAAAGTATTTGGAAACTAGAAAAGGACCAAAATGCCTCTCACTTCAGTTTTTCCACCATATCGTTTCTACCGGTTGTTTATTTTGTTAGACCATGTGTTGCTTAAGTTGTTGAACAAATGATAATATATGCTTTAACTTGGATATGAATTGTGAAATTATATTATGTATGGTTATGTGTCAATTTATGTGAGAGATATATGGAAAATGTTGTTGTATCGTTGTCAAAATTATATTACTTTTTTATTTTTAAATCATGTATGTCGGTACCCTGCAGACTGGGTACCCCGCGTATAGGCATGAAGTGGCTCCAAACCCCGCCTCCCTACTGAGATGGGCTGTGGCGCTGCCACGTGTTCTCCAGCTCCAGGCCTGGCTTCATCGCTGAGGAGGGCTCCGGAGCTGCCACGTGTCCTACGACTCCAGGCCTGGCATCCCCGTTGAGGAGGGCTCCGGAGATGCCACATGTCCTCCGGCTCCGGACCTAGCCTCCCCGTTGCGGAGGGCTTTTGGAGCTGCCACGTGTCCTCCAGCTCCGGACCTGGCCTCCCCGCTGAGGCGATGTCCGAAGCTACCATGTGTCCTCCGGCTCCGAGCCCGGCCTCCCCGCCGAGGCGGGCTCCAGAGCTGCCACATGTCCCACGACCCGCCATGGGCCGTGGGCCTGAGGAGTCAAGGAAGAGGTGACCAGTCCAGTCACACATTCAAGACTCACGTGTTCCCCATGAGCACGGCGTGTAGTGCACGCCTCCACCCACTTCTGGTAGTCATTACAGTGACACGACACGACGGTGTGGCGTGACAACGGCAACAACATTACAGTGCTACACAGCTGACTGAGTAGGATGCGGCGACAAGACGGAGCCTTCTCCCACCATCATCAACCGCTACTCGGTCTGGGATGACCGGCGTGTCACGCGGCGCAACTTAACTCCATCAACAGTGGATACTACAAGTAACCATTAATACCATAGACTGTATATAGAGTACGGACCACCGCGGGACCACCTGTCGGGCCCCAGATCTTAGTATAATTGTATGGCCTTGAGATATAAAAGGACTGGGCAACCTTCGAGAGAGCGAACAGACCCATTAGACTCAAAAAAGCGAACACAAGCCATCGAATATTCACACAAGCTCAGGCTTGGAAACACACAACAATACAACACACTCTCCCGTGGATGTAGGGTTTTACGCTCCAGCGGCTAGAACCACGTAAATCCTGGTGTTCATCTCGTGTCCTCAAGCTCGGTCGATCCAGGGACTTAGCCCCTCCAAACAACGAACCTCCGTGGGTTGCTCCAGTAGCGGTGCCAGGGGAAGTGTCGTAGAAAACACTTCAACATTTGGCGCACCAGTATGGGGGGCTTTACGTTCTCTAGACGACCGAGCATCAGCTCCATGGTGAACATCCAGTCCATCGATGGCTCCTCTCGTCCCCCTCGTCGTCGTATCAAGGGGAGGGAGGAGGAGGCCACTTCCCGCTCCAGAGCGGGTAGATTTGTCCGAGCAGGCGACCGCACGGTTACCACTTCCGTGGTAGCTAATGCTGCCACCACACGGCGGCCTTCTGCAACCACGGCGGCAACGACGCTGCCAGTTGCAGCCCGGAGAGCATGCTGGCAGCAGCATGCGCCCTTCTCCACAACCCTCTAGGTGAGGATGCCACCCCGGAGGCAACAGAGTAGTGGCGCAACAATGTTGACCACCTCGTCGTTGTCGCCATCAACACGCCCGCCTACAAGAGGCAGCAGGCAGAGCCGTCACAGGCACTATCGCGTACGCCAACAGTGGTCCGCTAGACAACCATAGAGCACGTCGCGACCACGTTCAGGCTTGCCACAACCAACCTCAGGGCCGAGCTTGACCATCATCGCGTGACCGAGGATGGTCGCATCACCATCGAGCGACGTCGCGAGAGACGCCGCAACCTCGAGGGCGAGTAAGGCACTCCGAGTGCTGTATCCGCGGGTCACGCTACGCAGACCCCTGCTTCTCCGGTGGCAGGCGGAGGCTGCGCGGCGCTCGCCTTGCACCTTCAGATGGTGGTCTGGCCATGCAAGCTCCGGCCCCACTTGCCAGAGAAGTACAACGGGACCGTCAAGCCCATCAAGTTCCTGCAGATCTACAACTTCCTGGGAAAGAGTTGTGATGGCGGTTCACAGCTAATGTCAATGTGTTTGCCTGGGAACCATCACAGATGTCCGGGATCCCTAGGGAGGTGATTGAGCACCATCTCAAGATCTACCCCGAGGCTAGGTTGGTGCAATAGAGAAACCTCAGAAACAGTCCATTGAGCAGCAGAACTTCATCCGTGAAAAAAATCAAGAAGCTGCTCGACGTCGGCTTCATTCGAGAGGTTAACCATCCACGATGGTTGGACAACCCTGTTGTTGTCCCCAAGGCTAGCGGAAAACTTTGGATATGCATCGACTACACCACTCCCAATAAGGCATGCCCAAAGGATCCTTTTTCTCTCCCTTGCATAGATCAAATAGTGGATTCTACCTCCGGTTGCGATCTTCCGTGCTTCTTAGATGATTACTCTGGTTTTCATCAAATACCAATGTATAAAGAAGATGAGGTGCATACTGCTTTCATAACAGTAGATCGTCTATTTTGCTATGTATCCATGCCTTATGGTCTTAAGAATGCGCTTCCCACCTTTGTTCCTTTGACATTCGGGATCCTCATATCCGGACTTCACTCCACTTTCACTTTCATATCAGGGTTCAACACACATGAAGTTGAACCCAGACAAGTGTGTGTTCGGAGTCTCTACCGGAAAGCTACTCGGCTTCCTGATTTCACACCGGAGAATGGAAGGAAACCCAGAGAAGATAAAGGCAATTGAAGATATGCGGCCTACGGCCCGTATAAAAGACGTGCAGAAGCTAACGGGTTGCTTGGCTGCGCTCAGTCGGTTTATCTCTAGACTGCCAGAGCGCGCTCTCCCGTTCTTCAAGCTTCTACGTGAGTCCGGACCAAGGAGGCAGATGAGGCGTTTCTGGAGCTGAACAAGTACCTCACAACGCTGCCAATCATCGTGGCTCCGGAATAAGGCGAGCCTCTACTCCTCTACATCACCGCCACAATAAAGGTCATGAGTATGATCCTGGTCACGGAGCAGCCATAACCACAGCGACCCCAAGTCCAGACGAGGCGCCTGCTGCGGGTGCTAAGTCCCAAGACTCGGACCTCGTAGGGATGCCAAGTGACAAGGAGCTAGTCGGGTCCCAGCCCGCGGGACCTCACAACCAAGATGCATCCGGGTCCCAGCTCCTGGAGTGTGGTCTAGGACACGAGGGCCAGGAGCCCTCGGGTCGCGGACCACTGCATGAAGACGCATTGGACCCCCCGGGGAGGGTCCGGACCATCCAGCGTACAGTATACTATATCCGCGAGATCCTCCCTGACGACAAGATGAGATACTTGGAGGTGCATAAGCTGCTCTATGCAGTCCTAATTGCATCAAGGAAGTTGCGCCACTACTTCCAAGCTCACAAGATTTCAGTAGTCACTTTGTACCCACTGAAAGTCGTGCTCCACAGCCCCAATGCAATGGGAACGTTGCAAAGTGGGCTGTCAAGCTGGTGAAATCAATCTCAACTTCTTGTCGCGCCATGCGGTTAAGAGTCAGGCGCTGGTTGACTTCGTGGCTGAATGGAGACCACCAACATGCCACCTAGGGCGCCATGATGACGGTGAGCCAGAGCCCAAAGCCCCGTTCTTCATCAGGCCCCACTGAACACTCTACTTCGATGGCTCCTCGCGCAAGCTAGGTGCCGGAGCGGAGGTCCTACTCCTCACCCCGACTAGGGAGCATTTCAAGTACATGGTGCGGCTCGACTTCAAGGCAACCAACAACATGGCGGAGTTTGAGACTCTCATCTTCGGGTTAAAGACCGCACTATCTCTTGGCGTATAACAGTTGTTGGTCAAAGGTGATTCCCAACTGATCATCAAGCAAGTCAAGAGAGAATGCTGCTGCAATGATCCCCAGTCGGCAGCCTATCTCCTCCAACTGCAGAAGATGGAAAAATACTTCCAAGTCTTGGACCTATGCCATGTCCCTCGCGCCAACAATACAATCGCCGACGACTTGTCAATAAAGGCCTCCACTTGGGCTCAAGTGCCTGAGGGAGTCTTCAAAAGGAAGTTACTGTGACCTACAGCGTGGCCCACCAAACCAAGCAAAGCGGGCGAGACCAGCACCTCAAAGCTAGCGATCCCGACAGTCCTGCTACCATGGAGCCTGCCAAGGATCGTAAGCGTCACCAGAGACTTTGTGCAACCAGATGCTCAAGATCCAGAATCGCAAGTAGGTCCCGATGCATGGACCACGGACATCCGAGACTACTTGAAAGACAACATCATTCCTGACGAACATGCATGTGCTGAACGAATCGTTTGGTTGGCCAAGAGGTACATGATGGTAGAAGGGGATCTCTATCGGCATGGCGCCAATGGCGTCCTATTGTGGTGCATAACCCAGGAGATTGCTGCGATTTGCTCGTAGAGATCCATGGAGGCGAGTGTGGGAACCATGCATCTTCCCGCTCGCTGATCGATAAAGCTTTCCGGCATGGCTTCTACTGGCCGACAACCCTCCAGGATGCCGTTGAGCTGGTAAAGAGACAAGGCGTGCTAATTCCACACATCGGCGCAGACGCTGCAAATGATCCTGCCCTCATGGCCATTCGTTGTGTGGGTTGGACATCCTGGGACCCTTCCCCAGGTCCATAGGAGGGTACCGGTACCTCTACGCCACTGTAGGCAAGTTCACAAAGTGGCCGGAAGCAACCCCTATAGTCACAATCAACAAGGAGTTAGTAGTCAAGTTCATCAAGTCGATCATCTACCAATTCGAGGTCTCAAACAGGATCATCACCGACAACGAGACCTAGTTCACCAGTACAGTGTTCCAAGAGTATTGTAAAGATCTTGACATCCAGATCTGCTACGCATCCATTGCGCATCTAGAAAGCAATGGACAAGTCGAGAGGGCTAATGTTGAGATACTCAGGGGTCTTAAGACACACACCTACGACTGCTTGAAAAAGCATGGTGCCAGTTGGGTAGACGAGCTTCCGTACGCATTGTGGGCTAGCCGGTGAAGGAATAAGTCTTGTACTCTTGGTCTGTGTGGCCCCTAGTTAGGACAACATCTCAGTCCTTAGTAGGACAGCATATTAGTCCTTTGGTAGGACAACATCTTAGTCCTTTGGTAGGACATCATCTTAGACCAAGAGGACAGCATATTAGTCCTTTGGTAGGACAACATCTTAGTCCTTTGGTAGGACAACATCTTAGACCAAGAGGACAGCATATTAGTCCTTTGGTAGGACAGCACCTTAGACTAGCATCTAGGTATATGCTTGGCTGCCTTAGCTATAAATATGTAACCCCAACCCCTAGGTTGGGCATGGCATTGTGTGTGGAATGAAACAAGAAAAAATTCCCAACTCTTAGTGTCATCCTCTCCATGAGAGTAATACTTCAGATTCTAACAAGTGGTATCAGAGCCGTTCTATCCTGTAGCCTAGACATCTCCTGCTCATCTTATTCCCACGCCTCTCTTCGTCTTCAGCCGACAGAAATAACACCGGTTGTTTCAACTCATTCCTCCTCTTCTGCAAAGACAAGCAACAGCTTGTCTGAGACAGCCTCTTCCCCACACAGCACTCCCCCATTAGTGCGCGGCATCGCCAGGAGGCCGAGGTTGCCGTGGCAGAAGAACGCGAGCGAGCAGCGGCAGAGGCTGCAGCGAGGGCGGCGAGGCTGGCGGCGGCGGAACTGGCAGCGGCGAAGGCGGAAGTAGAAGCAGCAGCGGCTGCGGATGCAGCGTGTGCGGCTGCAACAGAGCTTGAGGCTCTGCGTAGCGGTAGCGACAGAGGTTCTGATTCTACTGACGGCGGCACCAACAAAGACCTTAGGCTGGTGAGGATAGTAGCACGACCACAGGCGCCACAGTGGGCAGACACACACCTCCATGAGCGTGGCAGCTATAGCCCAGACGGGCGCGGACGCGCTGGCGACGCTCCCGGCAGGGGTGGTTGGGTCGACGAAGATCGATGCATTTGTAGGCGGCACGACTCTCCCGCCCTGAACAGGTACCATGGTCACCACGAGATCCAAGCCATTGTCAGGGACGTTGGTCCCGGCGGTGGATGGCCTACCCTCACCAAGACAAACTACGTTGAGTGGGCCGGGGTGATGAGGATACGACTCCAAATGCGGCACATGTGGGAAGCATTCCGGTACGGCGACATCGACTACTACGAGGATCGACGGGCGCTGGATGCTCTCATTGCTGCAGTACCACCCGAGATGCAGTTCTCTCTTCCCAATAAGCGGACTACCAAGGAGGCCTAGGAAGCCATCGCTGCGGCACGCATCGGTGGCGACCGCGCCCGCAAGACCACACTGCAGGCACTCCGCAAGGAGTGGGAGAACCTGACCTTCAAACCAGGTGAGGATGTTGATGACTTTGCTCTCCGTCTCAACACACTACTGCAGAAAGATGGTGCAGTTCGGCGACGACACCTACAACGAGGAGAAAGCCGTCGAGAAGCTCTTCCGTTGCATCCCCGAGAAGTACAAGCAGATTGCTTGCTCGATCGAGTCTCTGCTGGACCTCTCCATGATGTCGATCGAAGAGGTGATATGCCGCCTCAAGGTCATCGATAGCGATGAATCTCAACCTCTCTCGAGGCCTATCACCATCGGCGGGAAGCTACATCTCACTCGGGAGCAGTGGGAGGCCTGCCAAGGTGACGGGAAGAAGGGGGAACCCTCCTCCTCGAAAGGCGGCCGCAAGCGCGGCAAGCCAAGCAAGGGGCGCAGAGGTGCCCTAGCAAGGGCGCAAAGACGTGCCGAGGGGGACACCCACGGAGGCACCCAAAGCGGCGCCGCCGACAACCGGAAGCCAACACGAGACGACACCTGCCATAACTGTGGCAAGCTTGGTCATAGGGCCAGCGATTTTCGGTAGCAATGACGTGACCAGGCCCACGTCGCACAGGTGGAGGAGGAGGAGCCGGCTCTGCTCCTGGCGCACGCAAGCATCGAGCCACCTCCAGTGGCATCGGCCGCAACGGCTCTCCTCCACATCGATGAGCCGAGAGCACACGCCTTTCTCGGTGACGGCTCCAGCAACGACAAGATTGACGGGTGGTGCCTCGACACCGGCGCCACCCATCACATGACTGGTCGACGGGAGTTCTTCACTGAGTTCGACCCCAATATTCGAGGCTCCGTCAAGTTTGGGGACGCCTCTGGTGTGGAGATCAAGGGCGTTGGCTCCGTCATCCTCATCGCCGAGTCTGGTGAGAACAGGCTGCTCGTCGGAGTCTACTACATCCCCGCGTTGAGGAACTCTATCATCAGCCTGGGCCAGTTGGATGAGAATGGTTCACGCGTGGAGATCAAGGACGGAGTCATGAGGATTTGGGATCGCCATCGTCGCCTTCTTGCCAAGGTAACCAGAGGCACCAATCGACTCTATGTCCTTAACGTGCAGATAGCACAACCTCTCTGCCTTGCTACTCGCCGGGATGACGAGGCATGGTAGTGGCATGAGCGCTTTTGGCACCTCACTTCAAGGCCCTAAAGCGGCTTAGTGCCAAGGAGATGGTACGGGGCCTGCCGTGCCTTGACCATGTGGAGCAGTTCTGCGATGTCTGCATAGTGAAAAAGCAGAGGCGGCTCCCCTTTCCCCAGCATTCGAGCTTCCGAGCCAAGGAGCGGCTCGACCTCGTGCACGGGGACTTGTGTGGCCCGGTGACACTGGCTACACCGGGAGGACGACGTTACTTCCTGCTGCTTGTCGATGACCTCTCCCACTACATGTGGGTGATGGTCCTCGGCAGCAAGGGAGAGGCTGCGAACGCCATCAGGCACGCAGAGGCCATTGCGGAGGTGGAGTGCGGCCGCAAGCAGCACGCACCGACAACGGCGGCGAATTCACGGCGGCCGAATTCACGTCGTACTGCACGGATGAGGGTGTTCAGCGCCACTACTCCGCGCCGTACAGCCCACAACAGAACGGCGTCGTCGAGCGACGCAACTAGACGGTTGTGGGGATGGCTCGGGCCCTCCTCAAGCAGACGGGAATGCTAGCTATCTTCTGGGGAGAGGCAGTGGTGACGGCGGTCTACATCCTCAACCGCTCGCCCACCAAGGCTCTCAACAGCAGGACGCCATACGAGGTTTGGCATGGGCGCAAGCCGACAATCTCTCACCTACGGGTCTTCGGCTGCCTAGCATTCGCCAAGGAGCTTGGCCACATCAGCAAGCTCGACGACAGGAGCACTCCAGGGGTGTTCATCGGCTACGCGGAGGGCTCGAAGGCCTACCGCATTCTCGACCCAGGAACACAGCGCGTGCGCACGACACGTGATGTAGTGTTCAATGAAGGGCGAGGATGGGCATGGGACAAGGCGGTAGACGACGGCTCGACTCCGACATGCGACAACTTCATCGTCGAGTACGTCCACTGTAAAAGTTCCAAAAAAACTTGTAAATGGAAAACTTGAGCTGTGAATAAAGTTGAGTTTAAATCCAAGAAATGGGACTTGCAAAAAACTATTGTTTAATCATATAAGTGTTGGTATGTGCAATAGGACTTTAAATTCAGTTTGAACTAAAGGGTTCACTTTAAAGAGAAGAAGGCCATTTCCAAAAAGGAAATTCAAACTGTTGTTTAAAAAGTTGTATTTGTAATGGCCAACTCGAAAATCAGATGGCATATTTGAATTCTTCAGGTCCAAATTATGAGAAAGACAAATTTTGAGAAAATTTGGAGGTACTTTGATATGTATATCAAGAGATACTTGTGAATTTTATTGAAATTTGAATTCAAATTTGAAACTGAGGCCAAACTTGTCAAATTGCCAAATAGCTTTTGAATTTGAGTTCCCCATAGCTGAATTTGCACTGTGCCAAAAATTGGAGATCTTTTGAAAGAGAGGAGCTGTGGGACCCAATTGTCAGTGTGAGGGGGAGACTTACTGCCTAAGTCTCTCGGCTGTGTTCTCCTTGGGCCGGCGGTTCCCCCACGCGCGCCACCGAGCCGCAGCCAAAAACCGAGGACTCCACCTCCTGCTTTCCCTCGTACCCGGCCTGATCCTCAACCCAGACCGTGCACCGATATCAGTTGGCTTCTCTCCCACTCGCTATCGCCCTTGTTCTACGCCCTACCGAGAAAACGAGCCGTCGGCGCCGCTGCTGTTCTCCTCGGTCGTAATCTAGCATCGCTCCCCGGTTGCTCGAGCTATCAACACAAAAAGGGAGTGCCAGCGTTTGTGCAAGAGCTTCCCCAGCTCAGCTCCGACGTTCGGGGCTGCTGTTGGCCGTATTTTGAAGATTAACGCCGAAGCCGAGGTGCAAACGGTGGAAACCGACGTCGGGCTCTCATGGGCAGCTCACACTAGGCAGTTTCACGACCGAACGAGCGCACCCCAAGGCGCGCCAACTCGCTGCGCTGCTCCTCTCCAAATTTCAGAGCAAACCGTGCACCGTAGCTCGAGAATTTCGAGTTCTTCTTTCGGCCGGAAAAACTTAACCGCGGGTAAGAATTCTTGAAATTGATACCCAATTCTCGGTTAGAGCTGCTCATTTTGCGTACACAGGAGCTAGAGTGGATAGGGGACCTTTTTCCTTTGCAACCCTAGCTTAGAAGCGAGTAGTTGCAGCTAATTTCAAGTTCTTTCATTGGCGGCCATGGCGGGAACAATCGGGTGCTCGGTGAAACCCTAGTAACCGTCGTTCCCGAGCTACTTTATGGCCATGTCGAGCTTCCTTAGGTGTCACTGATGCTGTAGAGCCGATCACTCGGGATTTTTGTGGGCTGAAGCGATCGGTCATCGGCGCCGAAGCTTCACCGAGGCCGTTGCACGCCGCCGACCTGGTTCCGGGCTTCTAGAGCGTGTGCCGACCCCCTAGATGAGTTTCTCGTCCCCGAAAACCCCCGGGGGTCGAGTAGCAGGCCGTGAGGCGGCCGGGAAGTCGGGTTCCGATGCCCTCCGGCGAGCTCTGGCGGCGGGGTCGCGCCAGCGTCCAGAGGTTGAAGACGATGGCGTCGGGCCCGCTGTCATTGAGGGGAAGGCCGGTTGGGATTGTCTGCGGATTCAGATCCTTTGCGACAGCGCGGGAAATGAAACTGTGGCCCCATGTGGTTTGTCCCAGTGCATGACACGTGGTCCCCTGGACCCACCCGCAGGATTTGAACAATTTCCGGTTTATTTGAATTTCCAAATTCAGATTCAACTTTAGAACCTCATAACTTTTGCTAGGAACCTCCAAATTTAGTGATTCAAATTGGGTTGGATTCAGGATGAAAAACTCTATCCAAATATGCAACCCAAATTGTATGAAAAACCAATAGAGAATTCTGGAAAATTCTTTAAAGCTTTTCAGCAAAAGAATTTTTGAGGAGGTTTGGTTCATCCAAAAATCCCCAAAATTTTCCCAGAATATTCTTTAGGATGTTAGAAAACTCCTGGAAACGTTTCAGCTCATTTGTAGTTGATTTAGTTAGGGTAATTCTGATTTCAAGTTTCTGTATTCAAATGAATACAAAAACAATTTCATAGAATTTCCAAAATTTGGAAATTCAGTTCTGGGCAGTTCTTAGCTCCGAAAATCGTAGGAAAATTCATGCATGCTCCCTGAGCTATGTTTCAAATTGTAGTTCACTTGAATTTGCATGAAAGTGCAAGTTTATTCAGAATTAATTCCTTGTTGCCTAAATGCTTAGGAAATTGTTCTGAGTGATCTACTTAATAAAAAAGTCTAAATTTTGGTCCAGATGACTTTCTTGTGACAAGGAACTCACAAGAAAAGTTCCAGCTCCATTGGAGCCTTGTATCAGTAATGCCCTGTTCAACTTTATTAGGTGATCAACACACAAGTGATGGAACACACCTATCACTAGATCATAGTACTTTAACACAAACCCAAAACCACTAGCACTAGTGTCATTTTAAATTCTTAAACAGGGTTCCAGTTTTAAACTTGTGTTTAGAACTTGTTAGCAAAAGTTTTATAATTAAACATGTATGCATATTCATAACGTGTAGTGATTAAACGTGGAAAAGTGAAGGAGAAGTTAAGCTTGGATCAAGAAGCAAGAAGGGCAGGGATTAAGCTTCAAGTCATCAGCAACTAACTTCATAATTGTCTGACTTTAGTCACCTGCAAAACCAAGGCAAGCTCCGGTTTGCATTTAAGTTGTTTTATAATGTTTTCCTTTGTTCACTACTATGGGTCAAAGTTTGTATGTGCATTAGGTCAGGAATGTTTTATACTCCAAATGCATGACCAAATGAACCCTGGAGTTAAGGGTAGAAAATGATCACCACTGTAGAATAATGCCGTGCTAAATAGCTTAGGACATCTGGTAGAAGTCGAGTAGACGTAATCTACTCGCGAGTTATAGTCAGGATTACATGGGTGTAGATGGAAAAGAGACAAACTAAAGTTTATATTTCTAAAGATGATACCGAGCAGGATGGTTAGGCAGCGACAAGACGAGGTCTTGGTCGAGTAGCCCCTTTGTCGGTTAAGGACCGATGCGTATACGGCACCCATGAGCAAGTATTGAGTTGTGTACCGGATGCTTACTGCTATATGGGAACCAGAAAACCGATGTACCAGGTTCACTGGATTGTAGAGGCATACCACATCGTCTCGTTAGACCTATGAGCCAGAGACAGCGCGACCGGTTCTACAGTCAAGTGTCCTGCGAAAGGTTGCCACATACGACGTAATGAAGGACGCCAGATTTGGGTCTTCAGAGGCGGGCGTATGTGTCGAGTTATCCGGGTAGTGTTTGATTCGAATCACCGTCCATCGCGGTTATTGATTACCGCTTGCTCACTGTGTTGTGACGTAGTAAGCAAGTTGTGTGGAAACAGTTTACAAAGTTTTAATTGCTACTATGATTATTATCAATTGCATGAGAACCCTGTTTGAAGTATAGATAGAGCAAACTAAAGTTTTTTCCACCTTGGGACAGTTACATTGGAATGAAGCGTTTCTTATTTGATTGTGGAGTTCCAATGTTGCTGGGCGCAAGGTCACTACTATTATGGCTAAAATTTGAAAGTTAAGGATGAATTCGTAGGCGAGTCTTTTCGCAACTTATATGTTTAGGTCTTAAGTTACTTTCATGTAGAGTTGCATGTCTTAGGAGAGACGGTTAAGTCTTGCTGAGCCTTTGTGCTCACTCTTGCTATATGAGTGGTTTTGCAGGTTAATATCGACGCATAAAAAGAAGGTTGTCCGGTGAGACTCGGAGACTTCCGAGTCATGTTACACATGTAGGACCTACCCGCTGCCATGTCTTCGTGTTGCTAGCGAGAGGAGTCCGCGGGCTGGACCTCTTCTCGGGTGCTCAGTAGTTATTCGACGTGAGCTGTTTATAGACTTCCGCTGTAGCTATTTTATGTAAATTATTTACAAAGAACAATTATAAGCTTCCGCTTTTGATTTATGTAATACAATGTTCCTTATATGTGTGCTGTTGGGTGCTGCATAACACGACACCACCCAATGCGATTCCCGGGCGAGGTGGCACGGCCCCGTGATCGGGGTCGGGCCCTGTCAGCGTGGTAACAGAGCTGCATTGGTAATAGCGCACGGAATAAGGGTCGTATTACGACAAAAACTTAGGATACGGTGTTAGGCCCACATAAGGACTATAGTAGTATAGTTACTTAAAGTGCCATTGCTAACTTACTTGTTATAATTTTGAATTTTGATTATGTAACGACGCACCTACGCTCAGGTAAGAATGGTAAGGAACGCCACTGAAAGCGGTTCAATTTCGGTTAGCTCCACTGACGAGGAAAGTGGTTCAGGGATAGATCTCACAGCTTGGTGTGAGATGTTAATATAAAACTCTCGGACTCTCCATGTTCCTGAGTTCATATGAAACGCTGATCCCTAACGTGCATTAGGCAAGTAAGTGAAGACCCCCTCGTGTGGTCAGTAACACGATAGTGTGTTCTTCTGGAAATAGCCTAGGAGGATATACGCAGCGCTTGCCATCGGCGTGCCCTGCCGGGCAGTAGGTGGTATCTGTTGGGTTGATAACATTCCCAACCGTGACGACCCGTTCATGATATACTCGGGTTTTCCCGTCATGTGGTGTTAAAACACGATCACGTACCTTGAGACGTGGCCTAACTCAAGGATGGCCGTATGGTAATGATACGAGCGTTTGTATTTACTTTCAAATATGGAACTGCCTGAACTGAAAACAACCTTTGAGTGCACCACTATTGAGTGTTTTTCTGTAGGTACTAACTAGGTACGTATCCCGTGTAGTACACGTGTGCGAGAGACCGTCTTAGTGCCACTGATAATACGTATATGCCGGTGTAATCCGGTTATGATTTTCTTTTGGTGAGGCAACGTAGTACCGACATGTTTCTTACGGTGCATCGACACCGTACTACACTTAATAACCTCTTCCCTATGAAGAAATGATTCATGAACTAACTTTCAACTAGAAATGGAAGTTTGAAACAAATATTAGTTAGTGAACTCTTATTTTGAGCTAAGATTCAAATGAGAGAAGGTCTAGGTTTCAAAGATTTCAAAAACCTCTCTTTTGTGGCAGGAATTATTGCTGGACTTTGACAGAGCATAACTCTGAGTATATTTAACCAATTAAGGTGTATGATACAGTTCTGGAAATATTTTCAAGTGCTCTACAACTTCTTTGTAGACCTCTAGAGAAAAGTCACACGTTAAGTTGGTGAAAAGTCCAGTTGAAGGCAAACTGTTCAGAAACCAGGACAGTAGCAAAAACCTCTCTGGACCTTTCTGTTTTTAAGCCATAACTTCCTGTAGAGAAATCCTTAAGGAGCCTATGATACACCGTTGGAAAGGTTATGAGATGTGCAACATTTTTGTAGTTCAGAGTTTGTTCAGATTCTTATTGTATTTTCATATACAACTGTGATAAAGTAGCCACATACAAAGGAGATGCTGGCAAATTTTATCCAGGAATCCTATCAACTTTGAGCAATCATATCTTTTGATCCAGAGATGGTCTAGAGGCATATAAGTACTCTTTGGAAATATACTGAAGTTTACTAAAACATTGGTATTGGACTCAAGTCATGAATCTGTAGTTAACTTAAGTAAATGTTGGAGTTTGTATGAACTGGTCAGGGTAGTCCAGCTGATTAGTTTAGCGTACTTAAGATTTGTTTAAACATGAATGTGGTTATGCTTTCATAAAGTTCATGACATGTTCATGTTTTACTTATCTTTACTTACTACTGAGATAGAATTTTGATTGACTCAAAATTTTTGTTTCGTGCAGTATGGTACGCACACATTCTCAAACGGAGCTTGGAGATTAGAGTCGAGGTGGGAATGACTCGACTTCATCACAAGAGCCAACCGGATTGGTGGAAATTATGGCGAAGATGAATGAAACTCTCCAAACTCTAGTTCAGTGGAAGGCATTGCTGTTGATCCAGGCAAGATTGAACAAGTGCTGCAATGGAAGTCTCCAACATCAGTCCATGAAGTTCGTAGTTTCTTGGGTTTGGCGGGATATTATTAGAGGTTCATCCCGGGCTTCTAAAAAATCTCCAAACCTATGAAGGAGCTACTGAAAAAGGGCATCAAATATGATTGGAGCAAGCCATGTGAGGAAGCTTTTCAAGCATTGGTGAAACACCTCACAACAACCCCGATTCTAGCCCAACCGGATACAACCAAGCCCTTTGATGTTTATTGTGATGCATCCGGCATCGGACTTGGTTGTGTACTCATGCAAGGAGGACGTGTGGTCACATATGTATCACGGCAATTACGGAATCATGAGCAACATTATCCAACTCATGATCTCGAGCTTGCTGCCGTGGTATTAGCTTTGAAGATGTGGAGACATTACCTATTGGGAAATCTGATTCATCTCTACACCGACCACAAAAGCTTGAAGTACATATTCACTCAGAAAGTGTTGAATATGCGACAACGGCGATGGTTGGAGCTGATCAAGGACTATGAGATTGAAATTCATTATCATCCGGGCAAGGCAAATGTGGTTGCCGATGCACTCAGCCGGAAGTCTCATATTCATAATCTGACCATTACGTCGATAGAAGAGGAAGAACCAAGCCTCTACTTGGTTCCATATGGGGCTCTACATAATCTAGCTCTCATACCCACATCAAAAGAGAAGGTTATGGAAGCTCAAACAAAAGACAGGGCATGGCTCATATCAAAAGGAGGTTGAAGGACGGGGAAATGAAATGTTTCCGGTTAGATGATGAAGATACCCTATGGTTCAAGGACCGGATAGTCATACCCCGTGATATGAGGCTGCGGAAGAAAATTTTGGATGAGGCTCACTTATCCAAATTTTCTATTCATCCGGGTAGCAATAAAATGTACAAAGACCTCCGGAAGAAGTTTTGGTGGACACGTATGAAACGTGAAGTTGCCAAGTACGTTTCAGAATGTGATACGTGTCGAAGAGTTAAGGCCGACCATGTGAAGAAGTCGTGCCTGTTGCAACCACTACAAGTACCGGCATGGAAGTGGGAAGACTTGAGTATGGAGTTCATCGTCGGGTTGCCGATGAACTCCCACCACCATGATTCGATTTGGGTAATCGTGGACCGGTTAACCAAATCAGCACGCTTCATCCCCGTGCCTACCAGATACACCACCAAGCAGTATGCGGAGTTATACATAGCACGGATCTTGTGCCTACATGGAGTTCCCTGGACGATCATCTACGATCGAGGCGCGTTGTTTGTTGCTCGTTTCTAGGAGCAACTACACGCATCCTTGGGAACCAAATTGATTCGAAGCTCCGCGTATCATCCTCAAACCGATGGGCAAACTGAGAGGGTGAGGATGTTGATGACTTTGCTCTCGGTCTCAACACACTACTGCAGAAGATGGTGCAGTTCAGCGAAGACACCTACAACGAGGAGAAAGCCGTCGAGAAGCTCTTCCGTTGCATCCCCGATAAGTACAAGCAGATCGCTCGCTCGATCGAGTCTCTGCTGGACCTCTCCACGATGTCGATCAAAGAGCGATAGGCCGCCTCAAGGTCATCGACAGCGACGAATCTAAGCCTCTCTCGGGGCCTATCACCATCGGCAGGAAGCTACATCTCACTCGGGAGCAGTGGGAGGCCTGCCAAGGTGACGGGAAGAAGGGGGAGCCCTCCTCCTCGAAAGGCAGCCGCAAGCGCGGCAAGCCAAGCAAGGGGCGCGGAGGTGCCCAAGCTGGGTCGCAAAGACGTGCCGAGGGGGGCACCCTCGGAGGCACCCAAAGCGGCGCCGCCGGCAACCGGAAGCCAGCACAAGACGACACCTACCATAACTGTGGCACACTTGGTCATTGGGCCAGGGAGTGTCAGCAGCAACGACGTGGCCAGGCCCATGTCGCACAGGTGGAGGAGGAGGAGGAGCCGGCTCTGCTCCTAGCGCACGCAAGCATCGAGCCACCTCCAGTGGCATCGGCCGCAGCGGCTCTCCTCCACATTGATGAGCCGAGAGCACACGTCTTTCTCGGTGACAGCTCCAGCAACGACAAGACTGACGGGTGGTGCCTCAACACCGGCGCCACCCATCACATGACTGGTCGACGGGAGTTCTTCACTGAGTTCGACCCCAATGTTCGAGGCTCCGTCAAGTTTGGGGACGCCTTTGGTGTGGAGATCAAGGGCGTCGGCTCCATCATCCTCACCGCCGAGTCTGGTGAGCACAGGTTGCTCGTTGGAGTCTACTACATCCCCGCGTTGAGGAACTCTATCATCAGCCTGGGCCGGCTGGATGAGAACGGTTCGCGCGTGGAGATCAAGGACGAAGTCATGAGGATTTGGGATCGCCATCGTCGCCTTCTTGCCAAGGTAACTAGAGGCACCAATCGACTCTACATCCTAAACGTGCAGGTAGCACAACCTCTCTGCCTTGCTACTCGCCGGGATGACGAGGCATGGCAGTGGCATGAGCGCTTTAGGCACCTTCACTTCAAGGCCCTGAAGCGGCTCAATGCCAAGGAGATGGTACGGGGCCTGCCGTGCCTTGATCATGTGGAGAAGTTCTGCGATGTCTGCGTAGTGACAAAGCAGAGGCAACTCCCCTTTCCCCAGCATTTGAGCTTCCGAGCCAAGGAGTGGCTCGACCTCGTGCACGGGAACTTGTGTGGCCCGATGACACCGGCTACACCAGGAGGACGACGTTACTTCCTGCTGCTTGTCGATGACCTTTCCCGCTACATGTGGGTGATGGTCCTCGGCAGCAAGGGAGAGGCTGCGAACGCCATCAGGCACGCGCAGGCCATTGCGGAGGCGGAGTGCGGCCGCAAGCTGCGCGTGCTGTGCACCGACAACGGCGGCGAATTCACGGCGGTCAAATTCGCGTCGTACTGCACGGATGAGGGTGTTCAGCGCCAATACTCCGCGCCGTACAACCCGTAGCAGAATGGCGTCGTCGAGCGACGCAACCAGACGCTTGTGGGGATGACTCGGGCCCTCCTCAAGCAGAGGGGAATGCCGTCTATCTTCTGGGGAGAGGCAATGGTGACGGCGGTCTACATACTCACCCACTCGCCCACCAAGGCTCTCAACGGCAGGACGCCATACGAGGCTTGGCATGGGCGCAAGCCGACAGTCTCTCCCCTACGGGTCTTCGGCTGCCTAGCATTCGCCAAAGAGCTTGGCCACATCAGCAAGCTCGACGACAGGAGCACTCCAGGGGTGTTCATCGGCTACGCGGAGGGCTCGAAGGCCTACCGCATTCTCGACCCAGGAACACACCTCGTGCGCACGACACGTGATGTAGTGTTCAATGAAGGGCGAGGATGGGCATGGGACAAGGCGGTAGACGACGGCTTGACTCCGACATACGACAACTTCATCGTCGAGTACGTCCACTGTAAAAGTCCCCAAAAAACTTGTAAATGGAAAACTTGAGCTGTGAATAAAGTTGAGTTTAAATCCAAGAAATGGGACTTGCAAAAAACTTTTGTTTAATCATATAAGTGTTGGCATGTGCAATAGGACTTTAAATTCAGTTTGAACTAAAGGGTTCACTTTAAAGAGAAGAAGGCCATTTTCAAAAAGGAAATTCAAATTGTTGTTTAAAAAGTTGTATTTGCAATGGCCAACTCAAAAATCAGATGGCATATTTGAATTCTTCAGGTCCAAATTATGAGGAAGACAAATTTTGAGAAAATTTGGAGGTGCTTTGATATGTATATCAAGAGATACTTGTGAATTTCATTGAAATTTGAATTTGAATTTGAAACTGAGGCAAAACTTGTCAAATTGCCAAATAGCTTTTGAATTTGAGTTCCTCATAGCTGAATTTGCACTGTGCCAAAAATTGGAGATCTTTTGGAAGAGAGGAGCTGTGGGACCCAATTGTCAGTGTGAGGGGGAGACTTACTGCCTAAGTCTCTCGGCTGTGTTCTCCTCGGGCCGGCGGTTCCCCCACGCGCGCCACCGAGCCGCAGCCAAAAACCGAGGACTCCACCTCCTGCTTTCCCTCGTACCAGGCCTGATCCTCAACCCAGATCGTGCACTGATATCAGTTGGCTTCTCTCCCACTTGCTATCGGCCCTTGTTCTACGCCCTCCCGAGAAAACGAGCCATCGGCGCCGCTGCTGTTCTCCTCGATCGTAAGCTAGCGTCGCTCCCCGGTTGCTCGAGCTATCAACACAAAAAGGGAGTGCCAGCGTGTGTGCAAGAGCTTCCCCAGCTCAGCTCCGACGTTCGGGGCTGCTGTTGGCCGTATTTTGAAGATCAACGCCGAAACCGAGGTGCAAACGGTGGAAACAGACGTCGGGCTCTCATGGGCAGCTCACACCGGGCAGTTTCATGACCGAACGAGCACACCCCAAGGCGCGCCAACTTGCTGCGCTGCTCCTCTCCAAATTTCAGAGCAATCCGTGCACCGTAGCTCGAAAATTTCGAATTCTTCTTTCGGCCGGAAAAACTTAACCGCGGGTAAGAATTCTTGAAATTGATACTCAATTCTCGGTTAGAGCTGCTCATTTTGCGTACACAGTAGCTAGAGTGGATAGGGGACCTTTTTCCTTCGCAACCCTAGCTTAGAAGCGAGTAGTTGCAGCTAATTTCAAGTTCTTTCATCGGCGACCATGGCGGGAACGATCGGGTGCTCGGTGAAACCCTAGTAACCGTCGTTCCCGAGCTACTTTGTGGCCATGTCGAGCTTCCTTAGGCGTCACTGATGCTATAGAGCCGATCACTCAGGATTCTTGTGGTCTGAAGCGATCGGTCATCGGCGCCGAAGCTTCACCGAGGCCGTTGCACGCCGCCGACCTGGTTCCGGGCTTCTAGAGCGTGTGCCAACCCCCTAGATGAGTTTCTCGTCCCCGAAAACCCCCGGGCGGCGAGTAGCAGTCCGAGAAGCGGCCGGTAAGTCGGGTTCCGATGCCCTCCGGCAAGCTCCGGCGGCGGGGTCACGCGGGCGTCCGGAGGTTGAAGACGATGCCGTCGGGCCCGCTGTCAGTGAGGGGAAGGCCGGTTGGGATTGTCTGCGGATTCAGATCCTTTGCGACAGCGCGGGAAATGAGACTGTGGCCCCGTGTGGTTTGACCCAGCGCATGACACGTGGTCCCCTGGACCCACCCACAGGATTTGAACAATTTCTGGTTTATTTGAATTTCCAAATTCAGTTCCAACGTTAGAACCTCATAACTTTTGCTAGTAAGCTCCAAATTTAGTGATTCAAATTGAGTTGGATTAAGGTTGAAAAACTCTATCCAAATATGCAACCCAAATTGTATGAAAAACCAATAGAAAATTCTGGAAAATTCTTTAAATCTTTTCATAAAAAGAATTTTTGAGGGGGTTTGGTTCATCCAAAAATCCCCAAATTTTGCCAGAATATTCTTTAGGATGTTAGCAAACTCCTGGAAAAGTTTCAGCTCATTTGGAGTTGATTTAATTAGGGTAATTCTGATTTCATGTTTCTGTATTCAAATGAATACAAAAACAATTTTAGAGAATTTCCAAAATTCGGAAAATTCAGTTCTGGGCAGTTCTTAGCTCCAAAAATCCTAGGAAAATTCATTCATGCTCCCTGAGCTATGTTTCAAATCGTTTACTTGAATTTGCATGAAAGTGCAAGTTTATTCAGAATTAATTCCTTGTTGCCTAAATGCTTAGGAAATTTTTCTGAGTGATCTACTTAATGAAAAAGTCTAAATTTTTGTCCAGATGGCTTTCTTGTGACAAGGAACTCACAAGAAAATTTCCAGCTCCATTGGAGCCCTGGATCAGTAATGCCCTGTTCAACTTTATTAGGTGATCAACACACAAGTGATGGAACACACCTATCACTTGATCATAGTACTTTAACCCAAACCCAAAACCACTAGCACTAGTGTCATTTTAAATTCTTAAACAGGGTTCCAGTTTTAAACTTGTCTTTAGAACTTGTTAGCAAAAGTTTTATAATTAAACATGTATGCATATTCATAACGTGTAGTGATTAAACGTGGAAAAGTGAAGGAGAAGTTAAGCTTGGATCAAGAAGCAAGAAGGGCAGGGATTAAGCTTCAAGTCATCAACAACTAACTTCATAATTGTATGACTTTAGTCACCTGCAAAACCAGGGCAAGCTCCGGTTTGCATTTAAGTTGTTTATAAAGTTTTTCCTTTGTTCACTACTATGGGTCAAAGTTTATATGTGCATTAGGTCAGGAATGTTTTATACTCCAAATGCATGACCAAATGAACCCTGGAGTTAAGGGTAGAAAATGGTCACCGCTGTAGAATAATGCCGTGCTAAATAGCTTAGGACATCCGGTAGAAGTCGAGTAGACGGAATCTACTCGCGAGTTATAGTTGGGATTACATGGGTGTAGATGGAAAAGAGGCAAACTAAAGTTTATATTTCTAAAGATGAGAACGGGCAGGATGGTTAGGCAGCGACAAGACGAGGTCTTTGTCGAGTAGCTCTGCCTGTGTCGGTTAAGGACCGATGCGTGTGCGGCACCCATGAGCAAGTATTGAGTTGTGCAACGGATGCTTACTGCTATATGGGAACCAGGAAACCGATGTACCAGGTTCATTGGATTGTAGAGGCATACCACATCGTCTCGTTAGACCTATGAGCCCGAGACGGCGCGACCTGTTCTACAGTCGAGTGTCCTGCGAAAGGTTGCCACATACGACGTAATGAAGGACGCCAGATTTGGGTCTTCAGCGGCGGGCGTATGTGTCGAGTTATCCGGGTAGTTTTTGATTCGAATCACCGTACATCGCGGTTATTGATTACCGCTTGCTCACTGTGTTGTGACGTAGTAAGCAAGTTGTGTGGAAACAGTTTGCAAAGTTTTAATTGCTGCTATGATTATTATCAATTGCATGAGAACCCTGTTTGAAGTAGAGATAGAGCAAACTAAAGTTATTTTCCACCTTGGGACAGTTACATTGGAATGAAGCATTTCTTGTTTGATTGTGGAGTTCCAATGTTGCTGGGCGCAAGGTCACTACTATTATGGCTAAAATCTGAAAGTTAAGGATGAACTCGTAGGTGAGTCTTTTCACAACTTATATGTTTAGGTCTTAAGTTACTTTCATGTAGAGTTGCATGTCTTAGGAGAGACGGTTAAGTCTTGCTGAGCCTTTGTGCTCACTCTTGCTATATGAGTGGTTTTGCAGGTTAATATCGACGCATAAAAAGAAGGTTGTCCAGTGAGACTCGGAGACTTCCGAGTCATGTTACACATGGAGGACCTTGCCGCTGCCATGTCTTCGTGTTGCTAGCGAGAGGAGTCCGTGGGCTGGACCTCTTCTCGGGTGCTCACTAGTTATTTGACGTGAGCTGTTTATAGACTTTCGCTGTAGCTATTTTATGTAAATTATTTACAACGAACAACTGTAAGCTTCCGCTTTTGATTTATGTAATACAGTGTTCCTTATATGTGTGCTGTTGGGTGCCGCATAACACGGCACCACCCAATGCGATTCCCGGGCGAGGTGGCACGGCCCCGTGATCGGGGTCGGGCCCTGTCATCCACTTCAAGGGAACTGGGGGAGTAGGCAACTCTTCTCCACCAACTTCAGCGCCACGCTCCCCAGTCACGACCTCGGCTGCGATGACCTCTCCACCACCACAGCTGGCGACCCCATGCACTCCAGCACCGATTGCCATCCCTCCGGGTACGTCCACTCCGACACCAGCTCGTGTCGAGCACAAACCGGTAGAGTTCGTTACTCCGTTCTCCCACGACGAGGAGCGCATCGACGCGTACCACGATGGAGAGCCGTTGCGGTATCGTACGATGGAGGATCTTCTCGGTGACCAGTCGGTGCCGGGACTGGTCCCTCGTGATCTGGAGGCACAGTTGCATCTTGCGTGCGACGACGGCGAGCCTCGGTCTTTCGTGAAGGCTGAGAGACACGCGGCGTGGCGTGCCACGATGCAGTCGGTGATGGACGCGGTTGAGAACAACCGCACCTGGGAGCTTGCTGACCTCCCTCATGGTCACCGCGCGATCACCCTTAAGTGGGTGTTCAAGCTGAAGAGGGATGAAGTCGGTGCCATCGTCAAGCACAAGGCTCGCTTGGTGGCATGTGGTTTCGTGCAACAGGAGGGGATCGACTTCGACGATGCCTTCGCGTCCGTGGCGCGGATGGAATCTATGCGACTCCTCCTTGCGCTGGCTGCTCAGGGAGGCTGGCAGGTTCAACACATGGATGTCAAGTCGGTGTTTCTTAACGGCGATTTAAAGGAGGAGGTCTATGTGCACCAGCTGCCGGGATTTACGATTCCAGGCAAGGAGGGCAAGGTGTTGCGCCTGCGCAAGGCCCTCTATGGCCTACGGCAGGCACCAAGGGCGTGGAATGCCAAGTTGGACTCCACGCTCAAGGGGATGGGCTTCGAGCAAAGCCCGCACGAGGCGGCCATCTACCTATGTGGAAATGGAGGAAATGCCCTACTGGTGGGTGTCTACGTCGACGACTTGGTGATCACCGGCACCAAGGATGCGGAGGTGGCAGCATTCAAGGAAGCGATGAAAGCCACCTTCCAGATGAGTGACCTAGGATCTCTCTCCTTCTACCTGGGGATCGAGGTGCACCAGGCTGACTCCAGGATCATGCTTTTACATACTGCCTACGCCAAGCGCATTGTTGAGCTGGCTGGGCTCGCAGACTGCAACCCAGCTCTCACTCCCATGGAGGAGAGACTGAAGCTGAGCCGCAACAGCACGGCGGCGGAGGTGGACGCCACGCAGTATCAGCGTCTTGTGGGGAGCCTTCGCTACCTCGCCCACACACGGCCAGAGTTGGCATTCTCTGTCGGCTACGTCAGTCGGTTCATGCAGCGTCCGGCAACGGAGCACCAGCAGGCTGTGAAGAGGATCATCCGCTACGTTGCCGGCACTCTCAACCACGGCCTCTACTACCCGAGGTGCCCTGGGGAGGCACACCTTGTTGGGTACAGCGATAGCGACCATGCCGGCGACATCGACACTAGCAAGAGCACGAGCGGGATTCTCTTCTTCCTCGGCAAGTGCCTCGTTAGCTGGCAGTCGGTCAAGCAGCAGGTGGTGGCGCTATCCAGCTGCGAGGCCGAGTACTAGCGGCCTCTACTGCTTCGACTCAGGTGCTCTGGCTAGTTCGACTGCTTGGTGATCTTCTCGGCAAAGACACCGGAGCGGTGGAACTCGAGGTGGACAACAAGTCCGCTCTGGCTCTAGCAAAGAACCCCATCTTTCATGAATGGAGCAAGCACATCCGGGTGAGGTACCACTTCCTCTGAGGCTGCTTGGAGCAAGGGAGCATCAAGGCATGCTACATCAACACCAAGGACCAGCTTGCAGACCTGCTCACCAAGCCACTTGGGAGGATCACGTTCCTTGAGCTTTGCTCCAGGATCGGGATAGTCTAACTCTCCCACAAGACAACACACAAGACTTAGGGGAAGAATGAAGGAATAAGTCTTGTACTCTTGGTCTGTGTGGCCCCTAGTTAGGACAGCATCTCAGTCCTTAGTAGGACAGCATATTAGTCCTTTGGTAGGACAGCATCTTAGTCCTTTGGTAGGACAACATCTTAGACCAAGAGGACAGCATATTAGTCCTTTGGTAGGACAGCATCTTAGTCCTTTGGTAGGACAACATCTTAGACCAAGAGGACAACATATTAGTCCTTTGGTAGGACAACATCTTAGACTAGCATCTAGGTATATGCTTGGCTGCCTTAGCTATAAATATGTAACCCCAACCCCTAGGTTGGGCATGGCATTGTGTGTGGAATGAAACAAGAAAAATTTCCCAACTCTTAGTGTCATCGTCTCCATGAGAGTAATACTTCAGATTCTAACAGCTGGACATCACCCAACGGAGCGACAAGGGAAACGTCGTTCTTCCTGGTGTACGGGGCTGAGGCTGTCCTCCCTCGAAGATCACCATGGGGCTCCCCCAGTGTCCAGGCATACGACAAAGCCGCACGGGATCAAATCCGGCGTGATGACATCGACCTCGTCGACGAGTGAAGGTGGCAAGCAGCTGCTCGAATGCACGGTACCATCAGGCGCTCCGGCGCTACCACTAGTGGTTCGCGTGTAGTAGACAGCTCGAGGTGGGCAACCTAGTGCTTCAGCGCATATTTTCTCGCGAAGGGGAAAAAACTCTCCCTTGCTAGGAGGGTCCCTTCCAGTGTCACAAGTATCCCACCCCCGGGTGCGTCTGCCTGACCACGGAGGATATGGTACCTTTACCCAATCCATGGGACATAGAACACCTCTGTAAGTTCTACCCTAAGCGCAATGGTAGGACCGTTTTTTCTCTGTTGGGGTGTCATAGAGTCTAGGAGCAGCGTTCGAAACAGCCAAGCACCGGAGGGGGTCCTGCTACTCTTGTCATATGGAGCGAATCGCTGCCTTCTTATAAAGCCCGCCCCTCCTTTGAAGTACCCTGATCCGGGAAATATCAGTCTCACCCTGCACGCTCTGATTTCTATTTCATTATGTTTCAGTTTATGCTTACTTCCGCATATCAATTGTCATATGGTGTGTCCGGGATTCATCCCATTTCCTTCTTCGGAGATCCGTGGCGCTGGAAGGCCTCCTCGATTAAAGGTTAATGCCAGTGGGAGGTCCAGAGCCTGCACTCTGCTTAGCCTGGTCATGTACCCTAAGTGTGTGCACTTTGCCTCCCCAATGCTATGTTTGAGTACTTGGGGACCGGACGGCACAAACTTCTAGACAAGAGAATAACCGTACCCCGGGCACCGCCACTTTCATTTTAGTGCTTGCTTTCCCATATCGCAACGGCCGTATGGTCGGTTACTTTTTTCTGTTTTCACCCATAGTTGGAGTTGTGCTATCCTGCCGCAGGCGGGTCCTATTGAGGTACCTGTGTTGCATCTAGGGTCCCTTGGTTATTCCCTTGCTCAGGGGTCCTATGGCGTAGAATGGTCCCTCCCCTAAAAAGCCAATGCCAGTGGGGGTCCAGAGTGTGCAGCCTGCTTAGCCTCGTCCTGCACCCTTAGCGTGCGCACCTTGCCTCTCCAGCGCTGCGGCCGAGTACCGGGGAACCGGACGGTCCATACTCCTGAGCAAAGTAGTAACCATATCCGGATAATATCACACTAAATTACCCATGCCTTGCAGCTCGGTTAAGAACCGTAAGTCACAACGAAACTAGAAGTAGAGAATTGTGACCACTGAGCATGATTACTCCTTTTCTCTCTCATGTATGTGCAGGTCCTAGTGTCCCGCACCTCCCATGGGGCCTGCAACCGACGTTGTGCCTCAACCATCCACTTGGTAGATGCGTCCTAACATATGGGCCACACCTACCAGGGGGCCACTATGGTGATCAACGTGGGCAGGACGTCGGGACCGCCACGACAGTCAGCAGGGACCTGGAGCGATCGACTATAGCAAGCTAACGACACCGCTGAAGTTTCTTCGGATCCTTATGCTGCTAAGGACACGAGGAGACAAGCTAACTATATCGGTGAAGCCTAGCTACCTTGGCAATGTTTTTTCAGGTCCTTGGGCTGCTAAGGACTCGAGGAGACGCAACTACAACACAAGAAATAAAGACTTCACAACAAGTTTTTATTCAAGACAAGATACAAGGAGATCACAAGGTGCTGGCAGGCTAGATCCCTAGGAGTCTATTGGTGCTGGAACCTCACAGCCACGAGCTTGGTGGTGTCCTCCACACTGGACTTGGCCGCCTCCACCGCCTCTACGACAAAACCTTGCACCACCGGCTCCAGGGAGACGTTGAGGTCCGAGCTTTGGAAGCACGTGAGCACGTGCTTCACCACTTGCTCGGCCAGGGCCTTGCCCTCGGCCTCCAGCTCATCCTCGACAATGGCTTCCAACGCCAACAGCTTGGCTCCGGCCGAGTTCAGAGCAGGGAGCACTTGGCTCCCCTCCTGTACCGAACCCCCCGAGCACAAGGGGCTGAATCCGAAGGACTCCAACGCCGTCTCTGCGCGGACCAAGAAATCTTAGACCTTCCACGCCTCGACTGCGCGGGAAGCCCAAAGCTCCTCCACCATCTTGCATGTATCGGCCAGCTCACGGACCAGGTTTTTGTTCGCCAGCTCCTTCTCCCTCGCGACCAGCTCCGTAGCATGGCCCTCCAGAGAGGCCTCCTTGAGCGAGGCGGCAAGCTCGCGCTCGTGGACGTCCTAGAGATGCTTCCCCAAGAGCTCCCTCTCCACCTCTTGGGCTACTTCGCAGAAGTCGAGGTCCTTCTATTTCTCCTGTAGCTCCCACTCTCGTTGGAGAACGGCAGCCTCGCAGCAAGTGAGGCCCTCCTGTGCCTTTGAGATGGCTTCGGCGTGAGCATCAGCATCAGCGTGGAGTTTTTTGGCTTCGGTCAGGAGCTCCCAGGATATCTTGTCAAGTCTCCGACCATGACCCGCTCCTGGTCGATCGCCTCCTGCATGACCTCCAGCTGCTCCAGCTTCTCCCTCGCCCGCTGCTTGGTGGCCTGGGTCTACTCCTTCAACAAGTTGCCCCAGTCCTTGAGGCGCTCCCACTCTCCGCCTTTAGCTCGCCCCACTCCCGGCCAAACGCCTCCTATGTCTGTTGCAGAACAAAGAATGCCGCCTTCAGTGGCCTTGGTCTTGGGGAGAGGGACCGCTTCTGGCATTTGCAGGCGGGGGCACCCCATAACCACCACGGGCTCATCGTCTTCCGGCAGAGCTACCACTGCACCCGCCTGCGGAGAAGCTGGGGCCAACTCTACAGATTGCCCCGAGGTGGCCGCGCCGCCGCCAAGGACGTCCGCGTCCGTCGGTAGGCCGGTCCCGGGGGCCACAGAGTTGGTAGACACTGGGCTGGTCCAGGCGTTGGCTCTAGTGCTGGCTCCGGTGATGGACCTTCGGAACCTCCAGCGGCGAGAGGGATCTGGCCCGCTGGCTGCTATGAGGAAGGTATCGCGTCCTGCTTCGACGCTTTTGGAGGAAGAAGCCGAAATCAATCACACAAATAGAACAATGGTAAGAATACCGCTTACCCTAGGTCCGCATTATACCTGGGCGCCTGGCAGTTCTAAGAGGTGCGGAGCTTCTTGCGCGGGGGGATGGAGCCACTCGCCCCTATCGGCTTCGGAGCCGGAGGCGCGTCAGGTGTCTTCTCCGCACCTGCCAGAACTGCCCCGACTGCAGCCCCGTCAGAGCCGCTACTGGTGCCATCCATCGGGCCTAATGCAGGGCCACTCGTGGCTTGACGCTCCTCCACTCTGGGCTTCGAGACGGAGCTCCCGTTCCTGCAAACCAACCTCCTCTTCTTGGTGGGGGGGGGGGGGCGAGCCACTTGCTGGACTCTCCGACGTCCCTGGGCCGTGTGCGGGAGCACGCCGTGGATGCGGGTCCGGCAACCTGCACCTTCTCCTTCCCCATGCCAGGGTGCGGGTCCGGCCCAGGCCTCCCCTAACCATTGGCGCCGCCTTTCCCAGATATCTGCACGCCTCGGGAAGAGTCCCCGACCTGTCGCACGGCGACGTTGATGTCGTCCAGCATCGACATCCCCTTCAACAACCTCGACCTTTCCGCCTGGTCGAAGAATACCGGCAAGCAAGTTGTTGGCAGGTTGACGAAGTCGTCGGAGATCGATTCGGAGGACAGCTTTGATAACATGGCGTCCAACATCTCCCTGTCCGGGGTCGTCCCGGGGCCGCCCTCCAGCCGGGTGAGGTCGTTGTCCCCGGTATACAATCAGGCTGCGCGGGTGTGCTGTTGGACGGGACCGATGTGTGGCGGACCGGAATCCGCACGCTCAGGATCTCAGAGGGTGGTGCCGCACGATGCGACACCCTACAACACACATCATAAGAATGATACTGTATTACATAGAAAACCAACTGAGTATGTACAAACTAGTACAAGACTCCAGTTACAAACTAAGTCTTTAAATTACAACAGCGGAAGCTAAGTTATACAACTCACGCCTATCTATCTAGCAAAAGTTGGTTGCCCGGCCCTAGGGCAACCCACACTAGCTACACTCCTCAACTCAGCACGGCGTGTACGGCTCCCACTCAGCCGTGGTCCGCGACGGAGTGTAGCCCTTGCCGGTGGACTCATACCCCGAGTCCGTGGGATACTCCTCACCTGAAAAACACTTATAGAAGCAACCATGAGCATGATGGCTCAACAAGACTTAACCGACTCACCTAGGCATGAAACTCTACATGCAGTTTACAACGAACATGAGATGGTAACTTTTCAGCAAAAGGACACGCCTACAAGTTCATCCTTAGTTCATCTTTTAGCACCGAAACGAGCAGGAGGTTCCCTACACGGAGCATCTCTCTATGCCCGTTAGCAGATTTCCACCTTGCTGCCCTCAGCCTACACCTATAAATTGGTACGTTATGCCTCGACGTCCGGAGGTATAGGTTACATCGGTTTATTGGGGCCCATATATTGGGGCCCATAAATAGCTCAGAACGTGCTCGTTTTTGCTCGGGAACAGAAAGAAGGGTGGAGCAGCTCGGTGTGCTTCCGAAATTTTTCACCGTGAGGTGGAAGTCTCGGGCGAGCTGGCGGCCTCTACGAGCCAGCATCGGTCGCCCACGCTATGTCGCCTGGTTTGAGTCGGTTTCACTCAAAGTCCAGTCCTTGATCAGTGGGTCCCTCTCTCCTCTAATTCCTTTTCTGTTTTTCATTTTTGTTTTCACTGAAAAGATCTCAGCTACTCACAATTGAATGAGAGACTTAGCCACCAAGTCATGGTTTGAATTTGATTTCCTCAATTTGAGATTAGTTTGGCTAAATTTGCTGTCCATTTGAATTTGAAATTCAAATTCAGTTTGAATTATTGCAAATTTAGCTTCCGTCAAGATGAACTCCAATGAGGATGAAAATTGGTGGACTAACTCAGAATAATGTGCTGAGTTTGAATATGAAGTCAACTTTTGAATTCAAGTGATGAAAGTGGCTGCAATTTGAATTTGCATTCAAATTGGCCCCTTATTGAAATGTCCCCAAAAGTGCCTAAAAAATTATTGAATTTGCATGAAATTTGGCCTGAGCCTTCCCAAGAATATATAAGGTCTAGGGGTAAGCTCAACCTTTCATGTTTATGTGTATGACTCCTACTTTTTGAAGTTAGGGCTATTCCCTCTAATCACCCTCTTGATGGTGTTTACTTGCTCTTCACAAGTGTTCATGAGCTATCCACCACATGAGCTGTGGTGTTGTGAGGTGATGAACATTTTTTTGCAAGCCCATTTCTTGGGGTTTTGCATCCCTCCCCCCTAAAAGAATCTCGTCCCAAGATTATAAAAGAAGAGACGACGATGTAAGAAGAGATTACCCGTGATGAGACGCCATGAAATCCGGGTAGTTTGAGCGCAGGAATTCCTCGCTCTCCCACGTCACTTCTTCGGCGGTGTGGTTACTCTACAATATCTTGTAGAAACACAACGTTTGGCTACGTGTGGTCCGAGCCTTCTCATCAATAATTGCCACCGCATATTCAGCATACGCCAAATCCGGTTGCAGCTCGCCAATGTCTTCAGTGGGAACAACAGCCGTATACTTCAGACATTTCCATAGTTGTGAAACATGGAAAACGTCGTGAACACCAGCGAGAGATGCCGGTAGTTCCAGTCTATACGCCACTTATCCACACTTCTTGGTGATAGCATAGGGCCCAATAAATCGGGGAGCGAGCTTCCCCTTCACGCCGAATCGGTGCGCGCCATTCATCGGAGTTACACGGAGGTACACGTGTTCCCCGACGTCAAAGTGCAGTGGCCTACGCCTCTTATCAGCGTAGCTTTTCTGCCGGGTTTGAGCGGCCTTCAAGTTGGCTTGAATCATCCGAACGCGCTCTTCGGCGTCGTTCACCACATCAACCCCAAATGTATCCCTTTCATCGGACTCGCACCAGTTTAATGGGGTGCGGCATTTTCGACCGTAGATAGCCTCATATGGTGCCATTTTGATACTCGCTTGATAGCCGTTATTGTACGAGAATTCCGCCAACGGTAGATGATCATCCCAGTTTCTACCATGGTGGATGGCACATGCTCTCAACATATATTTTAATACTTGGTTCACCCTCTCAGTTTGCCCATCTTTCTGAGGGTGATAGGCGGAGCTTCTAAACAGCTTAGTACCCAATGCAGCGTGCAACTGCAACCAGAAACGAGATATAAATAGTGCACCTCGCTCTGAGACTTTGGTCTTGGGTACCCCATGTAGGCATAGAATCCTTGCAATGTATAGCTCCGCATATTTGCTGGCATTGTAACGTGTATGCACAGGAATGAAGTGAGCTGACTTGGTTAATCGGTCAACGATTACCCAAGTGGAATCATGTTTGTTGGAAGTCAGGGGTAATCCCACAATGAAATCCATGCTCACATCTTCCCACTTCCATGCTGGAATTTTCAGGGGTTGCAACAGCCCTGATTTTCTCATGTGATCCACTTTCACTCGTCTACACGTATCATACTCGGATACGTATTTTAGCTACTTCCCGCTTCATCCGTGTCCACCAAAATCTTTTTTTTTTTCAAATCTTGGTACATTTTGTTTCTGCCCGGATGAATGGAGAATTTAGACAAGTGAGCTTCATCAAGAATCTTCTTTCTCAGCTCCATGTTCCAGGGTACGACTATGCGTCATTGAACCACAGCGTCCCCTCATCATCTTTTTAGAAACATTTGATTTCCCCGTTACCTATCCATCTCCGGAGATGTGCCATACCCTTATCAACCTTCTGAGCTGCAATGATATCCTCCCTAATGGTAGGGATGAGAGCAAGGTTGTAGAGCGATCCATAAGGAATCAAGTATAAACTCGGCTCTTCCTCCTCCACCGGTGTAATGGTGAGGTTATGGACATGTGATTTTTGACTCAGCGCGTCGGCAACCACATTCGCCTTGCCGGGGTGGTAATGAATCTCAATCTCGTAATCTTTGATTAGTTCTAACCACCTCCTTTGCCTCATATTCAGATCATGAGTCGGATAATGCTTCTCATGGTTTCGAAGTTGGCTGTTGTGAGATGCTTCACTAATGCTTGGAACACTCCTTCACATGCTGCGTTCCAAACATATTTTGTTCCCTTCTTTAATAATTCTGTCATCGGCTTAGCGAGCTTGGAGAAACTTGGAATGAATCTCCGGTAATATCACGCTAAACCGAGGAAGCTTCTGACTTCATGAACAAAAGTGGAAGCATTCCATTTCAGCACTTGTTCAATTTTGCTTGGGTCGACCGCAATGCCTTCCTCTGAGATGATATGTCCCACAAATGGCACTTGGCTGATCCAAAACTCACATTTGCTGAACTTGGCATAGAGCTTATTGTCCCGCAATCGTTGAAGAACGATTCTCAAGTGTTCGGCGTGTTCGGCTTCTGTCTTGGAGTAAACCAAGATATCATCGATGAACACCACAACGAACTTGTCCAGCTCCGGCATGAACACCGAGTTCATGAGATACATGTAATGTGCCGGAGTATTGGTGAGACCAAAATACATGACGAGATATTCATATAAGCCATATCTCGTCAAGAAGGCCGTCTTCGGAATATCCTCCGCCCTGATTTTTATTCGATGATACCCGAAGCGAAGATCCATCTTTGAGAACACACTTGCACCCACAAGTTGATCAAACAGGATGTCAATACGGGGCAGTGGGTATTTGTTCTTGATGGTGACGGCGTTGAGCAGCCGGTAATCCACACACAACCTTAAGGTTTCATCCTTCTTCTTTACGAACAACGCTGAGCATCCCCAAGGCGAGGAACTCGGTCTAATGAAACCATTGCTCAACAGATCATTGAGCTGTTATTTCAATTCAGCCAGCTCGTTCGGAGCCATTTTGTATGGTCTCCGTGAGATAGGAGTAGTCCCGGGTGCAAGCTCAATCTTGAACTCTACATCCCGCTCAAGTGGCATGCCCAGAAGATCATCCGGGAATACGTCGGGATACTCTCGGACTACAGGGATGTCCTCTATCTTGGAAGCTTTAGTAGTATAGGCGGCTGAAACTTACCGGACTGGATTGTCTAGTATGAGGGACTGCGGATGGTGTAGTGGGGAGTTGAGGTGAACCGTCCATGATAATGTTTCTAGGACAGCGCCATGGTAACTTAGCCATGACATCCCTAAGATTGCATCAATCTTCTGCCTCTCAAGAATAATCATAGTGGTGGGATATATCTTCCCACCTAAGCACAGTGGTGCTTTCGGAATCATCATAGTTGCTGAAATCTTTCCTCCCGGTGAGCAGATCATATAAGAGCACTCGATTGGAAAGGATTCCAGTTGATGCTTAACCACATATGATGCACTTATGAAGTTGTGGGTTGCACCAGAATCAAATAATATGATGATTGCTTGATCGTTGAGAGTGAACGTACCCGCCAGCACATTTTCTCCCTGCGGGGCGTCCTCATTGTCGAGGTTGCGAACACCCCCGGTTTGCTAACCAACCTTCTTGACCCGAGGTCGGCCTCGAGCACCGCCCTGATATTGGTCTTGCCCGCTGCTCTGCTGTCCCTAGGCACAGTCCTTCGAGAAATGGCCCGCCTGGCCACACGTAAAGCAAGTGTAGCGAGGCGGTCCTCCGCTGATTGGCAGACGCAAACCCGGGGCGCGTTGTGGCGGTGGGAACACCCGGGGTACCATCTGCTGCTGCTGCTGCTGCTGCTGTTGTTGTGGTCGCGGTGGTGGCATCGGCGGTCGGAACGGGGGTGGCTGGAAAGAACGACCTCTGAACTGCTGAGGTCGCGCCGGTGGATGCCATTGCTGACCGGATGGTGTACGATATACCATGCGGTATTTCTGAGGAGCGCCACCCCCACTGCTGGGTGGAGCGCTGCGTTTTCGCTGCTCAGCCGCCAATTCACGCTGAGTGTCTTCTTGCATGATCACGGCATTGACAAGATCGTTGAATGTGCCACGACTGCATTGGACGAGATGCGTCTTCATCTCGAGATTTAATCCCCGATAGAAGTGCTCTCGCTTCTTCTCCTCAGTGGAGACATAATCCGATGCATACTGCGCCAGATGGTTGAAGGCACGGGAGTAGTCGTGGGCACTCCTCCCGCCCTGCTTCAACTTCAAGAACTCTTGGAACTTCCGCTTCATTATCCCGGAAGAGATATGGTAGGCGTGGAACGCCTCCCGGAAATCTTCCCACTCCACGGCATGGCCAGCCGGCAGTGAGGCGACATAGTTCGCCCACCACGCACCAGCGGCACCATGAAGCTGCTGCGCCGCGAACAGAGTCTTCTGCCGCTCCGTACATTGGAGCAGCCTGAACTTGGACTCAATTGTCCGCAGCCAGTTGTCGGACTCTAGGGGTTCTGCTGCTTCAGTGAACACCGGAGGGTGCGTACTCATGACATCCGAGTATGTCACAACGTGGAGCTCACGAGGCCCCCTCTCTTGACGCCCCCTTCCCCAGCCTGGGACGTATTTTGCACGATCGTGCAGAGCAGATCGGTCTGCTCCTCACGATTACCCACCAGTGCCGTGATCACATCCGCTAGTGTAAGCGGAGGCGACGGTGGTGGTTGTTGCTGCGGGGTGCTGTCGTAGGCAGGTGGCTGGGAGTCATCACCCCCTTCTGGCTAGAGCCACCGACCTCATGCGTGGCCTGAGTGCGAACCATATGCAACCATACGACAATAAAAATCAGTCCCGCAATATACTTCATGCAGTCTAATAAAAATAGGCGTAAAACATAATTACAGTAAAACATGTGATACATCTCGTATGTAGATAATGTAATAACTTTGCACAAGCTACACCATTACCAGACCAAATACAAGCTAGTTAAATCCAACTTGACGGACTTCCTCTTTGGAAGTTCACCTCAACTAGGTTTGGTCACTACGAGACGTTAATATCGCTTTGTCATCACGTATACTACCCTTTATCTTCAATACGACACCAACATGGTCTCTAGCAAAAGAAACTTGAGTAGAACATGTACTCAAATCTTTCACTAGTTGAAGATAACCCCTCATGAGTATGTTCTACCTCATTGGAAGTACTTAAACCCCCAAGGGTACAACAATCTCTCAAATGAGTTCAACTGTCATCCCTCTGCCAGAATGACCAGTTTCTACATATTCCAGATTTTGATCTGGTGCTAGGCATTTTCATGACTCAAGCTGAATACCAAAGTTAAAATTAACTTCAATATATTTCCAACAAGTATTTATTTGCCCTCAGATCAGCTCCGGATAAAAAGTTATGATAATTCAAAACCAACAGAATTTCTCGAAGAATTTCAACAGCACCTCCTTTGGAAGTTGCTGTTTCCAACTCTAATTTCCACTGAGTTCTGTGCTGAAATTGCAGAAACTTTGAATTACAAAGATGTAATACATCTCCTACCCTTTCCAAAAATGTATCATATGAAATTTTTTAGGTTTTTCTACAGGAAGTTATGCTTGAAAAAAAAGAACAGTCCAGAGCGTGTTTTAAATCTGTCCTGGTTCTGGACACTTTACATTCCTATGGACTTTCAACCAATTTAAGTTGTGATTCAGCTCTCGAAGTCCGCAACAAAGTTGTAGAGCACTTAAACCTCTTTACAGAACTATATCCCACACCTACATTGGCTAACTAATCTGTGAGTTATGCTCTGTCAAAGTTCCGCAAACTTGCTGCCAAAACAGAGCACTCTGTTTCTCAATTCCTTTGAACTACACTGATCAACTATTGGACTTCTCTACCCAACCAGGGTCCTAAATGTTGAAACTTGGTGGTTTTAGTTCCCTAATACCATTATCTTTCATGCAAATGCCTATTATATGTCGGTACTACGTTCCTCACAAAAAGAAAATCCTAACCGGATTATACCGGCACATACGTCTCAATTGTGGCACTAAACGGTCTCTCACACACGCGTACTACACGGTTTACATACGTGGTTAGTACCTGCAGAAGAACACACAATAATGATGCACTCAAGGTTATTTTCATTTCAGGCAGGTCCATATTTGAAAGTAAATACATACGCTGTAAAAGTCCCAAAAATGTGTATGAATAAAAACCAAGTTTTGAGTTCATATGTGTGGCAAAGACATGAAAAATGAGACTTGCTAAAACTTTTCTTCATGCAAGGTAATACATGGATGAACATCCAACATGAGGTTCACCTTTTTATTTAAAGGTGTTGGACCAATAAGGAGTTAAATACCTCTTTGCATGTAAGTTTAAAAATCAGATTTGAAATTCAAAGTTCACACATGTAGTGACCAAAAACCTTGAATAAACATGCAGCCCTATAGTTGGAATTATAGGGAAAAGTTTGCTCACAAACTTTTCAATTGTAGGGTGGGCTCAAAGGAGAGCTAAAGAGAAGAAATTGCAAATTCTAAACCAAAATCAGATTTAGTCTTGCAAATTCAAACTGAATTTGAAGAATTCAAATTCTAGCCCACCTTTTTAAACTCAGCATTCTGGGGATTGAAAAGATCAGCTTGAGAAGATATTTGGGGAAGAAATGTGGGGTGGACCCACATGTCATAGAGCTAAAGGAGGAGCCTTACTCACTAAGTTTTACCCTCGGTGGGAAAATTTCCCGAACAGCTCACGGGCTCCACCGAGGAGCTTTCCGCGCCAGCTCCTGCTGCCGGTCTCCACGCGCTGGCGCCCCGAGGTCGGTCCTGGCTGCGCCCTCAACATGATCACGTGCCACCCCGGCCGAAGCAAAGCACAGTTGCTTTCTTCTCCTCGCAAACAAACCGAGAGCCGAGCGCCTCACCACCGCTGCTTCGGCCTGCTCGAGAGATCACGGAAACGGAGCGCCTCCTCCTCCCCCGAGCTGATAAACCTTTCCCTGAGATCAGTCTCCACCTCCCTGACCCGCAAGCAAGCGAGCTGCGGCCTCTGTTGCCCGAGAACAAACGCCGCCGCGGCGACCTAGCTCAAAAATGTGATCGGGCGCTCGTGGACAGCCCTCCACAGCGGGTTTCACGGCCGAGCGATCACACCTACGGACGCGCACGGGTGCGGTGCTGCTCTCAGCCCAAGCTCAGTCCGTGCCGCGAGCTATCGGCGGCGAATTTCGAGGTTTTGCTCCGGCGACCTCATTCCCAGCTTCTGGTATGGATTCAGCAAATTTCCGCTCTCTAATTCTTCCTAGCTTCTCAAATCTTGCACGTAGCAGCTGGATTAGCCGGCGATCGTTTTCCCTTTTGCATCCAGCGCATGAAAACGCCTCAGACCGACGAATTTCGAGCTTTTCTTGGGTTGTTCATGGCAGACCCATTCGGTCGCACGGTGACAACCCATTTCCAGCCATTTCCGAGCTAGTTTGCGGTCGTGTCGATCTCCCTAGAGGTACGCTGGTGCTGTAGGGCTCGTCGCCACAAGTTTTTGAGGGCTGGAGACCCCGGGCGACGTTGCCGAACTGCCACAGAGGCAGTTACACGTCGCCGGCCATGTTCCGATCGTCGGCGGCCCTAGCAAACCCCACAGCCATGTTCCTCGAGGCCCTAAACCCCCTGGCGGCGAGTTGTAGCTCAGGCGGTGGCCGGAAACGGCGAGCCGGCGAGCTCCGGCGTCGGGCCGGCGAGGGGCAGCGCGGGCGCGAGCGAGGAAGCCGGAGGAAGAAGACGGAGCGTGGGCCCCGTCTGTCAGCAGCTCAAATTTTAAACCCGGGATCGGGTGTGGCCGGGATCCCGTGTGTTGGCGCGCAGAGATGCTGTGGCCCGGTGTGGCTTCATTTCTATTGGCTGGAATTCAAAACTGTGGGTCCAGCCGGATTTTCAGTAGGAAAATAATTCCAGACTTAGCTCAATCTTTAGAAATTCATATCTCCCTATAGAAAACTCCAATTTGAGTGATTCCAATTGGGTTGGATTCATCTCTCTGAGTTCTATCCAAATATGAACTCAGACTTGTATGAAAGTTAATATTATATTCTGGAAAATTTTTGGAAGGTTTTCTGAAAAAGAATTATTGAGGGAGTTTGGATTATCCAAAAATCCCCAAATTTTGCCAGAATATTCTTTAGCATAGTAGTGACCAACTAGCAAATTTTAAGCTCATTTGAAGATCATTTGATTAGGAATTTGCTAAATGCAAACTACTGTGTTCAAAAGAGTCCAGAAACATTTTCAAAAAAAAATGGTTTCCAACTTCAAAAATCTGTTCTGAGCAATCCATAGCCCCAAAAATCATAGAAAAATTTAGACAAGCTCTATGAGACATACTTGGAATTGTACTTCACTTAATTGGGCATGAAAGTGCACATTACTTCAGAATTAATTCTTTTGAGCACAAATGCTTAAAGAATTGTTCTGAAAGAACTACTCAAGTAAAAGGGCTGGATTTTGGACCAGGTTACTCTCATGTGATCAAGAACTCATATGTAAATTATCAGCCCAAGATGAGTCCTTGAACTCCCTGTTCTTATTGTCCATACTTGTGTATATGTGGGAATACATAAGAGATATTGTGAGAATTAGAGAGGGCACAATAGGACTCCACAATTAGCTGCAATTTGGCAAGCTAAATCCTTAGGTAGTATAGAACCTGCTGTAAAAGTTTTGAGGCCATTGGAGTTCTTGTTCTTCAGTTGCACTCAAATCATTTCAGCTTATCTACTATGTTCATTAGGGAAAATGGTTAGTGTATAGCTAAGGCCTTAAGGTCAAATTAGTTTATTTCTGTTCTTTGCACAACAGAGGCAAACCAAGCCATGCTTGGCTTTTCCACACAACCTCTATTTCTAAGAAAGTAATTCTATAACTTCTTTCCATTACATTCTATAAAACATGTGCATATGCATGTCAATAGGAACCACGACGAAGGGGACTCAAAGGAGTGATTCATCGAAGTGGATCAAGCTCCGGAGAGTCTAGGGTGGATCTGCAAGGACACTAACTTTTTATATATGACTACCCTGCAAAACAGGCAAGCTCTGGTTTGCATTTAACAGCTGTTAAGTTTTTATTTTGTATTCACTTTCGGTTAAGAATTGAACTGTGCATTAGGTCTAGTGATTGATACTCCTCTTACATAACCAAATGACCCATGGAGTATTGGGTAGGTGTCTTTCACCGTGTAGAACTGCCATGCTTAAGTACGGTTCGGTAGAAGTCGAGTGGTGAGATGCTACTCACAGTTTCAGGAACAACAGGGGCATACGGGATTGGTTCATAAATGATTTAGCAAGTTAAAGTTGAGACCGGAAGGTTGTAGGAGCAGCAGGACATAGGGGCCTGAGTGCTGTAGACCTGTCCGTGTCGGTAAAGGACTGATCCGTATGCGGCCCTGTTGAACAAGTTTGAGTTGTGTACCGGACTCATGCTAGCTATATGGGACCCAGTAAACCGATGTACCTCGGGAAGCTGTCGTTGGGACTTTTCGGGTCGCCTCAGGCGGACGGCCGGTGTGCAGTATGTGGGGAATATTCTCATGACATCTCATGTCGGAAGGTGCACCATGAGAGTAGCTACTGTACGGGGCGACTTGATCGATTCAGCGGGGGTGAAACGGGGGAAAGGCTGCCACGTACAACATCAGTGACGGTTGTTGTAGGTAACGTCGAGTACGGGCGTACGTGTCGTGTAGTCCGGGTGTTATTGATTTGAATCACCGTCGCTCGCGGAATGGACCGAGCATACTTGTTCTCACAGTCGTGACGTAGTAAGAACTTGCATGAGAAAGGAACTAATCATTTTGATGTGAAGTATTATCCTACCTTTGTATTGGATCTTGATGAATAGGCTAGTGCAAACTCGATTCTTTTATGCCATGAGCAATTTACATCGGGGGAAAGCGTTTCTTGTTTGATTGTGGGCTCCCGATGTGGCATGCCCAAGGTTACTTAAAATGCTGCAATTAATACCTGAAAGTAAGGATTCACTTTTAGGCGAGTTTAATTATGCTGATGCCATCCTACTTTAGGTTCATAACCTCACTTAGAGTTTCATGTTTAGGGTGACGGTTAAGTCTTGCTGAGCGTTATGCTCACGGATGCTATCCGAGTTGTTTTGCAGGTAATTTACTTGATGCTTATGAGAAGGGGTGCCTGAGACTCGGGAACCTCCGAGTGCTTACTCAAAGAGCATCCTCACCGCTGCAGATTGTCTTCGTGTTGCTAGTAAGAAACGTCCGCGGGCTGGACTGTTTGTTTGTTGCTAGTTTAGATATGAGTCATGAGAGTGATAGTCTTCCGCTGTAGTTTACTCTGATATAACTATTTGTAAAACTTTTCTGTACGCTTCCGCTAAACTATTTATGTAATATGATGTGTTTCTACAACCCGTGTGCTGTTGGGTGCCGCATAACACGGCACCACCCGACGAGGTCCTGGCCGTCACAGCGTGGTATCAGAGCTACGTTGGGAACAGAGCACGGATTGAGCATCATATTATGTCAAAAACTTAGGATACGGTGAGATAACGGTACTAGGCCCACATAAGGACTAGTATTAGCATATTATGAAGGTGGCAAGCTAACCTAATTGTTATGTCGGAAAATCGTGCATCTCGGGACGTTTATGTCTTGGGGGGTGCACGTATGCGCTGTCCACCAGTGCGCACAAGCTGAAGGGTGGAGCCTCACGGGTGGCAGGTAACCCGACCTGCTTTAGTATCCTCTACGACTCTTCATGTTGTTTGGGGTATTCGAGCAACGCCATTCCCTGACGTGCGTGGTGCAATTTGGGAGACCCCGTCACATGGTCAGTAACGTGAACGCGTAGCTCAAGGCGTGTTTGGCTTGAGAACACCTGGGCGAGTGATGACGGCCAGGTGTACAAACTGTTATGGATACCGGGTTTGGTGTGCAGCCGAACCTGATGATTGAGTGTGGCTTATGTAGGTGATAACCACGAAAATCTTAGTGCGTGTAGAACACGTTTGCGAGTGACCGTTTTAGTGCCACCTAATGATACGTGTATGCCGGTGTAATCCGGTTAGATTTTTCTTTGGTGAGGCAACGTAGTACCGTCATATGTCTTACGGTGCATCGTCACCGTACTACACTGGATAGTATTCTTACCTATGAAGAAATCATTCATGACTAACTTCCAAACTAAAAATGAATGTGATAAAGCACATATTAGTTACTGAGCTCTTCATTTGAACTAAGTTTCAAAGAAGAGACTTGTTAGGCTTCTTTTGATCTCAAAGACAGAGTGCTCTGTTCAGACAGAAATTTTTCTGGTCTTTAACAGAACGTAACTCTGATTAGTTTGACCCAATGGAGGTGTTTGATACAGTTCTGGAAAGGTTGCTAAGTGCTCTACAACTTTTCTGTAGAACTCCAGAGCCAAATCCGACACCAACTTGGTTGAATGTCCAGATGAATGCAAACTGTTTGGAAAACAGAGCAGCTGCAAACTTCTCGGGATGTTGCTGTAAATTAGCCGTTACAATCTGTAGAAAAATTTCTAAGGGTCATATGATACACCGTTGGAAAGCTTATGAAACTTGCAACGATTTTGTAGTTCATAGTTTGTTCAGAATTGTACCCCATTTGTATGTAAAACTGTGATGAAAACAGCCACATACAAAGGAGGTGCTGGCAAATTTTATCCAGAAAATTCTGTCAACTTTGAACAGTCATAGCTACTGATCCAGAGATGATCTAGGGGCATAAGAGTACTCGTTGGAAAGATACTGAAGTTAACTTTATCTTCGGTATTCAATCGGAGTTCTGAAAATGTTTCTAACCAGATCAAAATCTGGGTTAAGGACAGAAAGGTCGATTCTGTACAGAATAGAGGGATTGTTCTATTTTTGGCTTTAGAAAGATGTGTAAACATGAAGTATTGTTATGCTTTTATAAAGTTTTAGCATGTTCATGTTTTACATACTTTCACATACTGCGCAGATCCAGTTTTGACTCCCTTCAAAGATGATTATTTTGCAGTATGGTGCGTACTCATTCTCCGAGTAGGGCTGAAAGTTCTCGTCGAGACGATGATGACTCGACTCCACCAGGGGCACCGCCATCAACGGTATGGGCGGATGTCATGGCTCAGATGGTCGAGTCAAGTCAAGAAAACACCAGACTACTCCAAGCCTTGGTACAACAGGGCTTGCTCCAACACGCGCAACAGGACATTCCACCTCGAAACACCTATTTGGATTTCTTGGCGACACAACCGCCAATTTTCACGGAAGCCAATGAACCAGTGGAAGCTGATCAGTGGCTTCGAGTTATGGAGTCCAAGTTTGGGGTGTTTGAGTGCGACGAATATCAGAAGACATCATTTGCAGCTCAACAGCTCCATGGAGCTGCCGGGAATTGGTGGTTCGCTTATCTTGCCACCGTTCCAGAAGGTCATCAAGTGGAATGGACGGAATTTCGTGAAGCATTCCATGCCCGTCACATTCCTATGGGTTTTATTAAGGCCCAACAGCAAAAATTCAGAAACCTGAAGCAGGGGGACATGAGTGTCCTCGATTATGTCATACGATTCAACCTTCTGGCACAATATGCTCCTGCTTATGCGACGAGCGAAGCCGCAATGTGTGACTACTTTTTCTATGGCTTGAGTGCCATACTAAAAGACAAGTTAGCTTTGTTCAATCAAGGCAGTTACATTGAGTTGATCAGTGCTGCTCTGCTGCAAGAACAAGCGACACTTGGGTGTCAAGCAGAGAAGAGGGACCGGGAGGATGTGCAGGAAGACACACCAGTCGTTCCTCGTAAATACCGTGTGGTGTATCACACACCATCCGATGAAAGATGGCAAACGCCAGTGAGATCAACTCCGTACAGATTTCCTGCTCAAGAATCATGTCTTGAAGCAACACCTTTGCCGCCGCAACGAATGACACCTGTGGCATCATTGCTGCAGCTAAGTACATCAACTTCTCAACCACAAGTCAACGAAGAACCGGGGAAATCTCCGTGTTCTTATTGCCACCGTTCAGGGCATTTTAGGCAAGAATGCCGGGAGAAGTTGGTGAACACCAGACAGCCATCATCGTCAGGTGGTATGCCGCCACCTGCTCAAGTCAACATAACAGCATTGCAATCCGGGAGTGTGCAGCATCTTGCTATTGAGGATGTCCCGGAGGGAGCACCGATGTTGGCGGGCATGTTCACTCTCAAAGACGTGCCCGTGCTCATACTTTTTGATTCCGGTGCAACCCACAATTTTATCAGCAAAACATGCGTGGATCAGCACCAACTATCCACCAATACTCCCACAACGAGTTTTCTCATACGTTCACCAGGAGGAAACATCTCTGCCAATCAGATTGTGTCCCGAGCAGCTTTGTGTTTGGGCGGAAAAATAATGCCCAACATCGCTGATTATGTTGGATAGGCAGAAGATATACATTATATTAGGGATGTCTTGGTTAAATCGTCGCGGTGACGTTCTCAATATCGGTAACCGGACTGTCCAGATTGACTCGCCGATTCACGGACAGCACACGCTGTTTTTAGACAGCGAAGATCCAGATATGGTAGAGGCCTACCACACGGAAGCGCTGAAGCTTGAAGATATTCCGGTGGTATGTGATTATCCCGACGTATTTCCTAATGACTTACCGGGCATGCCGCCCGAGCGAGACATCGAGTTCAAGATTGAACTGGCGCTGGGAATGACGCCTATCTCACGAAGGCCTTACAAGATGGCACCTAACGAGCTAGCGGAGTTGAAAGAGCAACTGAATGAACTCATGAGCAAGGGTTTCATACGACCAAGTTCTTCACCTTGGGGTTGCTCTGCGCTGTTTGTTAAGAAGAAGGACGAAACACTACGGCTATGTGTTGATTACCGTCCTCTAAATGCTGTCACGATCAAGAACAAGTATCCTTTGCCCCGCATCGACATTCTGTTTGATCAACTTGTGGATGCAAAGGTATTTTCGAAGATGGACCTTCGGTCGGGATATCACCAAATCAAAATCCGACCGGAGGACATACCGAAGACAGCTTTCTCGACGAGATACGGACTCTATGAGTACCTCGTCATGTCATTTGGGTTAACCAACGCTCCGGCACACTTCATGTACTTGATGAATTCTGTATTCATGCCGGAGTTAGACAAGTTCGTCGTGGTATTCATCGACGACATATTAGTTTACTCCAAATCAAAAGAAGAGCACGCTGAACATCTGCGTATCGTGCTACAACGGTTGCGGGAGCACCAATTATATGCCAAGTTCAGCAAGTGCGAGTTCTGGATCGATCAAGTGCCTTTCCTAGGCCATATTATTTCAGCAGAGGGCATTGCCGTGGACTCCAGCAAAATTGAACAAGTGCTGAAGTGGGAATCTCCCAAATCTGTCCATGAGGTCCAAAGTTTCCTAGGTTTAGCGGGGTATTATCGGAGGTTCATTCCGAGCTTTTCAAAGATTGCTAAACCAATGACGGAGCTGCTGAAGAAGGGCACTAAGTACATGTGGAATGCAGCATGTGAAGCCGCATTCAAAACTTTGGTGAAACATCTCACCACAGCTTCAGTTCTTGCTCAGCCAGACACGACGAAGCCATTTGATGTATACTGTGATGCATCCGGCATCGGTCTCGGCTGCGTTCTGATGCAAGAAGGGCGTGTAGTCGCCTATGGGTCTCGTCAACTACGAAACCACGAGCAGCATTATCCAACTCACGATCTCGAACTTGCTGCTGTGGTGTTGGCGTTGAAGATGTGGAGGCATTACCTACTGGGTAATCTTGTTCACCTCTACACCGACCATAAAAGTTTGAAGTATATCTTCATGCAGAAGGAGCTGAATATGAGGCAACGGAGATGGTTGGAGCTCATCAAAGATTATGAAATTTAGATCCACTATCATCCAGGAAAAGCCAACGTGGTTGTCGACGCGCTTAGTCGGAAAGCCCACGTTCACAACTTAGCGGCTGCTGAGTTGGAAGAAGAATAACCAAGTCTCCGTGTCATTCCGTATGGCACGCTTTATAATCTCGCGCTCATTCCAACAATCCGTGAAGAGATTGTTGAGGCTCAAAGAAGAGACAGAGGTATGTCTCACATACGGAGAAGACTAGACAACGGAGAGGTGAAATGTTTCCGGAAGGATGAGAACGGTACGATATGGTTTAACGACCGTATAGTGGTACCGCGTAATATGAAACTCCGGAAGAAAATATTGGATGAAGCCCACCTGTCTAAGTTTTCCATTCATCCCAGAAGTAACAAGATGTACCAAGATTTGAAACAGAAATTTTGGTGGACGAGGATGAAGAGGGAGATCGCTAAATACGTATCCGAGTGTGATATGTGTAGACGGGTCAAGGCAGATCATATGCGGAAAGCCGGACCGCTACAACCCTTGAAGATACCGGCGTGGAAATGGGAGGATGTGAGTATGGACTTCATCGTCAGATTACCGCTCACATCCAGGAAGCATGACTCGATATGGGTGATCGTCGACCGGTTGACGAAGTCGGCTCATTTCATACCGGTGAACACTCATTATAGAGCAAAGCAATATGCGGAGTTATTCATCTCCAGAATTATTTGCTCACATGGTGTCCCGAAGACCATCATTTCAGATCGAGGTGCGCTGTTTGTTGCTCGTTTTTGGGAGCAGGTGCATGCCTTGTTGGGCACCAAGCTGATTAGAAGCTCCGCATATCACCCTCAAACCGATGGACAAACCGAGAGGGTAAATCAAGTGCTTGAGGATATGTTGAGGGCGTGTGCCATCCACCACAGTAGGAATTGGGACGATCACCTACCGCTGGCGGAGTTTTCATACAACAATGGTTATCAAGCGAGTATTAAAATGGCACCGTATGAAGCTCTCTACGGCCGGAAGTGTCGCACACCGCTGAATTGGTGTGAGTCCGGCGAAAGAGTTCTGTTTGGGATTGATCTTGTCAACGAAGCCGAAGACCGAGTTCGGTTGATACAAGAGAACTTAAAGGCTGCACAATCCCAACAGAAGAGCTACGCTGATCAACGGCGTAGGCCTTTGCATTTTGACGTCAGAGAGCATGTGTACCTTCGGGTATCTCCGATGAAGGGAATTCACTGATTCGGTGTAAAGGGGAAACTTGCTCCCCGTTTTATTGGTCCTTTTTCTATCAAGGAGAAGTGCGGACCCGTAGCCTACCGGCTGGAATTACCGGCAACTCTAGCGGGTGTTCATGATGTATTTCATGTATCACAGCTGCGGAAGTGCCTCAAATACGCCGCTGCTGTTCGCACCGAGGACATCGACGAATTGAAACCGAACCTGACCTACACCGAGCGACCGGTTCAGATTTTGGATGAAAAGACCCGGGTAACCCGGAACCGGACGATCCGATTTTTCAAGGTGCTGTGGAGTAATCACACCGCGGAAGAGGCAACGTGGGAAAGTGAAGATTATCTCCGCACCAACTACCCGGAACTTTTATCTTTGTACAGTTTGTAATTACCTCTCCCGTCTCGTTCCTCTTTTGTAATCTCGGGACGAGATTCTTTTAAGGGGGGAGGAATGTAAAAGTCCCAAAAATGTGTATGAATAAAAACCAAGGTTTGAGTTCATATGTGTGGCAAAGACATGAAAAATAGGACTTGCTAAAACTTTTCTTCATGCAAGGTAATACATGGATGAACATCCAACATGAGGTTCACCTTTTTATTTAAAAGTGTTGGACCAATAAGGAGTTAAATACCTCTTTGCATGTAAGTTTAAAAATCAGATTTGAAATTCAAAGTTCACACATGTAGTGACCAAAAACCTTGAATAAACATGCAGCCCTATAGTTGGAATTATAGGGAAAAGTTTGCTCACAAACTTTTCAATTGTAGGGTAGGCTCAAAGGAGAGCTAAAGAGAAGAAATTGCAAATTCTAAACCAAATTCAGATTTAGTCTTGCAAATTCAAACTGAATTTGAAGAATTCAAATTCTAGCCCACCTTTTTAAACTCAGCATTCTGGGGATTGAAAAGATCAGCTTGAGAAGATATATTTTTAAACTCAAATTCACGGAAACGGAGCGCCTCCTCCTCCCCCGAGCTGCTAAACCTTTCCCTGAGATCAGTCTCCACCTCCGTGACCCGCAAGCAAGCGAGCTGCGGCCTGCGTTGCCCGAGAACAAACGGCCATGGTGACCTAGCTCAAAAATGTGATTGGGCGCTCGTGGACAGCCCTCCACAGCGGGTTTCACGGCCGAGCGATCACACCTACGGACGCGCACGGGTGCGGTGCTGCTCTCAGCCCAAGCTCAGGCCGTGCCGCGAGCTATCGGCGGCAAATTTCGAGGTTTTGCTCCGGCGACCTCATTCCGAGCTTCCGGTATGGATCCAGCAAATTTCCGCTCTCTAATTCTTCCTAGCTTCTCAAATATTGCACGTAGAAGCTGGATTGGCCGGCGATCGTTTTCCCTTTTGCATCCAGCGCATGAAAACGCCTCAGACCGATGAATTTCGAGCTTTTCTTGGGTTGTTCATGGCGGACCCATTTGGTCACACGGTGACAACCCATTTCCAGCCATTTCCGAGCTAGTTTGCGGTCGTGTCGATCTCCCTACAGGTACGCTGGTGCTGTAGGGCTCGTCGGCACAAGTTTTTGAGGCCTGGAGACCCCAGGCGACGTTGCCGAACTGCCGCAGAGGCAGTTATACGTCGTCGGCCATGTTCCGGTCGTCGGCGGCCCTAGCAAACCCCACAGCCATGTTCCTCGAGGCCCTAAACCCCCTGGCGGCGAGTTGTAGCTCAGGCGGTGGCCAGAAACGGCGAGCCGGCGAGGGGCAGCGCGGGCGCGAGCGAGGAAGCCGGAGGAAGAAGACGGAGCGTGGGCCCCGTCTGTCAGCAGCTCAAATTTTAAACCCGGGATCGGGTGTGGTCGGGATCCCGTGTGTTGGCGCGCAGAGATGCTGTGGCCCGGTGTGGCTTCATTTCTATTGGCTGGAATTCAAAACTGTGGGTCCAGCCGGATTTTCAGTAGGAAAATAATTCCAGACTTAGCTCAATCTTTAGAAATTCATATCTCCCTGTAGAAAACTCCAATTTGAGTGATTCCAATTGGGTTGGATTCATCTCTCTGAGTTCTATCCAAATATGAACTCATATTTGTATGAAAGTTAATATTATATTCTGGAAAAATTTTGGAAGGTTTTCTGAAAAAGAATTATTGAGGGAGTTTGGATTATCCAAAAATCCCCAAATTTTGCCAGAATATTCTTTAGCATAGTAGTGACCTACTAGCAATTTTTCAGCTCATTTGAAGATCATTTGATTAGGAATTTGCTAAATGCAAACTACTGTGTTCAAAAGAGTCGAGAAACATTTTCAAAAAAATGTTTTCCAACTTTAAAAATCTGTTCTGAGCAATCCATAGCCCCAAAAACCATAGAAAAATTTAGGAAAGCTCTCTGAGACATACTTGGAATTGCAGTTCACTTAATTGGGCATGAAAGTGCACATTACTTCAGAATTAATTCTATTGAGCACAAATGCTTAAAGAATTGTTCTGAAAGAACTTCTCAAGTAAAAGGGCTGGATTTTGGACCAGGTTACTCTCATGTGATCAAGAACTCATATGTAAATTATCAACCCAATATGAGTCCTTGAACTCCCTGTTCTTATTCTCCATACTTGTGTATATGTGGGAATACATAAGAGATATTGTGAGAATTAGGGAGGGCACAATAGGACTCCACAATTAGCTGCAATTTGGCAAGCTAAATCCTTAGGTAGTATGAACCTGCTGTAAAAGTTTTGAGGCCATTGGAGTTCTTGTTCTTCTGTTGCACTCAAATCGTTTCAGCTTATCTACTATGTTCATTAGGGAAAATGGTTAGTGTATAGCTAGGGCCTTAAGGTCAGATTAGTTTATTTCTGTTCTTTGCACAACAGAGGCAAACCAAGCCATGCTTGGCTTTTCCACACAACCTCTGTTTCTTAGAAAGTAATTCTATAACTTCTTTCCATTACATTCTATAAAACATATGCATATGCATGTCAATAGGAACCACGGCGAAGGGGACTCAAAGGAGTGATTCATCGAAGTGGATCAAGCTCCGGAGAGTCTAGGGTGGATCTGCAAGGACACTAACTGTTTATATACGACTACCCTGCAAAACAGGCAAGCTCCGGTTTGCATTTAACAGCTGTTAAGTTTTTATTTTGTATTCACTTTCGGTTAAGAATTGAACTGTGCATTAGGTCTAGTGATTGATACTCCTCTTACATAACCAAATGACCCATGGAGTATTGGGTTGGTGTCTTTCACCGTGTAGAACTGCCATGCTTAAGTACGGTTTGGTAGAAGTCGAGTGGTGAGATGCTACTCGTAGTTTCAGGAACAACAGGAGCATACGGGATTGGTTCATAAATGATTTAGTAAGTTAAAGTTGAGACCGGAAGGTTGTAGGAGCAGCAGGACATAGGGGCCTGGGTGCTGTAGACCTGTCCGTGTCAGTAAAAGACCGATCCGTATGCGGCCCTGTTGAACAAGTTTGAGTTGTGTACCGGACTCATGCTGGCTATATGGGACCCAGTAAACCGATGTACCTCGGGAAGCTGTCGTTGGGACTTTTCGGGTCGCCTCAGGCGGACGGCCGGTGTGTAGTATGTGGGGAATATTCTCATGACATCTCACGTCGGAAGGTGCACCATGAGAGTAGCTACTGTACGGGGTGACTTGATCGATTCAGCGGGGGTGAAACGGGGGAAAGGCTGTCACGTACGACGTCAGTGATGGTTGTTGTAGGCAACGTCGAGTACGGGCGTACGTGTCGTGTAGTCCGGGTGTTATTGATTCGAATCACCATCGCTCGCGGAATGGACCGAGCATACTTGTTCTCACAGTCGTGACGTAGTAAGAACTTGCATGAAAAAGGAACTAATCATTTTGATGTGAAGTATTATACTAGTGTTGTATTGGATCTTGATGAATAGGCTAGCGCAAACTCGATTCTTTTATGCCATGAGCAATTTACATCGGGTGAAAGCGTTTCTTGTTTGATTGTGGACTCCCGATGTGGCGTGCCCAGGGTTACTTAAAATGCTGCAATTAATACCTGAAAGTAAGGATTCACTTTTAGGCGAGTTTAATTATGCTTATGCCATCCTATGTTAGGTTCATAACCTCACTTAGAGTTTCATGTTTAGGGTGACGGTTAAGTCTTGCTGAGCGTTATGCTCACGGATGCTATCCGAGTTGTTTTGCAGGTAATTGACTCGATGCTTATGAGAAGGGATGCCGATGAGACTCGGGAACTTCCGAGTGCTTACTCAAAGAGCATCCTCGCCGCTGCATATTGTCTTCGTGTTGCTAGTAAGAAACGTTCGCGGGCTGGACCGTTTCTTTGCTGCTAGATTAGATATGAATCGTGAGAGTGATAGTTTTCCGCTGTAGTTTACTCTGATATAACTATTTATAAAACATTCTTGTACGCTTCCGCAAAACTATTTATGTAATATGATGTGTTTCTGCAACCCGTGTGCTGTTGGGTGCCGCATAACACGACACCACCTGACGAGGTCCTGGCCGTCACATACGCCCGTATCATTGTCATACGACCGTCCTTGAGTTAAGCCACGTCTCAAGGTACGTGATTGTGTTTCCACACCACACGACGGGGAACCCGAGTAGAGCGCGAACGGGTCGTCACGGTTAGGAATTTTACCAACCCAACAGATACCACTTACTGCCCTGCAGAGCACGCCGATTGCAAGCGTTGCGTATGTCCTCCTGGGCTATTTCCAGACGAACACACTATCGCGTTACTGACCACACGATGGGGTCTCCACTTGCTTGCCTAATGCACGCTAGGGATCAACGTTTCATATGAACTCAGGAACATGAAGAGTCCAAGAGTTTCATATTAACGTCTCACACCAAGCTGTGGGACCTACCGTGAACCACGTTCCTCGTCAGGGGAGCTAACTGAAATTGAACCGCTTTCGGTGGCGTTCCTTACCATTTTTACCTGAGCGTAGGTGCGTCGTTACATAATCAAAATTCAGAATTATAACACATATGTTAGTCTTGCCACTTTATACATATGTAGCAATACAATTATACATATCAGCAAAATTGAATTATAACATTCCATAATTTATCTACGTCACGACGCAGTGAACAAGCGGTACTCATCACCGTGAGGGACGGCGAATCGACCCGATATACACCTGCAGGGATACCCGAATAGCACGTCACGTACGCCCATACTCGGAGCTGCACAACACACTCCACGGATGTCGTACGGGACAACCTTTCACCAAACAGCCCAAACATCGAACCGGTCGCACCAAAAAGAGCAGGAGGTTCCCTACACGGAGCATCTCTCTATGCCCGTTAGCAGATTTCCACCTTGCTGTCCTCAGCCTACACCTATAAATCGGTGCGTTATGCCTCGACGCCCGGAGATATAGGTTACATCGGTTTATCGGGGCCCATATATCCGATATGCCTTCGGTACGTTCAATACTTGTTCAGCAGGGCCGCACACGGATCGATCCTCAATCGAGACGGACAGGGCTGCACGCACAAGACTTCCTCTTGCTGCGCCCTAACCCCTGCCTAGTCTCATTTTCTTACTAAGTGATCTCACATCACTCGAACCAATCCCGTGTGTCCCAAAGCCTAAACTCGCGAGTAGATTCCAACTACTCGACTTGTACCGAAGTTCTATGAATATTAAGCACAGCGTATACTACTCGAGGACTTATACACAACCCTCACTCTTGTGGGAATAATCGGCTATGCACTTGGGTTTTCAATCATCCTACACCTAATGAACATATAGACCATATACTAAGTATACATAAAGCAAAACTTTATAAAATTTATTAATGTAAACTGGGTCTTGCCTTGTTGCTGCTGGTCATAGGTTAGGCCTTCTTCCGGAAGGAGAAAGTCAAGCACCTCCGGGGTCTCCTCGCCTTCAGCGACTACACATAAACCATATACTATATGTAAATTTGAATACAATGTTTTAAACTGAATATGTAAAGACCATAACTCTAGCTAGCACTTCCCTTTGGCTCTGAAATTTTTATGGTGGCTTGGTAGGGTCCTAACCAGAGTCTTGACCAAGTTTCGTTTGAAACAAAGTCCATTTGAGCTCTGCACAAATAAAAACCTATTTGGTCATTAGTAGAGCCTCTAAGGATTTCCAGGGATTTTCATGGCTCCAAACATTACTTTCTGGAAAATAGAGTTTGATATAGTTCTAATGGAAGTGGTTTCATGTCAATTGAATAATGCTATAAGGGGTTATGCCCTAAACAAGATTTGAGAAAATCTGAAAATGTTTCTGTACATTTTTCAATTTTCTCATGGCAGTTCACTTAATCACACCCTTAGGGGGACTAAACAAACTTGAATGGATCTGAAATTTTTACTCTGACTCAAGGATTTTCACATGAACCTCCCAGCCAAATTTTAGAATTTTTCATAAAGTAATTCTCCAGATAAAATTCCCAACAATTTAAAATTTAGGGAATTAATTCTGGAAAACTATTAAGTTTCATGAGCTGAATTTTGTTTTGCTGGTTAGTATTCAAAAAGATGAATCCAACAAAATTTTGGTTCACTAAATTTGGAGTTTCCTAGCAGAAGTTACAGTTAGTTGAAGTTTGAACCAAATTCTCAAATTCAAATAAAAGTTTAAACCGGCTGGTGGGGTCCCCGGGCTATGTGTCAGCACCGCAGCCAAACCACACTGAGGTCCGCAGAGTCTCCCGCATAGTCACATGAAATCCCGGCACCACAATCGATCCAGCGCTGTTTTAACAGAGGCCGACACGTGGGGCCCGCGGAGTTTCGTCTACCTCACGTTCCCGCGGCTCACCGCCGCCACCTTCGCCAGAGAGCTCGCCGCCGGGCGTTCTGCTGCCCGACCTTCGACGAAACTCGCCGCCTGTGCACATTTCCGCCTGAGGAACACGTTGGTGCACTCAACGGAGCTCGGTGTTGGCCGGAACAGTGCTCGCGACGGTGACAGCGTCCGGAAGCTCATCAACGACATCGAACTCGGTGTTCTCTACACCTTTTTCAACGCGGTTTTCTCGGAGAGCTCCGCTGAGACTTGCTGATCACGGATATGAGCACTGATCCTCATGAAAACGGCTGCAACTAAGACCTCACCGGCGAGGTGCCCTATTTTCAGCCGCAAAGCCGAAATTCTGGCAGAACTGGGGTCCTAGTGCATGGAACTGGTTGCTACTTGATCGAGGAGGTGCGCTAGGTGTTCTAGAGCGTGTGAGAGCTGTATATTAATTGTCAGTTGCCTGTGTGCAACAAATTTCGCCGTTGACCGGACTCTAACTCTAACACGCTCTAAGGAAGAAAACTAGAAATTCTTGCTCTACACCGCATGGAGCACAGTTTCCTCCTACAGCTTCAGCACAAGTAAGCACACCTTTTCTTCTCTGTTGACGGTGCGTGAAACAGCCAGGATCGGCCATTCACCGGTGATCAGAGGAAGCGACAATGAGTTCTTGCGCTGAAACTGGAGAATAGCTCGGAACGTGCTCGTTTTCGCTCGGGAACATAAAGAAGGGTGGAGCAGCTCGGTGTGCTGGCCTTTGAGCCAAAAATTTTTACCGTGAGGTGGAAGTCTCGGGCGAGCTGGCGGACTCTGCGAGACGGCGTCGGTCGCCCGCGCAACGTCGCCTGGTTTGAGTCGGTTTCACTCTGAGTCCAGTCACTGATCAGTGGGTCTATTCCTTTTCTGATTTTCATTTTTGTTTTCACTGAAAAGATCTCAGCTACTCACAATTGAATGAGAGACTTAGCCACCAAGTCATTGTTTGAATTTGATTTCCTCAATTTGAGATTAGTTTGGCTAAATTTGCTGCCCATTTGAATTTTGAAGTCAAATTCAGTTTGAGTTATTGCAAATTTAGCTCCCGACAAGATGAACTCCAATGAGGATGAGAATTGGTGGACTAACTCAGAAGAATGTGCTGAGTTTGAATATGAAGTCAACTTTTGAATTCAAGTGATGAAAGTGGCTGCAATTTGAATTTGCATTCAAATTGGCCTCTTATTGAAATGTCTCCAAAAGTGCCTAAAAAAGTATTGGATTTGCATGAAATTTGGCCTGAGCCTTTCTAAGAATATATAAGGTCTAGGGGTGAGCTCAAACTTTCATGTTTATGTGTATGACTTCTACTTTTTGAAGTTAGGGCTTTCCCCTCTAATCACCCTCTTGATGGTGTTTACTTGCTCTTCACAAGTGTTCATGAGCTATCCACCACATGAGCTGTGGTGTTGTGAGGTGATGAACATTTTTTTGCAAGTCCATTTCTTGGGCTTTTGCACAATGCGACGCGACAGGAAGTCGGACAAGACCGTCAGTGAAGTCAGGCTCTGTTGTGCCAGGAATCTGATCCTCACCAGCACAGGCTTGTAGGCTCCTTGCAAGTTGGGGATCCTATCCCTGACGGGGTTCTCGCTGACCGGGGGGCCACTCGGCAGGTCCAGGCAATCGTGAACGTCGGTCTAGACGATCACCCAATCCTCCCTCTAGTGCTCCCACTTGCCAGGGGAGAAGGGTGCGATGTACGACACAGAGTTCTTGCCCCGGTGCTGGAAGTAGTAAGCCCCCAGGTGGCTTGAGCTTCTCCCGGAGGCCCGCGGGATGAAGAAGAGTCGAAATAGCCGCACCAACAGCCGCACACACACGAACATCTCGCAGAAATGGAAGAAGACCACCACCAATGCGAGAGCGTGCAACATCAGGGGGTGGAGCTGAAGGTCGTACACCTCCAGCAGCATCAACAGAAACGAAATATCTAGGAGAGAGAACCCGGCCAGCACGTACGACGTGAAGAGGACGATCTTGCCGGGCTGCAGGTCAGTGAGCGGGATCGCCCGACAACAAATCCTCCTGTCGTAATCGGCCAATTGCTAGCCAAGCACCCGCCTCACGCGTCCGAGATCTTCATTAGACTGAAGGCGAGAGGTGCGAAGGCTAGTCGCCATTGGAGCAAGCGGTGGATGATTCTGGTCGAATGCGGAGGTTTCGAGCGCAAAGGAGGAAGACGAAGAGTTCAACGCGCAAGAAAGCAAGTAAGAAAGCAATCACATATGGCTGCAAAGTTTCCTTTCTACTCCTGCGACGCTTGGAAGAACTTCGTGCACGTCGTCTGGTCTAGCACCGCCCCACGCTACCCGCATCACCAATGAAGAGTGGGACCCAGGTCGGCCTGTTAGACAGAGGGGGCCAGGCGGGCAGTGACTATAAAAGGAGACTCAAATAGTTCCCGAGAAAAGCGGCGCAACAGAACTGTAGCGGTCGTCTTGGGAACTGTCACAGTCAGTGCCCTAAACTGCGCCATGAGCACATCGCCACGACCCTCCAATCAAGCACTGCCATGCGTCCACTGCGCCAGGGATGTGCTGTCGCGTCAACTGCCAAGGTACAAGTTTAAAGCAGCCACGCAGGAAGGAAAGACGGAGGCCCCACCTGCGGGATCGTCGCCTCCCCCGAGGTGGGCCTGGGGGGCCACTGTCGGTACCCTACAGACTGGGTACCCCCATGTATAGGCATGAAGTGGCTGCAGACCCCGCCTCCCTGCTGAGGCGGGTTCTGGCGCTGCCACGTGTCCTCTGGCTCCGGATCTGACCTCCCCGCTGAGGGCTTCGAAGCTGCCACGTGTCCTCCAGCTCCGGGCCTGGCATCCTAGTTGAGGAGGGCTCCAGAGCTGCCACGTGCCCTCCGGCTCTAGACCTGGTCTTTTTGTTGTGGAGGGCTCCGGAGCTGCCACGTGTCCTCCGGCTCTGAATCTGGCCTCCGAACTAAGGTGAGGTCCGAAGCTACCACGTGTCCTCTGGCTCCGAGCCAGGCCTCCCCGCTAAGGCGGGCTCCGGAGCTGACACATGTCCCATGACCCGCCATGGGTCGTGGGCCTCAGGAGTCAAGGAAGACGTGACCAGTTCAGTCACACATTCAAGACTCGCATGTTCTTCAGGAGTACTGCACACAGTGTACGCCTCCATCCACTCCTGGCAGTCATTACAGTGACAGGACAACACAGAGTGGCTGACAACGACAACAACATTACAGTGCTGCACAGCTGACCGAGTAGGATGTGGCGACAAGACGAAGCTTTTTCCCACCATCATCAACCCCTACTCAGTCTGGGACGACTGGCGTGTCAGGCGGCGCGCCTTAACTCCATCAGCAGTGGATACTAAAGTAACGATTAATACCCTAGATTGTGCATAGGATACGGATCGCCGCGTGGCCATCTGTCGAGCCACGGGTATTAGTGTAACTGTCGACCTTGAGACATAAAAGGATCGGGCAGCCTCCGAGAGAGGGAGCAAACCCATCAGACTCAAAAAGCGAATACACGCCATCGAATCCTCAAACAAGCTCAGGCTTGGAAACACACATCAATACAACACACTCTCCCATAGACGTAGGGTTTTATGCTCCGACGGCCCGAACCACGTAAATCCTGGTGTTCATCTCATGTTCCTCAAGCTCGATCGATCCAGAGACTTAGCCCCTCCAAACAACGAACCTCCGCGGGCTGCTCCACTAGCGGTGCCGGGGGAAGTGTCGTAGAAAACACTTCACAATGTCCAAATTTTCAAATTTGGCAAAAATAATTGAATTTCGTTTACATTACGTTGTTGCTAAAAATTTTAATCCTTTAAGTCAAAATTATGATACAAACACAATAGCGATATGAAAACAGTGGTAAAAATCACAAAGGATATATTTGTCCATTCACCACAAAGTTAACACCGTTAGGAGCACTTAACGGATTTGTGGTAATGTTATGCTTCAGCTGAATAAACTTGTGACTAAAACACAAAATTTAAAAAACAGGGTCTAGATCACAATTGGCTTCTAAAATTATTGCTAAAACACAATTGGCCCTTTTGAATTCGAAAGGATTTCAACTCAAATGCTCGTTCTGCGAAAAAAATCAGCTCAAATATTTGTTACATCAACAGTCGTGTTACTCTAGATTCACTACAAAAGTTTATAGTTAGGAAAAAAACGTAGGTAAACAAGAGAGGTGTATTTTTTTTCTGCAAAGAAAGACGAAGATTGTAAATCTTGCAAGTTGCAAGCTGGGCTCTTCTTTTTGGGGGGAGAGACCAGCCAAAGAGTTATTTCAGATAAATTGTTTCTTACTCTTGAGGATAATATGTAAGATAATTTGGCACACGAAGATAACCTCATCGACATCATCTCCGGCCACCCGTGCGGGCCTCATCAATGTCTCCAGCCTAGCCCCATCTATTGAAATGTTACAGCTACCTTGATCGGAAAATCTGCACCATGCTTACAGGTATATGGTCGTCCTCTATTGTACTGTACTGCTCTACTCCAATATAAGCTTTGCTTCTATACATGACTACTCTCAGTGTCCATCTATATTCAGCTTTGTGTCATTAAACTGTCCACTTCGGATTGCAGTTTGCTCGAGACTTACATTCAGTAGATTGATTGAGAGCATGCTACCATTTTATCAGACAAATCCTTCCTTTCTTATGGTTACGTGGGCAACAGAGCGGTAACCGTATGAGCCAATACCCCCCGTGCCTGATGAAAAACGAGTCTGATACAGAAGGATTCCAAGAGAGCAAGGCCTTATCAGCATCTTCTGGCAAGACAAAGCTGCAAGAGTTGGGTAATCTGGTTCACCTAACTGAGACAGCTGTTCCGTGAGCAAATGTAGGAGGTCAAACGTCAACTCCGTCACAAATCAGAAGCAACTATGTATGTATCGGATGCTTAGACAAGGACATTTGATTGAACCATAAATTCAGAAGCATGCGCACACAGAGTAGCATCGCTTCATTTTGACGCAGATAGGAAGTTTTAAGGGGGCAAAGGTGCTTCTGATCTCTAAGGGCATGCCCCGCCAGTAACAAAGAATTGATGCAAATGGGACACCATGTCCATGAATGACAGATCATGGAAAACTCGTTCCTACCTTGCAATCTCAGCGCTCTGTTTCCCCTCTTCTGTCATCTGATTCAACACGTTCGCTCTCTCAGGGAACAACTTAGCATCTGGTGGCTGCAGACCTGTAGCGTCCTCTGAGCATGTGCCCACTTCAGCTTCTACTATTTCTTACCGAAACACTTCCATGCAAACTCAGTATGTAAAACTCAGACATTAGTCAGAAACGCATTGAATCTATAGCCAACCTGACTTTACTAACTAAACTAAACAAAATAATTAGTAAAAGTATAAGGATTACATCTAACATTCTTCACCTAATCCTTGTGTTTTTCATCCATCTTGACCATTTCAATCCTAACATTTAGCTCATGAGATTGAACTTGCCTTAATGTCGTTGTCAGAACATCCACGAGAGGTGGTCTTTTATGTTGACAAACTCAGTAGAAATGCTCCATTTCTCCACGCACAAACGGATGAAGTGTTAGCGCAGATCAATGTGTTTGCTTCTCTTATAAAAGACAAGGATCTTGCAGAGGGTCACGGCGGACATTTTGTCCATCTTGAGCTTCACGGTGTCGGCCTTGTCCTTTTTAGGTTGCTGAGGAGCCGTGTAAGCCAGATAGCTTGAGTTACCACTGTTGCAGCGGCAACGTACTCTGCTGCGATAAGACAAAGCAACGACCTGTTGCTTCATTGATTGCCAAATAATCAGACTAGAACCGAGAAAGAAGAGGGCACCCGAGCTACTCTTTTGTGTACGGTGTTGTTGATGTGATAGCTGCCAGAGTCGTCAATCAATTCTAACTTCTCTGTTTTGTGCATGTAGTTGAGACAATGGTCGACTGTTAGATCTGTTAGGAATAAACTCTAGGAAATGGGGCAATGGCCGATTTTATCTTCTAATTATAGACCATATCTGATTGTATCCTATATCTTTCTTAAGAGTTTGAATATGTTAGAAATACTGTACTAAAATTATAACCTTCTATATAAACACTATGAGGTCGGTGGTTGATGTGACACTCATCTCTCACGCTCAAGGAAGCCCCGGCGGCAGTTGCTGCCTTCCCAAAATCGCCGAAGCCCTCCTCCTCCTCCTCTCTCCACCTTATATCACATGTGAACAAATTCCTCCGGCAGCAACCGCCTCTCCACGTTTTCTTCCCAAACGGCGCCCCCATTTCGTCGCCTCTGTGTCCACTATAAAACCCAACCGAGCCCCCCCCCCCCCCCCCGTTCATTCACCGATCGCACACAATTTCCCTCAACAAAAACCGCCACCCCGTAGCCCTAATTCCGAAATTCGACACAACTGTTGCAATATCCTTCACCCTAACTCCTCCTACGTCGTCACAAGGCCGAGAGGAAGATTTCCCGATGAGAAGCTATGAAGAAACGCGCTCGGAACACTCTACCGACGAAGATCGCCGGAGTTTTCCGCCAAACACCGTCACCGACGTCCTTCCGGCCGTTCCAAGACCAAAGGGGCACCCTAGGTGAGTTCTTGATGACCTCCTCTTCGTTCTGGTATAGAAATGTCAAAGAATAGTAGAGAAATTTAGGAAACCGAAAGTCTCCGGCGATGCCACCGCCGCTCGCCGGCGAGCGCGCCACCGCGCGTGAAGGAGAAGGGAATAGGGCGACGTGGCCGAATCCTGGCTCTCCATTTTTTATGTGCGGCTAGGATTAGAAGGGGGCGTACCCCTTCGGTTCATTAAATCTGAACCGTCCAGATTAGATCCAACGGCCCATATTTAAAATAGTTACAACCGTTGAGAATTTCACGGTTAGGTCCCTGGAGATTTAAATAACTAGGAAATAGCCCCTGAGATTTACAGAATCAACCCTAGGCTTATAGAAAATTGGAAATTCACTGTGAATTAGCCAAATAACCCTTGTGCATTTTAGAAATTGGTAAAACAGTTCTGTAATTTCAATTTGAACCCTAGAAAAATTGTAACTATCACAAATTGACCCAAATCAGTTTTAAAATTTGAATTTAATTCTGTAATTAGTCAAATTAGGTTAAATGATTTCTGAAAAATGTTAGAAACTTATTAAAAGCCCTGTTTAAACATTCTGATCAGAATATTAAATCTGAAATTAAAAGTAATTAGTTCAAAAGACTGAAATTAATTATAAAATGACAAATTAAGTCTAAAAATTTAAACAAAAATAATATAAATATCAGAAAAATTGTAGAAATTTATTACACAGCACAATATTATTCTGTTTTTATGTTTTTATGCATTTGAAGTTTCTGTAGTCCAGAATAATTATTTAAATGGCTGAAAATACATTTTTAAGTATTAAATAAATACTAAAATATAGATAAAAATATTATATAATGAAAGAAAATTATGGCAACTGTTCCAAATACATAAATAGGTTCTGAAATGTAGAAAATAGTAATATGAGTTCTGAAAATGATTATAGTAATGATTTAAATGATTTTTAGGATTTAATTAATTATTAAAATTAACATATATACACATAAGATTCTAAAATTATTTTAAATCACCTCACAAATTGAAAATGAGTGTTTGACTATAGCAAAAGTAAAGTAGAAGGATATAGGTACCAAATTGAAACCTACTTTCATTCCAACCCACATGAAATGACATGAAATCAATAAGTATATGTGTGTAATCCAACATACATGATTGAAATACATTGCTAAGATTCTTATGGCATGTTTGGCATTGTTTTGTGTGTGCATGTGAATGGCTAGAACCAAATTAAGAACTACTTCTAAATCTTCAAGAGCAAGAATTTGAAGTGAATCACCCATCCTTCAAAGGCAAGTGTTCCTTGACCACTTTGTTCCTACTCTAGGATGAATAGTTAGATTATTTGCATGATGTCATTAACATGAAACCTAATTTAGGTTGTTTCCCTAGTTATATTCCTTTATCATTCCTTGTTGAACCATGGAGGGACTTAGTTGATGTTTGTTGGTTATCATTTTATGTGCTTAGCCATGCTTAGTACTTAGAAAATGAATGAAACATTATGTGGATAGTCTTGTGGAATTATATGCAAGACACAAGAGTGTGTCATGGTGTTAGGAATCTAGGCAGGCTGGCTGTTTGGTTGGTGCTTCGTGCACGAGACTCGGGAATGAGTTAGTGCCCGTTTTAGATTCTAAGGACCGGTTCATGGAATAGTTAACCCGGCTTTACAGTGCCACCACAAGACTGAGATGGGGCAGCTTGGCCAATTAATTAGGAGTTTGCCGGTATAGTATGAGTGTTTGGATGGTGCGGGGAATGGGAGTCCATTTTTGACTGCCCTAGGAACTGCAAGGCTCAAGAGGGGGCTTCTGTAGGGGAGGGTTACTCCCAGGAACTATAGCGGTGAAACCTCAGTGGGCTTGTACTTGCCGGTAGACCCTTTGTAAAAGCCATGTAGTGATCTCCTGATCGCACACCAAAGGAAGTGTGTAATGTGGCTTGCAACCACGGATATCAGGGAGGTTTCTTAGTCCACCTGGCAACAGGGGATGAAATCACTACTTGTGGGTAAAGTGGTACAATCTCTGTAGAGAACCAAACTGTCATGACAGCCGTGCTCACGGTCAAGAGCGGTTTGGACTTGTCCATGATTAGAGAAACATGGATGTGAGTTGAAAGAGGTTGTTGGGTGGTGTAACCTAACATTAATGACTTAATTATGATGATGGTGGGATTATCACTTAGTAAAGGTAGGTTGCTAATCAAAGCTAAGGCTTAGGATTAATGCATAGTGCTTGACCATGTTAGCCTTCCTTGCTATTAGCCTTCATAACATTCTTTCCTACACTTGCTGAGTACCTTTGGTACTCGAACTTGCTTTTGTTAGATGTCGTATGCTGCTCAGGTCCAAATGAAGACAATGACTTCGATGAGGAGGATTTCGATCCCGAAGAGTTATTCTAGGTTGGCGTAACCCCCGGTCAACGCCTGTGGATTGGAGGACCATCATTTAGACTTCCGCTGGTTGTAAATATTAGTGTGATAACACTCTTATTATTCTACTATGACATATGATGTAATATAAGGTTACCGATGACTTTGGCATGTAATATAATGATATTTCACTATTGTCGGCACATGTATGAGTCAACTGATCCTGGCATACATGTGAGTATACGCTCGGTGTTCCTTATGGAAAATCGGGTGTGACAGTTGACCTCCCTATAAATAAAATCGCGGCCCGAGACAAAGGGTTCAACGCTTCCTAAAACTTCAACATGATAATCAGAGCCATTCTTCCACACGTCTAAGCCTGCAATCAATACCCGTCGACATCATGATGACGAACTCTACCACGCCACCGCCGACAATTCTCCTTGGTGCATCTGTCATGGAGAAACTTACAAGGGAGAATTACCCTCAGTGGAAGGCTCAAGTCCTTCCACATATTCGTGGTGCACGCCTGCATGGCTTCCTTGATGGAACCGCCAGTGCACCAGAAGAAATGATCACCGGAGAAGAAAATAATCAGATGATTGACAACCCAACATATGCTGTATGGGTTGCCAAAGATCAGCATATCTTAGGGTATCTACTTGGAACATTATCCAAGCAGATTCTGAGTCAAGTTGCATCATATGACACAACTAGAGAAGTGTGGTCGGCCTTAGAAAATATGTATGCATCACAGTTAAGATCGAGAATCAACAATCTACGAATCAAGTTGGCGAACTCTTCAAAAGGAAGTAAGTCTATCGCTGTGTATTTCGCAGAAATAATGAGTTTTGCCGATGAACTTGCTGCAGCAGGCAATCCTCTTAAAGATGATGAGATTATCTCCTACATACTTGCTGGTCTAGATCAAGAGTACAATACTCTAGTTGTTGTCTTGGGTGTTCAAAAAACTCCCATTTCTTTAAGTGATCTATATGGTCACTTAACTAGCTTCGAAAGTCGTCAAGAAGTTCTTCAAGCTATGAACTCCTCCACCGAGTTGAAGTCTTCTGCGAATGCGGCATCACGGGGCCGTGGCACTCCCTATCGTGGGAACTTTCGATGCGGTCGTGCAAGTGGCCACAATGGAGGAACTAGGGGTGCACGCTACCCCACCAATTCACGTGGAGGAAGGCGCGGAGGCTATGGATGAAGCAGCAACAACCAAAGCCATGAAAGACCAACATGTCAAATATGTTGGAAAACTAGACATATGGCGTCTTCCTGCTGGCACCGATTTGAAGAAGATTTTGAATCAGAAGAGAAGATTGTGGGGTTCGATCAGCAACTCGTCATACGGAGTAGACACAAACTGGTATATGACGGTGGAGCAACTGACCATATTACCAGTGATCTCGACAAGATCTCCGTGAAAGAAAAATATCGTGGCAAAGATCAAGTACAAATGCAAATGGTGCAGGTATATTAGTCATTCATTTCTTCGCACCCCTCATAGAAATTTTAGACTTAGGAGTATACTACATGTTCCTAACACATAAAAAAATCATCTTTCTGTTCATCGATTTACTTTGAATAATCATGTCTTCATAGAATTTCACCCTTGGTTCTTTTTAATTAAGGATCAGAACACAAAGAGAGTATTGTTTCGCGGCAGATGTAGACACGGCCTTTACCCTTTTGTGCCGCAAGAGTGGAGTTCAAATAAAAGTTCGCTCAGTGCTACCAAAGTACCCTTGTTGGCACGATCATCTAGGACATCCATCTTTTTCTATCATGCAAAGAGTGCTTAGTAAAAATAAACCTGTCATCTCAGACAAGACTAGTTTTGATCCAGTTTGTGATTCATGTCAACGTGGAAAAAGTCATCAAATACCATATTCTATTTCTAATAGTGTGTCTAGATTTCCTCTTGAGTTAATTTTCTTCTATGTATATGGGGTAAGCGCCAACATCGGTTGGTCGTTTTGAGTACTATGTGAGCTTTACTTATGACTTTAGCAAATATACATGGATTTATCTTATTAAGAAAAAAAATCTGTTGTCCTTGATGTCTTCTAGCATTTTCAAGTTCTAGTAGAAAGAAGACTTGGACAAAAAATACTTGCCCTCCAGTTTGATTGGGGGTGGCGAGTATGAAAAATTAAACTCTCTTTTACAAAAGAAGGGAATCTCTCATCACGTGTCATGTCCGCATGCACATCGACAAAATGGCTCGGCTGAACGCAAACATCGCCATATTGTTGACATGGGTTTAACACTCCTTGCAAATGCTGAAATACCCTTAAAATCCTGGGATGAAGCCTTTCTCACTGCAACCTATCTAATCAACATTCTTCCAAGAAAAGTCATAATTATGCACTCCTTTTCAGCGTCCCTTTGGAGGGAACCCCTCCTACTCAACACTCCGAGTTTTTGGGTGTACCTGCTGACCAAATCTCAGACCCTATAACACAAATAAGCTAGTCAGTGCGTGTTTCTTAGATATAGCCCTCATCACAAAGGGGTCAAATGTCTAGAAGTCAAGACTGGTCGTGTCTACATATCTAGAGATGTTGTGTTTGACAAAATAATTTTTCCCTTCAAAAGCCTTCACCAAAATGCGGGTGCTCTCCTCAAACAAGAAATTCTCCTCCTTCCAAAAAATCTTCGCCGTACGCTTTTTGATAAAGGGCGCGAACAAAATGATGATCAAAGAATGATTAACCCACCTGCTAACATTATTGCGCAAGAGATTGATACTACAGGAACCTTCCAAGGAAATTTTGAAGAAAATATGGAGAATGATCAAGCATGGAATAATAATCATATGCATGGAATAGTACTTCCGGTGGGAATGTGAAAGTTTCCTAGAGGGGGATGAATAGGCTAATTAAAATTTAAAGCACAATAATCAACTGACTTGTTCTGTCTGATTCGGACAAGTCCAAAATTTTTGGATAAGTCTAACAAAATCAGACTTGTCTGAAGTCAATCGCAGCGGAAATAAATCTAACCAGTTCTAGATCAATAATACAAGCAATGTGGTCAAGAAATAGGTGTAAATCAAGTCTAGCGGCCTACGAAACAAACTTGATAATCTAAATGCTAAAGTATTCCAATGCTAGGGTAATCACAAGAAAAACAATGATATGAAGTTGACGAATTAGTAAATGAACACACGTGGACACGAGGATTTGTTTACCAAAGTTTGATTCCACACAGAAATCTACGTCTCCGTTGAGGTGTCCACAAAGGACCCCGTCTCTTTTAACTCTAACCCTCACCAAGTGATCACAAAGATCAAACTCGGTTGTTCCACTATCAAGCCAAGGTGATTACAAACTTCTCGAGTCTCACCATAAGTTGGGAGTCACCGGGCGACACCTAGCCACCTAGGAGCAATGCTCCAAGAGTAATAAACACAGATCACACAACAAGTAATTGTGCAGCTCAACAAGCTCAATCCTAATATCCCCTTTTTCTTGAATCTCCTCACAAAGCCTCAAATCATCATAAGATTCAAGATTGAATGCTAGAGGGTGTGTGAGAGGTCTAGGAATTCTCAAGAACACCTTTGAAAGATCTGGAGTTGATCACTTTTCAAATGGGGACGAGATCTCTCCTTTTATAGGGCTCCCCAAAATATGACCATTGCCAATCACTAAAGTTCGGACATGTCTGAACTCCACTTCAGACATGTCTGATATTGGTGACCACCAACGGTAAAATGACGTCCTCATCTGACACAAAGTCATACTGTCCTTTTGATTCCACTTCGGACATGTTCGAACTCCACTTCGTACATGTTCGACCCTAAACAGAAGGTACATCTTCGAACACTTCAGACATGTCTAAACCTATATAGAGGATACATGTCCGACTTATTCGGACATGTCCGACCCTAAAGAGAAGGTACATTTCAGACTTTCTGACATGTCCGACCTTCTGGACTTAGGAAATCCTAGAGACCCTAGACTTCAAACATGTCCGAATTTCTTCGGATATGTCCGAGTCTAGACAGAAGGTACTTCTCCGAAACCTTCGGACATGCCCGAATCTAAATAGAGAGCACTTTTCCAAATCTCTCTGACATGTCCGAGGTTTTTGACCTGACGACTCTTTTCGACACTAAGGGTTGTTTTATGGGATTGAGTTTGCTTTTCTTTTGCTGCGTGCCGTGTCTCACTTAATAGCGCGGCGTTCCTACACTCAAAAAGATAAAAACCCTAATTCTATTTTATAGCTTCACGTCGTCTTCTTCATTTGCCTTTTTGAAAAGTCCTTAATCTCTTCTTGCTATCTGACCTTTCTGCACATATACTCATTTGGATTCATTAGCGTTTTAATTTTTCGTCATCAATCCTCCAAAACCCGCACGGGGACCTAGATGCACTTTCAATCTCCCCCTTTTTGGTGACTGATGACAACCAATTAAAATTTCCGATAAGAGAGTAAGATATGAGTTTTGATCATGATATTTATATGAAAGACCCCCCCCCCCCTAAATATATGATCTATGAAATTGGGGTTTTCATATATGTGTCATGATTGTGGGGTGCCTAAGTGCAATGTGAAATAAAGTGACAAATATGTGTGATGCGAGAGATATATGCATGAAGATGGCATATCACATATGAAAACAACACATCACAATATCATATATCTCAATAACACATACATATCGCAATAACGTTCATCACACCACAATAATAGTCATACATATAATAGGTCCATATGCCCTTACACATTGCTTAGGAAATGAAAATGAAAACTAACATAAGAAACTAGCTAGTAACGAGCTCTCTGCTACTATTACTCCCTCTCCCCCTTTGGCATCAAGGCACCAAAAAGGGAAATAGAGCAAGGAGAATGGTGAAGCTAAGCATCGTCATCCTTGTCCTCGTACTCCTCCTCGTCGTCTTCATCGTCTGTAGCAGGAGCATCTAGAGCAGCACTCGTACTCGCACCCATGTCTTCAAAAAATGCTAACTCATCGGAAGTAAGCTCCAGAAACTCCAGGGGGACATCGTCCTCGCTGTCCTTAGAAACAGAAGATCCGGTGGGAAGCTTGAGTTTTGGCTTTACTTCATTCATGTCCCTCTTCAAGCTCTTGATGGCTTTTTGATTCTTCTGGACTTTTACATGGGTACTCCTACAGATGGTAAAGATGGAGCGGAGTACCTTAAGAAGGCCACTGGAGGAGGCAGGGGCTCTCTCGGTCTGTGCCAGAGGAGGGGCAGAGGCAGCTGCCGCACAAGCATGACTAGCACGGAGCCTGCCAGAGGGGTGGAGTTGAGGTGTCGCTGCCTGAGGTTGTAGCTTTTTATGGGCTACATCCTTCACAAAACGTCTTCCCTGACACCTTCTCGATCATCTTCATAATGTAGGGTGCATAAATGCACGACCTCGAGGGAGTCTCAGATGTTGAGTAAATATCCATGTAGATGAAGTCAAATACGTTGAATCTCTTCTCCCCTCGCAGCCACTTTAGCGAATTTCTAGAATTGGAATTGATTCGAGTTGCATCTCAATTTTGGCGCCAAGGTCTTCCTAGTGATCCGGTTGAGAACTTGGAAGAAAGGAAGAAAGCCTTGGGTATGAGGAGGGTTGAAGTAGAAGTGAGTGTCATACAGGAAGTCTATCTCATTGTTCTCCAAGATGAGCTCATCATGATCTTGTAATTAAACTTCAATGTCCTTTGGAGCCCTAGGATCTTAGCAAACTCATTGTACGTGACGATGTATTTCTCACCGTCTATCATCAAAGTGATCCTAGACTCCCCCTAAGGATGGAAGAAAACCGTGGCATAGAACTGACAAATTACCTCCACATTCCATCCATACTCAATAGCCATGAAGTCTTTAATCCCATGGTACTCACACGCAACAATGACTTCTTGAACACTTCATTGTTCCCGTTCTCCATGTATTTCCAGTCAATCCACTGCATGTCAATGACTGGATGCTTTTTGCTCATGAGGATGGAACGGTAATAGTTCACATGGAAGTCACTCCAAAAGCGAAAATCTGCTACCATCTTCTAATAATCATATATATTTTCTCCTCTTTGATCCTGAGCCACGGAGATATTCCTTCGATAATCTATGAGTGGAGTTGTACTCCGAGGGTCTCAAATTGGCGCCGTCATGTGTAACGGGCAAATGTCACCCGGATTTGCTTGCTGCGGCTCTTCAGACCCTTCACGACTTCCAAGCATAATACTAACTGCCCTTCCCGTCTCATCAGTAGTCCTAGCCACTTTGCGGACTGTCCTCTTCCGCCGGACGTAAGTATTGACAGCTGGTGGAGATTTCGCACATTCTTTCCTCTTCTTGCTCCGAATCTCACATGGAGGGGCCTCCGACATGATGCCTGAGTAATGAGACAGTTTTATATGAGTACGGAGGAATTTGGAATTGATTTGGAGTTGGCAACAATATAATTTAGTGGTCAGTCTGTACAGGTTTGGATATATCCGAAAATTTTTGGACATGTCCGAAACGTTCGGACTTGTCCGAGGAAAAATTCAGACATGTCCGAGTATGTACAGTTTTGAACCCTAAATCAATTAAATCTTTCCTAATCCGAAAGCAATGGGTACATGATTGTCTAGAAGGGTCCCCATTATCATCTAAAAGGTATTCCTATGCAAGGACTTGAGAAAAATGTGAGGAATTTGACAAATCTTGGAAGGGGGCAAATTACCTCCAAATAGGGATGAAACCCTAACGATCCGCATCAAGGTTCAAGTGAGAGGTCCGGGGAAGGTCTCCTGGACTTGAATCCTTCAAGAAAATGCCGAGGGACGAAGAGGTTAACGGGTGGGAAGTGGTAATCGCCTTGGGGCGCAAGGGAGGAGGAGAGCCAGTTGTGAGAGAAGGGAAAAGAGAAGAAAAACTGTTCGGGCTTGGCCAGGGGGTCCTTATACCCCGACGTCGGATATGTCCGAACTTGATTTCGGACATGTCCGACTTCTTCGGATAAGTGTGGATTCTAGACTTTTCCGACGATCCGGACATGTCCGAGTTATTCAGAAAAATGTCCTTAGTGATATTTTGGAGGAGCATACTCATATATATATATATATATATATATATATATATATATATATATATATATATATATGCCTTGTGGCGGACCGGAATCCGCACGCTCAGGATCATAGAGGGTGGTGCCGCACGATGCGACACCCGACAGCACACATCATAAGAACGATACCGTATTACATAGAAAACCAACTGAGTATGTACAAACTAGTACAAGACTCCAGTTACAAACTAAGTCTTTAAATTACAACAGCGGAAGCTAAGTTATACAACTCACGCCTATCTATCTAGCAAAAGTTGGTTGCACAGCCCTAGGGCAACCCACACTAGCTACACTCCTCAGCTCAGCGCGGCGTGTACGGCTCCCACTCAGCTGTGGGTGGACTCATACCTCGAGTCCATGGGATACTCCTCACCTAGAAAACACTTATAGCAGCAATCATGAGCACGATGGCTCAACAAGACTTAACTGACTCACCTAAGCATGAAACTCTACATGCAGTTTACAACGAACATGGGATGATAATTTTTTCAGCAAACGGACATGCCTACAAGTTCATCCTTAGTTCATGTTTTAGCCATAAGTTAACAGTTCATGAATCTGAAATTTAGTAAGCAATATTTGGTGGCACACATGTAGCAATACAATTATACATATCAGCAAAATTGAATTATAACATTCCATAATTTATCTACGTCACGACGCAGTGAACAAGCGGTACTCATCACCGCGAGGGACGGCGAATCGACTTGATATACACCTGCAGGGATACCCGAATAGCACGTCACGTACGCCCATACTCGGAGCTGCACAGCACGCTCCATGGATGTCGTACGGGACAACCTTTCACCAAACAGCCCAAACGTCGAACCGGTCACACCGAAACGAGCAGGAGCTTCCCTACATGGAGCATCTCTCTATGCCCGTTAGCAGATTTCCACCTTGTTGCCCTCAGCCTACACCTATAAATCAGTGTGTTATGCCTCGACGCCTGGAGGTATAGGTTACATCGGTTTATCAGAGTCTTGACCAAGCTTCATTTGAAACAAAGTCCATTTGAGCTCTGCACAAATAAAAACCTATTTGTTCATTAGTAGAGCCTATAAGGATTTCCAGGGATTTTCATGGCTCCAACCATTACTTTCTGGAAACTAGAGTTTGAGATGGTTCTAATGGAATCGGTTTCATGTCATTTGAAGAATCTTAGAAAGGGTTACGCTCTAAACTAGATTTGAGAAAATCTGAAAAATGCTTCTGTACATTTTTCTATTTTCTCAGGGCAGTTCACTTAATCACACCCTTAGGGGGACTAACTAACTTGGATGTATCTGAAATTTTTACTGTGACCCAAGGATTTTCACATGAACCTCCCAGCCAAATTTCAGAATTTTTCATAAAGTAATTCTCCAGATAAAATTCCCAACAGTTTAAACTTTAGGGAATTAATTATGGAAAACTATTAAGTTTCATGAGCTGAAATTTGTTTTGCTGGTTAGTATTCGAAAAGATAAATCCAACAAAATTTTGGTTCACTGAATTTGGAGTTTCCTAGCAAAAGTTACAGCTAGTTGATGTTTGAAGCAAATTCTAAAATTCAAATAAAAGTTTAAACCGGCTGGTGGGGTCCCCGGGCTACGTGTCAGCACCGCAGCCAAACCACACTGGGGTCCGCAGAGTCTTCCGCATAGTCACATGAAATCCCGGCGCCACAATCGATCCAGCGCTGTTTTAATAGAGGCCGACACGTGGGGCCCGCGGAGCGTCGTCTACCTCGCGCTCCCGCGGCTCACGGCCGCCACCTTCGCCGGAGAGCTCGTCGCCCGGGCGTTCTGCTGCCCGACCTTTGACGAAACTCGCTGCCTGTGCACATTTCCGCCTGAGGAACACGTTGGTGCACTCAACGGAGCTCGGCGATGGCCGGATTAGTGCTCGCGACGGTGACAGCGGCCAGAAGCTCATCGGTGACGTCGAACTCGGTGTTCTCTACACCTTTTTCGACGTGGTTTGCTCGGAGAGCTACGCTGAGACTTGCTGATCACAGATATAAGCACTGATCCCCGTGAAAATGGCCACAACTAAGATGTCACCGGGGAGGTGCCCTTTTTTCAGCCGCCGAGCCAAAATTCTGGCAGAACTAGGGTCCTAGTGCATGGAACTGGTTGCTACTTGATCGAGGAGGTGCGCTAGGTGTTCTAGAGCGTGTGAGAGCTTTAGCTTAACCGGCGGTTGCCTCTATGCAACGAATTTCACTGTCGACCGGACTCTAACCCTAACACACTCCGAGGAAGAAAACTAGAAATTCTTGCTCTACATTGCATGAAATGGAGCACGGTTTCCTCCTACAGATTGAGCACAAGTAAGCACACCTTTTCTTCTCTGTTGATGGTGCATGAAACAGCCGGGATCAGCCGGTCACTGGTGATCAGAGGAAGCAGCGACGAGTTCTTGCGCGGAAACTGGAGAATAGCTCGGAACGTGCTCGTTTTCGCTCGGGAACAGAAAGAAGGGTGGAGCAGCTCGGTGTGCTGGCCTTTGAGCCGAAATCTTTCACCGTGAGGTGGAAGTCTCGGGCGAGCTGGAGGCCTCTGCGAGCCGGCGTCGGTCGCCCGCGCTACGTCGCCTGGTTTGAGTCGGTTTCACTCTGAGTCCAGTCACTGATGATCAGTGGGTCCCTCTCCCCTCTAATTCCTTTTCTGTTTTTCATTTTTGTTTTCACTAAAAGATCTCAGCTACTCACAATTGAATGAGAGACTTAGCCACCAAGTCATGGTTTGAATTTGATTTCCTCAGTTTGAGATTAGTTTGGCTAAATTTGCTGCCCATTTGAATTTGAAATTCAAATTCAGTTTGAATTATTGCAAATTTAGCTCCCGACAAGATAAACTTCAATGAGGATGAAAATTGGTGGATAACTCAGAAGAATGTGCTGAGTTTGAATATGAAGTCAACTTTTGAATTCAAGTAATGAAAGTGGCTGCAATTTGAATTTGCATTCAAATTGGCCCCTTATTGAAATGTCTCCAAAAGTGCCTCAAAAAGTATTGGATTTGCAAGAAATTTGGCCTGAGCCTTCCCAAGAATATATAAGGTCTAGGGGTGAGCTCAACCTTTCATGTTTTTGTGTATGACTCCTACTTCTTGAAGTTAGGGCTTTCCCCTCTAATCACCCTCTTGATGGTGTTTACTTGCTCTTCACAAGTGTTCATGAGCTATCCACCACATGAGTTGTGGTGTTATGAGGTGATTAACATTTTTTTGCAAGTCCATTTCTTGGGCTTTTACATGCCTGTGGCATATTATATAGTATATGGCACACCAATCATGGCAAAACAATTTTTACACCTATTCTTGCCAGTTTTGACTGATTTGCTAACAAGTTTACTATTTTCTCTATGTTAGCCATAACAATGGCATTTTGCGGAGAACGACTAAGGGTTTGCCGAAGGTGACTTAAAATTCCATCTCAAGCCTTTGTTAATCAAGGTTGCCGTCTTCATAGCCTATGTTTAATGGACTAAGCCACATTTCTAAAGTTTAGTATATTTAGCTCATTTCTTAGTTCACAAAAACGTTTTTCATCTAGTGGCTTGTTAAATATGTTGGCTAGCTAGTTTTCACTTCTAACATGAGAAATAGCTATGTTTATCTTAAGTGAGTGATCTCTTAGGAAATGATGTCGTATGTCTATGTGTTAGGTCCTAGAGTGCTCTACGGGGTTGTGAGCGATTTTAATAGCATTCTCATTGTCGCAAAGAAGTGGAATACGGGTCATGTTGTGACCATAGTCCTTTAGGGTTTGTTTCATCCAAAGAAGTTGTGCACAACAACTTCCGGCAGCGACATACTCTGCCTACGCTGTGGAAAGAGCAATGGAGTTTTGTTTCTTTGAGGACCATGACACAAGAGATCTATCTAAAAATTGACAAGTTCCGAATGTGCTTTTCCTATCAACTTTACATCCAACATAGTCGGCATCGGAATAATCTATTAGATCAAATTTTGAGCCTTTAGGATACCATAGACCTACGTTTGGTGTGTGTACTAGATATCTCAAAATTTTTTTAACAGCTCTTAAATGACATTCTTTAAGGGCGGCTTGAAATCTAGCACACATATACATACTAAGCATGATATCGGGCCTAGATGCATAAAGATAAAGCAAAGAGCCTATCATGAAGCGATATACCTTTTGGTTCACGCTAGCTCCATCTTCATTAAGGTCAAGATGTCCATTTGTTCTCATGAATTTCTTGTCCATGTCAAATTTCTTGAGTATGTCTTGAGTATACTTGGTTTGACTTATGAACGTGCCGTCCTTCAGTTGCTTCACTTGAAAACCTAAGAAAAACTTCAACTCCCCCATGATGGGCATTTCGAACCTTTCCGTCATTATATTGCTAAATTCACCACAAAATGATTTGTTAGTGGAGCTAAATATAATATCATCGACATATATTTAGCATACAAATAGGTCATCATCGAAAGTGCTTTGTGAACAGTGTATAATCAGTTATCCTAAAACCGTTTTTAATAAGAAAGTCTCTAAGGCATTCATACCAAGCTCTAGGAGCTTGTTTGAGGCTATAGAGAGCTTTGTGTAATTTGTAAACATGGTTAGGTTATTCTTGATCTTCAAATCTCGGGGATTGCTCCGCACACACTTCCTCCTTGATTGGTCCATTTAGGAAGGCGTTTTTCACATCCATTTGATAAAGCTTAAAATCATGGTGAGTAGCATAGGCTAATAAAATACGAATTGAATCAAGTCTAGATACAAGAGCAAAGGTTTCATCGAAACCCAAAACCTTTGACTTGTGAATATCCTTTGGCCACAACTCTTGAATTATTACTACCCCATGTTCATCTTGCTTGTTTCGGAACACCCACTTGGTACCTACAATGTTGGCGTTTGGTCTCTTCACCAATTCCCAAACTTCGTTCCTCTTGAAGTTGTTCAATTCTTCTTGCATGGCCACCACCCAATCCAAATCTTGTAGTGCTTCCTACACCCTTAGAGGTTCCAAAGAAGAAACAGACGAGTAATGTTCACAAAAGTTTGCTACACGGGATCGAGTGGTTACCCCTCTAGTGATATCTCCAAGAATGTTGTCGACGGGATGATCACGTTGAACGCTTTGGTAGACCCTTGGATGTGGTAATTGGGGTCTCAAATCAATTTCTCCTTCATCATCGGCCCCCCCTTGATCAATGCCATCTTTTTTATCTTGATCAACTTGAACTTGAGAGTCTTGTGGTTGATCACTTTGAGCTTGATCTTGTACTTGTGTTGGAGGAGCAGCTTGTGTTGAGAATTGATCCACTTGACTTTGACTTTTCTCTTATGGCCGCACATCACCATGGGCCATCCTTCTTAGTGTTATGTAAGGGGGTTCCTCTTCATATAGCATGGATTGATCAGCTTGCTCTACTTGAGAGCCGTTAGTTTCATCAAACACTACATCACGTGCTATTTCAGCACAACTAGAGTTTTTGTTGGAAACACGGTATGCATAAGTGTTTGAGTCATATCCAAGCAAGAATCCTTCATCGGATTTGGATGCAAACTTTGAAGTTCTAGGTTTCTTATTAAGAATGAAACATTTGCTACCAAAGACTCTAAAATATGAAACATTGGGCTTTTTACCGGTTAGAAGTTCATATGGTGTTTTCTTCAAGAGTCGATGAAGATAGAGCCGGTTTGTGACATGACAAGCGATGTTAACCGCTTCAGCCCAAAACCGATCTGACGTTTTGTACTCATCAAGCATGGTTCTCGCCATCTCGATGAGTGTGCAGTTCTTCCTTTCGGCGACTACATTTTGTTGAGGGGAGTATGGAGCTGAAAATCCGTGCTTGATCCCTTCTTCATCTAGATACTCCTCCACTTGAGTATTTTTGAACTCGGGGCCGTTGTCACTTGAGCTATTTCCTCCACTTGAGCTCTTCTTAAGAATTTATTCAGTAGTCCTTGTGTTTCACTCTTTTCATATAAAAAGAACATCTAAGTAAAACGAGAGTAATTGTCAACTATAACAAGACCGTATTTGTTATATACCGCCTATGCTTATATAAGCAATGGGACCAAAAATGTCTATGTGAAGAAGGTCCAATGATCTTGTGTTTGTCATCACGTTCTTTGCGGGATGAGGTGCTCCAACTTTCTTTCCGGCTTGAGAAGCGCTACAAGGCCTATCTTTCTCAAACATAACATTTGTCAGTTCTAAGATGTGATCACCTTTTATATGTTTTTGCAAGTTCCTCATAGCAACATGGGCTAGTCTTCTATGCCACAACCAACCCATGTTTGTCTTTGCAATTAGGCATGTGTCAAATTGTGCATTATCCATGAAAAAATATACAAGATAAAGTTTCCCCTTAAGCACACCCTTTAATGCAATTGAGTTATCGCTTCTTCTAAATACGGTCACACCTTCATTAATGAACATGCAGTTGTATCCTTTTTCACAAAGTTATGAAACGGACAACAAATTGTAGTCAAGAGACTCTACATGCAAGACATGAGAAATTGAATGTTGCGAGGAAATAGCTATTTTACCAACACCAAGCACTCTTCCTTGACTATTGTCACCAAAAGAGATGCTTTCACTTTGATCATCATTCTCTTCATATGCAATGAACATCTTTCTTTCTCTGGTCATGTGGTTTGTGCATCCACTATCTAGCACCTATTTTGATCCATCGGAGGAATATGCCTACAAAAACAATTTAGGCCTTAGTTTTAGGTACCCAAACTTGTTTGGGTCCTTTCAAGTTAGTCACAAGTGATTTGGGCATCCATACACAAGTTTTTGATTTTTTTTATGGTGTGGCCCAACATATTTAGCAACAACTTTGCCAAATTTGTTTCTCATAAGAACGTGTGAGACATTGAAATCATGAAAAGGCATAGTTGAAACTAAATCAACATTTACATGATAGTAATTGTTTGAGTGGACACATTTACATGATCCCCCCTTAACAAAAGTAATGTGTTCTTTGTTGTCCTTAATAGTTCTAGTGTTTTATTTCCCACCTCTAACATACCCAAGACTATATTTAATTAAAGGGGATCTAGAGTTCAAATATACATTTCTACCATAATCAAGTTTTTCTTTATCAAAAACTTCTTTCTTGGTTTGAAAATTTTCTTGGCCTGCACTAAGTTGTTCCTTTAAATTGGTTAATAATTTTGCACACTTGCAACCTTTAGTAGTTGATTGCTTAGTTGATTTAGGTGAATCTCTACAGAATGAAGTACTAGACTTAAGAGACTCAACTTTTACTTCAAGTAATTTGTGAGTTTTTGACAAACTCTAAAATTCATCTTGAAGTGCAACGTTTGAGCTTTTGAGACTTGAACAAGTCTCTTTGCTTGATGCAAGTTCTAATTCTAACTTTCTACATTTTTCTTTTTCAAGCTCTAAGAGTTTCTCTAGTTCACGGTTCTTTTCTTTTTCAACAATAAGTAATCCTTCTTTCTTATCAAGAAGTGTCTCCATATCGACTACTTGATCCATGAGGTTTTTCATTTTAGCAATAGTCTTTTTACTCATGCCCTTAAACATGAATTATATATCACTACCACTACTATCATAAGGACTATCACTAGCAATAGACTTAGTGGAGGATTTTGAGGTTACCTTGCATTTTGTCTCCTTTGCCATGACACAAGTGTGCTTTTCCTTCCTCCAATCACCTCGGTTGGGCAAGAGCATCTTCTTGCTTGAGGACTTGTCAATGTCAATGTTTGCCACTCCTTCATCTTCAGACGATGAGCTTTCATCATTTGAGTCTAATTCTTCTCCTATGTGAGTAGCTCCATGAAACTTCTTCTTCTTGAATAATTTCTTATGTTTAGCTTCTTTCTTCTTTTTCTTGTCTTCATCATCTTCCTTCTTCTCATGAGGGCAGTTTGCAATGTAGTAGCCATACTTTCCACAATTGTAGCAGGCTCGCTTTGTCTTTGATCTTGTCTTACCCTTGTTATTGATCCCATAGCTTGAGTTTTTCTTCTTTCTCATCATTCTCTTGAATTTCCTTATGAAGAGAGCCACCTCTTCATCATCCATAGAACTTTCATCATCACTTTCTTCACTTGGGCTTTCTTCTTGCACTTCTTTGCTCTTTGACTTCTTGAATGCCTTGAGTGCAATGTCATGTCTTTTGGATGAAGTTATCTTGTGCAGCTCATTTACATGTTTGGCCTCTTTTTCCAACATCTCATGGTTGACGAATTTTCCAAGGACTTCATCGAGAGTCATAAATTCAAAGCGAGGGTTCTCCCGAATTAAAGTGCAAAGAGTGAGGTTACGCACCATGAATGCTCTTATCATCCTTTTTACCACTTCATGGTCAGTCCACTTCTTGCATCCATAAGCTCTACTCTTGTTGATGAGTATCTTGAGCCGGTTGTACATTTCTTGGGAGTCGCATTGTCTTCAATAGCAAATCTTCCAAGCCCCCCCTCAATCATCTCAATCTTGGCTTCACGGATGGATTTGGTGCCTTCATGTGTAGTGGTGGGACTCGGGATGTGCTGGGCCGGGCCGGCCCGGTCCGGTCGTGGTTCGGGCCGGTTTGGCCCGTGGCGCGAAAGCACGGCGGGCCAATTCGTGCCGGGCTGAGCAGCCCGAACTGGCACACCTCCGGCCCAGGCACGGCACGGAGCACGCCGGGCCGTCTTCGGGCCGTGCCCGGCCCGACCCAAAAAATCTGTGACAGGCAAGAAAATTTTTAAAAAATTTACCAAAACTATATAAAATACAGAAAAATCAAAAAATAAAAATTGGAACAAAAAATACATACAAGAGGATAACTTACAAAATTTATTTAAAACTTCATGCACACGCACAAAAAACAAACACAAGCCAATTTTTTTGGGGGGAATATAATTTTATTGATAAGTTCATTACAATCTGCCTCGTTAAAAACCTTACACTCATTGCGAGCTCCCCCCGTAACAAAAAGAGTATAGTTTGTTTAAGTTTTTGTCCATACAATCAACAATACATCATTCAGACTCATCTAGCTCAAGATCCTCCATCGCTTTCATAATTTCTGGATCCTCAAGACGGTGTTGATCTCTAGATTCCGCCACCTCCCAATCTTTAAGGCATGTGAGGCACTCAACCATATAGCTTCGGAAGACACACTCGAAACTGGAATAAGCAGAACATCACGCGCAAATTGAGAGAGCACCAGAAACTAACGTTCATTGTCTTTCCACCATGCTAAGAGGTCCACCTCAACATCATCCTGAGAACCAACGTAAATGATATGGTAAAACTATTTTCAGATTTAGATGTTAATAAAAGCAAAAAAACATACCTGAAGCATTGGATCGTGAGCCACGTGATCTATATCGAGATAGTGGGACAACTCCGCGCTATGATTCCAATTTGACCTAGATCCATGTGAGGATGTAGTAGAAGTTTCCTTGGACTTCAATTTTTTCCACATGTTAGCCGCCATACTTCTTCTCTTTTCAAGTTGTTGTCCTTTGACTCTGGGGCGCGGTTGTCCATATTTCTGTTGATACATACCAAATACTCGAAATATCTTGGACTTAACATGTGACTATGCAAATGAGTAATCAAGATCAAGTTTATCACCAATAAATTGTAAAGCAGCCTCTAATTGCTATAGTTTTTTATGTGGATAAAAAATTAGAGCAAAACTATAAAGATGTGGGATAGCATCAAAATACTTTAGATATTTTGCTTTCATTTCTGCAACAATAGGAGCAAGTATTTCATCATTCTCATATTCATGAAATATTTCTACAAAAGTCATTTGCCATCCAAATAAAAGGGGAGAAGTAGGATAACAGATACCGGACAACAAGGTAGTTGCATTATAGAATGGCTTCAACAAGTGTCGAAAACGTGATGTCGTGATCCAATCTATTTCATGAAGTACTATACCTGCATCTTAAGCATTCATAAAAGTTGTGAAAATGTTCTCATACGCTTTTAATTGCTTCAACATGGTGTATGTAGAGTTCCGTCGCACTTTCATATCTAGTGAAAACTTCTTTGATTTCAACCCTTTTACACGGCAATATTCTCTAAAATTTTGATAAACCTGTGGAGAATTCAAAAGATAACGAATGGCACTACGTATATTATCAATGCATCCACTTGCCTTTGTTAAACCAGCCTGCACAATAAGATTAATGATATGGCATACACATCTTTGATGTAAAACATACCCACCGATGTAGCTTTCAATATGTGGCTCAAGTATATCCATAGCCCTAGTGTTAGCCGATGCATTATCAAGAGTAATAGAGACAATCCTATTTTCAATACCAAATTCTCTAATAACCTCTAGCACATGTGAGGCAATTGCCTCACCGGTATGATTCTCATCAATGACCCGAAATCCTAAGATCCTTTTGTTTAGCTTATACTCATGGTCTATGTAATGAGCAACAACACTAAGATAGTTTGTCCTCTGGTGTGAAGATAACCAAATATCTGATGTTAGTGCCACAGAAAATGACATGCTCTTAAAAGTTTGTTTCAACATGTCCATTTTTTCATTGTATCTTTTAATGATATCATGTCTAGTGGTTTTTCTAGAAACATTACTATATTGTGGACAAAAATCTTTCTAAATCATTCTTTCGAAATTAACACTTTTGCCCATACAAATAGGTTGATCCTCAGTTGCAATATATCTAGCAATTTTAGAGCAAGCTACGTCGGCGTTATAAACCCAAGTACTTGCAGAGCCGTCGGGCATGAAGTTCAATTGAGTTTGTGTTGCTCCACCTTATCGTAATGCAAGCTTTTCCATACATCCAGCATAATGCCAATTCAAATGAACCGTGCCACTACTAGATGTTGCAGAAAGAACCTTTTTATAGTATTTGCATGTAGCAGAAATAACAACACTCTTACCATTGATGAATTCTCTGTTCTCAATGAAGTGTTGCCAACATGTCGCTCGACTTCTCCGACCCAAAGTTGTGGAAGATGTTTGAACACCTTCATTACTAGGGATAGGCCCGAATGACGCAGGCGCGGCCGCGGTCGTACCGACGAAGAAGCTATCTCTACCTGCATCATTAGAATTAAGCGCATTATCTTGACCTTCCTCTTCCTCGTAGATATAATCACCTTCTATATGAATATCATCCATGCCGTAGTCTCCCATGCTTGGGGACAAACGACGTGGATCGGGTTGCTCGGCCTCGGACATGGACAACATGCACCGGTCATGGCCACGAACACGGCGCAACGATGTCACAATTTTTTTCCTATTACCGCTACCCGGAAGCATCTTGCTCGGCGGGGAGCCGGGGGCGGAGACGCGCTGCTCGGGGCGCGACGCGTGGCAGGCTGGCAGGGGCGCCGGGCGCACGGCAGGCAGGGGCGACCGGGCGGCCAGGCGGGGGGCGCCGGGCGCGCGGTAGGCACTGGCAGCCGGGCTGCCGGGAGGGGGCGCGGGCTGGGGCGGCTGGGCGGCTAGGCGGGGGCGTCGGGCTGGGGCGTGGGCGGGCGGCTCGGCCGCTCAGGGCGGGCTGGGGCGCGCAGCAGCCGGCAGGCAGGGGGCGGGGTCGGCGGCTGAGGAGGAGAAGTGAAACCGAAAAACTGAGACCGAACCGAGTCGGGTTAAGTCGAAAACCGACAGGCCAAATCGGGCCGATGGGCTCTATCGGGCCATTTTCAAACTTTCGGGCCAACTGGGCCGTGCCGGCCCGAGCACGGCCCGAAACTTTATGCCGTGCCGTGTCGCCCGTCGTGCCCGATATATTTTACCACATACATAAGTATGGAGAACAAGCACAGAGAGTTCTAGGGCTCAACTTGAGCTGATAATTTACATGTGAGTTCCTGGTCACATTAGAGTCAATTGGTCCAAAATTCAGCCCTTTTACTCGAGTAGTTCTCACAGCACAATTCTTTAAGCATTTCTACTCAAAAGAATTAATTCTGGAGTACTGTGCATTTTCATGCCCAATTTAGTGAACCACAATTTCAAGTATGTCTCAGAGAGTTTGCCTAAATTTTCCTATGATTTTTGGACCTAGGAAGTTCCCAGAATAGATTTTACAAGTGGACAACATTTTCTAAAAATGTTTCTGGACCCTTATGAACACAGCATTTTGTATTTAGCAAATTGTTACTCAAATGATCTTAAAATGAGCTTAAAATTTGCTAGAAGGTCAACAATATGCTAAAGAATATTCTGGCAGAATTTGAGGAGTTTTGGATGAACCAAACTCCATCAATAATTCTTTTTCAGAAAACCTTAAAAAAATTCCAGAATACAATATTGACTTTCATACAAATTTGAGTTCATATTTGGATAGACCTTTGCAAATTGAATCCAACCCAATTGGAATCACTAAATTTGGAGGTTTCTACACAGAGATATGATTTTCCAAAGTTGGAACAATCTCTGGAATTGTTTTTCTACTGAAAAGTCTGCTGGACCCACGTGTTTAAACCTCAGCCAATAGAATTGAAGCAACACCGGATCACACAGTTCCAGCACGCCAGCACAGAAGATCCGGGCCACAGCAGATCACGAATTTAAACTTCACAGCCGCTGATAGCCGGGCCCCACCCGATCTTCTTCCTCTGGCTGCCTTCCCGGCCCACGCGTCCCCCCTCGCCAGAGCAAACTGCAACTCGCTGGATCACCGCTGCCGGCCACCGCTCGAGCTGAGACTCGCCGCCAGAGGGTTTTGGACACCAAGGAACACGCTGGTGAAGTGTTTTGGGGCTGCCGGTGACTGGAAGATGGTCAGCGACGTGTGGCGGCCTCGGATGGACTTCGGCGCCGTCGGCCGTGGGTTCTAGCCCACCAAAACATCGACCAACTAGCTCTACAGCACCAGTAGGTGATCGCAAGGCTCGGCAAGGCCTTGAATTATCTCGGAAACGGCGGTAAATGGATCGGCACCGTGCGCCCGATCGGTCCCGCCGAAGAAGTGTTCGGTAAACCTCAAAATCCGTCGCTCCAAGGTGTTTTCATGTGACGGTTGCTAAAGCAAAGATGATCGCCGGCTAGTCCAGCACCTATGTGCCAAGTTTGACGACCTAAGGAGGAATAAGGAGTGGGAATTTGAAGAACTCGTACGGGACGTTCGGTATGAAGCCGCCGGAGAAAAACCCCAAAATTAGCCGTCGATACTTCACGGCGTGGCTTGAGTCTTGGGTGAGAGAAGCACGGTGGCTGTGCGCTTCCGTTGCCGCTCTTGCTCGGCCGTGAAAGCTCCTGTGGAAAGCTGTCCACGTGAAGTCGATCACCGTTCTTCTTTAGGTCACCGCTGTGGAGGCTGCTCTATGGTAAGGGAGGACGGAGCTCAGTGGTTTGGGTGTCGGGGAAGTGGAAGCTGAGCTCGTGGTGATGTCTAGCAGCTCGGGGAGGATAGGGGCACGAGTTTTCTTCGGTTTCCCGGAGGATCGCCGAGTAGCGGAGATGAGGAGAGGCTGCTCGTGCGCTCACGAGGAGGAGGAAGCAAAAGGCTGTTGGCTCGGTCTGAGGAGAGGATCACGTTGAAAAGCACGAGGTGAACCGCCTCTGGGCGCCAGCGCGTGGGAGAGAGGTGGTGCCGCTGCCCCTCGGTGGCATACGGTTGAGAAGCCCCTCGGCTGTTGTTGAAACAGTGCCCAAGACTTAGTGTGTAAGCCACAATTCAGCTCAATGACATGTGGGTCCCGCCCACATATTCCTCCCAAAATATCTCCTCATGTTGATCTCTCAAATTCCAAAGTTTGGAAGTTTAAATGTGGGCTAGCAATTGAATTTCCCCAACTTCAGTTTGAATTTGCATAGCAAATTTGAATTTGGATGGAATTTGAAAATGCTTCTATTTAACTCCTTTTTGAGCCCACACCCAAATGACAAGTTTGACATCCAACTATTTCCACAATTTCCAAACTATATGGCTGCATGAGTATTCAAAGTTTTTGGCCACCATTTGTGTGAACTTTGAATTTAAAATCTGATTTTTAAACTTTCATGCAAAGAGGTATTCAAATCCTTATTGGTTCAACACTTTCAAATAAAAATGTGAGCCTCATTTTGGATGATCATCCATGTATCACTTTGCATGAAGAAAATTTTAGCAAGTCCCATTTTTTATGCCTTTGCCACACATATGAATTCAAACCTCGGTTTTATTCATACACATTTTTGGGACTTTTACATTCCTCCCCCCTTGCAAGAATCTCGTCCCGAGATTATAAAAGAAGAACGAGACGGGAGAGGTAATTACAAACTGTATAAAGCTAAAAGTTTTGGATAGTTGGTGCGGAGGTGATCTTCACTTTACCACGTCGCCTCTTCTACGGTATGATTACTCCACAGCACCTTGTAAATTTTGATCGTCCGGTTCCGGGTTACCCGGGTCTTTTCATCCAAAATCTGAACCGGTCGCTCGGTGTAGGTAAGGTCCGGTTTCGACTCGTCGATTTCCTCGGTGCGTACAGCAGCGGTGAATTTGAGTCACTTCCGCAGCTGTGACACATAAAACACATCATGGACACCCGCAAGACTTGCCAGTAAATCCAGCCGGTAGGCTACGGGTCCGCACTTCTTCGTGATAGCAAAAGAACCTATAAAGCGGGGAGCGAGTTTCCCCTTTACACTGAACCGGTGAATTCCCTTCATCGGAGATACCCGAAGATAAACGTGCTCTCCGACATCAAAATGCAATGGCCTACGCCTTTGATCAGCGTAGCTTTTCTGTCGGGATTGTGCAGCCTTCAAGTTCTCTTGTATCAACCGAACTCGGTCTTCGGCTTCGTTGACAAGATCAACCCCAAATAGAACCCTTTCGCCGGACTCACACCAATTCAACGGCGTGTGACATTTCCGGCCGTAGAGAGCTTCATATGGTGCCATTTTAATACTCGCTTGATACTCGTTGTTGTATGAAAACTCCGCCAACGGTAAGTGACCATCCCAATTCTTATCGTGGTGGATGGCACACGCTCTCAACATTCTTCCAGCACCTGGTTCACCCTCTCAGTTTGTCCATCGGTTTGAGGGTGATATGCGGAGCTCCTAATCAGCTTGGTGCCCAACGAGGCGTGTAGCTGCTTCCAAAAACGAGCAACAAACAGAGCACCCCAATCTGAAATGATGGTCTTCGGGACACCATGTGACCATAAAATTCTGGAGATGTATAACTCCGCATATTGTTTGGCTTGAAAATGAGTGTTCACCGGTATGAAATGAGCTGATTTCGTCAACCGGTCAACAATCACCCATATCGAGTCATGCTTCCTGGATGTGAGCGGTAATCCGACGATGAAATCCATACTCACATCCTTCCATTTCCATGCCAATATCTTCAGAGGTTGTAGCGGTCCGGCTTTCCTCATATGATCAGCCTTGACCCGTCTACACGTATCACATTCGTATACGTATTTCGCAATTTCCCTCTTCATCCTCGTCCACCAAAATTTCTGTTTCAAATCTTGGTACATCTTGTTACTTCCGAGATGAATGGAAAACTTCGACAGGTGGGCTTCATCCAATATCTTCTTCCGAAGTTCCATATTACGTGGTACCACTATATGGTCATTGAACCATATCGTACCATTCTCATCCTTCCGGAAATATTTCACCTCTCCGTTGTCTAATCTTCCCCGTATGTGAGACATACCCATGTCTCTTCTTTGAGTCTCAACAATCTCTTCACGGATCGTTGGAATGAGCGCGAGATTATAAAGCGTGCCATATGGAATGACACGGAGACTTGGTTCTTCATCTTCCAACCTCGCAATCGCCAAGTTGTTAACGTGGGCTTTCCGACTAAGCGCGTCGGCAACTGTCAGTACCCTCAGTACCGGGTACCCCCTCACACAGGGAGAAACTGCCTTGGGACCTCGCCCCTCCGCAGGGGCGAGCTCCGAAGGCGCCATGTGTCCAGTAGGGTCGGAGCTCCCCTCCCCCCGGAGGATAGCTCCGGGCCTGCCACGTGGCCCAGGAGGCCGGGCCTCACCCCCCCCCCCCCCCCCCCCCCCGCAGGGGCGAGCTCCGAAGGAGCCACGTGTCCAGCGGGGCCGGAAATCCCCTCCCGTCGGAGGATAGCTCCGGGCTCGCCACGTGGCGAGCAGAGCCGGACCTCCGCCCCCCCCCCCTCCGCGGGGGTGAGCTCCGAAGGCTCCACGTGTCCAGCGGAGCCGGAGCTCCCCCTCTCCTCAGAGGAGAGCTCCGGGCCTGACACGTGGCCAGCAGAGCAGTGCTGCCCGCCCGACGCGGTAGGCAGCGGGAGTAAAGGTGCGCCATGCCTTTACCGTACAAAGCATTCAAGACCCGCGCCTTCCCAAGACAAAGAGGCGCAGCGCACGCCTATCAGGAGGCGTTGTGATCAGTCACAGTCAGGACAGGCGTACAGCGTCTGAAGCTGCAGACCATTGAAGGCAGCGACAAGACCAGACAAGACATGCCTGCTGCCCCTGCCATCGCCAAGGACTACACACTACACCTAGCCTGCGGCATGGGCAGGGCCACAGGGCGAGGACCTCGACGCCAGCACCAAGACATAGCTGGTAGGAAATCACCCCGGGGCCATCTGTCGGGTCCCCAGGGCCCACCTTGTAAGTCACCCGAGCCTTGGACTATAAAAGGCTCGGGTAGGCAACGTTACAAGGGGCGGGCACTTGGCCCAGCTCCCTCTAGGTCATCCACACACTCAAGGAAACCAGTGCTCCAAGCACTCCCGTGGACGTAGGGTTTTACGCTCCGGCGGCCCGAACCACGTAAATCCCCATGTCAACCATCTATTTCCTTCGTCCATTCCGGCGAGACCCTCGCGAGAGGACTAGCCCTGCCTAAAAAAGAACCTCTGTGGGCTGCCCAGAGCAGGCCCGGGGGAAGTGTCGACCGCAGACGCTTTGAACAGCAACCACGTTTGCTTTGCCCGGATGGTAGTGAATCTCAGCAGTATGTGAAAGTATGTAAAACATGAACATGCTAAAACGTTATGAAAGTGTAACAAAATTTCATGTTTACACATCTTCCTAAAGCCAACATAATCAATCCCCTATTCTGTACAGAACCGACCTTTCTGTACTTAACCCAGATTTTTATCCAGTTACTAGCATTTTAATAACTCAAGTTGAATACCAAAGTTAAAGTTAACTTCAGAATATTTACAACGAGTACTTACATGCCCATATATCATTTCTGGATCAAATGTTATGATCGTTCAAAGTTGACAGAATTTCTGGATAAAATTTGTCAGCATCTCCTTTGTATGTGGCTGTTTTCATCACAGTTGTACATAAAAATGGAGTACAATTCTGAACAAACTCTGAACTACAAAGTTGTTGCAAATTTCATAAACTTTCCAACGGTGTATTATATGACCCTTAGGGATTTTCTACAGAAAGTTATGGTTGTTTTACAGAAACATCCAGAGAAGGTTGCAGCTGTTCTGTTTCCTGGACAGTTTGCATTCATCTGCACATTCAACCAAGTTGGCGTGTGATTTTGCTCTAGAATTCTACAGAAAAGTTGTAGAGCCCTTAAAAACCTTTCCAGAACTGTATCATACACCTTAATTGGGTCAAGATACTCAGAGTTATGCCCTGTCAAAGTCCAGCAAAAATTTTCTGCCAGAACAGAGCACTCTGTTTTTTAGATCAAATGAAGCCTAACAAGTCTCTTCTTTGAAGCTTAGTTCAAATGAAGAGCTCAGTAACTAACATGTGCTTTCCAAAATCCATTTTTAGTTTGAAAGTTAGTCATGAATGATTTCTTCATAGGAAAGAAGACTATCCAGCGTAGTACGGTGGCGATGCACCGTAAGACATATGACGGTACTACGTTGCCTCACAAAAGAAAAACCTAACCGGCTTACACCGGCATATAAGTATTCTTAGGTGGCACTAAAACGATCACTCGCAAATGTTTTCTATACGTACTAAGGTTTTTGTGGTTAGTACCTACATAAAACACACTCAATCATCAGATTCGCCTCCAAACCGAACCCGGTCCCAATACAGTTTGTATACCCGTCCGTCATCACTCGCACAGGTGTTCTCAAGCCAAACACGCCTTGAGCTATGTGTTCACATTACTGACCACGTGACGGGGTCTCCCATACTTGCCCGAAGCACGCCAGGGACAGGCGTTGCTCGAATACCCCAAACGACATAAAGTGTCGTAGAGGATACTAAAGCGGGCCGGGTTACCTGCCACCCGTGGGGCTCCACCCTTCAGCTTGTGCACACTGGTGGACAGCGCTTAAGTGCACCCCCAAGACATAGAACGTCCCGAGATGCACGATTTTCCCACATAACAAATAGGTTAGATTGCCACCTTCATAATATGCTAATATTATAGTGCTTATGTGGGCCTAATACCGTTATCTCACTGTATCCTAATTTTTTAACGTAATAAGATGATCAATTGTGCGCTATTCCCAACGCAGCTCTGATACCACGCTGCGGGGGACCCGCCGCCGAGCGACAGCCCGGACAGGACCTCGTTGGGTGGTTCCGTGATATGCGGCACCCAACAGCACACGGGTCGAAGAAACACATCACATTACATAAATTATTTGTGAAAACGTATAAGAGTATTTTACAAATACATGTATCAAAGTAAGCTACAGTGGAAGACTATAACTCTCACGACTCATTTCTAAACTATCAACAAAGAAACAGTCCAGCCCGCGGACGTTTCTTACTAGCAACACGAAGACAAACCGCAGTGGCGAGAATGCTCTTGAGTAACCACTCGGAGGTTCTCGAGTCTCGTTGGCATCCCTTCTCATAAGCATGAAGTCAATACCTGCAAAACAACTCGGATAACATCCATGAGCATAACGCTCAGCAAGACTTAACCGTCACCCTAACCATGAAACTCTACATGAGGTTATGAACCTAAAGTAGGATGGCATAATGCATAATAAACTCGCCTAAAAGTGAATCCTTACTTTTAGGTATTATTTGCAGCAATTTAAAGTAACCTTGGGCACGCCACACCGGGAGTCCACAATCAAACAAAGAAACGCTTTCCCCCGATGTAATTTGCTCACCGCATAAAAGAATCGAGTTTGCACTAGCTAATCATCAATGATACATCACAAAGATAGTATAAATTTCAAACCAATGTGAATAGTTCCTTTCTCATGCAAGTTCTTACTACGTCACGACTGTGAGAACAAGTATGCTCGGTCCATCCGGCAAGCGATGGTGATTCGAATCAATAACACCCGAACTACACGACACGTATGCCCGTACTCAACGTTGCCTACAACAACCATCACTGACGTCGTACGTGGCAGCCTTTCCCTGTTTCACGCCCGTTGAATCGATCAAGTCGCCTCGTACAGTATCCACTCTCATGGTGCACCTACTGACATGAGATGTCATGAGAATGTTACCACATACTGCACACCGGTCGTCTCGCCTGAGGCGACCTGAAAAGGCTCAACAACAGCTTCCCGAGGTACATCGGTTTACTGGGTCCCATATAACCAGCATGAGTCTGGTACACAACTCAAACTTGTTCAACAGGGCCGCATACGGATCGGTCCTTGACGGACACGGACAGATCTATAGCACCCAGGCCCCTATGTCTTGCTGCCCCTACAACCTTCTGGTCTCATCTTTAACTTGATAATTCATTTTTGAACCAATCCCATATGTCCCTGTTGTTCCTAATCATGCGAGTAGCATCTCACCACTCGACTTATACCGAACCTTACTCAAGCATGGCAGCTCTACACGATGTAAAGACACCTACCCAATACTCCATGGTTCATTTGGTCATGCAAAAGGAGTATCAATCATCTAGACCTAATGCACATTTCATATCTTAACCGAAACTGAATACAAAGTAAAAAACTTAAAGGCTGTTAAATACAAACCAGAGCTTGCCTGTTTTGCAGGGTAGTCGTATATAATCAGTTAGTGATCCTTGGTTGATCAACCCTCGATTCTCCGGAGCTTAACCCACTTCAATGAATCGCTCCTTCGAATCCCCTTCGTCGTGATTCCTATTAAAATGCATATGCACATGTTTTATAGAATGCAATGGAAAGAAGTTAAGACTTTATTTCTTAGGAACAGAGGTTGTGTGGAAAAGCTAAGAATGGCTTGGTTTGCCTCTGTTGTGCAAAGAAACAGAAATGAACTAAATTGATCTTAGTGTTTTAGCTATACACTAACTACTTTCCCTAATGAACGTAATAGATGAGCTGAAAAGATTTGAAAGCAACTGAAGAACAAGAACTCCAATGGCCTCAAAACTTTTACAGCAGGTTCTATACTACCTAGGGATTTAGCTTGCCAAATTGCAGCTAATGTGGGATACAATTGTGCTCTCCATAATTCTCCCAAGAGTCTTTATATATTTTCCCACATACATAAGCATGGAGAACAAGCACAGAGAGTTCTAGGGCTCAACTTGAGCTGATAATTTATATGTGAGTTCCTGGTCACATGAGAGTCAATTGGTCCAAACTTCAGCCCTTTTACTTGAGTAGTTCTCGCAGCACAATTCTTTAAGCATTTCTATTCTGTGCATTTTCATGCCCAATTTAGTGAACCACAATTTCAAGTATGTCTCAGAGAGTTTGCCTAAATTTTCCTATGATTTTTGGATCTAGGAATTGCCCAGAATAGATTTTACAAGTGGGCAACATTTTCTGAATATGTTTCTAGACCCTTATGAACACAGCATATTCTATTTAGCAAATTGTTACTCAAATGATCTTCAAATGAGCTAAAAATTTGCTAGAAGGTCAACAATATGCTAAAGAATATTCTGAAAGAATGTGAGGATTTTTGGATGAACCAAACTCCCTCAATAATTCTTTTTCAGAAAACATTCAAAGAATTTTCCAGAATACAATATCGATTTTCATACAAATTTGAGTTCATATTTGGATATACCTTTGCAAAATGAATCCAACCCAATTGGAATCACTCAATTTGGAGGTTTCTACACAGAGATATGATTTTCCAAAGTTGGAACAATCTCTGGAATTGTTTTTCTACTGAAAAGTCTCTTGGACCCACGTGTTTAAACCTCAGCCAATAGAATTGAAGCAACACCGGGTCACACAGTTTCAGCGCGCCAGCACAGAAGATCCGGGCCACAGCAGATCACGAATTTAAACTTCACAGCCGCTGATAGCCGGGCCCCACCCGATCTTCTTCTTCCTCTGGCTGCCATCCCTCGCCCACGCGTTCCCCCTCGTCGGAGCAAACCGCAACTCGCCGGATCACCGCTGCCGGCCACCGCTCGAGCTGAGACTCGCCGCCAGAGGTTTTTGGACACCGAGGAACACGCCGGTGAAGTGTTTTGGGACGGCTGGTGACCGGAAGATGGTCGGCGACGTGTGGTGGCCTCGGATGGATTTCGGCGCCGTCGGTCGTGGGTTCTAACCCGCCAAAACGTCGACCAACTAGCTCTACAGCACCAGTAGATGATCGCAAGGCTCGGCAAGGCCTTGAATTAGCTCGGAAACGGCGGTAAATGGATCGGCACCGTGCGCCCGATCGGTCCCGCCGAAGAAGTGTTCGGTAAACCTCAAAATCCGTCGCTCCAAGGTGTTTTCATGTGACAGTTGCTAAAGCAAATATGATCGCCGGCTAGTCCAGCACCTATGTGCCAAGTTTGATGACCTAAGGAGGAATAGGGAGTGGGAATTTGAAGAACTCGTAGACGTTCGGTATGAAGCCGCCGGAGCAAAACCCCAAAATTAGTCGTCGATACTTCACGGCCTGGCTTGAGTTTTGGGTGAGAGCAGCACAGTGGTCGTGCACTTCCGTTGCCGCTCTTGCTCGGCCGTGAAAGCTCGTGTGGGGAGCTGTCCACGTGAAGCTGATCACTGTTCTTCTTTAGGTCGCCGCTGTGGAGGCTGTTCTAGGGCAAGGGAGGTCGGAGCTCAGTGGTTTGGGTGTCTAGGAAGTGGAAGCTGAGATCGTGGTGCTGTCTTGCAGCTCGGGGAGGAGAGGGGCGTGAGTTTTCTTCGGTTTCCCGGAGGATCACCGAGTAGCGGAGGTGAGGAGAGGCTGCTCGTGCGCTCGCGAGGAGGAGGAGGAAGCAAAGGGCCGTTGGCTCGGTCTGAGGAGAGGATCACGTTGAAGAGCACAGGTGAACCGCCTCTGGGCGCCAGCGCATGGGAGAATCGAGCAGGAGGTGGCGCCGCTGCCCCGCGGTGGCACACGGTTGAGAAGCCCCTTAGCTGTTGTTGAAACAGAGCCCAAGACTTAGTGTGGAAGCCACTATTCAGCTCAATGACATGTGGGTCCCGCCCCACATTTTCCTCCCAAAATAGCTCCTCATGTTGATCTATCAAATTCCAAAGTTTGGAAGTTTAAATGTGGCTAGCAATTGAATTTCCCCAACTTCAGTTTCAATTTGCATAGCAAATTTGAATTTGGATGGAATTTGAAAATGCTTCTATTTAACTCCTTTTTTAGCCCACACCCAAATGACAAGTTTGACATCCAACTATTTCCACAAATTCCAAACTATATGGCTGCATGAGTATTCAAAGTTTTTGGCCACCATTTGTGTGAACTTTGAATTTAAAATATGAATTTTAAACTTTCATGCAAAGAGATATTCAAATCCTTATTGGTTCAATACTTTCAAATAAAAATGTGAGCCTCATTTTGGATGATCATCCATGTATCACTTTGCATGAAGAAAAGTTTTAGCAAGTCCCATTTTTCATGCCTTTGCCACACATATGAATTCAAACCTCGATTTTATTCATACACATTTTTGGGACTTTTACAAAGAATACAAACAATGTGGTCTAGAAATAGTGGTAAATTAAGTCTAGCAGCCTACGAAAGAAACTTGATAATCTAAATGCTAAAGTATTCCAATGCTAGGGTTTGATCAATCCCAAGCAAGTACAATGATATGAAGTTGACGAATTAGTAAATGAACACACGTGGACACGAGGATTTGTTTATCGAAGTTCGATTCTACACAGAAATCTACGTCTTTGTTGAGGTGTCCACAAAGGACCGGTCTCTTTCAACCCTAACCCTCACCAAGTGATCACAAAGATCAAACTCGGTTGTTCCAGTATCATGCCAAGGTGATTACAAACTTCCCGGGTCTCACCACAAGTTGGGAGTCACCGGACGACACCTAGACGCCTAGGAGCAATGCTCCAAGAGTAATAAACACAGATCACGTAGCAAGTAGGTGTCAAGCTCAACAAACTGAAATCTAAGATCCCCTTTTCCTTGAATCTCCTCACAAAGCCTCAAATCCTCACAAGATTCAAGATTGAATGCTAGAGGGTGTGTGAGAGGTCTAGGAATGCTCAAGAACACCTTTGAAAGCTCTGGGATTGATCACTTTTCAAATGGGGACGAGATCCCTCCTTTTACAGGACTCCCCAAAATATGAACGTTGTCAATCACTAAAGTCCGGACATGTCTGAACTCTACTTCGGACATATCCGAGATTGGGGTCCACCAACAGTAAAATGACGTCCTCATCTGACATAAAGTCAGGCTATCATTTTGATTCTACTTCGGACATGTCCGACCCTAAGCACAAGGTACATTTCTAAATTTTTCTGACATGTCCGACCTTCTGGACTTAGGAAATCCTAGAGACCCTAGACTTCGGACATGTCCGAATTTCTTCGGATATGCCCGAGTCTACACAGAAGGTACTTCTCCAAAACCTTCAGACATGTCCGAATCTAAACAGAGAGCACTTTTCTGAATCTCTCTGACATGTCCGAGGTTTTTGACCTAACAACTCTTTTTGACACTAAGGGTTGTTTTATGGGATTGAGCTTGCTTTTCTTTTGTCGTGTGTCGTGTCCCTCTTAATGTTGTGGCGTTCCTACACTCAAAAAGGATAAAAAATTAATTCTATTGTGTAGCTTCACGCCGTATTCTTCATTTCCCTTTTTGAAAAGCCCTCAAACTCTTCTTGTTATCCAACCTTTCTGCACATATACTCATTTGAATTCATTAGCGTTTTAATTGTTCATCATCATTCCTTCAAAACCCTCATGGGACCTAGATGCAACTTTAGAATGACACTGTTGGCACGGAAATTCAGGCTGATACGCCTGCTACTCCACCCTCACGTCAAGGCGCACCATCCCAAAATCTCACGTGATTGGCTAGTGAGCAGTTTTCTTTGGCAGGAAATCAATCTGGTGCACGGAATCACAGGACACCGGTCAGTACTGCACCAACCATCTCCGTCGGGAATAAATCAAATAAAAGGAGGCCCAGTGCACAGTTGGCGCGCAGGTGATCAATCAAATGATAGGCTATCTGGTGTGCGAACATCTCCAACAGGAAATCAATCAAGCAGCACAACAAATCATGGCACGTCAGAGGAAAGGAATGAACCTGCATTGGTAAGTGTTCCGACCTCTGGTGATTTGCTTCCTGCACCGACCCGACAACATATATATTAATGAGCAGGAAACCAGCCAAGGAAATCAATCTTCATCTGTATCCCGGAAATGCAAGCATTGATCCTTCCGCAGATCAAACCGTTATGCAATCATGTCCGATCACCAGACTACGGAAAGGAATAAGAAATCTGAAGAAGCCCTTCCATGGCATGATTAGATACAGCTTTCTAGCGTCCACTGGTGAGCCAGAGAATGTGGGAGAAGCACTCGAAAACAAAAACTGGAGGAAAGCCATGCAAGAAGAATATGCCGCATTGGTGAAGAACAAGACATGGCATCTAGTTCATCCAAGTGAAAGGAAAAATATAATAGACTGCAAGTGGGTATACAGAATAAAGAGAAGAGCGAATGGAACAATTGACGGATATAAAACTCGACTAGTGGCAAAAGGATTTAAACAAGGATATGGGATAGACTATGAAGACACGTTCAGCCCTGTGGTCAAATCAGCAACCATCACACTTGTTCTCTCAATTGCCGTGACAAAGGGATGGGAACTAAAGCAGCTAGATGTACAGAACACGTTCTTGCACGGTGTTCTGGAAGAAGAAGTGTATATGAGACAACCTCCGGGGTTCAAAAATAAAAATCTGCCCACACACATATGCAAGTTGGACAAGGCACTATATGGATTAAAACAAACTCATAGAGCTTGGTACTCAAAGCAAAGTTCTAAACTTTGTGATTTTGGTTTTAAACCATCTAAAGCTGACACATCCTTATTTATTTATACTAAGCATGATGCAACTATATACATGCTTATTTATGTGGATGACATAATTATTACTGGCTCTTCGCAGGAGACCATTTCAAGATTAATGAAAAAAATGAGTTCTTGCTTCGCTCTCAAGGACCTTGGAGATCTGATTTTTTTCTTAGGAATCGAAGTCAGAAAAACACAAGAAGGATCAGCTCTCAGACAAGAAAAATATGCGCTGGATCGGTTGGCTAAAGTCGGCACGAAGGGATGTAAAGCATCACACCACTCTCAAATATTGAAAACTTGTCAGCTCATGAAGGAACACCACTTGAACCAGAAGACAGTACAAAATTCAGAAGCATTGTTGGAGGTCTTCAATATCTTACTCTTACAAGACATGACATTTCTTTCTCAGGAAATAAGGTATGTCAATACTTGCATGCACCGACTACAACCCACTGGACTGCAGTTAAACGTATTCTAAGGTACATTCAAGATACATCTAGCACCGGTGTTCTCTACAACAGATCCCCTTCAATGACAATAAGTGCATTCTAATACGTGGATTGGGCCGGTTGTTTGGATGACCGACGCTCCATAGGGGGTTTCACAATATTTCTTGGATCAAACCTTATCTCTTGGTGCGCCAAGAAGCAGCCAACAGTTTCTAGATCCAACACCGAAGTAGAATACAAAGCATTAGCTAATGCTACATCATAAATTATTTGGATGCAATCATTGCTCAGTGAACTAGGCATCACAGAAAGTTAAACACCATGTTTATGGTGTGATGGGAGCTACATATTTATCAGCTAATCCTATGTTTCATGCAAGAACGAAGCATATTGAGATAGACTACCATTTTGTTAGAGAAAGAGTTGCAAATAAACTGTTGAGGATACAATTTATACACTCAAGAGACCAAGTCACTGATAGATTTACCAAAGCATTATCAAAAAGCTTAGAAAAATTTAGACGTAATCTCAACTTAATAAAGTTATGATTAAGGGAGATGTTAGGAATAGATTCTAGGAAATGAGGCAATGCCCCATCGTATCTTCTAATTATAGACCATACCTATCTTCCGAGTCTGAATATGATAGAAATATTACACTCAAATCATAACTTTCTATGTAAACACCATGAGTTCGGTGGTTAACCACCCTATAAATAAAATCGCGGCCTGAGACAAAGGGTTCAACACTCCCTAAAACTTCAACAATATCGTCGCAACACCTTTACAATTCCCATGTATCGTGTTCCCATGTATCGTGTTGTAGAATGCTACATTAAGAGATTGAGGTAGCCAGAACGTGATGTCAAGTGTGGACAAGATAGCGGAGACCATAAATGAGCCACCAACACGCCGTTGAGTTAGCTTCCCCACCAAGCTGTTACAGCTCAATTTAAGTCAAGTATCCAGCACTTCGTTTGTCACGTCCCGTCCCAACAAGATGACCGAACTACTTTTGCATGTGTGCCAGGATCAGTTACAATCACACACGCGTAGACGAAAGTGTAATAGGATACATAAAGCCATGTTCCAAGGTACATTAAAGTCTTACATCATGACCCATAGGTCTGAATAACAGCATAGCGAAATACAAAGTTTAATAAGCAAAACAGCAGAAGAGAAGGTGGTCTTGATGTCATCCACAGGCAGTTGCTCGGGGGATTCGCCAGCCTAGTACAGCTCCTCCGGGTCGACGTAGAAATCTTCATTTGGAACATCTTCGGCATATTCTGGAGCAGAATGGGGAACGCTTGAGTACATAGAGTACTCAGCAAGTGTGGGAAGAGAATATAATGGAGGCTTAGGCAAAGGGAAGGCCAACCTTGGGCTTTTGCACTACGCATTAAACCTACCCTTAGCTTTCATTAGCAACCTACATCTAGGTATGAAAGCCCAACCCATAACCATAATCATAGAGAAAATCCAGGTACCGTCCAAGCCATCTTGTCCAAGATAAACTCATTACGAATTTGACCCCAAGCCGCTCTTGACCGTGAGCACGGCTGTCATGACAGTTGAACAGAACTCTGCAGAGTATGTGCCTCTTTACCCACTAGTCGTGATTTCATCCCCCGTTGTCAGGTGGACTAATGAATCCTCCGTTATGCCAGTGGTGTACGGCCACGTTACACACTTCCTTAGGTGTGCCGCCTGGAGATCACTACGAGGTCTTTACGAAGGTCGTCCCCGCCGAGTGTCGGCCCACTAAGGTTTCACCCCTGAGTTCACATGGAGTAACTCTCCACCCCAGAGGCCCCCTCTTGAGCCGTGCGGATCCTAAGGCAGTACCTCTGAACCAATTCCCCGCACATTCCAAACACCGACACTTTCTTAGGGAAAACCTAATTAGTCGACCAAGCTGCCCCATTCTCAGCCTAGTGGTGGCACGGTAAAGCTAGTGGTCTCCTCCATAAACCGGTCCTTAGAATCCGGCAGGCTACAATCCCCATACCCGGGGCTCGTGCCCACTGCACCATACCTTCACAACCTTCCTGCCGGATTCCTAATCTACCATTATCCCTTTAACATCATATTAGATGGATTAGAATTTTATGTGATCCATAATTCTCACTGCATAGCATGGCTAAGCGTAAAAGTAAATACAACCTACTTCTACCCATACCCGGGATGACAAGGCATAATGGGAGTTCAACGGGAAAAGAAATCATAAGACTCCAACTTTTAACTTAAACAATGTATCTATCTAGTTTCCTAGTCTTTAGGTACAACATGGTCAAGGACACTTGCCTCAGTGTAGTCCTGGGCGTCGACGTAGAGAGCTGGGTCTTGAGGGTCGTAAGTCCGAACGGGCTCCGACTCTAAGTTCATCATCGTATGTGCAAACAAAGATAGCAAGCAATTGTAAGAATATAGCAATTCACCCACATAACATCACCCATCCACTCAACATTTGTTCTTAAGAATAAAAGTGTATTCTTATGGTGCTCTTATCATTTTATATTCCTTTCCCATGCTAAATTTGTATTTTTATGACTTTTCTACTTAAACCCAATTAACTATAAGGACAGACTAACTCATAACAATAGAGAATGTATCAAAATATTTTTAATGTCATTATAACATTTATTTTCTAATTCCAAATAATTTTCCAATGCTAAATATAGTTTTTCAAGTGGCTTTAGTGAATTAAATTGATTATTCAGAATTTCCATAGGATTATAACATGAATCACACTTCTCTGAATATTATTCCTGCATTATTTGGCTATCCCACATGTTTTTATTTAGTAACTACTATTTTTCTTGCTCTTTTTACAATTTTCAGAATTAAATATACAATAAAAACACTTATTATAATTCTCTAGGGGTGAAACTATACTCCAAATATTTTCTAGAGTTTATTTTTATATTTTTATCACCATTTTAAAATTTTCTGAAAATTTGAATGTATTAAAAATATTTTCTAAAAAGAAACAGATTTGAATTATACCAGATATCCAATTTTTATTAATCTCAGGGTACTTGGTGCAAAATTGTCCCACTGTTGGGTTAACACCTAATTTCTAAACCAGCCAGGGGCTAAAACATATAAACAGAGGGTTTAGAATGTAATTTACATTAATTCAGGGGCCTAAACTCCTTTTTATAACATTTGCTAAATATTCAGAAAGACCAGGGACCCCTGTGCAAGGTTTCAAGGGCTGCTACTTAATTTTAATTAAAACTACGAGGGCCTCGGTGTAAATCCCCCCGAGTTATAACTGACCTAGCCTCTGGGTCGTTGGATTTAAAGACTACGGCCCGGATCAATTCTCGCGAAGAGGTATCCGTGGATCTAATCCTAGCCATTGATCGAGATCCGAATAGTTCGGATTTAAACACCCGAACCGGTACAATTTGGTTCTAATCGTGGCCGTTGGTCCAACATCCAACGATCGGGGAAGGGCCACGTGGGCCTGGTGGCGTCGGCGGCGGCACCCTCACCGGTGTTGCACGATCTACCGATTTCTGACCCTAAGCTTCGCGCCAAGTAGGGGAAAAGGAGGAGGGGTGAACGGGGAACTCACTGGTGGCAATCGGGGAGCTCGGGGAAGTCGGGAAATGGTCACGCGGCGAGGTGTAGCGGCGAAGCTCGATGGAGCTCGTCGATTCCGGTGCAGCGGCGATGTTCCCGCGAGGTGATGATGCGCGGCGTGCTCCTGGCGACGAGGGGAACCCGTTGGACACAACAAAATGGGAAGAATTCGACCGGAGAGCCGAGAACGCCGGAGTTACTTTCGGTGGCGTCGGTTAGGGTTCTTGCACCGGCGAGAGAGAAAGGGGGGGGGAAATGGGGGCGGGACGGCCGCTAAATAGGCGGCGGCTGAGGCGGTTCACTCAGCACTAGCTGGATGTGCGCCGGAGGGAGTGGGGCGAGGGGTGGCGATCATGGCCGGCGCGCGGGAGAGAGGTGCGGCGACGGTTACGGTGGAGGGGATGGCCCCGACAGGCGGGCCCGACGCGGCAGAGACAGAGGAAAAAAATGAATTCGGCTGGGCTAGGCCGCGGGAAGAGAAGGGAATAATGGCCGCGCGGGGTGGATCTGGCCCAGGTGAGTGTTTTCTGTTTTCTTTTTCTTTTCTATTTCCTTCTTTCTCTTTTGATTTACCCTTCTGATTTGATTTGAATTATTTGCTTCAAACTTGATTGCCTCCACTCAATTAACTTCCAAATCTTTAAATCATTACCATTTTGTGGGTGTTACATCGTTGGTCGCGCTATGAGACATTAACATCTTTTTCAAGCACACTGTTGAGGAGAAATCAAATTCAGATGATAGGAACTGTGCATACAACATCAAGGATGACCAGCATCACGAGTATAAAATCTACCAGGTAAATACAAACCTATGGCTTAAATGCGTCTAGATAAAATAGTTACATGACAGCATCGTGACTTGCGATAATGAAACCGATGCATACGAGTTTGCTTTCTCCAGGACAACCGTCAAGAACATGGGCAGGTCTCCTCTCAGTGAAATATGTGGCATTATCCAGACAAAAAAGAATCAAGTGCATAGAAGTTAAGAGTCTATTTGACAGTCACGTTTCCAGATTTAAAAATTTATTTGAACGTCTTATTCATTATCAAATACCCTGATATGAACCGAACACTACTGGTTGCTAAAATCAGTAACATGAAAGTGACCTAAATCAACATATCTAGTCTTTAGATAAAAATTATATGAAAGAGTGGTACACTAGGTCGTGGAACATATTAAACTAATGTATTATTTTTCAATTGTTCCCGAAAAAAAAGTCAGGCTCAGACAGGTCCAAAACCAGTGTTCTTAAAAATCTATCAGGCTGGGATTTGTAGGTACACAAATGCTGGTGGTACTTCAACATCAACAGAAAAAAACAGACAGAAAAAATGTTCACTTAAGTCATTCTGTCAAAATTGAGCTGGTATTTTAACAGCGCTGGAATATTCACATGAACTGATTCCAGCAAGGTTTTCAGCTATTTTCCGTTGGTCGCGCTCACCCCCTTGTGGAAAGGCCAGAGACTAGCCAACCTCTCGAGCACTCCGGCCCCTTTGGAGAAGTAGCCTGAAAAGGCTTGTGGAGGAGCAGCAGGAGGGAAGTCCTCCGGAGGCATGGCAAATGACCGCACCATTTTCTCAAACTTGTCCAATGACAGGTAGTACCCAACTTCCTGTAGTCTCTCAGGTCCCATTATCGGCAGGGTGTGCTCCTGGAGCAAGGAAGAGCTTTCGCTGGTTTTGTCCTGGACCAAAAATGCATTCGATCAGTATAAACTTAAATGCCCAACTATAAAGCAAGATCAGCTGAGTTTTGTGTCCAGCATTGTGGGTAAGACGGCCGCATAACCTCTAGGGGACTGAGATCGGCACCTCGACTGAACGTCATTTCAATCCGGAACCTTTTCTCGTCTTCTAATGGAACCTATAAAATGGAAATTTGTTAACAAGATTGGACTACAGAAACTTACAAACAGGTCGCATGCAATAGTCAAGTTACCAAATGAAAGCATGGAAGGAAATCAAAACTAAGCACATAAATAATCAAACTGCCAAACAAGTATATGCTATCGGGACAACAAACACAGAATTATAGATCTCCAATAACGGCAAGACTGCCATTTGTACATAATAAGTAGAACTGAGACCCAACTGCAGAACCCGATAAAATACAGGCCCAAATATATAAAGAAGATGGCTACAATGGATGTATAATGACGTGCCATTATTATGCCCCCCCCCCCCCCCGCTGTTATAGTGCTTCCTCCTAGGAGTGCGCAGAGGAGAATGCGGTGGCGGATGGGAGTGGTATCTGGAACAAGAACTCCCAGCCACGGCGACCGAAGGTACCCCTACTAGGGTGTTTTACTAATTTTCCTTCGATGCCTAATACAACCTAACTTGGCTGTCTTTATAGAATAAGTGCCAGCTTATCTGATTCTGTTACAACAGAATCTAATCTCCTTTATTCTTCCAACAATCTATTTATCTCTATCTAAGCCTCAACTACTCCTGCGGCTGCTATCCCTTTATTCCTACGCCTATTATATTTTTTCCCACAAAAAAATCTATAACACTTCCCCCTTCCCCAACAAATAGCTTGTCCTCAAGCTGAAAATATGGGTACTTCTCTTTAAAATTGATAAGAGACTCCCAAGTTGCTTCCGCAGCTCCACTGCCAGTCCATTGTACTAGAAGCTCCCATGCTCCTCTATTCAAAAGGGCTCTAATTATTCTTTAAGGAGATGGAATAATTATCCCATACAAAAATCTGAAACCTGAAAGTTTTTTAGGTGGCAGTCCCTCATACTTCTTTAAAAGTGACACATGAAAAACATCATAGATTTTAGCTCTTGGTGGAAGCTGTAATTTATATGACACATTCCCTATTCTTTCCAAAATCTTGAATGGGCCATAGAATTTAAGCTGCAGCTTGGTTGATGACTCTGAAGTAATACCATCATACTTCTTTAGAAGTGACACATGAAAAACATCATAAATTTTAGCTCTTGGTGGAAGTTGTACACATCCCTATCCTTTCCAAAATCTTGAATGGGCAATAATTTATGCAGCAGCTTGGTTGATGACTGAAGTAATACCAGTAGCTTGTCTGTGGTGAAATTTAACCCATACACAATCTCCAGAATTATAAACCACCAAACGCTTCTTTTGATCAGAAAACCTCTTTGTTGTATCTTGAGCTTGCAGCAGCCTTTCCTTAATTTTCTTCAAAAATTCATCTCTGCCCTGCAGTTGTTTTTCTACAGCGATCACATTTGCTTTCCCTGGAACATAAGATAATATAATGGGAGGGTCTCTACCATATACCACTTTAAATTGTGTAGTATGAAGAGTTGTTTGATAAAAAGAATTATAACAAAATTCTGTCTAGGGAAGCCACTGCAACCATGTCCTTGGTCTGTCCCCTGCCAAACATCTCAGTGTTACGGCTGGAAGACCCTAGCTCGCCCTCCTTTAGGAGGCTATGAGAATTAGGAGTAATTTTTGCTTGCTTTATTTCTCAATAGGCCCCAACTTTATATAGATGTGGCTCTCCTAATTACAAATCTACTAGAATCAGGACTCCTGTCCTAACTTCAACTCTTAATGACTTTAACTCTGACTCAACTCTATATATTGACTTTAACCTTGATTACAACTCTATTTTATAGCAAGCAATATTATTAGTCCAAATAAATTACTACTCAGCCACTTTGAGTTGAAACATTCCTTTTTCTACAGCTGTAACTTTTTCCAAAGAATGTGTCTACAACACTTCCTCCCTCTGGGCAAAACAGCTCGTCCTCGAGCTGGAATTCGGGATAATTTGTTTTGAAATTATCAAAAGACATCCATGTGGCTTCAGCTGCATTTCTTCCTTCCCACCGAACCAGGAACTCCCAAGAATCTTTAGTTGGACGGGCACGCAATACTTTTTCAGGCTGAAGTACAACACGACCACGAACAATATGAGGGAGTGGCACAAGTGAAGAGGGAGGTTCACCATGAAACTTCTTCAAAGACACCACATGAAAAACATCATGAATTTGAGCTTTTGGAGGTAATTTAATTCTGTAAGATACTTCTCCAACGTGTTCCAATATTTGATAAGGCCCAAAATATTTTGGTGATAGCTTAGTTTGAGTGCCTTCTTTAATTGCCATCGCCATTCTTTGCTGCAAACAGAGCCGTACCCAATTACCCACCTGAAACTGTAGGTCACGGTGACGATTATCATAGTTTTCCTTCATCTGATTCTAGGCCTGCAGCAATCGATCTCTGATCTCATGTAGAAAAATATCCCATTCTTTCATTTGACGCTCCACAGCAATCATCTTTGTTGAAGAAGGTTGAAAGAGAATCAAAGCAGGTGGTTCTCTTCCATACACTATTTGGAAAGGTGTTGTTTTCAATGCTGATTGGTAAGAAGTATTAAAACAATACTCAGACCAAGGGAGCCAACGCAACCAACTTTTTGGACGATCACCAGTCAAACAACGCAAATAAGCAATTAAAATTTTGTTTGTCACCTCTGACTGACCATCTGGTTGTGGATGAAAAGCTGAACTTAGCCGCAACTTGGTTCCCAACAACAACAACAACAACCAAGCCTTTATCCCAAGCCTGTTGGGGTCGCCTAGATATGAAACCCAACATCAATGAAATAAAAGAGAGGAAGAGTTATAAGAACAAGGAAAAAAGAAAAAAAGAAAAAAAATAAAAAAAAGAAAAAAAGAAAAAAGAAAAAAGAAAAAAGAAAAGAAAAAAGAAAAAAAGAAAAAAGAAAAAAGAAAAAAGAAAAGAAAAAAAAGAAAAAAGAAAAAAGAAAAAAAACAAGACTACGATTCTGGCACATGGATTGCTACTTTCCATGCGGTCCTATCATGAGCTAAGTCTCTGGATACATTCCAATCTCTCAAATCTCGTTTTACCGCCTCCTCCCAGGTCAACCTTGGTCGTCCTCTACCCCTCCTAATATTTTCTCTACCTCTTAAAATCCCACTGTTAACCGGTGCTTCTGGAGGTCTCCGTTGGATATGTCCAAACCACCTAAGTCGATGTTGGACTAACTTCTCTTCAATCGGCGCCACCCCTACCTTATCTCGAATCACCTAATTCCTTATTCGGTCTCTTCTCGTGTGCCCACACATCCACCGTAGCATGCGCATCTCTGCGACACTCATTTGTTAGACATGTTGCCGTTTAGTTGGCCAACATTCCGCCCCATAGAGCATCGCGGGTCTGATCACCGTCCTATAGAACTTCCCTTTTAGCTTTTGTGGGACTTTCCTATCACATAGGATTCCAGAGGCTTGTCGCCATTTCATCCACCCTACCTTGATCCTGTGGCAAACATCCTCATCAATATCGCCATTGCTTTGTAACATTGATCCTAAGTATCGGAAAGAGTCCCTTCTAGGTACTATTTGTCCTTGTAGACTAACATTTCCCTCTTCACGACCAACACCACTAAAGTCACACCTCATATACTCGGTTTTGGTCCTACTAAGTCTAAACCCCTTGGACTCAGGTTTGTATCCATAACTCTAATTTCCTATCAACACCATCTCTAGTTCCATCTACCAGCACTACATCATCAGCAAAGAGCATGCACCAAGGGATATCCCCTTGTATATCCTTCGACACCACATCCGTCACCAAGGAAAAAATGTATGGGCTCAAAGCTGATCCTTGATGTAGTCCTACCGTGATAGGAAATGCATCAGTCTCACTATCAATTACGCGCACACTTGTCCTAACATTATTGTACATATCCTTGATAAGGGTAATGTACTTTGTTGGCACTTTATGTTTCTCTAGTGCCCACCACATGACTGACCTTGGTATCTTGTCGTACGCCTTCTCCAAGTCGATGGACACTATATGCAAGTCCTTCTTCTGCTCCCTATATCTCTCCATAAGCTGACGAAGCAAGAAAATCGCCTCCATTATAGACCTCCCAGGCATAAAACCAAACTGGTTTTTAGTGACATTGGTCACTTTTCTCAGGCGGTGTTCAATCACTCTCTCCCAAAGCTTCATAGTATGACTCATAAGCTTAATGCCTCGATAATTAGTACAACTTTGAATATCTCCTTTATTTTTGAAGATAGGTACTAATATACTTTCCCTCCATTCTTCAGACATCTTGTTTGACCGAAAAATGCGGTTGAATAGCTTTGTGAGCCATACTATTGCCACATCCCCAAGACATCTCCACACCTCAATAGGGACATCGTCAGGGCCAATGCCTTTCCTCCTATCATCCTTTTTAAGGCCTCCTTAACCTCAAACTCTTGTATCCTCCGCACAAACCGCCTGTTGGAGTCATCAAAGGAGTCATCCAACTCAATCATAGTGCTCCCATTCCCATCATTGAATAGCCCATTAAAGTAATCACGCCATCTATTCTTAATCTCTTCATCCTTCACTAGAATGCGGTCAGTCTCATCTTTGATGCATTTAACTTGATTGAGATCCCTCATCTTTCTCTCGCGGATTTTTGCTATCTTGTATATGTCCTTTTCACTTTCTTTTGTCTCTAGTCTCTCATATAACTTATCATAGGCATGTCCGCTTGCCTTACTCACAGCCCGCTTTGCATTCTTCTTAGCCTCTTTGTACTTAAGCATGTTGCTTGCGCTTCTATCATTATGTCAACTCTTGTAACACTCCTTCTTCTCCTTAATGGACTTTTGTACATCCTCATTCCGCCACCAAGTCTCTTTATCTACAAGTTTCTTTCCCTTTGTCACACCGAACACCTCACTAGCTACCTTCCTAATGCAAGTTGCCATCTTCATCCACATACTATCTGCATCTCCATTTTCTGCCCAGGGTCCTTCTGTGATCACCCTATTTTTAAAGGATTCTTGTGATTCTCTCTTCAACACACCACTTTGTTCTTATGATTTTGACACCTTTGTCCCGTAAAGAGCATGTATGGAAGCGAAAGTCAGCTACCACAAGCTTATGCTGTGTCACAACACACTCCCGCGGGATCACCTTACAATCTAGACACTCCCGTCTATCATTTCTCCTAGTGAGGACAAAGTCAATCTGGCTAGAGTGTTGGGCACTACTAAAGGTCACTAGGTGAGATTGCCTCTTCCTAAAGAGGGTGTTAGCTATCAACAGATCATAGGCTACGGCAAAGTCTAGGATGTCCTTACCCTCTTGATTTCTATCGCCGCATCCAAAACCTCCATGTACTCCCTCAAATCCTAGATTAGTTGCACCCACATGACCATTGAGATCTCCCCCTATGAGGAGTTTCTCGGTTATCGGTACACTACTAACCATATCCTCCAAGTCCTTCCAAAATTGCCTCTTAGCACTCATGTTGAGCCCAACTTGTGGGGCATAAGCACTAATGACGTTCAAGACAATGTCCCCAATTACTATCTTAATTAAGATGATCCTATCCCCTCATCTTCGAACATCCACTACTCCATCCTTAAGACTCTTATCTATTAGAACACCTACGCCATTCCTAGTCCCAGCCGAACCAAAATACCAAAGCTTAAAACCGGTATTCTTGACTTCTCTCGCCTTTTGACCCACCCATCTGGTCTCTTGTACACAAAGGATATTTACTCGTCTCCTAATGGCAACATCTACTAACTCACGTAGCTTCCCCGTCAAGGATCCTACATTCCAACTACCCACCCGAAATCTATGTTCCTCGGCTAGCTTCCTTACGCTTTGCACCCGTCGAGTAAGATGCAAAGACCCTTGCTCACTTATCACTACATCCGGGCGATGATGTAGCGCGTCACTAAGGTGGTGGCGATCCGGCCCTTGCTCATTTAACATCATATCCGGGTTCCGATATGGCACGCCACTAAGGCGGTGGCGACCCGGCCCTTGCCCACTTAACACCATACCCGGGTTCCAATATGGCGCGTCACTAAGGGGGTTACGCCCCAACGAATTTCTATTGGGTTTCATTTCCATGAGAATGGCTAAGTGTAAGTTGTTGGCTCGCCAAGCCTATCACAACCCCCTCCTCCTTTACCCGGGCTTGGGACCGGCTATGTCATTACAACTTGGTTCCCGAAAGTCGAAATAATTCCTGCCATATCTTGCTAGTGAAGACAACATCTCTATCACTTACTATGGAAGAAGGTATACCATGCAATTTGACCACATGATCAAAGAAGGCTTGAGCAACAGTTAAAGTTGTATAAGGATGGTTGATTGCTATAAAGTGAGCATATTTTGAGAAACGGTCAACTACTGTAAGCACCACTAATTTACCACCAATCTTTGGAAACGCTTCTACAAAGTCCATTGCTATATCAGCCCATACAGTAGATGGTACGTCCAAGGGTTGTAGCAATCCAGCAGGATAAAGATGTTCTGTTTTATTTCTTTGACAAACATAACAACCTCTAATAAACTCACGCACCATCCTGTTATCATGTGGTGTGAAGAATGAAGCTCTGAGCCGAGTTATTGTTTTTTGACTACCTTCATGACCCATACCGTGTGCTTTTTCCAATATTGTTGACCAGAATTTTAAATTGTGAGGCAAAAAATTCTTCCTTCAAACAGAACTATATCGTCAACAATACTCCATCCTTTAGGTGCTTTCCTACCTCAATAGCTGCCCTTTTACTGATAACTTCTGTCAGAGAACGAGCTTCTTCTCGAAATAGTTCAAAAAATTCAAATTCAGGCATGGACAAAGCATTAGCAGTATACAATTCTTCATCTCGACGAGACATGGCATCAGTAGCTCCATTAAGACTACTAGGTTTAAACTCCACTGAGAATTGATAACCAAAAAGTTTACTCACCCAATGATGCTGTGGAATTATTGACAACCGTTGGTCCAATAAATATTTTAAACTGAAATGATCAGTACGGACCACAAACAGCTTAGGCCAGAGGTAAGGCCTCCAATGACGAAAAACTTTAACTAATCCAATCAGCTCCCGTTCATATGCTGCAAGTATTAAAGGGCTAATGGTGGTTGTATTAGATGAATGATAATGTTGAGATACAGGTCTGATTATATAGAGGGATTAGGAGAGGAAAAAGGACTAAACTACCCCGAACCCTAATCCCTCTCTAATGACTGATATGCCCCTGTGACATACACTTAATTACAGTGTCTAACACCCCCCCCCCCCCGCAGTCACAACATTTAGCCACTGCAGATGTTGAGACTGGACCGAAACTCGGAGAACAGCGACGACAGGAGGCCCTTCGTGAAGATGTCGGCGAACCGCGTCGTTATCGGGACATGGTGTACCCGAACCTCGCCGCGAGCAAACCCGCTCACGAACAAAATGGAAGTCGATCTCCACATGCTTCGTGCATTGATGCTGGACCGGGTTGGTGGAGAGTGTTAGGGGTAGTTTAGTCCTTTTTCCCTCCTAATCCCTCTATATAATCAGACCTGTACCCCAACATTATGCATCTATCTAATACAACTATCATTAGCCCTCTTTCATGGTATCATTAGCTAGGAATAATTAGGATTAGGGCTAAACCTAACCCTAATGGCCCAGCCGCCGCCACAGCCCTAGCCTCACGCCGCCGCAGCCCCTGTCCGTGCGCCGCCGCCGCCACAGCCCTGGGCTCACGCCGCCGCCACAGCCCTGGGCTCACGCCGCCGCCGCCCCTGGTGCGCCGCCCGCCGCCAGTGCGCCGCCCGCCGCCGGAGCCGCCGCACGCCGCCGGATGGGGGCCGCGCGCGCAGGGGGGGCGCCTCCTCCTCTGGAGGGGCCGCCGCCACCCCAGCCTCCGCCGTGCCCTGGGCGCCGCCACCAACCCATCCGGATTTGGGGCCGCCGCGCCCTGGATCGCAGCCCCCACCCGGATGGGGGCCGCGCGCATACGGAGGGGGGGGGCGCCTCCTCTGGGGGGGGCCGCCGCCCCCTGGTTCGTTAATTCTGGAGGTGCTGCCGCCTCTGGAGGGGCCGCCTCCTCCTCTGGAGGGGTCGCTGCCTCCTCTGGAGGGGCCGCAGCCTCCTAGCCTCTCGCTGCTGGAGGGGCCGGCGCTCCTGCAGCCCCTAGTGCTGCCACCCCTCGAGCCGCTGCTGCCTGGCCCGCAGCAGCTGCATCCGCCCCGTAGGCCGTCGTTGCCTCTGCAGTGCCCCACGACGGCGCCGCTGCCTGGCCCACAGCAGCTGCAGCCGCCCCTTGGGCTGCCGGACCTACAGCCCTCCACGACGGCGCCGCCTGGCCTGCTGCCGCCCTGGGAGGTGCCTCTCGGCCGCCATCGGCTGATGTACCTGGATCGGTTGTTGCCTACTCTGTTGGCACCACTATCGAGGGTCCGAGCGTGTTGTCTTCCTTCCCGGCGCTGCCACTGCCGGGCATGTCGCGACCCGTTCTACAGCGTCGGTCTACCTGCGGGGTCTCACGCCGTCTGGCCCTGACAGGGTGGTGGACTCCGGCGCCTCGTACCACACCACCCCTAACGTCAGTATCCTCTCCTCTACCCGCCCTTCCCGTCCCTCTGATCCTTCATCTATCGTTGTTGGGAATGAGTCGACTCTTCCAGTCATCGCAGTAGGTGACTCGGGTTCGCCGGATTCGTTTCAGCTACGTGATGTTCTTGTTGCACCTGACATCATTCAACACCTTCTTCCCGTTCGTCGTTTTACTACTGACAACCATGTTTTCCCTGAGTTTGATCCTTATGGTGTAAATGTGAAGGATCTTACTACTCGACGCATTCTCTTTCGTTGTGATAGTACGGGTCCCCTGTACACGATACGTCTTCCTGCTTCCGCTTCGCCTCTTGCTCTTACTACGACAACTTCTTCGACCATTTGGCATCGCCGGCTTGGCCACCCCGGTGTTGATACTATGTCGAAGTTGTCTGGTAGTTCAGTGATTCCGTGTACTCGGGGTACTCATGAGTCTCTTTGCCATGCTTGTCAGTTGGGTCGCCACGTTCGACTTCCTTTTCCGCACTCTGTCACTCGTGTCGAGCACATCTTTGATTTGATTCACTGTGATCTTTGGACTTCACCTGTTCTTAGTGTTTCTGGATGCAAGTATTACTTGGTGGTCGTTGATGACTTTTCGCACTATTCGTGGACTTTTTCCTTGCGACAAAAGTCTGATACTTTTGGTACTCTTTCTCACTTCTTCGCTTGGATGTCCACCCGGTTTGTGCGCACGATCCGTGCGGTCCAGTGCGACAACGGGCGCGAGTTTGACAACTCTACGTTCCGTGACTTTCTGCTTTCTCGCATTTTCAGTTGCGCATGTCATGCCCGTACACTTCCCCCCAGAACGGCAAGGCTGAGTGCATGATTCGAACCACCAACGATGTCATGCGCTCCCTGATGTTTTAGGCTTCTACACCTCTCACTACTGGCGGAGGCGCTTCACACTGCCACCTACCTCATTAATCGCAGCTATTTCACTGCATCTAGACTTTTTGGGGGTGACATGCACTACTATTGCTTTTAACCAATTGAATGCAGCTGGTGAAAAAAAAAGTATCTGAGATCATTCTGAGAAATTAAAGCATGGATCACATAACTATCTCAACAAAGTGAATTTAGATCTGTCAGATCATTGCACATATAAAGGAACTAAATAGTTTGATGATCCAAGTCATCTAGAATTCTAGAAAACGCCTATAGATAACAACAAGGACGCGTTACCATCTGTCTAAAAGCGCTGCAGACATCTCTAGCCATTTGTTTCTCCATAGGCGTCAAAAGCACAGGGTACCGTACCTTCAAGTAATAACTGTTATTAGAAGTATGAAAGACTCATTTAGAAACAATAGTACAGTTTATCACGATCCAAGAAGTGAAACAAGCATTAATGTCAAAAAATCAACCCAGATAGTCAATTCAAACATGATAGCATCATAGCGCATAACATCCAACAAAAAACACTCGGCACATTAGCATGTCGACCTAACAGAGGTAAATCTCAACAAGTAGCCCAAGTTTGAATTTACTTTCATATTATGCACATCCACTAGTGCTTGGGGCAAACGCTTTGTTGTTGTTGTATTATACACATCCACTAGCTTATTAGCAAACAAATTAACATATATGAGAAAGTTTTCACAATTATATATACTGATCATAATTAAAAAAACAACAAAGCCTTTGTCCCAAGCACGTTGGGGTTAGGCTGCTGATCATAATTAAAACAGAATAAAATTATCATTACTCCTATTTGCAAGAACCAAATACTTGGTTTAACTGAAAACATAGACCAACGGATATCGAATTTGAACTTAAAGAGAGCATGAGCTGATACTTCTTTCCCATCAAGATTCCTCATAACAACACCATCAACCACTGGTGACTTCCTTGCCTCAGCATGTGCATATCCTGGGCCAACAGTGTAAACCTGAAAAGCTTATTATATATGTCAAGGTACAACAACAGCAATCTGTATATATGCTTACACGGGACTAATATACTTTATGTAAAAGAGATATGGAACTGCAGACTACTGGATAACCCCAATTAAAATAGACATTGTCTGCTCAGTGGATTACACTGATTGGGAAAGAAAAAAGAGGTAAGAAGCAGAAGCTTCTAGTCCTCAGATTTACATTTGGAAAAGCAAACAAAAAAGGATAGCTCCCTTCCAGTTATTCAGGAGACAGAAACGGAGGGAACACTATCGAGACCATTTGGAATATGAGCAAAACCACAAAAGTAGAATTAAACTGCCTCATGAGACTTATACAATAATTCAGTAGACAAAAGAACTGTGAAAGGTGTCTTACTTTAACATCTGTACCACCAGTAGGCATGAATTCCTCATAAATGTAAGATCCTTCACGTCTCACTCTCCTAACATCAGGATGAAATTCACTAGAACGATTACCAACCTACGTTAATACAGCAATGAATAAATTTTAATACATTCTTCCAAATAAATGTAAATTGAAACAGTCCAGGAAGACATAATAAGTTAACATGAATAAAATATAAAACATCTAAAGAAATTTGGCCAAAATAGGAGGAATTAGGTGGCACTTATCTAAGACTAAGTATGCACCTGAATTCGAGTCAAAGAGGAACCAAACCTAGGTAGTAAAGTCATAAATCTACACACTGAACCAAATAAGTTGGGCTCAGTTCCCAGAAAGGCATGTAAAAGAAGAGGTAAAAAGAAAACCGCAAGTGACCTAACTACAGTGATCTCAGTATAGTTTAGACCATATATGTAAGAGAAATTTCACAAAACTCTGTGTCATGAATGATTTCTATCCAGCCTCCAGCGGTCTTTAGTACTACATTAACCAAGCAATCAATAACTGAAAATGTCTCCATGGTATATTTAAAAACTGTGCAAGTTATGGACGATAATCTAGCAGCCAAAAGGAAAATCGACGCATGATCAAATAGGTCTTTTACAAGAGTTACTGAAGAATGCAAAAGCTTGATTTCGAAAATTACACCATTTGTTCCAAATCACAAAAAAGTAAGCCCAACGAGTATCTTCATCTATTTATATGGAGTTGTTTAGGCTCAATTAAGTAACTGATGTTTTTAAAAAAAAGGAACAGCCAATCAAAGTAATCCAAATGCAGAATAAAGGCAAGGTTCTAATGAAGTCACACTCAGATAACAAAAGTTTTGAGTCAAAAGTTAACCTTTCGGAACAACTCCTTCATTCCACCGCCAGCAGAACTAGGATAGTATATCATTATTCGGTGGTCATCCCCTGGAGTAAAAAGGAAAAGAAAAATAAGCTACTAATGCGTACTACAATGAACAGATCACAGTTCCCCACACACAAATGATTAATTGCTTCTCACAACAGCAACATAGCACAATTAAAACAGCGACATAAGCCATCCCGTTACCAATAAGGGGGGGTGGGGGAGGGGAATTCAGGTGCAAGTAGGAAAAGAATGACATAGCACAATGGAAGTAATGTAATAAAATATAAGTCAATTACCATTAACAGGTTTCTCCACAAAAGGCTTCCAAAACCGCTTCCCATGAACCTCAACAAAATCTTCTTGCTCAATAAAGTAGTCTAGCTCTTGGTATGGATATTCCCTATTAACAAGAGCATAATTGGGCACAGGAATCCCGTATTTCTCCAGATGCTTAAACATGAAAATGATTGTAGTCAGTTAACTTAGGTAGTGTTTGGTTGCTTGAACGAGGTTTGAGTGTAAAACAATAACAAAAAATAAGTCATAAGGATTTGTAGAAACTTATCAGGCAGTAATAAAAATCACTCTGATGTTGTTGTCTTATAAACAAGTTATTAGGAGCAGCAAATTGCATTGATTGTCAACAGAATAGAACATATATGGGTTCAACTAGATCTCGAAACTTCCAAATGTATCAATAGGTTGATTTTCAGACTCCTTACTTTTGCCCTGCAAGACTAGCCTTTTTAGTATAAAGGAACCAACTTAAACAAGCAGCATAAGTATGTTTATGAAGGCTAATTTTCAGATATTTTACATCAGCTCTCCCGGATTCCTGCAAATTCTGCTTGAGACTATTACCAGGCGGAACAAATATAATTTGGAACTATCAATACGACTCCTTCTGAACTGCTTCTGAAACATGAGACCATAATAAAAATAAAAAAACTACCTTGATAATAAACAGAAGAGTGCTTTGTGCACAGTGATAATAAACAAACAAAATAACATGTCACCCTGTGACCAAAGAATAAGGACGGCGTTTAACTGAATGCAGTAGGACACTAAATGAATTTCTATCACAATACCTCATATACTTTTCTGCGGTCATGGAGGAGGTATTGTGGCTCCAATTCATTCACTAAAAAGGGCCTAAGATTCATGCAGAATAAGGTTTATCAAGTTCACTGGAATATATGACCAAAACAGCATCAAGAATTTAATTAACAATAAGAAGCTATCACTTAGCTGGGAGCGCAAAAAAGACGGACAATTGCCTTCCCAAACACAAGGTAGTCCCCAACATAGCAGTTACATTTAGAATTTTAAAGTTGTAACAGCTGCACCCATAGCAACACATAGTTGCCTCTCATTAACAACCCTCTCCAACAACACTGCCTTCCTGGAAGTAGATGCATTCCTGAAGGCTAGTAGCAGCTATGCCTCAAAGCATTAACGATATAGGCCTCATTCCTTCAAAACTTCCCTTTCCTCACCAGAGAATTGCATTTAAGCTCATTATAAGAATAGAGCTATGCAGACCAAAATGTATACCACAGTTGTTTAAGAAGATAAGGTTTGAAGCTATAGCTGTGCAGACTAAATAAATAAAGAATATGAGTTAATGAGACAAGGTTGTTCGAATCTTGCAAAGCAAACACTGAGACCCCTCCCTTCCTCTCTTCCTTATCAAGATATTATTAAGGAAACTTACTAGTTAATAGAAATGAGACGCAGTTTTGCAAACACTTGCCATTTTGATAAAGGTTTATATGACAACAGAGCCGTACCTTCGCAAAGCAGCATAAGCTTGAACTTTTGGTAGAGGAAAACCAGAGGAATAGAAGGCTATCAAGCAATCACAGTTCGGCCAGCTGAAAATAAAGTGTGGATAAGTGAGACATTGGTCCAAAACTTGCAGTCAAACACACTATAGAGGCTTCAGTCAAGAATATACAAAGGAAGTGGAAAAATGTATAATCGAAGAATCATGATAAAGTTATGAATAACCTGAGTTCCCATTACATACATCTCAATAGGATCGTCGAGAATAACCTTATCTCCAAATATTATAATCTGCAAAACAATAAAAACTAATGCAAATGACAATTGGTCTGAATTGTCTCAGTAACAAATGACCTTAACCCTGAATTATAGAGACAGACAGAAAACTGAACATAGCTAAAAAGACCAATGAACGAGACAAAGTGTATCAAGAGTAACTAGAAGATAAAACATGAACAGTGACCAGAGCTAATCAAGATCAAATAATATGAATTTGTAGTATTAAACAAAGAATATGATGTAGATTTACAGAGTAAATCTGGAACAGAAAACAAGATGAGAAATATAACAACGGATAAAGAGAAGCAAGGATAAAGTATAGAACCATGTTTGGCTGCTTGGATTACATAATCAAGCATTAAAATAATGGAAAAAATCTACCTACAAGCCTACGTGGCAAGCCTTGGTGAAAGAACTAAGCAAAGGATTCAACACTATCTAACAGATCAAAATGGTTGTGATTTGTAGGCTGCACCACCACCCAACCAGGCTGCCACCATGCGAGATCCATGTGTTTGGATGCCTGAACTGGCCCTCGACCTAACTTATGCAAAACATTGTAACAACCCGGCGAGAGCAATCAATCAACACCACACTCAGGTCAGGAACGGACCTAGGTGGATTACTCTCCCCTTTCGTCTTCCAAATCAAGGAATCCAGCGAGCAGTATGAAGAACAGAAGGGGGAATGAGAGAAGGGGACAACAGAACAGAAAGGGGGAGCAGGGGAACTGAATTCTGTTACAAAATGTCGTGCCCAGCCGGCCAGCGGTCTCCTCCTTTTAAACCTTGCTCGAGTGGGCTCCCGCCGAAGCATCTGGGCTGATACTCGAGTTGTGACTTGGGCCGCCTCCTGCCTCCAAGGAATGACCGCCATAAACTCCCGCCCGATCTCCTCCTTCGGTTTCAGATAGAACACGCGGAAATTGAGCGTACCTACTCAGCCAGGCACGCCGCGTGCAACGGGGTACGCACCGGGTGCAGGAGTGTGCCTGCTCGTGCAAGCCTCGTGGATCAGTTCACCCCTTCGGCCTCCATCCTTGTTAATCCCCTCTCTTCTCCTCAGGTTCCCATGCGTCGCCGCCAGCCGACCTGCCGCCAGGGGCAGCAGATCTCGTTGCTGCTCGCCGCTAGGTACTCGTTGTTGTGGTCCTAGTTCTCCTCCCTTTTTTTATCCCTCAGTTTCGTCGCTTCATGCTCCCCCGGCATGAACCCTAGCTTCATCTTGGAGCACTAATGGAGATCTCTGCTGACCAGACTGGATGTTCACGGAGATGTGATGTTGGAGCGCTCCAAATGACCGGCATCGGTGTTCACGTGCAAGTCATTTCGCAGTCTAGATCTGAATACTTCTTTTTCTCCTTTTGCATTTGCTTGCCACAGCACAACAAATTAGCGTACAGTTATCTGCTACTGACGATGAAAATTGACAATTCTTGAGGTTGAAAGCATGTACAAAAGACGAATACAGCCTATTCTTTGACAAGTTTTTCTTTTCTATGAAACTATACTATGTGCTCTTCAGTGATGAGATGTGCTCAAATAAATCTGAATTAGATGGCTCCATTGATGCTCACATGTCATACTTATTGTAATTGAATCATATGTGGTGCTGTTTATGCTTACATCCTGTCAACTGATGCTCATGTCCGATGTACATTTTTTTAACAAGATCGTCAATGACATTTGGGAATATATTTGGTGCAAGTCCAAATATTTTATGACACCCAACTTGAGTCAAGTTGACCACAACCGTGTTGAATGCAACCCAGCAAACACGAGCACTAGCTGCATTCTTGCTTGCCCAACATCCAAAATATCTAACCAACCACAAGCCCAACGAAGCCTTGCATGTACTCGAAAAACAACCAAACACACTACACTGCATGCTGGTCCTGGGGCCTAGACAGGCTCAGACCATGAACCCTGAGGAAACTTCAATCTTACACTCGTCTTGACTTACGGAGAATTGATGGAACGGGGAAAGGAAAATGCGGCGTGAGCGGAGGAGAGATCTTGCGTACCTCGAATTCTCCAAACGCTTGGAGCCGCTCGAGAATCTGCTCCATTGGAGACGAGAACACCTGGGGAGAGGGAAACAAAGGATTCAGTCTGAAAGGAACAAGTTCGGGAGCGAACAACACGACTCCCTCCCGCGTTCTTTGAGGAATCCAGAAGCAAGAACCGGGCAATCGAGACGTACGCGCTGGAAGAGCAAGAACACGAGTCGATCAATAAACCATAGATTAAAGAAAAGGTCGGGAGAACAGGGAGAGACGATTCGAGAGGGAAACCAAGAACCATCCAGCACCCATGTTTCCGCGAGTTCCATGAGACCCCCATCGCCGAGACAAGAGAGAGAGAGAGAGAGAGAGAGAGAGAGAGAGAGAGAGAACCAAGAAACTGAAGCGGCGAGATCCGGACCTTCTTCTCCATGACGCAGACGCCAATGGTGACCCTGTCGGTGCGCACATTCCCCTCCGCCGCCACCATTGCCGCCGCCGCCGCGTCCTCCGTCGCCGGTCCGCCCCACGACGCGTGCAAGCGACCCGGGGAGGTTCCGCCGGCTTTGATTTGATGCAGGACGGGAAAGAGGGGATGCACCCACGCGAGATTGACTCGTCTTTCTCACGGCAGGAGGAACCGCGTATCGCACACAATTTTCTCTTCTCTGCGGCGTGTTTCAGGAGGCGCGGCCGCAGGTAACGGGCGGCTGGTCACGGGAAGAAGCGGCGGCTCTTATCGGTTGGACTAGGTCGGTTAGTGGTGCTTTGCTGTGGTCACACCGCCATGCCCACACAACAAGGTACGTACAAAAGGAGGACCAAACCATGCAAGCCCTGGTAGCGTTGAGTCGGAAAAACAAAGGAAATGTCAAAAAATATATTGTTCATACGAGTAGAATGTGAATGTTTGTATGTGAAACTTACACGTGTTAAAAAAAAGGAGAAGTATAAATTGAACGTTCCATCATGTGAGAAAAAAAAATTGTTTCAGAAATGTTATATTTGAAACACCTAAAATGAGGAACGTGTTTCAGTTAACATTTCAGAGTAATCAAATAGTTGTAGTTATGTGTTGTTTTATATGATTATGTATTAACTATAAAAAATATTAATGCATATAAAAATTATTTTAAAAACCTGACGATTTAAAATGTACATTGAAAGAACGTGCTAATTTTAAGGGACTGAAAATTAGTAACTTCTAAATTATTTCAGTTCAAGGCTTTGCTTTAAATATCGATGCTACTTGCTCAAAATCATATCATGTACACATCATGTTGCATCGATGTGGCAAGCAATCATATCATGTCCACATCATGTTGCATCGATGTGGCAAGCAATAGAGCATCATGGCGTGCTTCTTCGACTCAGAGGAGGTGTGTATATAAGCGGCAATTTCTTTTGGTGGGTCGCTTGTGAGGCTATCTCCAACAACATACCTCAAAAATGAAGACCTATTTTCTCATTTGGGGTCCCTTGTGCTCTCAAATTGACAACCTATAATGTGACATCTCCAACAAAGAACCCATTTTGGGTCACCTTCAACTGTTTTTGGCGGGAAGGGAAAGAGAAAGGCAGCGGCACGGCATGAGACGACGAGGAGCCCGGAGCGACGGGACGCCGAGGAGGTCGGAGCGTTGGGGCGGGCAGCGCAGGGTGAGGAGGTCAGCGATGTGGGGAGGGCGGCAGGTGGCGAGGAGCCCAGAGCAGCGGGGTAGGTGAGGTTGCGGGAGGGCGGCGCAGGGTGAGCGAGACGAGGGGCGAGTAGGCCAGCGCGGCAGGGCGGGCGAGCGGGGCCGGGGAGGGCGGCGCCGGGCGAGGAGGCCGGCGTGGCAGGGTGGGCGAGAGGGACCGGGGGAGGGCGGCGCGGGGGAGAAGGCCGGTGCGGCGGGGCGGGCAAGCGGGGCCAAGGGAGGGCGCGCGCGGTGCGAGGCCGGTGCGGCTGGGCGAGCGAGGCTGGGGGAGGAGGCCACGATGGAGGCAGGGTGCGAATCAGGTCGGGGACGATGCCGAGGAGGAGGCGCGAGCGGGGCAGAGGTGGCGCACGGGGCGGAGGCGGCGGATGGGAGGCGATGGCTAGGAAGGAGAAGGGCGGGTGGGAGGAGAGGCGTTGGGCGGGGCGGCGAGGAGGAGGAAGGCGCGTCGGCGGCGGGGAGGAGGTCGTGTCGGCAACACGAAGGAGTGGGGGGGCAGGTAGAAGGTAGCGGTTGAAATGGGTTGCTGGGAGGAGGGCCTCTATTTTTAGGGTAGGAAAGAACCACAACCTAAAATGGCCTTCACATATAGGGTTGATGTTGGAAGATGTTTAGGCTCTCTCTCAAGACCCAAAATAGGAATGGGCTCCCATTTAGGGCAGCTATTGGAGATAGCCAGATACGCGACCGACAGAAGTTCTTCCATTGGAGCAATAAAGACCGTTGGAACTTGGGAACATAATTGCTACATGCCCCCAAAATCTAGAAAGTGAGTAGTCGTGTTAGATTTGGTCTATTCGCAGATGGACGGGTGCAGATTTTCTCTCCTTGATCATTCAAGGCTTCTTGCCTGTACTGTACATTAGATTGCCATATTTTGTGAAGCAACCAATATCATATGCACATGCCTCGCTACATCAGGCACTCAGCAGACATGCACTCGCAATCCGCGTGCTGATCAGTCAAAAGTCCACGGCATGCTTATATTAGTGTATAAAAAGGAGTAATTAAATGTTGTTGGCAAAGCTTGTCGGAGATGGGCAATGGCGTACGTTTGACCGTTTGCAGCTTTCTTTAGGGGAATTATTTATAAACAAAGTGAGGGGAACCGTTTGCAGCTTGTAAGCCTTATGGTCTAGATCCAAAGCACAAAAGTATTTTACTTTCTTATTCTAACAGTATGTGACAGCTCTATAGAATCATAAACTAGCCCTATTGACCAACACTAGTCCGCACTTTGTCCTCACTCGTACGCATTCGGAAGACTTCTCGGTAGGTCACTCATCCCCAAATTTCTCCGGGCCAAGCACGCTTACCCCGGAGTCCTTTGCAGGTGGGCTTCCGAAAAAGAAGATATACCTTGATGGTATGAGTATTCTATCAATCCTGTTAAGCCTGTAGCCAGAATATCACAATTCACCCCCGTTAGAAGACCGACGTCCTCGTCGATCAACGCCAAGACAGGAGTGCCCCCTCTTAGCCACGTCCGTACGTTCAGTACTGACATACGCATACCGTACGTCCTGTTAGCAGCATACGTATCATACCATGTCCCTCACAGAGGACCCACGCGTCATGTGTACGTACCCACGTCCCTGACCCGTACGCTACCGTATCCTTCTCACTGACCCGTACGCACCCGTGAAACTACGAGGGTTAGCTCTAATACCATTTGTGGCAGCTCTCGATGATCATAAACTAACCTCACGGACCAACACTAGTCTTTTCTACGCACTTTGTCCTCACTCATGCGCACCCGGAAAGACTTCACGGTAGGTCACCCATCCCTAAATTTCTCCGGATCAAGCACGTTTGACCCCGGAGTACTTTGCAGATGGGCTTTCGGAAAAGAAGGTATACCTTGATGGTATGAGTATTCTATCAATCCTATTAAGCCTGGAGCTAGGATGTCACACAGTATTAGTATTGAATTAATCTAGCTTAAACACTACAGCAATATGACTCATTTACGACGACCGAAACCGTCATAAGTAAGGTCTAAATCGTCGTAATTAGCTTAATTATGATGGTTTAAGCCTATTACGATGGTTTATAGCCTTCGTGGGGACTTGGTCGTAAGTTAAGTAACTTACGACGGAGGAGCCGTCGTATTTAAGTGTATGGGCCACATAGTGGGCTGTGCCATACCACTTACGACGGCCTAAACCCGGCCGTCGTAAGTAAACATATTACTTACGACTCCAGGGCCCAGGCTGTCGTAAGTTAGATGGGCATACTAACGACGGCCACATCAGCCGTCGTAAGTTATGATTTTAATTTAAAAAAAAAACAGAAACTAGCTGCCCTGGCACATTTGCCACCCTACACAAATCACACAATTATTTACACAGACAAACAATATAATATACAATTGACGGTTCATTCATAAAGTCCAAAGAAATCTAAAAACAAATAACGGCTACACACTCCCCTCACGACTACCTCCGGAGCCGTAAACGTCGTCTTCGTGCATCCCTCCCTGTGCTGGTAGTTGCGGAGATGGAGTTTGTGTCTCCGTCGGTGAACCCTGCAGAGTAAATAAAAAATAGACATGTCTATTGCTCTCTTTCCCTCTCTCTTTCCCTCATCATCTCTCTTTCTTTCACTCTAAGTACTCCTCTTTCACTCTCTCTCTCTCTCGCTCTCGTTGTTCCTCTCCCATCCCCCTCTCCCTTCTATCTCTCTCGCTCCCGTTGTCCCTCTCCCCATCCCCCTCTCTGTCATTCCCTCTCTCTCTCTTTCACTCTCTGTACTCCTGTTTCACTCCCTCTCTCTCTCTCTCGCTCTTGTTGTCCCTCTTCCCATATCCCCCTCTCCCTTCTCTCTCTATTTCACTCTCTCTAATCCTCTTTCACTCCCTCTCCATCCTTCTCTCTCTCTCTTGCACCATCTCTCCCCCTCTCTCCCCTCTTTTACTCTCTCTCTCTCTCTCTCTTCCCCCCACTCTATCTCTACCTCGTCCCATCCCTCTATCTCTTTCACTATATTTAAAGATTTATACAGTGCTGGGGGTACCTGTGCTGGGGGCGGCTGTGATGAGGGTGCCTCTAGCGGCTGCGACCACGAAGGAAACGGGAGCTCCTAGCCACTCTGTCGAGCTAAGGTCTGTCATTGCAACATATTAGAACACATGTATATTACTGAAATGCTAGAAATTTCAAATACAGTAATTTAAATTACTTACCTCCACCGCTGCCTGCATCCGGCCCATGAGGTTGGCCTGGTACTCCTAGATGGCCCTCGTCCTGTCGAGCTCCTCTTAGGTCCGCGCAAGCCTATCCTCCATGGCACCTAACTCCAAGTCCCTCTACAACAGATGGCCACTCGACAGCCCAACGGACGAAGCCTCTATCGATGGAGTGCCTCTCGAAGGTCGCGCCGCCCTCGAGTCGAAAACTTCATCAAAATGGCAAACCTACGAAAGATAGAAAAATAATAAGTAGAAGAAGGAAGTTTTAAAAAATGAAACAGTTAACCGACTCATCATCCATGGGTCTTCCCGCCACCGTTTGCATACACGGCTCTAGCCTCGATTGGCACGTACTCCGACGATCTTGTTCTCCGACACAGATGGATAAAAAATATTGGGACATGAGCGTTTGACTTCACAGAAACCTAAGAAGTGCTAAACTAGTTGGCTATGACGGCGGTGGCCATGGCCATGGCACCAACGGCGCTTCTTGATCGAAAACCACACCATTCTCGACGACTATCTCGGCGGCGATCATGTTCATGGCCATTGACCTTTAAATCGGTCATGTCGGGCCATATATGGGTTGTGCCGGCCCGAAGCCCGTTTATTATTTCCATATCGATATTATACACTCAAGCAATCAAATTAAACTAAAATTTCTAACTTAATAATCAAATAACTCAAAAATTCAAAAGAAATACTAAACTATTTTAATAGTCAACTAAACAAAATTAAGTAATCTAATTCCAGGTTTTTAAGGCGTCGCTTAAACGGTAAGGCGCCGACGGAGCATAAGGCGTCCGGTCGCCTTACATCCCAGCGTAAGGCAGGGGAACGCGACGGCGCTCGCGCACAAGGAGGTGGCGGCGGCGGGGTGGAGAGCAGATCCAGCGAGCAGAGTCGAGCACCGGGGGAGGGGAGCGGATCCGGCGAGCCCGAGCGCCGCTGCGGCGGGGTAGGGGTCGGGCTGCGGTACACCGGGCGGGGAGGCGCCAACAGCAAGCAGATCCGCCTGCGTCGACCGGGGAGAGGGCGAGATGGCCTGGGAGGGTGGTGGGGGGGGGGGGGGGGCAGGGGCGGGCGGGCAGAGGGCGAGATGGCCTGGGAGGGTGGGGGGGGGGGCAGGGGCGGGCGGGCAGAGGGCGAGCCAGCTTGGGAGGGCGGCGGGGGGAGGGGCGGGCTAGGAGAGCGCGGCGGGGGGAGGGGCGGGCGGGGGGAGGGTGGCGGGGGAAGAGGCGGGCGAGTAGAGGGCGGCACAGTGTGGAGGACTAGAGGTAACCTTATGCATGAGGCAGCAGAAAAAGGTAAAGTGGGTTGGGCTGATGAGGGTGAGGTAGAATAGAGGCTAAAGTGGGTTGGGCTGAGATATAAATTGATTTTCTAATTTCTAAATACTACTTTTATTCTTATTTATTTGGAATTTCCTATATTTATATATTACTAAGGCATTGCCTCGCCTTACGCCTTACCGCTTAAAAGATAAAAAGAGGGTAGGTCGCCTTATGTCGCCTTACCGCCTTAATAACTATGATTTAATTAAGTAATAAGTTAAATCGTTAACTAAACTAATTAATAAAAAACTAAATTAAGAACTAAATAAACTTAATGAATTAAAATAATTACTAAATGAACTAAATTACTTACTAAATGAAATAAATGAACTAAATTACTTACTAAATGAATTAAATTAATTATGAAATGAACTAAATATACTAAATTAATTACTAAATAAACTAAATTAATTACTAAACCAACTAAATAAACTAAATTAATTACTAAACAAACATACCTCGAATTGGCGGCGAAGCGGGGCGGGCTTGGGGCCGATCGGCGGCAGCGGGGCCAGCGCGGGCGGTGGCGACGGTGAATGAGCCCGAGCCGAGGCGGCGGTTAAAACCATCGACTTACAACGGACGTGTAACTTACGACGGCTTAGATTATGGCCGTCGTAAGTTACACTTAGTTTACGCCATCGTAAATTACACGATCCCGTAACTTACGGCAGCCATGGGCCCATGACCATCGTAAGTTAGTTTACTTACGAAATTTGCAACATCTTTTTCTCAAAACAAATACTTTTAAACAACTAGTACTTGTTGCAATATGAAAAAGAATCAAGTAAGGTGAACCAGAATTTCAAATACTAGAGCTATAAAACGTGCTCGCTTATATTACGAAAGTGGGGGTCAAAAAGGATGATGGAGGTGGCTCGAGCAAGAATCCATGCATGTGTCATACGTAAGCAGTGCAAGTTGCTTACTTGATTTGACTAGGTTAGCCTAATCCATCTCAAGACGAACTCGTCCTCAGCCAATCAGCTATAACCTTTATCTCTTGAAAACAAGAAGTTGCTGGAAAAAAAACTGAGTTGTCGGGTGAGGAACTGGTGGTTAATTGAGATGAAAGACCACGCGCAAGCACAAAGCCTATCTCATTCTCGAGCGGCGTGCGGCGTGCTGGGCTCCTATCTTAGCTGCATTCATCCAGCAAGCAGCTCGCGTCAGTCGGCAGAGACGTGGTGTCCCCTTCCCGGAAAAAAAAAAACTATCGCGCAAGAGACCAGACCGCGACGTCACCAAGAACCGATGGATCCAGCGGCCGCAAGAGTTCTCTATCTCGGCAAGGCAATCGTTGGGCCTTGCGTCTTTAGGCTTATGACTGCCCGGTCAATCTCATCAAGAAATAAACGAAATTTTATTAATTTAGCATGATACTAAATAATTTTATATTAATAGTCTCGCAGACTATTAATATAAAATTATTACAAATCATGCTAAATTAAAAAAATCAAAATAAACTGTCCGACCTGGCCCAACCATACATCTGCCGGATCAAAAAACGGCCCAGTTTTGTGTGCCAACCGAACGACTTTGCTGGGCAGGACCATGTCTTTGTTGACACTCACCTATCGTTATGTCAGTCTAGGGGTGTTTGGCCCAGCCTAATCGTTTTACATTAGAGTTTAATTCAAAGCATTGGACATGGATCCAACTACCAATCCAAAAAGTTCGTATCATCAATCTGAAAGCATACCACAAGATCCGAAAAACATTGTCGGTTTATGAGGATTTATTTATCGTATAATTGTTTGTCATATGCATGCTCCATATTTATTAGTTAGCCTGAATGTTGTTATGAAACCTCTATCACGTGAGCTAAGGGTCTCTTTGTTTCAGTTTGATAACGCTTCTTTGTATTACAGATCATCACATTCAGTATCAAATGGATCGACCTTTGCAAAAGATTCTCCTCTCGACAATGATAAACGGGAACGACTAGAATGAAAATAGACATTTAGTGCAATCGTGCAAAAATCCCTTCTAAACCACACGATCTACATCCTGCGGTGAGTGTATTTTTACACTTAAACCCTCCCACCTGGCAATATAAGTTGAAAGAATTGAAGTGTGTAGGTGGGAGGGTTTAAGTGTAAAAATACACTCACCGTAGGATGTATATCGTGTGGTTTAAAAGGGATTTTTGCACGATTGCACCAAATGACTGTTTGCATTCTTGATGTTCCCATGATAAACACTCTGCAATTCAGCAATTGATATCGATCTCCGTGTTAATTTGGATTATATGAAACTTAGTGATCTTGTAGAACACCTCTCGATTTGTAGTCTAATTATTTCAGGTTTCTTTATTAGAGCAGCAGATTGAGTAAAAAATTTTGCCAGCTCGACTTTAAAAAAATCATAAATGTTTTGAGGACTGAATCACAATACTCGTCACCCCTCGTCATTCAATGCAGGATAACGAATGAAATTACCTCAGGATATGTAGTTATTAGGACGCTTTCATATATAATTACCGTCATCACAATGATTTTCACGTAAAAGAATGACAATGATCTGAAAGATTAGAAGCCCATCTTTCTCTAATTATCTTAAATTGAAGATTCGGAGTGCAGCGAATATACAAACAAGCTAATTAAAGAAACGGGAGATTCTATTAACTGTGCCTCCTGTCAAACCTAAAAGAAAAATAAGGTGATGTATACATCAAAACCCAAGCATTTGCATCAATCGTTTCTGAAGCATGAACCCTGAAGTCCCTGAACATGGCTTCGTCAGCGCGCCATAGCCAGCGAACCGTCCTTCATGAGGCTGTTGCTCAGAGTCTTGAACCGCTCCCTCGAGTACTGCCGGGACGCCTTCCTCCAGTCCGTGCCGGCTTTCATCATGGCAACAAACTCGTCGAAACTTATCCGGCCATCCTGCAATCAGTGACCACGGACACACTCATCTCGATGGGCACCATGCAGTTAACAGTACTATAGAGCAAGACGGGCCAGTGATATGCACACATTGTTATGGTAGAAGTAACTGCGTTGTGTACCTTGTCGGTATCGACTTCCCGGAGGACGTTGTTGAGAGCGGCGTCGTCGGTTTCGCCGGACTCGTCGGCGAGCGCGTCGGCCAGCTCGGGCCGCTCGATGTAGCCGCTGCTGTCCTTGTCGAAGAATAGGAACGCCGTGCGGAGGTGATCGTCGTTGGAGAGCCGCTGCAGGTGGATGGTGATGGCCACGAACTCGCCGTAGTCCAGGTACCCGTTGCCATTGACGTCGGCCTGAAGAAGGCGAACTCCGTCAGCAGCTAGAAGATACCGAGCTCATACATGATTTTGATTTAAACCAAGGAGGTACGGTGCAGGGGATCGGCGCTTACGGCCTCCATGAGCAGCTCCATCTCGGCCTCGGCGAGCTTGGATCCGACCTTCTTGAGTCCTGCCTTGAGCTCCTGCAGCGTGACCCTGCCGTCCTTGTTGGTGTCCATGAGCGTGAACATGTCCCTGATCACCTCCACCTCCTCCACGGACAGGTGCTCGGCAATCACCCGCATGGCCTTCTTCTTGAACTTGTTCATGGCGGAGAACTGCTGCAGCCGCGCCCGGACCACGTCGCCCAGCGGCACGGTCGGCGCCTTCCGCGCGTTCTGCAGCCACGGGTGCTCTGCGCCGCCACGCCAAGAACACGTCAGGAAACTCCATTCCAAGGAGATCATGGACGTGGACAGACGTACCGAGCACTTGCTGCGCGGTGGGGCGCTTCTTGGGGTCCATCTGGAGCATCTGCCGGACAAGGTTCTTGGCGCCGTCGGAGATCCGCGGCCAGGGCTCGCGCTCCAGGTCCAGCGTGCCGCGCAGGATCGCGCGCGCCACGCCCTGCTCTGTCTCGGCCCAGAAGGGCGGGACGCCGCAGAGGAGGATGTAGAGGATGACGCCAGCGCTCCAGATGTCCACCTCGGGGCCGTAGCTCCGCCGCAGCACCTCCGGCGCCATGTAGTACGGGCTGCCCACAATCTCCGTGAACCGCTCGCCTGTTTAATTTTAATTTGCAGCAAGTTTGATAGCATCAATGCGACACGACGCGATTGAAAGGAGCATGCACTCCTGAGAGGGCGGGCAGGTTGACCTGGTCGGAAGAAGACGGAGAGGCCGAAGTCGATGGCCTTGAGCTGGGCGTCCTCGCTCTTGCCCGCGTACAAAAAGTTCTCCGGCTTGAGGTCCCGATGCATGACCCCGTGCGCGTGGCAGGCGCGCACCACCTCCGCCACCGTCCTCGCCGCGGCGGCGGCCGCGCGCTCCGTGTACCGCCCGCGCGCCACGATCCGGTCGAACAGCTCCCCGCCGTCGCACAGCTCCATCACCAGGTGCACCGCCTCGCCGTCCTCGTAGGCGGCGCGCAGCCGCACCAGCGCGGGGTGGTCGGGGAGCGACGCCATGATGGCCACCTCCCGGCTCACGTCCGCCACGTCCACCGCCGTGCGGAGGCGCCGCTTCGGGATGGACTTGCACGCCAGCCGCTCACGCGTGGCGCGGTCCGTGGCGAGCCGCGTCACGCCGAACTCGCCGCGACCGAGCTCGCGGCCCAGATGGTACTTGTCCGTCACGCGCAGCCGCGGGTGGTGCGGCACCACGCCGTCCAGCACGCGGGACGTTGCCAGCGGCGGCGCCCAGTCGTACGGGTTGGACTTCGGCTTTGGCTTCGGCCTGGGCTTGGGTTTCGCCCTGGGGCTCTTTTCCTGGCTGCCGCCATGGCTGCTCGGAGGCGTCGTCGGCCTCTTGCCTTGCGCCGGCGCTTCGGATTTGGGCACAGGCTGATCAGTGGAGGTGGTGCCGCAGAGGCACACGTTTCCCATGGCACCCTGTGGAAACCTTCTACACTCTTCTAGACCTGCTTTCTCAGTCTTGTATCTTGTTCCACGGATGGCGTTGCAGCTGTAACAGGACAGTACGTGCGCTCCCTTTGATGATCAAGAGAGAACAAGGTTGTTTTCTCTCCAGCTTGTCTTCTCCGGCCTCCTCATACCATCTGCTGGTGGTGCAGGCGTGCATGGACAGCCCTCTCCTTCTCTCTCTCCATCTAGGATCGAAGCATAGAGAACGTACAGGAATATGCACCTCCTATCCTATACGTAGCTGTGCTTCAGTCTCTCCATGGAAAACAGAAGCAGCAGGTATAAAAAAGATGAGGTTTGGCGGCCGCTGGAGTGTCGTCGATAGCCACAAAAGAAGCGCGAGGCTTCACACGGCACGGTTGAGTTCAAGGAGCAAGAAGTGGTCGCCCGCCCGGGAGAAGAACTGGTCGTCCCGGGAGGGAAGCTGTCCAGCGCGACGAGAGGGGCGAGAGAGAATGGAAGCAGATGCAATTGTAGTTTTCAACTCCAAAGAGGCGGAAGCTGTTACGCTTATACTACCAGATAGAAAGGGCCCTTTGCCTCGCGCTCACGGCGTCGTCCTTCCGATGGGACGGACCGGTCGGAGGCGGGGAGCGCGAGGGGGACCAGCTTGGCTGGCGGCGCCTTTCAAGCAGGAACAGCTTTCCGAGCCTGCATGCAGTGCCCAAACACCATCACTGTCGCCTCGGCTCGATCCAATGAGTTGGTCGATCTGGTGCCGCCTCTCGCTGTCCCCGGCCGGATCGTGCCGTGTCCCCGGCCGACTCCTGCAGCCTCTGGATGTAGGCGCATTTTCGCGCGGGTTGCAGCACGGGAAGGGTGGAGAAGGACCCGGCGTTATGATGTGAGAACGAAGGCCGTTGCCGCCAAGATAAAATCTGATGACAGATTCGATCACGAAGCTGCGATACGTTGCGAAGCTGGGAGCAAGAACCCCCTGCTGCATCTGCCGTCTAACTACGCTCTGGCATACCGCATACAGCAGTACGTCAATCGCCGTCGAAATGCCTCTGTTTGTTATCGGTACAGGTCGAAGTGAACAGGTAGGTACGGCAGATGGAACGGACAAGAGGAATGCTCTGCCTCTCCTCTTAATAGGGTCAGGACCACGACGACATGGATGACTGGACTAATGATAACGTCGACCGCGAAAGCATGGAATGTTAGCCTCGTCCTTCCCGCTTTGGGGCTTAAGCAAAGGCGATTACAGCGGGAGCATCGGGATTAAACAAGGCGCGAAGCCGTAGTAAGAGGTGCAGCGGCAGCATGCAGCGCAATGATCAAAGCATGAAGCGACGTGCACAGCACGCAATGATGGACGGACTCAGCCGCAGCCAGGCCCATGATTCTGCAGACCCTACGAAAGCGAACCAGACAAAATTACCGTGCCCTCGCTTACCTAGCTAGCCTTTCACGCGTCATCATCATCATCGAAGGCCTAGTAAAAACAGGTTGAGTAGGTGTTTAGGAGGAAGAAGCGTAACGTGAGGAGATGGGAAGTGGTCAGGTGAGCGTGAGCTGGGACGCAGCAACTGCATATCCGCTCAGCTGAAACCTGGTACGTCTTCTCAGAACCCAAGGAACCTTGGTTTTGTTGGATTCTCTTCCTAGGTGACCAGCTGTCTGATCAAGTCCTTGCAAAAACGCTACTACTACCTGACACAAGGTGCACAAAACAACTAGGAGTGACGTACAACCACGCGCAAACAGGACATTCTTGTCGCGGTCGTAGAGAACTCGATCCAATAGCGGCCACAGCTGACCCTGCGCCGCCATAGAATAACTCAACGGTAGCGTAGAAGACAAAACAACCGAACCTTCGGCAAGCACCAGTTGCGAAAGGAAACAGCGGAAGAATTCGCAACGATGTGACAACCTGTATTGGCGCCATCCGAAGCGGACACAACTTATACACCTGACTCCGTGGCACGGGTTGGGTCAGCGCTCAGAGATCTTCCAACACAATCAAACTCTGAACAAGCACCTGTTAACACTGCAAAGATACCGAATAAACATTGCGGTGTCAACAGCATCAACGTGAGAAGAGCAGAGGACCGAAACAAGAGGAGGTGCATATGAACACATGAAGGCATAAGCTAAGACAACGAATGTGACCTGAAACAACTTTTCCATAGTATTCCACACTACGGACAAACCATATGCAGTCATTTGGAGTAGCGAAATAACTCGCAGATGGGGGCAAACGGCAATGTAATAACAGGCTAAGTTAGTTCTATAATAACAAAATGGCTCCTCTCCCATACCCCGGATAAAATAGGAACCTAATTAAGCGTTGGCACCCAGCTCCACCCTCCCATGTCCACTTACCTGCAAGCCTCCACCATGATTGTCATAGTAAGAATTGCCACCAGAGCGACCACCCCGGCCTCTGCTGTTATAGTTCCTCTGCTGGTAGTATCCTGTATCATAGTAGTATCCACGGCCATTCTGGTACCCACCACCGCCTCCGCCGCGACTGTTCTGGTACCCACCACCTCCACCACGGCCATTATAATACCCACCACCACGGCCGTTCTGGTACCCACCACCTCTGCCTCCCCGCCCTCCACGGCCATTAGGATAGCCCCTCCTGCCACCACCACGAACACCACTCCGCTGGTTCTGGTAAGACCGACGTTGAAGGAACTGTTGATCATTTTGTTCTGGGTCTTCCACATCAGCATCAAATCTCTCCTGTTCTGCCTCAGCAGAAGGAACGTCATAAGTTGGGTTCACCAGCGCTTCATCATCCTGAATTTGCATAGTTAGTGTAAAAAAACATCAATAACCAGAATGATTTGCCAGCCTAGCAGTTCACATACAAAGCTTACCACCTGTTGAGTATCCTCTGGAGACTGATGGTCAGTGTATGTTTCAGCAGCTTGGGAATCTTCCTTATCATCCTGTCACCGAAAACACAAGTCAGCAAAAACGGAAATGAAAGACAGGATTAACTAGAGAACACAACCAAAACAAACATCATAAAGTGAGACAATTATACATCAGGCAAACAAGAAACAGATACGTAAGAAAAAGAGAGACAAACTCTATGTGTACCACAACATATGCACAAGGGAAAAATATCAGGTTCACAAAAAAAATATTAAGATCAAGGGCAGGGATAACTAGGCATCACAATTGCTATCTTTTTTCCTCCCACAACGCAATGTGTACATGTAGTTTTTGGTTTTTCTTGCACAATTCTTCAGTCCTTTTTTTCTGGAAAGGATTTTGGCAAGAGCCATTCCTACTATCTCAGTGTAAAAGAAACTTGACGGCACAACCAGAAATAATAAAATAAAAATAAAAAAGTCAAAACAAACACTTCTTGTAGTGCCCTAGTATTACCCTAAAAACATAAGGCAATCTTTTTGACTTGGACCCAGAAGGAAGGTTCCCTAATTCATATTATATATTTTTTCTTTTTTCTGTTATGCCTACTGAAACAAACAAAAGGATATTGAGATATTGAAACATCAAGAAAGCAGGACTAAGATGCAATAATTCTTCTAGCCCAGTTATGAATTTTGTTACCGAAACAGATAGATGAGCAAAAAATGGTTCCATTTCTAATAATTTCTAAAATATGATATTCATGGTCGTGGTTTGAGTGCACCCCCTTTTGCCCAAACCTCAAGAATCTCATGCAACAGAAAAAGATAAAAATCTACAACTTTTACATTTAGCATACATATAGTTCACACCAACATCAGAAGACAGACAACAGGAATAATTAATAATAATATTATACATATAGTTTCACAATGTCTGAAACCACATAACAACAACAAAGCCTTTGTCTGAAACCACATAACACTTATCCTCAATGTAAAGGTACAACTACATAAGAACCGGGTGACTTTACTAATAATAAAGATTACACACATAGCTTCACAGTAGTCTGAAACCACATAAAATCATTATCCTAAATGTATAGGTTCATAAGGACCATCTGACTTATCCTAATAACAAGAAGTATATGCCAATAATTTTCTTTTAGATGGCATTCTACAATCACCTAAAAGTTTTCACATCATTTAGGTAAGGTAGAGAGTGAGAGTACTGCAATGGCTACACATTTATGAATGAACATATAGTTTTCAAGTATTAGTGTTGCTGCCAAATAGCTTGTCTCCAACCTACCTAAGGTTTCTGGGAGGCATCAATCAACTTACTAAACAAGCAAGCCGACTTTCTACTGTGGCTACAGCAAATAAGCAAGCAAAGTTCAAAGTAAGAATCACAGGAACAAACAGCCCAAAAGAAAGAAATACAAAAAGGTGAAGCTAGAAGATGTACCACCACATTTCAAGTAGTCGACTGTTCCATTAATAAAACAGACAATTCTCATTACTAATGGTACATAGGTAAATACCCCAAAGAATAGTGCACATAATTCCATACACCTTGTTATTTTTTTCCCTTTTTTGTAACAAAAGAGACAAAAAAGAAACACAGCATACCCATAGTCGACTATTCCAATAACAAAACTACAAAACAGGCAATTTCCCTTTAAAAAGGTACACAGGCAAATACCCCAAAGAATAGGGCACATATTCCATACCCTCGTATGAACAATAATTCAGCATTGCTCCTTGTCAAGACAATCCAAACATTCAGAAAAACGATGTAAGAAATCAGCATTAAACACATCGTAGGAACTAAATAGATAAGAAAGAAATACAGTTAACTACTCCCCGAAGTATGAACCATACATACCCTAACCACATTTTTCAAGTAACCCTTATTTTAGACCTATGTAATCTGCACAGGGAAATAGACGAAGTTTCTAACAAACTCTACATCAATGCATGTTGTCTGCGTCTGACGCCCACATGTACCCTACAACATTATCCCAACACTGATGGGGTTTCCATTAATATGTGTAAATCTTCTGTGATAAAAAACTAAATTCAGCTTGAAGGTTACTGATGACCGTATAATACAACAAACAGGATAAAAAGGACCAGCACAGCGAGTAGGTTGGGTTGCAGACCATTGGGTTTCTCAATGTCGTTCAAAGCAAATCCACTTCAGATCCCCAAAACCACATCTTTGTGTCTAATTGTTGTAAAGGTACCCATGAAAACATGCGATTCCAGTCTAGTGAATTTTTTGAGCCGCATGTAAATACAATAGGATGCCTAGAGGTATGGGGAGGAGATAACAGCACCAAGCAGAAAAAATCATTTTTAAGACAGATAATTGTGACCTTGTGGGCATAAACACTAATTTGGGTTCAAACAACAAGGGAATAAAAAGTGTCAGAACCTCATAAATCATTCTAGAATCATGGACAATCAAATCTAAGCACCACTAAGCTAGTAAAAACTGATATATGTGGAACATTGCTAACATCAAGCAACACATAGCGCTTTCAAAACAGTGACAGAGAAGTATCCAAGTCTACACTTTGAAAACACAAACCCCTCAAAGATCGACCTCAGTTTCTGAATCACCTACACCATTGATTTAAAATAAGGAAACACATGTCAAAGATTTAGTGTACAAGGAACAACAGTAAAAAATGACAGCATTATACACTAGATCATTCATCAATCCACAACAAGGTATAAAGTTTAAAGGACAGCAATCAATTGGGCACGTCAACCAAAAGTTAATTAAAGCAGGCTAAAAAAAATGATTTCACCTTGTGTCCTTCAACTACGCCCTCCTTGACTGCCGGCACCTCAGGTGACACAACCATGCTCTCCTGCGCCAGCATACCACCTGCATAGCTCCCTACTGCAGCAGCCACATCCATGGTCGCCTGCGCTGTGTAGTAGTCTGACGACATAATCTTGTCCAGCTTTGCTCTCACACCAGCATCTAGAGCCAAAGGTAATACAGATAAGATCAAAATGATGAGAAAAACTATACATTCCAAACGAAATAACTATGCAAATCCTATAGTGATCCTCACATGTGATGCCTGACTTAGGGTGGATGGGCTCCTCCGCTCGGCGGAGCCAGAGACGGGCATGGTGGGCACAAGCCTGGAGAGCGTCCCTGTGGGATACACCTGCGGCGGCAGCAGGACGCGAGGCAGCGAGGCTCGCGAGGGCAGAAACCGCGTCCAGGTCGGTCTCAGCGAGCATGTCGGCCGCGTCTTCTGTGACGTAGTCATAGGTGATGCAGCAGCTCCGCTCATGGGTTCGCGCGACCATCGTGGCGATGAACTCGCTCTGCTGCTTCACGTCAAAGAGGGAGCCGAAGTAGATGAGCTCGAGGAGGTCCTGGATAGACGAATCTGAGTTGGCAGATGAAGAAGCGGCGGCGGCAGGCGCAGGGGAGGGGCGGGAGGAGAGCTCCTCGGCGACGGCGGAGGCGAGCGGGGTGCGGAGGCGCTCGAGCTCTTCTACGAGCGCGACGACGACGGGTTTTGATCGGAGCACCTCCTCCTGCTCGCGGTTGAGCGTCTTTCCGGCGGCGAGCGACTCCTCCATCTGCAGGATGCGGTTGTGCTTCTTCCGCAGGGCGCGGATGCGCTTCGAGATGACGCTGAGCACCGGGCCGTCGGTGGCCTCGGCCGCCGCCGCAGCGACGGAGGCGGTGGGGGAGGCGGCCATGGCGGAGGCTAGGGTTTTAGGGTCGATTGGGAAATGGGGCTTCCGGGCTCGGAGCGGTGAGAGGAAGGCGATGAGCCGAGTCGGCGCCTGGATTTATGGGGGCAGGTGCGGATAGACGGGGCGTAGGGCAATCGATTGATGGGATCGGCCTGGCCTACACGGTGGCTCACTGTCACTGATCTCCGAGCACTGGGCCTCCTTGCTGGGAATCGACTGAGCTGGACCCGGGCCGGGCCGGGCCAGTGATCACAACCCAAAATCTCACGAGCCGCGTCTAAGTAGGTTTAATGATACATTTAGACGCCATACATGTCACCGTTTCGTATTTTATCCATCATGTATTTTTTACATAATATTTTGTCCATCATGTATGTACTCTTTTATATTATTTTCTTCAAAACACAATAGTAATACGTACTTGTATACAGGTACAAGTACTCACACGCTACCTTATGATTGTCAACTAGGACTGAACGATTGATGAGATTCATGTACTCCATTTCAAATAAATGATGTTGTTTAGTTTAATTTTAAACTAATCAGCATCATATATATTTTTTTCTTATTAACAGTAACGAGAAAACATTTAATGAACAAACTCATTGTTGACATGGGATTAATTTCCTCTACTGATAAACTTCGGTCCACCATTGCAGGATCTGCATGATAGACAACACGGCGTGATGCTGCAACGTTTTGCAAGGCACGATCTCCTAGCTCTAGCAGCCGGCATGATCAATGAAACTTTCTCATATTTTTTTTCAAAAGAGCTGGCGAGCCAGTGTTCCATTGATAAGAAGAGAAGATTGTCGAGTCAGGATCACGCTGAGTGGTGTTGCGTTGCACAGCACCGGATAACACATATCAAAGGTACAAAGCGTAAGCGAAATTTTTATTACATAAAGTGGTTTATGAATATTTTTACATCAAAATAGGTCCAGTCTACACTCACGGGCGTAGACTACGCATCAATTTCACGTTCAGCCCGTGAACGTGTCCTTGCTAGGACACACGCACACTAACACGGCGGCGTGCACGACTCCCACTCGACGGGGTTCCCCTCCTGGGGTTCCGTCTCCTCTTCGGGAGTCCCTTCCTCATAGAACCCTGCAAAAGTTTCAAACACAAGCAGTGAGCACGAAAACTCAGCAAGACTCACCCCTCTCTCCTAAACATGGAACTTCTACATGAGGAATGATAGGTACAGGAGGTAAAATCAGTTGCAAGGACTCGCCTAATTAGTGAAACCTTACTTTCCAGTTTTAGCAGCAGGTGGTAGAGAACCTTACGCTAACGCACATGAGAGAGCTGCAATCAAACAAGAAACGCATTTCTCTCATGTACTTTGCCCAAAGTTGAAAAAAACTTTAGTTAGCTCTAGACTACAGCAAATCATTAGCAATCAAGTCCATCTTTCTTTAAGCAACATTTTATCATGTAACTAGCCTGTTCTTTCTACGTCACGGTACAGTGAACAAGTGGTACTCACTGACCGCGAGGGACGGCGATTATAATCATTTTACACCTGCAGGGTTACCCGAACAACCCGTCACGTACGCCCATACTCGATGTTGCCTACAACAACCATCACAAACGTCGTACGCAACCACCTTTCACCCGTCAGCCAAATGTTGAACCGGTCCAATCGTCCCGAGCAAGAGGTCTCTGCATGCGCATCTCAGTGCCGCCAGCCGATTTACACCTCGAGCTCTCAACCTACCCTCTGAACGACCAGTTATGCCTCAACACCCAGCTACCCGAGTTACATTGGTTTCCCGGTTCTCATATAGCCGGTAGGTCTTCGGTATTGTTCTAACTTGTTCAACATGCCCGCACACGGCTCGGTCCTCAATCGACACAAGCGGAGCTACAACACACAGGCCCCAAAGTCCTGCTGCCCTTACTCCCCGCTCGGTCTCATCTTTCTTGCCATGTGTATCATGTGCTATCTCTACCCGAGTCGAGTGCCTCTAGCCTACGCTCGCGAGTAGTTCCAACTACTCGACTTGTACCGAATCCTACCCTAACTTAGCTTTGCAGTAGCTAACAGGGTTTGCAATTCCTAAACCCAACCCATGGTTTTCTTGGCTATGCATTTGGGTTTTCAAACAAGACTCTAAATGCAAGAATTAATGGTACTCAAAGTAGTTCTCAAAACAATAAAAACTTGTAAAAAGGCTAATGCAAACCGGAGCTTACCTTGCTGCTCTTGGTCGTAGGCTAGCTGGTCCTCCGAAGTAACGAAGTCTAGGACTTAGGGTTCCTCCTCGACCTTAGCGACTACATGATATAAGAAGTACATGTATTAATTAAATGCATTTGAATTGAATTTTAAACTTTTGAACCTTCTAAGTCTCACTAGACAGATCCAAAGACTGTGAAACTTTTACAGTGGATTGGTTACAACCTAAACAGAGACTTGGTCAAGTTTTAGTTGCAGCAAAGCTCATTTGAGCCCTCCACAATTAATTATGTTCTTGAACTTAATTGGAACTCTTAGGGTGCTCTAGGAGTTTTCATGGAACAAGCCATAACTTTCTGAAAATTAGATTTTTAGAGGGTTCTAATGGAGTTGGTCTCACTTAATTTTAAGGTTCCTAGCTAAAGATATGAGCTAAACAATTTCAGAGAAAGTTCTGAAAATGTTTCTGAACATTTTCTATTTTCCCTAGAACAGTTTCACTAATCACACCATTAGATGGATCAAATGAGCTCAAATGGATCTGATATTTTTATGGTATCTCAGGGATATTTTGGTGAACATTCCAGCAAAATTTCAGAATTTTTCTCCAAGGGATTCTCCAGCTAGAATTCCAAACAGTTTAAATTTTGAGGAATTAATTATGGAGAAATAAGGATTTTCATGCAGTAAAACTTGATTTGCTGGAAAGTGCTCAGAGAGCTGAATCTAACAAAATTTGGTTCACTCGATTTGGAGTTTCCTAGTCCAAGTTATGAGGATTTGAAGTTTGAAGGAAATTTAAAAATCGGGGAAAAGTTTAAATGTGTCGGTGGGCCACGGGGACACGTGTTGCGCGCTGAGGCGTCGGCATACCGGAGTCTACGGGGTATTTGCGCGCCAGCACACCGGATCCGAGCCGCAGCCCGATCCTGATTTAAAATATCTGCCGCTGACGGCTGGGGTCCACCCCCTTCGTCTACCTCCCGCCGCCCGCGCTCTGCCGCCGGGGTACCTCGCCGGAGAGCTCGCCGGCAGCCTCTGTGGAGCTCCAAGCTTCATGATTCCGGCCGCCCCTGCCTATTTTCACTCGGGGAACACAATTCCGGGCTTAGCTCGTCATGAAAATGGTCGGTACATGGTCGGCGACGAGCCGCAGCCTCGGGAGAACTTCAGCCGTGTTGCCCGTCCTCCCTAGCACCTCACTCGATCGAGCTAAGGGTCGTCCAGCATCAGTGGACCATAGGAAAGGTCGACATGAGCTCCACGGGGCTCGGGAAGGGCTGTGTTGGGCTGTCACCGTGCGACCTAGGCCAGAAATCGGGATTTCTACTAAAACTCGAAGAACAGCGGTTTCCCTCCATGGTTCTTCGTGGTTCCTGCTCCTATGGACTCGTACGGGCAACTAGAAGTGATCCTCTCCATGAGAGGATGAGTGATGCAGTGTGGCTTACGAATTTCTCTGATCGGTGCCCACTCGACTTTTGCACACCGTCGCGAAAACACGAAATTTCGGCCTGAGCAGTGTTTGTCACGCCGCTGGAGCTTGCGGGAATGAAAGAGGGACTGAAGGTGAACCTCTTTGTTGTTCACAGCTCGGTGATCGGTGGGTTGTGGTGGCCAGAAGGATGGTTCCCGCAGCGGCGGCTCGAGCTGAACCGACAGAGGAAGGATCGCCGCGGTGGATCTCGGGGAAGACTGCTCCGAGCCTGGAACCGACGCGAGGGTGTCGAAGATGGCTTGGCGCACCTGGTGCTGGTCTCCCATCGCCGGGAGGATCACTGGATCGACCGAGCGATGAGGAACCGGAAATTTAACTGAGCGGCGAGGAGCTTCGGCTTTCTGGGTGGAAACGCGTTGAGGCAGCGGTGAAGACCCCTACGATCGCTCGAGCGCGTAGATAAGGACCCTGCGAGGCGGTTCACCGGCCGAGGGCAGCAAGCAGCTGCTGTCCTCGCCGTTTCTTCGCCGTGGCCGTCGCTGCAGCGCGCGCGAGTACCCAAGGTGAGCTCTCAGTCGGTTTCTTTTGCCTCAGTGGCTGACATGTGGGTCTCACCCGGGGTTTTAACCTCTGACATTAACTTTGCTGTACTGCCCTAAACAATGGAGACCAAACTAACCTCAAGTATTTGAATTATCTGCCCCTGAGCCATTTGAATGGGGTAGAATTCAAATTGGTTTGGGTTTGACTAAATTTTAGCACACATGTAGTTTGAAATTCAAATAAGGTTTGAATTTGCTACATTTAACTCATGTCAAGCTCAACTCCAAATGGAGTGAAAATTGGTATGTGAGCTCACAAAAATGTGTTGAGCAAGAATATGTCTCCCACTTTTGAATTTATGGGATCAAAACAGTTTGAATTTGCATTTGAGTTCAAACTGCCCTCCTCCTAGCTATACCTCAAAAGTACCTCAAAAGTACCTCAAAAGGTTTTGAATTTGGGTGAAACTTGGCATGGACATTCCTACCAATGTGTAGGAGTTTTCATATGCCCAGCCCCTTTATATCACATGTGGGAAATACCACTTTTGCAATATGTAAGTTTGTTCTCAAATGAGCATATTGATGGTGGTTACTTGCTCTTCAAATGTGTTTATCAACTTGCTTCAAATGAGGTGTGTGTGTGTGTGGTGATGACACTTCAAACATGTGTCAAAAACTGAGGCCCCTTACAAATAACAATCGACAGGTTAACTCGCGAGCTAACCTAAGAAAAGCCATACCGGAAGTCATGATGAAGGGTAGGAGTGAAGAAACAAAGACCTGGGGGCCCGGGGGTGTGCTAGCTTGGAAGTTCTGGCGAAGCACCACTCCCGTGTGTATTCTCGCACTTCTTCGGACAATAACATCATGGATCGTTCAAATCCTCGGAATACCCGCTCATTTCATTCTTTCCAAATGATCCACAAAGTCGTCATAATCATTGATTGCAATCCAATGCCCAATCCTTGTGCGGAAGGTTAGTAATATGTTGTAGCCAACCGGCCACCGAACGGGTGTAAGGATCGAAACGCCCAAGAGGGGAGTGAATTGGGCTTTTTAAAATTTTAGAGCAATTTAAAACTTTAATGGTTGAAGCCCAATTCCCTATGCAAACTAACTACGCAAGCAAGAGAGTTAAGTGCGGAATAGTAAAAGCGTAATAGTAAGGGGTGAGGAGAAAAAATGCAAACTCCCGCGGAGACTCGGAGACACGGTGATTTTTCCCGTGGTTCGGTAAGATCACAAAAATCTTCCTACGTCCACGTTGTGGCACCCACCAAAGGGTATAGCCACTCCCACGTCACCAAGACGAGGGAATCCACTATCTTTCTCCGTTCGCCTTCTCCGGCAAGGTGGAGCTCAAGCCTTGTACAACGGTGATCTTCCGGGCTTCCACAAACACCTTGGTAAGCTCCGGAGTGATCTCTTCTTCCTCCAACGTTTACAAGGTGAGAGAAGTCACCAAGACACTCTCTCTCACTAGCCTAGAGATTCCAATCACCAAGAATGGACGCACACAAGCTTCTCTCTCGCTAGATATAACCTATAGTTGGAGTACAAGGGGTTTTGAAGTGTGGAAGTGGTAGCTCTTGGTCTTGAATGCTTGAGAATGTCTAGAGAGGCTCTGGTGATCAAGACTTGTCGAAATGGCCGGTTGGAGGGGTATTTATAGCCAGCCCACACGAGATAGCCGTTGGAAAAGTGGGCAGACTTTTGTCAGTTAACATCGGATCCTCCGATGCACCCCTTTATATGATCATCGGTCGAATTCCAAATTAGCTGATGTCACGTGTCAGATGTGACCGTTGGATATAACCGTTGGATCTTTTAATCGACCGATGTTACTTCAATTTATCATCGGATGATCCGGTGAGTTGATCTTCAGAATTGGGTCAGAAATATTGTCTCTGTTGAATTTGACCGATGAACACTTACTTCATCATCGGATGATCCGGTGTGTATATCTTCAGAATAACTCAGATATCATCCTTCGGGTGAACTCAACCGATGTGCCACTTCCTTCACATCGGATGATCCGGTGTGTACTGGGCTCTGAGGTCTTCTTCTTCTGCCAACTCAAACTCGACCGATGTGGTCATTTTGCAAGACATCGGATGATCCGATGAATGCAACTTGTTTGCTTCGAGTTGTTTTGAGTTGATCTTTTGGAATCTTCTTGAGTGACCTCTTTGACACTTGTTTGAAATGATATTACGATGAAGTGTGAGCTCCTTGTGTTGCCAATTTTGATAAAGTAGAGTCGTTGTATGATTTCTTCATTTAGTATTCATGAGTATCGAATAACCCCTTAGAATGGATCGTTGAGGGGTCTCCATTTGTATCCAATGAGCAGTAGATGGTGTGAATAGATAGTTCATTTAATGTTTGATGTGATGTACGTGAAACCTTGCATCCACAAACTCATTAGTAATTACGAACGGTTGTCATTAATCACCGAAACCATATCTCACGAGGGCCTAGATGCTTTCAATCTCCCCCTTTTTGGTGATTGATGACAACACAACGAGTAGAGTATGAAATTAAAACGCAATGCTCAAAAAGGAAACATAACAAGTACAAATTGTAGCACAAGTGACCCGAAGGCTCAAATAATAATTAATAAAGCGTAAGAGCACAGAGTAGTACCCGGAGTACAATAATAGCAAATAATAATAATCTCCAATAAAGTAGCAAAAAGGGATAGACACTCGGGATAGACACTCCCCCTACAACCAAGTACTCCCCCTGGAACTAAGCTAACCTCCCCTCTAACCTCCCCCTGACTCTAACTCTTCTCCCCCTTTGGCATCAAGGCACCAAAAAGGAAAGTCGAGTGACTACGACTCAGGTGCGCTCCTGGCGATGGTGAAGCGGTCGGCGTCGACGGTGCTGTCGCCGGAGCTGCTGGAGGTGGAGGTCGCTGGTGCTGGAGCTGGAGCGGGAGGAGCTGGAGCTGTTGTGGGGGCTGGAGCTGGGGCTGGAGCTGCTGGGGGATCCGCTGAGACTGCTGGCGCCGGTGGAGGTACTGCCGGAAGAGGTGAGGACTGGAGCGACGTCGGTGGCAGGACTGGAGCTGGTGCCAGTGGGGGTGCACATGGAGCCTGACTGAGTCCCAAGTGCTGAGGTGGAAGAGCCACTCCAGTCTGCTGGTAGAGGTTGGTGACCAACCCCAGGATGCCCAAAAGCATCTGCTGAGTCTGCTGCTGCTGGTCCAGAGTGCGTCGCGTCATCTGATCGACAAGGTTGGTGAACCTGTCGGTGTCCTCTCGCCTCTGACGGGCGATCTCCAGCTGCATCTCCTGCTGCTGTCTCTGAAGCTCCTCCTGTCGAGCTGCCTGCTGCTCCTGCTGCTGAGCCATCCGCTGAAGTAAAGCAGTGAGCTCTGACGGCTGAGTCACCTGAGCCTCTGACACTGGAGGAGGTGAAGGTGGTGGAGCAGCTGAGCCTCCTGCCTCTGCGTCGTGCTGCCTCGGTGAGGGAGGAGTAGGAGGGAAGTACTCCTCGACACTGTCGCTGGTGTCGCTGTCCGACCACACGTGCTGTAGGTCTCCTCCCTGAGCCTCTGCCTGTGCCAGCTCTGCGTCCTCTTGAGTCAGCTCTGCCCAGTCCTCCTCGGACAGTCTGGCTCGAACCTCACGCTCGACGGGACGGCCAAGGCGGCGGTCTCCCGGAGTGGGGACTCGGTAGTGGCTGAACCGGGTCACGTGCATCTCCGTCAGCTGAGAGACTCCTGGAGTGTCCTCTGGAACCAGCTGGTGAAGAAGGTGACAGATCCAGTGACCGAAGACCAGCTGTCGTAGCATCCCAACTCCATCGGTGATCACGTCCTCCATCTCGCAGATCAGAATGTCTACTATGTCGAACTCCATCCCGTTCATCACATAGAACAGGATGGTCTGCTGAAGGCTCGTGAATCCCTCCAAGTAACCGGACCTCGGTAGCAGGGTACGCCTGAGGACGTGGTGAACTGTCCGATCTGCTGGGGTGAGAAGCGCTGGCACCCTCGGCTGGTCTGGAGTGAACGGCTGAGTGAACAGACCTCTGATCTCCTCAAAAGGTGGTGCCACTCCTCCAGTCAGTGGTCTCCTCGGCGGGTCTGCGTCTCCGTAGACTATCTGGTGCAGGCACGTAGTAGAGAGCTCCACACCAAGCAGTCTGCCCATCAGGTCTCGAGATACGTCGTGGATTCACCCCATGAACATGAAGTGAATCGAGCGTCGACCCTCAGAGACGTAGAGTGTCGCGTAGAACACCCTAACCCACTCCTCGACGTAAGCACTCCTCGGGTGTGAGAGCAAGTCCGCCAGTCCTCTGTATCTCTCAAAAAGGGGCCTGATCCCGTGCCCTGCTGCCACTGCAAGCTGATCCCAGTCAATGCTGTTATGCTAGAATAGCTTGTGACCCCGACGCCTGTAAGTCTCGTACAAGGACGCCTGTGTCAAGGTCCAGAAGCGGGAGTCCACTCGAGCGTCCCTGGGCCGTGGAAACCACTCCTCGATCAATGCTGACCATCTGAGCTTCTTTAGTTGCCTCGCCTTCATCTTCCTGTAGTCAGTGAGTCTGACCTCTTCGGCAACTCGGATTGCTGTGTCCATCAGGTGGATGGCCCTTTCGGCCTCTCTGTCCTCGGCGCGGTCAGCTGTAGAGGGGCGCCGACTCGCCGTAGGAGTCTGTCCACCCCCACGAGTCCTCGGGGTGCACCGGCGGATGAGAGGCGGCACCTCGGTCTCCTCCTCATCGGAGCCCTCGGGAGGCACCGGCTGGATCGGAGGCTGCTCCTGCCTCTGCCGGAACTCGCGGATCCGTAAGGAACCGCGATGGCCGCGCTCACGCTCCTCGGCGGCGCGAGCGGCCAACTCCGCACGACGCGCGTCCTTGGACATCTTGCGCTTCTTCGCGGCGGGCTCCTCAATAGCCTTTCCTTTTCCTTTGCGATCGCGACCCATCTTGATGCAATTGAGAGCTAGGGTTAGCGACGGTGAAGATGAACGACGAAAACAACGAAGGGCGTCGCGCGGCACGGAGCGAACCTTATCGACGAACGACGAAGCACGACGGGATCCTAGCGGAGAGGGTGATGTGAGCCGGCGGCGAGTGGTGGAGGCGAGACGGCGAGGGAGACGCGGCGGTGCGGTGGAACAGCGACGGCACGCTCGGGAGAGGCGGCGGCGCGGGCACGGACGGCGCCTAGGCGGCCAAAAGATGGCGGTGGCGGCTCCTGGGAGGAGGCGGCGGCGGCGCCTGGGAAGGGCGGCGGCGACCCCTGGGAGGAGGCGGCGGCGGCGCCTGGGAAGGGCGGTGGCGGCTGGGAGGCGGCGCGCGCGGGAGGCGGCGTGCGCGGGAGAGGCGGCGGCGGCGGCGCCTGGAGCCGGCGGCGGCAGCTGGGAGGCGGCGGCGGTGACTGGGAGGCGGAGGCGCGCGGGAGAGCCGGCGAGGGCGACGGACGGCGGCGGAGGTCGGGAAGAAGAGAAAGGAAAAAAAATGAAGTCCGACCGAGTCCGCTTTTTAAACTGTTCGGGCAAACCCTAGCCGCGCACTAAACACCGGATGGACCGATGATCATCGGAGGATGCATCGGTCGAGTTCAACAGAGAGTTGTTCCAAAAACTCTCTTTGAACACCGGATGGACCGACGTTGAGGTGGCGATCATCGGTCGATTTCTGCAGGGCACCAGGAAAACTGAACACCGGATGCTCCGATGTCCTCTGAAATGAACTCATCGGTTGATTTGTGACATCTGACTTGAACTGAAGCACCAATTGATCCGATGATCTGCTGGCCCTGGCATCGGATAATCCGATGACTACAGAAAACCTAAGACTGCCCATATGTGTCCTTGGACTTAAACACAAAGATAAGGATGGGTCCTCGGACTTTTTGGGCAACTCCTAACCTCTAATATAAGGCTTTAAATATAGCGCCACATATTGGCTAAGCCCTTAAGCAAAGAGAACACACAAGGTTAGGAGTGAAATCATGAAAATGTAAGGCCCATGCTTTGTGAGCTAGAGTATAGAAAACTTCTATCTCTTTAAAGCATGTACCTTTAGAATTTTGCTCTATCCACATCATATGAGTTGAGATATTGCATTTTGAACAAGTCTCCTTCTCATGATGTGGGTTCCCCTTTGTGACAATCTACCGTATGCAATGCCAAGCAAAATAATGCAAGATATTGAATGAGTGCAAGTCTATATGGCAGGAATCATGCAAGGTGTAATGTAAATCTATCTTGCCAAGTTTAAACCTGCCAAAGGCTTCCTCAGGAAAAGCTATTTCTAGCTTGCCCCTATCCTTTGGGAGTTAGACAAGACCTATTTGATATGCAACCTTACATGAACATGACAACTTACATGACGTTAGATGCATCTAGCACATTTAATTCACTTCTTAGTCTAGAAAAAGTTTTCTCATCAAGTGGTTTAGTGAAGATATCCGCCAATTGTTCTTAAGACCTAACACCTTGCAAAGAGATGTCTCCTTTAGCCTCATGGTCCCGTAAGAAGTGATGGCGAATATCTATGTGCTTAGTGCGGGAGTGTTGAACGGGGTTTCTAGCTATCTTAACCGCACTTTCATTGTCACAAAGGAGAGGTACGCAATCAAACTTAATTCCAAAGTCCAAAAGGGTTTGCTTCATATATAGAATTTGGGCACAACATGCACCGGCCGCTATATATTCTGCCTCCGCGGTGGACAAAGCCACGGAGTTTTGCTTTTTGCTCGACCAAGATACTAGGGAACGCCCAAGTAAGTGGCACCCACCGGAGGTACTCTTGCGATCCACACGGCATCCGGCAAAGTCCGAATCCGAGTAACCCAAGAGATAAAAACTAGCATTCTTGGGGTACCACAAACCTACACTTGGGGTATGCTTGAGATACCTAAGTATCCTAAAGACCGCCTTACGATGCGATTCTTTAGGTGCCGCTTGAAAGCGAGCACACAAGCACACACTAAACATGATGTCGGGCCTAGATGCGGTAAGATATAATAATGAACCAATCATGGAACGGTAATGAGATTGATCAATAGGTTTACCGTCCATGTCCGCGTCAAGATGACAATTTGTTGCCATTGGAGTACTTCTTGAGCTGCAATCTTCCATTTCAAACTTCTTCAAGAGGTCTTTGGTGTACTTTTCTTGGTAGATGAAAGTCCCCTCTTGAAGTTGCTTGATTTGAAATCCTAGGAAGAAATTGAGTTCTCCAATCATTGACATCTCGAACTCCCTAGACATCATGGTGCCAAACTCAAGGCTAAGAGATTTGTTAGTTGAGCCAAAAATAATGTCATCAACGTAAATTTGACAAAGAAATAAATCCCTGTTGATGTCCTTGGTGAAAAGTGTGGTGTCCACCCTCCCGATCTTGAAACCTTGCATGACTAGGAAATCCCTTAGGCGTTCATACCATGCTCTAGGTGCTTGCTTGAGCCCGTAGAGCGCCTTGTGTAACCTATACACATGGTTAGGATTCCTCGGATCTTCAAACCCGGGAGGTTGCTCAACGAAAACAAGCTCGTTAATATAACCATTGAGGAAGGCACTTTTCACATCCATTTGATAAAGCATAATATTGTGATGTGAAGCAAAAGCAAGGAGTATGCGAATAGCTTCTAACCGTGCGACCGGGGCAAAGGTCTCTCCAAAATCTAGTCCTTCTACTTGTGAAAAACCCTTGGCCACAAGCCTTGCCTTGTTGCGGACCACCACGCTATTCTCGTCTTGCTTGTTGCGGTACACCCACTTTGTTCCGATGACGTTCTTGTTCTTTGGTCGCTCCTCCAATACCCAAACTTCATTTCGGGTGAAGTTGTTGAGTTCTTCTTGCATAGCCATCACCCAATTGGGATCTTGGAGTGCTTCCTCAATATTTTTGGGTTCTACACACGAAACAAAAGAGTAGTGCTCACAAAATGAAGCAACATGGCGAGAACGAGTACTTACTCCCCGTGACGGACTTCCGATGATTTGATCCATCGGATGTGCCTTGGAGATGCGCCCATGCCTCATAAGAGGTTGTGAGGCACTTGGTGGTGGTGAGGCATCTTGCTCGTCTTGTGGTTGGACTTGACCTTGGACTTCTTCTTCTTCTTGGTGTTGTGTGGCATGTGAATCTTGCATTGGTAATGGATCATTTTTCTCTTCTTCTTCATCAATTTGAGGCGCCATGGAGGTGTTGATGTTGGAACTTGAGGCTCCCCCTTGATCATGGCTCTCCCCAACTTCGGGCTTGATGTCTCCTATGGTCATGTTCTTCATAGCTTCTCGTAGAGGCTCATCATCTATATCATCATGACCAAAACTCTCCTCTTGGGAGCCATTAGTCTCATCAAACTCAACATCACAACTTTCTTCAACTAACCCGGAGGTTTGGTTGAATACTCGATATGCTTTTGAGTTTGACGCATAACCTAGAAAGATGCCAACATCACACCTTCTTTCAAACTTACCGAGCCTTTTCTTGCGGTAGATGTAGCACTTGCACCCGAAGACTCGAAAGTTGGAGATGTTGAGCTTTCTCCCAATGAGGAGCTCATATGGGGTCTTTTGAAGTAGTCGATGAAGGTAGACCCTATTTGCGGCATGGCACGCCGTGTTGATTGCTTCGGCCCAAAACTTTTCCGACGTGCCATAGTCATCAAGCATTGCTCTTGCAAGGGTGATGAGAGTCTTGTTCTTCCTTTCAACGACACCATTTTGTTGAGGGGTGTATGTGGCCGAAAACTCGTGCTTCACGCCTTCACGATCACACCACTCCCCAGTGTTGTAGTTCTTGAACTCGGTGTCGTTGTCACTCCGGACCTTGATGATAGGAAGCTGAAATTCCCTTTGCGCTCGTTTAGCGAAGGTCTTGAAGATTTCCGGAGTTTCACCCTTGTCACCTAGAAACAGTGTCCAAGCATACCGAGAGTAGTCATCAACAATGACAAGACAATAAAGGTTACCGCCAAGGCTTTGGTATGTGGACGGTCCGAAGAGGTCCATGTGAAGTTGTTCAAGTGGCTTGGAGGTTGACACCATTGTCTTCATCGGATGGTGTGAGGCAACTTGCTTCCTGGCTTGACATGCGCTACAAAGCTTGTTCTTTTCGAATGTGACATCCTTCACGCCGGTTACCATCCCAAGCTTGAATGACTTCTTGAGCTTGCTCATCCCAATGTGAGCAATGCGCCGATGCCATAGCCATCCCAAACTTGTCTTGATGAAAAGACAAGTGGTCAAGCTAGCATCCTTGTTGGAGAAGTCCACCAAGTAGAGATGTCCATGCCGAAAACCTTTGAATATTAATTCTTTGCTTGAATCACTAGTCACCACAACACCATTCTTGTCAAATGTGCATGTTAGTCCAAGATCACATAATTGTGCAATAGAAAGTAAATTAAAACTAAGAGACTTAACGTAAAGCACATTAGAGATAGACAAATCGTGCGAAATAGCAATTTTACCCAAACCAATCACCTTCCCCTTTGAGTTATCACCAAAGGTGACTTGTTCATGATTGCCGGGGTTTTTCATGGAGGTGAACATACCATCATTACCGGTCATATGTTGAGTGCACCCACTATCGAGTACCCAATGCTTTCCTCCGGCTTTGTAGTTCACCTACACACATGAAGTTAGTTTTTGAGTTTAGGAACCCAAGCCAACTTAGGTCCTTGTATGTGTGATACAAGTGTTTTTGGAACCCAAAGTTGCTTGGGGAGCTTCCCCTTCATGCCCTTGATGTCTTTGCCGATGAACCTTGCCTTCACTTTTCCACCTACTTTGCTCAATAGATAGTGATAATCATTGAACGTAGATTTATAGTTGGGAGGCAATTTGGGAGAAGGACGGTTGGGAAGAGGACACTCCCTCGTGTGATGTCCGGTGACCTCACAATGTTGGCAATAGGAACCAACTTCCTTGATGAAGCTTGTCCTAAGCTCCGGTGAGGGCACCTTTCCTTTGTTGGGCACCGGGAAGGATCCAAGTCCCCTCTTGTGGAAGCCTTTAGCTTGTTGGTAGAGGATTTCCTTGTGCTTGTCCTCCCCCTTAGAAAGTCTTGCCACACTAGTGCGAAGACTTTCAATTTTGTCCATTAGCTCCTTCTCCCTAGGGCTTGCTTTCAAAGGCAAAGACTCATCCAAAATATTAGTGCCATGTGAATTAGGTGATATTTTGCCATCAAGGGTTTCTTTCTTTGTGTTTTTCACTTTAAGTTCAATCGCTTCATAAGCAAGGTTAAGCACTTCATGTTCTTGAACCAACTCATTGTGCTTTGCCAAGAGTGCTAAGTTAGCTAAGTCAAGCTCATGATACTTAAGCTTTATTTGAGCATTCTCCTCCTCGATTTGCTTAACATTTGATTTGAGCGTGTCATGCTCTTTAAGTATGGTTACATACTTATCATGCAAATCGAGGTTGGCACTTTCAAGCTTAGCTCGAGCTAGCTCAAGAGCCTTAACCTTAGCCTTTTCCCTTTTTATAATGGCATGATATTCATTAATCATAGATGCTAATTCATCGGGTGAAAGCTCATCATCATCATCGCTAGAATCTTCACATACCTTTGAGAGGTGAGTCATCCTTGTTGACGACGGCGAGGCCCGCCAAGTTTTCTTCATCTTCACTATCTTCGTCGCTTGACTCTTCATCCGTGATCCACTCATTGGCTTCACACATGAAGACCTTTTGAGGCCCTCTTCTCTTCTTTGGAAAGAGCTTGGTTTTCTTGCCTTTGTCAAATTTCTTCTTTCCAAAAGAACGCTTGGGCTTAACCTCCTCTTCATCATCACTTTCTTCTAGCTTGTAATGCTTCCCATTTTCCTTCCTTTTGTCCGGTCTAGGACAATCATATGATATGTGGCCTAGATCACCACAATTGTAGCACGTCTTGTTTTCATCTTTTCTTGGCAAGAAGGCTTTCTTTTTAGGATCAAAAGAGTATCCCTTCTTTGCAATCTTGGAGTTGAGGCGTGAGAATTTCCTCATCATCAAAGCAAGTTCATCATCATCATCTTCGCTTGTTTCTTGCTCTTCTTCACTTGAGCTAGGCTCAACCACTTTCTTCTTCTTGGAAGTTGTCTTCTTGGTTGAAGCCTTGAGAGCAATGGTTTTTGATGATGACTCCTCCATCATTCCAAGTACGCTCATCTCATGAGCATGGATTTCTCCAATGAGCTCCGAAACTTCCATGTTGTCTAGTGACTCCTTTTGGAGCATTGAATTGATAATGTTGTACTTGGGCTTGGGTAGGAGCATGAGGATCTTGCGATTGATAAGTCCCTTGCCAAGAGAAGCAATGTCAAGTGCGTTAATTTCCTCAATGAGCACATTTAAACGAGAAAACATTTGGTTAACGTTCTCATGAGGAAACATCTTAAATTCATCATATTTTGATTTACGCATGTGATATTTGAGTTCTTTAACCCGAGATGAGCCCTCATGTATTTCAATTAGACATGCCCAAATTTCACACGCTTTTTCTTTACTAGCAATCCTAGCAAAGACATCTTGACTAATGGATTCATATATGGCATTTCTAGCCTTAGCATCCCATTTTAGTTGGTCACCAACATAGTCAAGATTTCCAAACTCCGCATGGGTCGCTTCCCACACATCGGGAGCAATTGCCTCAAGGTAAGCGCGCATGCGTGCTTTCCAATAAGCAAAATTCTTGCCCTCGAAGGTAGGAACCGAACCCCCATTCTTGGCCATTTTCGCTCTCTAGCGGTGAAGCTAGAATGATCCAATGAGCAACCTTGCTCTGATACCAATTGTAAGGATCGAAACGCCCAAGAGGGGGGGTGAATTGGGCTTTTTAAAATTTTAGAGCAATTTAAAACTTTAATGGTTGAAGCCCAATTCCCTATGCAAACTAACTACGCAAGCAAGAGAGTTAAGTGCGGAATAGTAAAAGCGTAATAGTAAGGGGTGAGGAGAAAAAATGCAAACTCCCGCGGAGACTCGGAGACACGGTGATTTTTCCCGTGGTTCGGTAAGATCACAGAAATCTTCCTACGTCCACGTTGTGGCACCCACCAAAGGGTATAGCCACTCCCACATCACCAAGACGAGGGAATCCACTATCTTTCTCCGTTCGCCTTCTCCGGCAAGGTGGAGCTCAAGCCTTGTACAACGGTGATCTTCCGGGCTTCCACAAACACTTTGGTAAGCTCCGGAGTGATCTCTTCTTCCTCCAACGTTTACAAGGTGAGAGAAGTCATTTTGCAAGACATCGGATGATCCGGTGAATGCAACTTGTTTGCTTCGAGTTGTTTTGAGTTGATCTTTTGGAATCTTCTTGAGTGACCTCTTTGACACTTGTTTGAAATGATATTACGATGAAGTGTGAGCTCCTTGTGTTGCCAATTTTGATAAAGTAGAGTCGTTGTATGATTTCTTCATTTAGTATTCATGAGTATCGAATAACCCCTTAGAATGGATCGTTGAGGGGTCTCCATTTGTATCCAATGAGCAGTAGATGGTGTGAATAGATAGTTCATTTAATGTTTGATGTGATGTACGTGAAACCTTGCATCCACAAACTCATTAGTAATTACGAACGGTTGTCATTAATCACCGAAACCATATCTCACGGGGGCCTAGATGCTTTCAACGGGCACTCCCCCAGTTATTCGCCTGCAACTCCGGCAACTGGAAACTCACACTGATTTGCTGCCATACTAGCCGAGTTACAGGGCACTCAAGCATCATATGCACCGAAGTCTCAAGGTTACGAAAACAGAAGACACAGAAGTATGAGTTGGGCCAACCCCGACGCTGCAATCTATCCACAATCCATATCCTGTCCTGTGAGAGCGGCCATGTGAAAAGTTTGCATTTGGGCAGAGCTCAAACCCTCCAGATAAGCAATGAGTACTCTGAATGGTACATTCCTTCGAACTACCACCGATATGCTGCCCGGGCTGAATATATACCAGACGAGGATTTCCATCGAATAGAGTCTTCGGTCTGTTCCTGGAGAGAGACACCCTGTTCCAGGATTAGGGCCCCCAAGGTAGCAAACTGCACTTGCAACTCAATGGAGGGAATCGGCCGGAATGTTTTGTGTCCATGCATGTTACCTAATTGCTTGCGCCACAGTGAGTTTTTTCTTCGTGCAGTGGTTAAACAATTTCGGGAACAATGAAAGTTACATCGAGGGGGTGAATAGGCTAATAAAACCTGAAACTACTGAAAACAGCCGGATTAAACCTGAAGGGCCGGACTAGTATGGTCAGGGGGCGGACTAGTCCGATCTAGGTATAGAAATTAGGTAAAGGTTGCGTTTTTATGGATTTCTTTCCAAGATTGTTCAAGCGGAAGATATGTGGGTTATCTAACAATCGAATCAACTAGTTTGTGAAAGAGAAACTGATTGGATTGTAAAATTCACAACTATAAGGCAATTAACAAGTTTTGAGCGAAACAAATCCTAACAAGTGATTCTAGTGATTAAGTGAGAAAGTAAGGGAATCAAGAGACTCGATTTATCCCGAGGTTCGATTCCACACAAGAACCTACGTCCCCGTTGAGGAGTCCACAAAGAACCAGGTCTCTTCCAACCCTACCCTCACCGAGCGATCACCAAGATCAAGTCCGTGTTCTTCACTATCAATCAAAGGGTGAATACAAGATTCTAGGGCTACTCACAACTTGAGACTCCCTACAACAACCTAGCAGTTCTAGGAAACAAAATATAACAGACACGAACTCAAGTCAATGATTAGAGTGCAAAATATTCAAACTGAGAGCTCAAACGTTGATCACCGCGTCTCTCCTCTCACAAATCTCTAAACCTCTCAAGATCCAATCTTAGGGGTCAAGAAGATGAGGAAAGAGGCTTAGAAGAGCTCAAGGAAAGAGTTTTCGACGCTAGGGTTCTAGAGCAATCCATTTGAAGCCGGAATTCCTTTTTATAGGGATCCCGACATCCAACCGTTACACCTGCTAAAGTTTGGACTAGTCTGGCCAGAACCCTGGACTAGTTCGGCCTTGGCGGGACCACCTACGTCACCAAGGCTAACAACTAAAGTACTTGCCACCTTTGAATTCAAATGGTCATTAAAATGGTCATTAAACCCCGGACTAGTCCAATCTCACACAGAAGCCTTTGCTCCGGGTGAGAACGGACTAGTCTGGCTAGTAGCGGACTAGTCCGACCACACAGGCGGACTAGTCCGGCCTTACCAGACTTAGTCCCCAAACTCTCTAATCTCACATTACGGACTAGTCTGGCCATGTCCAGACTAGTCCGAGCTCACACATGAACAATTGTTTCATTCTAAACTGGACTAGTCTGGCCAGCCGAGCGGACTAGTCCGGCCTTCTGGGACTTAACCTAGTGGCCGCACTCACCTCACACAACTGGACTAGTCTGTCCACAACGGACTAGTCCGAGGTCACTCAGGGGGATTTCCTCCGGACCTAAGCGTCTTAGTCTGAACAGGCGGACTAGTCCGGCCCCATCGGTAAACTAGTCCGACCTTCTGTGACTTGGTATCAAAAAGTCTCAGACTTACACAAGAACGAACTAGTCCGACATAAAAGGGGCGAATCCGAACTCACTCAGAGACATTTAGTCCGGTCCGAAACAGAATAGTCCAGTTGGATCGTACTAGTACGACCCCAAGTCCGCACAAGTCCGGTCTACATTCTAAGCTATGCCTAGGACTATCCCCTCACCAAAATTCCAACTAAAAGTTTGAGCTCTCTAATGATTCTCAAACACTCTAAAAAAGAAGGCCCTCCACACAACTAGAAAATGTGAAACTCAAGAATATAATCCTATTTTCTACTCTTGCCAGTTTTCTTCTTTTTCTTTTTTGCTTTTTGAGGGACTCCACATTCATTCTCATTTCAAAGACCTGTGCTCATACTCATTACAGCTCATTAGTATCTTAATTGTCGTCATCAATCATCCAAAACCAATGGGGATTATCTAGATGTACTTTCAAACAATGCCGCATGCGCCATGCCATACAGCCAACTGGACCATCAGAATGACGCCCTCTCACTTCTGCCAATTGTTACCAACGTGGCCGCTGCAAACAGTGTTCGATCGGCATCATCTATGGGAAGATCCATTGAGTGCCAAGGCCATTGCGGGCAAGACCACATACGCCATAGTCACATGAGCGGCAAAGCTCGTCTGAAACGTAGAAAGTTAGGGATACCTAGACCTTCTCGGCCCTATCGGAGAGCAGAAACGGTTCCAGGCTACTTTGCACTTGCCCCCGGTAATATGATTAGACCCCGCCCACAAGAACCGACGTCGAGCTTTTGTCCAAAGTATGATTGAACTTCTCAAAGTTGCCTAGAGTGGGGGTGAATAGGCTAATGAAACTTAAAACACGGTTAATTCAACAAAACAGATAGAGTCTGGACTTGTCCGGGTTCACGACCGGACTAATACGGATCAGCGCAGTGAAATTTTAAATTAATGTGTTTCGACGATTTCTAGCACAATTATTCTAATCTAGTGCAAGTAAAAGATGCTAAATACTTATCACAAGATTTTGTAAGGCTAAGAGTGCATAAAACAATTTATGTGATAAAAGTATAGCAAGTAGTGTATGAAACCCTAATATGCTAGATCGACTATGATCAAGTAAGTAAGTGGGCAATAACGCGGGGATTTTTCATCGAAGTTCGGTCCCACAAATGAACCTACGTCTCCGTTGAGGAATCCACAAATGACTAGGTATCTTTCAACCTTTATCCTCACCAAGTGATCACAAAGATCAAACTCAGTTTATCCACTAATAATGACAATTGTAATACAAACTTCCCAGGTCTCACCACAACTTGGGAGCCACCGGGCAACACCTAGCCGTCTAGGATTCACTTCCAAGACTAACAAACACAAGGCAACAAGAAAGTAATGAAAATGAATCAAAGAGCTCAATCCCTAGGTGGCCCTAACTCCAAATCACTCATAAACTTTCGTCTTTCACCAAGAATTGATTTTGTGCGCAAGAGGGTGAGAGAGTGGGCTGAAAAAGCTCAAGAATGCTTGTGACAACTTTTTGAATCGTCAGCTTCTGAAATGGAGACCAGTGAACTCTTTTTATAGAATCCCCGAAATGTTACCGTTGTCAACCACCATAGTCCGGACTAATCCAGACCCCGATCCGGACAAGTCCGGACATGGGGCCCATGCTCTGCAGAGCGACATCCCCTTCAACGGTCACTAAAATTTCAAAAAAGATTCTGAGTCCGGACTAGTCCGGACCTCGATCGAGACAAGTCCGGACATGTCCGAAAACATCAGAACCTTCTTTTCTGCATAGACATCTGGATAAGTCCGGCTGTCCGGACTAGTCCGAACTTTGATCCGGACAAGTCCCGACATGTCCCAAAACATCAGAACCTTCTGTTCCGCATTGACATCCGAATAAGTCTGGTTGTCCAGACTAGTTCGTACTTCGATCCGGACAAATCCGAACATGTCCCAAAACTTCAGAACCTTCTTTTCCGCATTAAGACTCGAAAAAAGTCCGGACATGTCCCAAAACATCAGAACCATCTTTTTCGTATGCCATATCGGACAAGTTCGGGTCCGGACTAGTGCGTACATGTCTGGATTTATTCTTTTAAACTTGTCTACCCTCCCTTTTTAGCTAAGACTCTAAGGATTGAGCTCCGATCATTTTCACACTTATTTGATGTCGTGTCCCTCTTAATGTACGGCGTTTCCTACATTCAACAAAAATAAAACCCTAATTTTATGTATAGGTCTTCAACGTCATTTCCTTTTCCATTTTTCTTTGGAGGGATACAACTTTTTTTTCTTTTTCGAATCTGCATATACTCTTTGCAAAACTCATTAGTTCTTTAATTGTTTATCATTAATCAACCAAAACCCACTAGGGAGTTCTAGATGCACTTTCAACTTCTTTGGTGGTCGAATTGAACTCAGTAGATATACTGGAAGCGACGATAGAACTGTCTTCACAAGCTCCGTGCGTCCTGCAAGGGTTAGTAGCTGCGCTTGCCACCCGGCCATCTTTCCTTGGATCTTCTCTAGAATCAGTTGCAGCTGATGTAGGCTTGTTCGGCCCAAAGTGATCAGCAGACCCAAATAATTTATTGGGAATGAAACCCGCTATCCACCAAAGTCTTGCAAAATGTTATCTAGCTCACTGTCTTCGCATCGTATGATTGTGATGGAGCTTTTAGACATATTAACGACCAGACCCGTGACTAGTCCAAATAGCCGTAGAATCTCAACAGTGGCCGAAACTTCAGCTTGATCATGGGAAGGTTTCGGAGGAACACCACGACTTCGTGGATCTCACCGATCGGCGTTGATTTTGTGCCGGGCAATTTTGGCAACAAGAGGAATGCTGATCCGACCAGTTTCCTGCCCCTGAAGCTCAGGAAACTTAGTGGGGCACTCCCTTTGAGCCACCGGTCTCTGCATATTTGTACAATATATGTTGGAATGTATTGAGAGGTATTATGTGCCAAGGGCCATATTTCCCACGCTGCTTGTTTGTCTCAACGGACTGGCTTGCAAGTATACTTTCCTCTGAAAGCATTATGTTTTTGTTTGTCCACAGCTTCGTCCCTCCTGGGCCCGCTTACCAATTTTTTCCTTGACTTGTGGGCCTCCTTGCTCGTGGTACAGTTCGACATTGTACAATCAGATTGAGAAGTTCTAAAGGTATATGCAACCTATTGCACAGCCTTGACTGCCCTGAAATTGTAGCATTAGCTCATCTCATACTAGTACGCGGGTAACATTTTTTTCTTTTTTGCTCAGGCTTGTCTTTTGGTCAGCTGGATATTTCTTTGGCTACGCATTGTCAAACACGAGCTGTCTGGGCCACCATCTGACCGGGGAATTTCATGCAGACAATTTTTTTTTAACGCTTATTCATTAAGGGATAGAGAAAGGTTTTTGTTACAGCAATTGCACAAGATGTGCTAGGGTAGAAAAACTGAAGAAAAAAAAAGGAGATAAAAAGGATAAAACAATCAAGCTAGAATTGCAGTGCTGGGAGTTGTTGCACACACAAGGTAGCCAGTTGTTGTGCGCCTGCTCGCACCCACATTCGTAGTTCATCCTTTATGAGAATTAGAAGTTGCGGAATTGTCACCTCTTCTTCCTCAAATACTCTTCTATTTCTTTCTTTCCACACCATCCAGCACACTAGAATACTCAAAGATTGGATGCCTTTTGCCTTATGTTTTGTAACTCCCCCCGTCAAGTTTTTCAGCCAAGTGACCATATCATCATTTGATCTCTAGCTTTGCGGATTCAGCGCTCGCGAGTGGGACCAGAAAGCAGTTGTTTTCCATATATCAGCCACTGTAGGACACTCCAAAAAAATATGGCGCGCAATCTAAAGATTGCGTCGACACATCACACAAAAATACTGATTTGGCCACTCTCTAAGTTGGAGACGGTCAGCAGTCCACAATTTATTTTGTAGGAGCAGCCATACGAATAATTTGCACTTCGGTGGTGCCCAAACCCTCCAAATGACCTTAGGAAAATTAGAATTTATAGTACCTTCAAACTGAAATAGATAAGCAGACCTCGCTGAATATGTACGATTCGGAGTAAGCATCCAAGATATACTATCATGTTGCGTCGAGGTTGGATCAAAAACTGAGTCCTCCTGAATCTCATGCCATAAGTGGACATATTCTATAATCAACGACACGGTAAGGTTTTGACTGATATCTCTGATCCAGGTATTATCCGTCAAAGCTGAAGCCACCATTCGATTCTTGCGCTTGCTATGCTTATACAACAGTGGGTATCTTGCCACCACTGGCGCTCCTCCCAGCCAGTTTGAGGTCCAAAATTTTGTTGTTTTTCCGTTATTTACAGTAACCCTTGTGGCTGTTGCAAATAATTGTTCGTCAGTGGCATCAACTGGAGAGTCATGTGCTGCCAAATGATTTGTCGGTTCATTCCATTGACGCCACAACCAACGTAGCCTAAGCGCACGACTAAATCTCTCTAAGTCAAGAATTCCGAGACCACCCTTGCCAATTGGTTTACAGACTATCTTCCATGAAACTTTACATTTCACTCCCTGGAGATTTTGATCACCACACCAGAGGAACTGACGACGTGCTTTATCAATCTCTACAAAGAATTTTTTGGGAACTTTGAGAGAAGTCAGTAAATAAGTCGGGGTCGAACTCAAAATTGTACGAACAAGTTCTCTTCGACCAGCCAGGGTGAGTAACTTCCCTTTCTATGCAGCTAATTTCGACAGGATGTTGTCTTTAGTTTGTTGCGGATGCACCATTCTGACTTTTCCTAGGGTCAACGGTAATCCCAAATAATTAATCGGGCAGTTTTGCCAAGTACCTTGAAAATTATGTAAGACTTCATCCAAATCAATATTTGTGTACCTTATGGGGATCACTGAGCACTTTTGCGTATTCACCTTAAGCTTTGTAGCAGCACCAAACCGATTTGAAATAGCTATTACTGTATCCACCTCAGCCTTTACTGGGTTGATGGCTAGCAAAACATCATCTGCGTATAGTGACATGCGATGTGCAGCATCACGATTTGCAAGTGGAGATAATAGGTTCTGCTGTGTTGCTAAATCAAACACTCGTTGTATAATATCCAGAGCCAGAATAAAAAGATAGGGGGACAGGGGTCCCCCTGCCGCAGACCCCTTCGGTGATTAATTGTGTTGCCCACAGTACCATTCATCTGAATTTTGGAGTAACCCGCCGCTAATAACAAGCTAATCCAGTTTCTCCAACGCGACAGAAAACCCCGCTTTTTTTAAGATTTCAAATAAAAACTCCCATGCAAATGAATCTGAAGGCCTTTGAGATATCAATCTTCATTAACAAAATTGGTTGTCGGCATCTATGATATGACCTGACCAGATTCTTGACATAAAGTAAATTTTCTTGGATGCACCTTCCGCGAATAAAAGCACTTTGTATTAGAGAAACTAGATAATGCATATGATCCCGTAGCCTGTTTGCGAGCACATTGCTGATCAACTTGCCAAAAGAATGGACTAAACTGATAGGTCGATAGTCTCCTGGTCATACAGCCTCATCATGCTTTGGTATCAATGTAATTAGTGCACCATTTAACAGTTGCAATGGTCCAGTAATTTGATGATAAAAGCTCATGAGTGCTGCCATTACATCTGCTTTAATCGTTTCCCAACAGGCTTTGTAAAAATCCATGGAGAAACCGTCTGGCCCTGAAGCCTTTTCCGATGGCATCTCTCTAACTGCAGCCTTCACTTCTTCCTCTGTAAATGGATAGTCAAGCTGGCCATCTTGTAAGTTTGGCAGATTCAGGTCAGATCAACTGAATGTCGGTGTTCTCGACACTTTTGTTCCGATGACATCATAAAAATGATTAAAAAGTATGTCATGCTTGTCCTGATCACTTGTTTTCAGAGAATCGTCAAACGCCATGAGCTGATGGATGTACGACTTGCGTTTTCTTGCATTTACTTTTTGGTGAAAAAATCGTGTGCATGCATCACTTAATTTTATCCACAGTTGTCTAGATGCCTGCCGTTTACGCATTCTGTCCACCGCTGCAAGACCAAGAACTCTGTTTTTAAGATCCTTTAGCAAGAATAGTTCTTCTATCAGCAGAGTACGTGTGTCGGTACCCGCGATATGGGGTACCCCCGCGCACAGGGGAAAATGCCTAAGGAACTCGCCCTTCTCCACAGGGAGAGCTCCGAGGGCGCCACGCGTCCGGCGGGGCCGGACCTCCCTCTCCTCAGAGGAAAGCTCCGGACCCGCCACGTGGCATAGGGAAGCCGGACCTCCCCCCTCCGCGGGAGAGAAGTCCGAAGGCGCCGCGTGTCCAACAGGGCCGGACCTCCCTCTTCTCAGAGGAGAGCTCCGGGCTTGCCACGTGGCCGACAGAAGCCAGACCTCTCCCTCCGCGGGGAGAGGTCCGAAGGCTCCACGTGTCCTGCGGGGCCGGACCCCCCTCTCCTCTGAGGAGGGCTCCGGGCCCGCCACGTGGCCAGCAGAACAACGCTGCCTGCCCCCGAGCAGTAGGCAGCGGGCGTAAAGACGCCCCATACCTTGCCCGTACAAGGTATTCAAGGCCCGCGCCTTCCCAAGACGCAGAGCACGCCTCTGTCAGGTGTCGTTGCGCCCAGTCGCATCACAGACTAGCGCGCGGTGTTAGAGCCTGCCAGCCAATAAACGCAGCGACAAGACATCCCATGCCGCCTCCGCCGTCATCATCCACTGCGACTAGCATGCGGCATGGGCAGGGCGACAAGACGAAGACTCATAAGCCTTCGCCAGAGACAACTACCGGCATAACTACAGATACGGTAGATAGCAGACAATCTCCCCGGGACCACCTGTCGGGTCCCGGGCCCCCCTTGTAAGCCACACGAGTCTTGGACTATAAAAGGCTCGGGTAGGCGACGTTAGCAAGGTTCGCACTCCCGCAACTCATACACCAGACATCAGTCATCCCCAAGCTCAGGACTCCGGTTCTGAGCAACAAGCAATACAGCGAGCTCCATAGCTCGTCGTGGACGTAGGGTTTTACGCTCCGGCAGCCTGAACCACGTAAAACTCGCCGTGTCAAGCTCTTCCTAAATCGTCCATACGCTCAAGCTCTCGGCAAACGACTAGCCCCACCGAAAAAAGAACCTCCACGGGCTGCCCAGTGCAGGTCCGGGGGAAGTGTCGACCGAACACTTCGACAACGTGATTCTTGCGCAACTTCCAATCGTTGTATGACTTGATTTGCCAAATAGATTTGGAGCCGAGCACCACCAAAAAGTTCTTTGCTCCATTTGTTTAATGATATGGCTGTATTTTGCAGCTTACGATGTACTGTCATCAGAGGCGAGTTTTCGTGAGTGTCTGCACCGCCCCAAACTTGGCAAACAGTCTCTAAGAAACCATGGGGAACAAAGAACGTCCGGCCGGGCGATGATTATCACGATGGATAGAGTCGCGTGCACGCTTTTGATCCAACCAAAATGGAGGCGTGCTCTGAAACAAGAGTCGTGGACGGCCAACAACAGCCGAAACGGGCAACCAGAGCTTCAGCTCGCGCGCACGTGTACAACTACACAGTTGCCCCCTCTTGCCTCTTGGACTGAAACGGCGCTGACGATCATAATTCATAAGCCGTGACACGAGTAACCATAGCGTCAGGCGGATTCTAGAGTTCATCGTCAGGATCGGACGTACGTGTTGCCCTGCATCTTCCTCACTCCCATGACGCGCGCGTACGTCCTGCTGCGGCACGTCCAACTCGAGTCTGAGGACGACGGCACGCGATCCGTTCCCATCCACGGCGCACGGCGACGGGCCTCGTCGGCGTTGAACGCAACAACCCGCGTACGAACGACCACCACCGGCGGACGAGAGCGACGTCGATCTCCATCTCCATCCCCTACAGGTGAGCTAGCTAGCTCGGCCCCGGAGCCACCAACCCGGCCACGAGGAAAGGAATTGAAGAAGCTGCGTGCGTGCGTGGCTGCGTGCGGGTGAACTCGGTTGCAGTTGCAGATTTCGGAAGCAACCGCCGGGGCAGCAGCAGCGCTACTGGTCCCGGCGGCGCGCCCGTGGGTCCAGTAGTCCAACCCAACCGAACGCCCTGCCTAACCGAGAGACCCCACCGCCACGCCACCGGCCGGCGGCGAGGACTCGGGTCCAAGCGTCCAACGTCAGCGTCTCCATGTAGACGATGGAGTGTCCTGCACAGACGACCTGATATGGATAAGAATAATGCAAGCCTGACGGTAACCAGCAGTCCACCGAGTGTCCGCTCAGTACCTCTGTGATGCTGGGACAAAGTACCCTGTTTGTTTTTTCGAACAATGTATAGCACTACTCTTTTTTCAGTAAACTCTTCAGATCGGTCCCTAGCTATATGCAATGTTTCAATCACGCCCCTGGTCAGGCCTTCATCAGATAAAATTGAAACAGTTCCCTGCCATGAACCGGATTGCCAGTTCTCCATCGCATTGTTTATACGAAAGTCTCCAAGCTTAGTCAACCCGTTACAGTAGATCCCTTTAAGCAGCTGTGATCGGCCCTATGCCCCTATCCAATATATGGAATCCGGTCCACGTCAATGTGATCACAAATCAAGAAATGTCTCTCCTTGTCAGTTTCCAATCCCTGCAACGATCGAACTGTTCCCCACGTTGCTGCATGCAAACGGATCGATGAGTGAGCGATCCTAGCCGGTCAACGTTGCTGCTCCCACCTCAACGCCCTAGGTCCAGCACGGCCGACGGCGCTGCGTCGCC